>JAWWEY010000001.1:112135198-112161511 GCA_035582745.1 Loriotus luctuosus
GGAGCTGCTCCAGGCCCTTGCTCAGCTCCAGGAGCTCCTGGCCCTGCTGTGCTGAGGAGCCAGAGCTGGACACAGCACCCCAGAGTCTTCTAATTTAAGAAAATTCTTTATTTTAAATAAATATTTTGACCATAAAGTTGATTTATTTTTTTTTACTCTTTCATCCACCATCAAATTAAGAGGCCATATATAGATCACTGCAGCATAGCTGAGTAAGCAGCAGAACTTCTGCACGCCAGAGGTACTATTGTGTTGACAGTAAAACATTTTTGGTGTCTGTCATTTGAGCCCAACTGGGGGTGAGAATCACCTGAAAAAAATCACCTGAGAATCATCTTGCCTGATTTGTGTACTTTGTGCAGTTGTTATTCTGTCTTGGCAGATGTTGCCACCTTCCTCTTCCCCATTGCCATCCTCACTGGAAGAGCAGAGATAAATATTCCATAGTGGGACAATAAATCACTCTGCCCCAAATTTCTCCTGAATGATGAACCTCCTGTTGGAAACATCTCTCTGAAACTCTCACCTCTAAACCTGAGTTTTGGGGATACAGATGAAATACTGGCTGATGGTGACATGGCAACCAGGAAATTATAGACCACAATTCTCAGTGGCCAAATTCCCCCCAACTCATTGTCACGAACCTGCAGCAAGGCAAAACTGAAGGGCCCCAGCTGATGGCAGAAGGTGACACTTCAGATGTTGTACTCACCTTACCACATCCCACCTGCCTCTCTGTGGCAGCTGCAATCTGAGGGGATAGTACTCTAAATAAACCTCACGTGGTGTTTAATTCCAAGGGCAGCTTTAGCACTGTCAGCTTCAGAGGTGTGTTGCTCTGGTTGCTTAGGTGACTGTTAAATACTCAGAAACCTGCTCTGTTTGTACACTCCAGGCTGGTGGCAGCTGTGCCTCTGTTTATTGAGCACTTACACCTGTGTGCACTGGAGACAGGGTCTGCTTGCACAAAACTCTTTCAGAAATAGTGCAGATTTCGTGCAGATTTCATATTTACCTTTGCTAATCCATGTGCTTGGGGGTCATATTGGAAAAGGGCATGAGCAGGTGTTGGTGTCACTCATGCACAAAGGAATGGCTTGGAAGGTCAAAACACCCCGTTTTGAGGTTCAGATTTTGGTGGTATTTACTTTTTATGGGCCTGTATGAAGGCAAGATTAAAAAGCTTTGATTTTGAGAATGTAACTTTTATAGATTGGCTCCTATCACCTTTCTAAACTCTAAAATTTCCTTTCAAGAAATGATTCATTTGTTGTAGATGAAGCCTCTATTAATTTTTCTTTGTTCAAATCAGATTTGGGGAATATGGAGCACTCATTTTATTTCCAAGTGATGCAAAGTATTATGAAATATATATAGTAGATAAATATTTACCTTTATTAATTGTTTGAACTAGTACATAAATGTAGAAAGAAATGCTGTCTTTTAGGAAACTATTTATAAAATCTCTGTCTTGCAACTTTTCTTGTTTATTATTCTCAAAGTTTCTGGGCATCTTTTATTTTTTAAAACTACATTCTCATATTCCTTATTTATTCCAATAAACTGTGATTTCTATCTGCAAACAATTTCAGGACTTATTCTCTTATTGTTGCAAGGTGAAACAGAAAATTATTACGGTGAAGAGCAAATTTCATATGTTAAGACAAAATGGTATTTTGAAGCACCAGTTCTCAACTGATGGCACCTAAATTTTGCATAGTTTAAAGGAAGAAATTGAAATTAAGATGGAATTTTATGGAGACAAAACTGCATTGAGGAGGGCTTGTGTCAGTGCTGCCTCTGTTGCCCATGCATTGAGAAGACTGAAATGGGCTTTGGAGCATCCCTGCAAAGACAGAAGGAAAATCAGAGGGTTCTGCCCCTTGTCTCATCTCCTCTGTTCCCTCAGACTGATTTTGATCCCACATTCATCACCATGTTGCACCTTTAAGCACCACATACAATAGTTTTGCTACTCAGCTGCCACTGCCAAGAATCATAAAACCATAGGAAGTGGTTAGAATGGACTGTAAAGATCACCCAGATCCAAATCTCCTGCCATGGGCAGGGAACCTTCCACTGGATGAGATTGCTCAGAGCTCCATCCAACCTGGCCTTGAAGGGCATACTTCTAAAAATAATCTATTGTATGATTCTATTCCTAAAAATTAAATTAAATTATATTATATTATATTATGTTATATTATATTATATTATATTATATTATATTATAATTATTTTCTACATTATATTCTATATTATATTCTATTTATTATTATTTTTATAATAATGCTAATAATTAATAATGAATAAATAATTTCTAAATAATAATAATGAATGCTAAACCATGTGGTGGGTGAATACAAGCCACATAGGAAGATACACTTTTAACTTGCATTTTAAATAATTTAGTAATTAAAAAAAATAGAAAATCTGTATAGGATGAAAATTCTGGGTAACACAGAGAACTTGGTGGCCTGACAAACTCACATGGACTTGCCACCAGGGCTTTTATAGGAAGTGTTCCCAGTGCAGTTCTTACTGAGCCTGTCCAAGGACCCTTATTTTAGATTTTAGATTTATTTTAGGAGGACGAGGTGCATTTTCTGTGGTGCTGTTACCTGTTGGGCTGGGTGTGAGTGACCCTTGTCCTGAGATCCCACAGCAGCTGGGATGCCATCTGCATGGCCTGGGGTGGCAGCTGGTAACTGGGGGAAGAGCAAACACTCTCTGCAGCAGGAGCAGCAGAGAGCACCTTTCAGTCGTGTTTGCTTTACCTTCCCCAGTGTTTGCCAGCAGCAGATGTGTCCAGGAAGCTCAGAAATTTGCCTGGAAGGGAAGAAGTGTGGCTCAGTGTGTGACAATTGGTTTAGAACTTTGAATAATAATTTTTAAAAGTCCACCCCCCCCCAAAAAACAGCATTAGAGGAGAAAAATCAGGCTGAAAACAATGCATCCTTCATTATGAGCCATTAACTTCATATTTCACTTATATTTTTATTTAGAAGTCAGTGTTTATCACAGACTTGTCTCACAGCTGAAACTACACAGTTTAATCTGTATATTTAGAATTTCTTTACTATGCTATAGATTGAATATTTTAACACATTTATGTATTTTCAGTTACTAAAACCACAGAAATCTCTATTGCAACCTGACCAAAATGTGTTAAAATAGACAGTTATTGTTCCCATGCTTGCAAAAAAATTGTAATAGCTGATATTTTCACCTCAGAGACTCTTTCAGGGAAACTGGAAATCTTGCCATTTCCTTTTAATTATCATATAAATTAGCTGTGCTTCTGGGAAGGGTGGAGTTGGAGAGTCAAATGGTAAAGGTTTTGGTTATTTCACTCAGTTGTTAATATTTTAATGTTAGCTGCCATCTGTAGAAGAAAATTAGAGTGTGAAAATTCCTGAATATTCAAATGCCTCAGGGACAGGTCAGGAAATAAAAATTGAGGCAATATTTAGCCACTGCAGGGCCATGCTATAAATTACAAAATATTAAAAGACACAATCTCCTTTGTGGCAAGGCAAGACTAAAATGAAGGAAACAAAAGTCTACTTCAGCATCTTGTACTGCAAGCAAGGACATAAACTTTTACATAAAATGTCATCAACTTTATTGAAAAGTTACCAGCCTTGCAGGTTGTAGCACCTAAATTACAATTTTCAGACCTCATTTAGAATAACCTGACTGGGGGTTGAAGGGGTGGAAATATTCCTCACTCAAAAACTTTAAAAAAGAAGTAAAATGTAGAAGGAAAGTGTAGGGCCTGCATCACCTTAGTGGTTGCCCCTCTGACTGTGAATATTGGAAGTGAAAGCTTTTCTCTTTTCTTTGTTTTTGAGTCCATTTTCTAAGAAAACACCTGGTGGCCAAAGGATCTTCCTCAGTTTCCTGTGATCCACAACAAACTCCGTGCACTTTTTGAGGCCAAACATTTATTTCCTCTTTTGAGTGTGAGGAAATTTCCAACTATACACTTGGGGGTTTTTTTTCCTTAATTTTTGCAGTCCACAGCTGGTTAAAGCAACTTAAATATTCCAGTTCTCCAGGGAAAGGTAAAAGAACAACCTTTTGCCTTAAGAGCATTATAAAATTCACTATTTTTTCTCTTCCCTCTGCTTCTCTTCACATTTTTTTGTAGTACCTTCTTCCTCCAGCATCCTCTGAAACCCTTTGAGGCAGCTGAAGGCTGATGGTAAAAAGGAAGAAATAGAAAAAAAAAGTATAAAAAGGATCAAGAAAAGTTTAAAAGGAATGGTGGGAAAAATAAATAGTCAGGTCTGTTTTGTCAAAACAAAAATATGAAAGTTGATAGTTCTAAAGCAGAAAATGGTATCCAGTTCCTACTGGAAGATGATGGGAAGCTTGGAATGGAGAGCTGTGCTTGTGAAAGTCACTTTTCAGAGAGACAAGGAAGGGGAAAAAAGAACAGATTTAAAGAGATTTCCTTTTTTCCTATTGATTTGTGAATTCTCTGGGAAGGCTGCTATTTCCTTTCCCTTTTGAAGCTGTTCAATTGCACAGAGAAGGGCAGGAGTTGGTGTGCAGATGTCACCAAAGCAGAATCCCTTTTGGGACTGTCCGTGGGGGATTTAGCACATCACAAACATCTACATGGTAAATGCCTGTCCCTGAGCTATTTTACCTTCTCATTACAAAACAAGAGAAACAGACATTCTAACATAGGATTTTTACTTTCAAGAGTAAGACATTTCAGTTTGGTTAGGAAAATCATTCCCTCAAATCATGTGTTTATCCATCTGGGGTCAAGCAAGGCTGGATTGAAGAGCTTCAGACATAGACATGAACAGTGAAGACATGGAACATCAGAAGAGATGAATCCTGGTTTTGTGCTTAATTCTGAGGGGTCATGATTTCCTTCATGAAGAAGGGATTTCCTGACTCCCCTTGAAGCATTGTGAGGGATAAGATTTCCTGATTTTCTTTCTGGTCCCTTTGGGAAAGCTCTTGTGCCAATAATATTTTTATGGAAAACCACATTACTCCTGAGAAAAAAGCACCAAGGAAAGCAGAGTACTCAGCCTCAGTCTGCCTGAGTTTACATCAATAACTTTATCACTAATCTCCTAATGAATGTAATGGAAAAATATTTTGTCTCCCATGTCATGGTCCCTGGCTACCCCAATGGCACAGATTTTGGGAATAGCTGCAGGTGATTTGAACTGACAAGTCTGGAGGCAGTGCCACTTTGTGAAACCAACACTTTCCTTTGAAAGTGTAATTTGATTGTGTAATCCAAAGACAGCTGGAGGATATTGAATTTTCTTGCTACTTTAGAATGAACTATGAGGCAATGCAGTGGCCTTAAGCCACTGTCATTGCTTGAAAAACAAAAAAAGTCAAATTCCCAGAAAATTTTGAATGTGCTGTGGTTATTTGTCATAGGTGCTCATTTCTTTAGCAGGAACTTTTAGGAAGTGGTTTTGCTTGAAGAGAATCTTTTGAGGAATGTAGTGGTGAGCAATGAGCAGTGGCAGGAACAATGTGGGATGAATTGTCCATAATCCTCATTCCCCATTTCCCTGCACTGCTGTGAGGGAGAAGGTAGAGCTGGGAAGGAGAGAAGGATGGGGGGAAGGTGTTTATGAGGGTTTGTTCCACTTCTCATTATCCTGCTCTGATTTTGTTGGTAAAAAATACAGTTAATATCCCCAGGCTGTGTTGCCTGGGATGGTATTTGGTGAGTGATCTCTCTCTGTCCTCATCTAAACTCACAAACTTTTGCTGCATTTCTCTCCCCTGTCCAGCTGTGGAGGGAAGGGATAGAAAGGTTTTGGTAGGTGTGGGGCATCCACCCACTACACCATCCCTCATGGACAACCACTGATTAATTAAATTGTCCCTTTTACTGAGAAGACCCTACATTAAAGACCCTAAAGACATTGAAACCTAAAGAGAAGGGGCTCTTTAGATTTTCTCACTTCCAAGCAGCAAACCCAATCTAAACCAAAGACCTTGCATGCAGAAAAGCATTTGTTTGCAGAGAATAATTCCTCCTCAGTGTTTATTACATATTTATTTTGTCTCAGCACCATGAAAAGGGGTCTTGTTGCTGACTCAGAAGGAGCTCATTACAGAAAGACTTCACCTTTCAGCTGCAAAGGATGTTTCCTTGAAATGGTAATGTAATGAGTGTTAGATCAGCTGTATGTAGCCGTTAGGCGATTCTTTTGATCGGCTGGAAATGCATTTGTTAAAAAGCTACTTTATTGATTTCCTGGCTGGTTTTTTGTACTGTTTGGATCATCTGTACACACACACACACACACACTCACACATCACATTTTTTATCACTTCAAAGCTGTTAATATATTCACACTACTCAGGAGATTGAACACGAAATGGAGTGAACTCTTTCCATGGAGAACTGTGTTGTTCCAGCTTTGGTGGAAAGATTCTTAGCAGCACGCTGAGCGTCTCCTTTAAAATATTTTTAAAACAATCTGCCACACAGAGAGCAGAGTATGCAAAAGCAAAGGAAAATTGCTCCTGGGGATGTAAACATAGTGAGAGGTTGTGATTAAGGTTTGAGTAAGTCCCAAAGAGAAAATATCACTGAGCTCATAGGGGCTCAGTGTAGATCTTCTTCCCTGTTAACCTGTCCGCATTTACATTTCCCACTTCATTGTTTTTAGGATGTATTTGCAGTAAAAGTTTAGACACACTGAGTGTTAAAGTGAAATGTGCTTCTAGTGCTGGAACTATGCAAAATATCCTTAGTTAAATCACAGAATCAGAATCATGGAACTATTGAGGCTGGAAAAGACCTCCAAGACCATCACCTGCGACCCAGCCCCACCTTGTCCCCAGCCCAGAGCTCTGAGTGCCACATCCAGGCAATCCTTGGACACTCCAGGGATGGGGACTCAAATCTCCCTGACAGCCCCTTCCAAGGCCTGATCACCTTTTCCAGGAAGAAATGTCCTGGGCTTTGTTGGCCTTGAATCTCTCACAGTTTCAGAAGTCGGTGATTGTGTTTAAGTGTATTTTGTTTAAAACAAAAATTTTACGATATTTTATCTTTTTTTTTTTTCTTTCATTATGGCTTCAGTTTAGTTTGCTAACCTGTTGATATTCTTTTGGGATCACAAAGCTGGGGAGCTCTTCTTCATTTATTTAGATGAGCCTTGTGACTGGAACTCTTACAGAACTATTTTAACATCTGTGTTGTAATTTGTCATTGATTCTCTGGCTAAGGACACCCATACTTCATTTCCTCCTTCTGAGTAGAGTTACTAACCTGTATTTCATACCAAGGTGATGCCAGTCTTATCAGGAAACTTTTACATCTCTGTGATGTCTATGAAATAAAATCTACAATTTGCCAATGTATTTACAAGGCCATTCAAATGATCATGCTGTATGATTAAGTGCTTGGCTTTGGCTGAGTCCAGGATATGTTATCAAATCAGAGGATGCTGTCCTGACATTAGTTTTAAGGTTTTTTTCAGGTGTTTAAATTAAAATGCCCAAAATGGAGCTTTCCAGTCCAGTGAAATTATTGCAGTTATCAGGTATGAAATTATGAAAATGAAATTACACAAGAGGACTTAAGGATATTTTTAGTATTTTTTGCATAAATGTTCATATATGTTCAGCATCCAAGGAACCCTGAGCATGAGGAATTGAATAGAAATATTTAGCAGAAATCATTTAAATTTCCATACCTGAGTCCTCTATCTATAAAATAGGGATAATAGACTTCCTTGCCTCTCAAAAGGATTGTGAAAATAAATATATTAAAGATTGCAAAGAACTGGAGTATTATGGTAATTGATACCATATGCCCAACTAAGATAGCTGGGAACAATTTCTGGAGAGGCAGGAGGTTTATTCACAGATTCCCAGAATCATTAATGGAGTAAAGAACTTTTAGAATTCTCCTGGTCCAGCTCCTCACAAGGAGCAGGGCTGGCAAATCTTCCCCTTCTCAATCTGAATGTATGAATAGTAGGTATCTGACCTTGGAAAAAATTGAGGGTCATTAAATAAATACTTTTGAAATTTTATTTCATTGGCAAAATTCAAACAAAGCCAGGTAGAAAATAGAACACTCTTTTCAATTCTTGAAAAGGCACAGTTTGCAATACAGGACAGAGTTTGATGCTTTGTATCTTTCATTTGTAAAGTCTTCAATATTAAAGTTTTAAGATTAATGACTTGTGAAATTTGTTGAGTGTTAAAATTCCTTGTTTACTTGTTGTTCAATTTGAGGAAAATCTAGTCTGATGATTGCAATCCCAGAGCATTTTGATGTCAAAATCAGTATTTGTCATAGGAAGATGAATATATATCACAGAAAATTATTGCCAGTTTCTTTCCTTTGGTTTGTTATTTTCCTTTTAAAAATATTTGAGATCTGTTTCTTCTAGGATGCTCCTTTAGTTACCTGGATTTAGATGTATAGATAGAATGAAGAAAACCACTGGTGTTTCTGAGGGCGGGATTTTATTTCTGGATTTGTGGCAGCTTTTTAAGTAGCTGAATTTCTTTTTATAATTCCTCCTTGATCACAGGAGTTTTATGTTAAAACCATTCACAAAAATTTCGGATTAATCTTTTAGGCTAGTGGATGACTGAAGCCAGTCAGTCTTTAAAGTTTATCCTCTCGTTGATTATCAAGGTCATTTCTAGGGGAAGTCTTTGGGGGAAATGGTTTAGGGGTGTCCATGGTGGTGCTGGGATGATGGTGGGACTGGATAATTGTGAGTGTCTCTTCTAACCTTGATGATTCTCTGATTCTGTAAAAACAGAAATAAGCATAAAAAAACCAACTACCCACACCCCAAAACTAATGTTGAGTTTTAATAACTGCTTTCCTGAATATTTATAGTAAACTATGATTGGTTTTGAGAGAGTTATTCACCTGATGGGTGTACTTTTTAAAAAGGCATGGTAAACCTATGATATTTTGATCACTTGATCTGTTTGTAGAGTTTCACCTTTCAGAGACCTAAACATCATTTTTATAATTGATATTTTTACCCTTTGGTCAGCTGTCATTCTCATTTCCCTATATTTCTTTTCAGATCATTGGGTCCTTCAGATATTTAATGGTCTGCAGAGAGCTTCTGCCCATGTTTCTCTCTTTAGCTAAGCCTCATTAAGCATATAAAAATATATTAATATATTCTCACTGCTATTTTCCATATAAAAAGTTGCTTTCTTGTGACAGGTGTGTCAGGAGCATAAGTGTAGTATATGACCCTAAGGTGGGATTAATGCCCCATCTCTCTCTCTCTTGCATGCCCTGGATAATACCCAAACTGGGAAGAATTTTTTCAACCAATCCTTCAAAGCAGAGGGGTCCATGAGCTTTGTAAATCAGCTCATTCAATGTATAATTATTCTGAAACCAAACAAAACTCATGATCTACTTCTACTTTTTTGTTTGTTTGTGGTGGTGCTTTTTTGTTGGTTTTTTTTTTTTTTAGATTTTGTACTAGCACTGCACATCCTCTTGTTTGGTCTCTTTACTGTTTGAACTACGTGGGGAACACTGTGCATTTCCCACTGGAAAACAGGGATTGTGGAAAGCTGTGTTGTCCTGTGTTTGTTAAAACTGCTGTCAATTTTGTTCTGACGACTCAAAATTGTCTGTGTCTGATCAGGTTACAAACACCAAGGACTGTTTACAAACGTGTTCTGTGGCTTAGAAAAAACAGAGGGAATGCTAAGCAGAGTTTCAAATGTGTGTGTTAACTGACAGAGAGGGGGAGGAAGGAGTAGAAATCACCTGCTCTGAGTGATGGGTGATGACTGCTCAAGAAGCTGGAAGGTAGCACGTTCAGCAAAGCACCTGCAGCCCCCAAAGGGTCTGGATCTCAAAGGTTGCAAAGCTCTCAGTGCTCAAGTAGAGATGAGAAATTAAATAATGGAATCATGTAGTGCTTTGGACTGAAAGAGACCTTTCAAGGTGGTCTAGTCCAACCCTGCAATGATCAAGGGCTGTTTCACCCAGATCAGGCGGCTCGAAGTCCCATCCAGCCTGACCTTGAGTGTTCCAGGGAGGGAGCATCGGGGCATCCACCATCTCTCTGAGTAGCATGTCCCAGTGTTTCATCACCCTTGTACATTCTTTTTTCTTATATCTAGTCTGAAAATTTTGGTTTAAAACCATTATCTCATGTCTATCACTACTAGCTCCTCTCTGGACCTGCTCCAACAGGTCCATGTTTTTCTTGGACTGAGGCCTCCAGAGGTGGATGCAGCTCTTCAGGTGGGGTCTCATCAAAGTAGAACAGAGGTGCAGAATCACCTCCCTCAGGAGACTCTTTAAGTCTCTCCTGTGATGTCTTCTGCAATAAAAAGAAACTAAACTAAACTAAACACTGAGTTTGCATTTCCACTTCAAACGTGGGACAGAAGGAACTGCTTTAGTTCTTGAACTGTTCCTGGGTGTATCAAAATCAGTGGTCTGCAATCAGCACTGGTGAGATCATGGCTGAAACTGTGTGTCACTCAGTCTCTGTGCCAAAAAGATTGTGGCAAATTAGATCTCAGATAAAGCTCCCAGGTAATCTGACATCCTGAAAATGCACTTCAGTGTGAATAAATAAAAGAGCAGAATCTATCTTGCCTATCATAGTCAATGTTCAGCTTTCAAGAATGATTTAAACATGAAATAAGCATACATTAAAGAAAAACTGCTAATTTCAAGAAAGTGCAATGAAATCTGGAAACTATGGTTTTGAATATTAGAGTGCTTAAAATTGTTTAATTTTTAGAGTGTGTATTAGGTCAAAGGAAGCCTGGGCTGATATAATTGTTGGACTAGATTGGGAAGGGTTGTGGTCACTTCCCTACTCTGTTGTCTCTCTTTCCACTCCTCAGGTAACCTTCCAAAAGGTAAGCTTAGGACAGCTAAGGGTGGTGAAAACAATGCCAAAATTCCTGAGGCAGAATTCCTGCATGCTATGATAGCAGAGGTGAGGTTAGATGCTGATAATGTCCATGAGAAATGTTCTTATGTAGGTTAATTGCTCTCTCAAAACAAGGGTAAGAGTGTTTTCTATTCCACCTGGCCTTTTTCCAATTTGCTTAATGTAATCAAAGTTGCATCAGAGTGAGCAGAATGATTGCAGCCAACTTAAATGGTTGTTATATAGGGCTCAGTGGCCACATCTCCTCTGGTAAATAAAACAGGGGCAGGGAGTGAGGTGGAGTGCCAGGCTGTCCTGTGCTGACTGTGCAAACACTGCCTGGCTCTCACTGGGCTCTTGGAAATGATTTTGGCCAGGGCCAGACAGATAGTACAGCTCAGAGGCCCTCAGGTACTTCCCAAGCACAAAGGAGGGACAAGAGTGCCCCAGGGCTGGGTCCTGTCATCACCTGTGACACCATTCAAAGTATGCAAGAAATTCCATTTTTCATTTGTTTCATTGAATCCCATTTGTGGACTCCCAATCCCTGGAGGTCTCCAAGGCCAGGCTGGATATGGCTCTGAGTAACCTGGTCTAGTGGAAGATGTCCCTGGAAGATGTCCCTGCAGATGGCAGGCATCCTTAATGGCAGGTTCTTAACGTCCCTTCCAACCCAAACCATTCTATGATTCCACGAGTATCATTTATGACCTAAATGGTAAAATGGAAAAGGGTGACTTAAAAATAAATGAATTCCTGTGTTGTTTTGATAGAAAGTACATTTCTGCTGGTGGGCAGCAGAGCAGCAGTTTGCCTCAAGAGCCTTGCCAGCCTGACTGAGTATAAATGCTCTGTCCAGCATCATTCTCACTTTGTTTCCTTGTGGAGCCATTTCTTGCCAGATGAGTAGAGAAAGGATGGAAGTCTAAACAAATATGTCTTTGGAAGAACAACCTGATAACTCAAAGGACTTGCTACAGCCAGTGTAGTGTGTTCTTGGGTTGAGAATTACTATTAATATCTGTCTGAATATTTTTCCCTCTGTATGGGCCTTTTTTTCCATCTGAACTCAGTCTTCTAGAAATCAACACTAATTAAAAAAAGGCAAACCAGACCACTTTTGTAAACAGCAGAATTGAGCAGCCTATAGCCAAAGAAGGGTCTGGAAAATATTTCATCCTATGAGGAAGAACTGAGGGAGCTTGGAATGTTTATCTGGAGAAGAGGAGGCTCAGAGGGGACCTCATTGCTCTCTCCAACTCCCTGACAGGAGGGGCAGTGAGATGAGACTTGGCCTCTTCTGCTGTGTCCCAAGTGAAAGGATGAGAGGAAATGACCTTAGATTAAACCAGGGGAGGTTCAGTTTAGGTATTAGAAAGAAATGTTCCCTGAAAGAGTGATCAGGCATTGGAATTACTGCCCAGAGAGTTGGAGTCACCATGTTCAGTGTTCTAGAGGTGTCTGGATGTGACCCTTGGAGACGTTTTTTTAGGGGGATGATGGTGGTGTTAAGGTGACAGTGGAACTGGATGATCCTGAAGGTCTCTTCCAACTTTGATTTTATGCAGAACTGAGCAGTTGACTTGCTGCCCTTTTTTCAGTCACAAAAGTAACTTAACAAAACACTGCAATTACATATCTGATTACTCTTTAAAGACTTATGAGGTATTGTCTAAATTCATGGGATTTGACAAGAGGTGAAGCTGAAATACCTCATTTAAAATGTTAAAAAAATCCCAGATGAAATAAACTAGAAGTGACTCAGGGAATCTGATACATTTTCACTATTCCACAGGGACTTCTTAGTTGGAGAAGATGGTTTATTAATGAATATGTGAAATCCTGGGACCACTCCTGTTTTAAAGACTCCATTTTCACACGTTCTTTTCACACACAAATAAGTCGTAAACTTAGTTTTACCTTTACCTTTCAAACCCATAGGAAATGCTTACTGAAAAGAAAGAATAGAGCTCAAGGCCAGAAACCTGTCAGTATTATAATGAGGAGATGCTCTGTGCTTCCTAACCCTTTCTGTCTCCAAGGGAATGTTTTCTCCTCCAAGGTGAAATTCTGGAGGGCAAGTGCATGTGCATGTGCACACAGAAATGCTAATGACAAAGGCTCAGCACCAAATCCTGTTTTTCCCCCCACCTACAGCTAAAGCACACTGGATTCACAGACAGAGTCTGCTGCAGTTTGTACTTGCCTGGAAAATGGCCACGTTTTAGAACTCACTGACCCAGAAATGAGAGAAACAAAATCAATCAGTGAGTCAGTGGCAGCCAATCTGACAGATCCCAGTGCTCTGCTGGCATGGGTGATGTACTCTGCTTGCAGGTTCAGCCTTAATGATAACACCAGTGGGGAGACAAAGCTGGAATGAGAATGTTCTGTCTTTGCTGACTCTTTCCCCATTTTCTGCAATCACTAAAACAGATCTGGGTAAACAAAATTCTCAGTGCTCCTTTAAGTGGTTGTGCAATCTTGAAAGCTTTGCTAAAGGAGGACAACAGCCCTTGAAACTAAGTAGTAGCATCCTCAACAACTTTATCCTTTCCTCTTTTTTAATTTTATAGAGGAGGATATGTTTTGGTTTTGCTTTTACTGGGATTATTTTTTGCCATGCAAGTGATTCAGAGGAGTATATTGTACATGTATTTATATAGTATTTGTCTAAGAATCATAGAAGGACCTGGCTTGGAAGGGACCTTTAAAATAATCTCGTTCCACCTCCCTGCCACGGGCAGGGTCACCTTCCAGTGTCCCAGATTGCTCCAAGCCTGTCCAGCCTGGCCTTGGACACTTCCAGGGATGGTGCAGCTCCATCTTCTCTGGGAAACTGGTTCTAATGCCTCATCACCCTCACAGGAAAGAATATTTTTCTAATACCTAATCTAACCTTATTTTCTCTCAGTTTGAAGCCATTCCCCCTTATTCTGTCACTCCAGACCCTCATAAATTGTCTCTCTCCATCTTTCTTCATGGCTCCTTCAGGTACTGAAGGGACACAATGAGGCCATCTCAAAGCCTTTTCCATTCTGAACAATGCCAGCTGTGCCAGCCTTTCCTGCCAGCAGAGCTGCTCCATCCCTCTGCTCATCCTGGAGCCTCCTCTGGGCTCTCTGCAGCAGCTCCAGCTCCTCCCTGGGCTGTTCTCTGTTTATTCAGAGAGTTACAGAGTGGGAAGGCTCCCACACCATGTACTTGGGCAGCTTTTTTGAGAAGGTTCCTGTTAGAATTAGCCTGAGCAATGCAATTTCATGCACCTGTACATCAAAGCATGGCTGGTGCCAACAAGTAATCATTTGTACCAGGGAAGATGAGGAACTGCAAGTAGTTAAATTATGTTGTCAAATGAACCCATTAAATGCCAGAAAGAGGAAAACATACCTTTCTAAAAAGTCAGGTGGGTGTTTTGATGCAGATAAATGTCCTCCCTAGCTTCCTGAGGAAAATTCTCTTGGTGTGTTGGGTGTGAGACTGGGATATATGGCATATAAACATCATGCACTTGTCTATGAACTTTTTTATCTCCATATCATTTTCCTTTATTTCTGTCTCTTTACTCTCACTGTTTGCTGCCCGGACTAAATGAGAAGTTACCCTCTGATATATGTACTTCCCACATCTTTTTGATTTCTTTCCTCAGTCTTATTTTCCTATAGTAAATTTTGAGGAGCTATGTGTTTTCACCTAAGTTGAGTAGATGTTCACACAAGATAAAGAAATGACCAATTAACTTTGCAGTTTCAGTGTAAAACTATTTCTGACTCAATTGTTTTGAAAATGGAAGAGCTCCTCTTTCTCCATTTCCTTAAATTGAAATGTTGACTCTTTTGAAGAGACTAATACACCTCTATTTGGGTATTTCAACTTTGGGAGAAAAATTAACTGAATTGAGTGCAAGTTTAAATGTTTCTACATGAAAAAGGGTGTGTGCATGTGCAGGGAAAATGCATTAAAGTGACAGTAGGTTGCTGAATGTATCAAAAGGAATCAGATTTGACGTACACTGAATTATGACAGCAGTATGTTAACTTTTTATATTATGACTGGAAGGGGAAGAGATCTATCAGTATGCAAATTGACTTCATGCTAAACCAAGAATCTCCTAGTAAGCAAAATTAAAGTGTGTGTATGAGACTTGTAGTCCAATTCAGGTTCAAAGGGTTACTTTGAACTATGGTGTGTTGTATCAGCAGAAATTGTCATGAGTGAATGTGGAATTTGCAGGCAACCCCAACGAGGGAAGAGATGAGAGTCTTGACTCCATGTTTCAGAAGGCTGATTTATTATTTTATGATATAGATTATATTAAAAGAAAATTATATATTAAAACTACACCAAAGAAAGAGAAAGGAGACATCAGAAAGCTAGAAAGGAAAGGAAAGAATAATAAAATCTTGTGACTGCTCACAGCCTCGACACAGCTGGCTGTCATTGGTCATCAAATAAAAAACATTCACATGGAACCAATCAAAGATACACCTGTTGGCAAACCATCTCCAGACCACATTCCACAGCCATCAGATAGTTATTGTTTACCTTTCTTTTCTGAGGCTCCTCAGCTTCTCAGGAGAAAATCCTAGTGAAAGGATTTTCATAAAATATCACAGAGACAGGCGAATATTGAGCTGGTACTAAGTTGCAGGAAAGGTGGGATATGCTGGTCTGTTTTATGAAGAAGCTTTTTCCTGTTTATCTTTTGACAAGATAACCAGATACTGTTAAAAAATATAGCAATATATCTAGAGAACTAGGGGGTGTTGGGAGGAGTTGTCTTGGGATGAGCAGCACTTCAGCTCGCGTGACAAAAGTAGCTCTGGCTTCACAGAGTGCTGAATAAACTGGCTGTGGTCACTCAGCCACATGGGAAATTCTGTACAGGGGCTTCCTGAGCAGGGAATGTGGAGATGGAATCAGGGATGGGATGGAGCAGATTGTACATTAAAGGAGGCTGCAGCAGAAATAAGGACGAGAGCTTCTGCACTGCCCTGCCCATCTCTGCTATCACAAAGAAGAAACAGAAATCAAAATGCCCTTTGGGGCTTTTCTGGACTTGCTGATGCTAAAAGACAGAGATGGTGTAGCCTTCCAGAGTCTGAATGTTTCTATTCTGAGGGTGGCAGGGGAGCATTTCCTCTCAGCTTAGCACTGAGGAAAGCTGGGAAATGCTACTGTGCTGGCAACTGACTGGCCACAGGAAATATAGCCCACAGCCAGACACCATAACTCTGTTTAACTCAGGGATGTTATTTTTGGACCTGTCATGGTATCTGTCTCTTCTTGTTCTTTACCATACCTAATGACAGGAAAATGGCTGCAGGGTGCCCTGCTTGCATGTTTTTCAGTGTCAGTGCAGTGCTCTCTGTGCTCTGGAAGCCCCTCTGTGCCCACAAAAGGATGTTACTCACCTGTGGTTTATTTTGCAGCCATAGGTGAGGGCTGCAAAGTGTGGGTGACATCAATTTGATATTGCTCCTTCAGTTGGCTTTCATTCTGACTTCAGAATTCACTTTGTGCAGAGAAAGGAGGACAGATGCATCCAGCTGTGATTTTTAGAATCTGCCTCTCAGAGTGCTCAGGATTCTGGGGGGAAGGAGCTTTCTGCTGCCTCAGTTCTAGGACAGAGCAGAGTTGTTCTACCATTTAATTCCTTTTTATGCAGTCAGGAATGGCTGTCTTCCCCGGCAATAACAATTTGTTTTTATGGCATCTGCTTTGGGAGGCAGCCAGATTACTTTCCTATTGCCAACTTGGAATCCCTGCCTTACTGTGCATCACATTCAGGTATCAGGCTTGGTTTTTGGCTTTTTTTTTTTTCTCTCTTAAAAAAAATACAAAATCCCCCCCATCCCCCCAAAAACAAACAAACAAACAAAAAAAAAAAACTCAACCCAAAACCAAACAAAACAGCAAAGTATCCTGAGATAATTCCAAATAATAGTTTTTAGCAGCTAGTGAAGTGCTCCTTCTTCTAGTTATTCTGGTGTGGATCTGTGTTCAGTAAAAAATGCCACAGCTCTGCTAAGAATGATAAGCCCCTTCCCTGCTATTTATTTATTTTTAGAAATGGCTGTCTGCCTCCTGGGTACCAGGATCTGAGGATCTGGATTTGTGCCTCCAATAATTGCACCAAGCAGCCACTCAGTGTGTGGATTTAGCAGTGGCAACACAGGTTAAATACAACCTGTGTTAGATGGTTTAATCATTTTTCATATTACCTGCTCCTGCATTTTAAATGGGACTGACAATGCAGAATATTATCTCCCACATTCCATGGATAGAGTTGCTCAAATGATGCTTTGTGAGCCAAGTAAAACTGACAAGAGCATTACAAAGTACAAGTAGAAAATAAACCTTCACTGACCACAAATTGGGTGTGAGTTGTATACAATTTGAGAAAGGGAGTCTTCTCTCTTGTTGCAAATGGTTTGCACATTCCAAATTCTTTCTTTTGCCTAATGAAAAATGCCTCATGCCTCATCAAACACGCTTTACGTCTGAGATCAGTGCACATTTAACCAAGAGTTAATTAAGTTAACAGGGTTTAGAAATGAACATAATGCACAGTTTGGAATTTCCATTCTGGCATGATTTGCATTTGGCTGAAACACCGTGTAATTGGCAAAGCCCCACGAAGGTGTGCTGCTCTTTTCATGTTCTAAATGAATGTTAACTATGCTCGGGGCTGTGGATGACTTAATTGGTTAATTTTTTCTGGACCTGCCTAGAATGTGGGTGTGGCCAAAGCTAAAAAAAAATCCAGCTGTGGAGGCAGTCAAAGGAAGAAGAAAAGAGGTTACTGGGTTAGAAGCAGTTTGGGGAAAGAAGGCAGGGAAGAGATGCTGCATCTGTGAGCACTGAGTTGCAGAGGAAACAGTGGGGAACCAAACCCACACAGACTAAGCATTCAAATTTTGCCAGGGGCCAAATGATGCACTCTGATTTACTCATTAAATGAAGGCTTTTACACGCCTTTGAATCCTTAAATAGACAAATAGTGCTGGAAAAAACAAAGTTTGAAATTTCAGACCATTCTCTTTTCAGTGTTTGCCACGCTCCACCATCTTTTAGCAAACAAACCAAAACTGAAATAAAGAAATGGTCATGCCCTGCCAAGAGCTCTGCTGTTAGAAATAACAGGAACACAGCATGGGATAGGCACTGTGCTTCTGGGAGTCCTGAGGAAGGCTCAGAAGGGCCAGGCTGCCTAAGGGAGCAGAGGACATGTGAGTCTGGCCCCTGAGCAGGGAGCAGCACTGAGCAGTGGAGTTAATGTCACTCTCTGCCTGTAATGTACATCAGGGATGCCCAGCTCAACAAAACACTTGGTAAAAAAAAATCCAGGCTGTCAGGACAGGTTCCTGTTTCCACATCCTACCAATGTCTGCTTCCATAATTTCCTCCTGCAGCAATGCCCTTCTAGCAATGTCCTGACCTGCTGTCCTTCCCAGGATCTGTCTTCTCTCACCCAATTCAGAACTGTACCAGTTTATTCAGGAAAATAAGAGATCCAGCTTTCTTCTGGGACTTTCTGCTCTAGGGCTGGTTTTGTTTAGCTGTGCACATTTTGGCCAGCTGAACTTGCAGCCAGCCAAGGGTGTTTTTCTGGCCTCTCCTCCTGGGGAGCAAGGGATAGGACAAAAGGAAATGGCATCAAGCTGCGCCAGGTGAAGTTCAGGTTGGACATCAGGAGGAATTTCTTCATGGAGAGGGTTGACAAGCATTGGAAAGGGTTGCCCAGAAAGGTTTGTAGTCCCCATCCCTGGAGGTGTCCAAGGAAGGCCTGGACATGGCACTCAGTGCTCTGGGGACAAGGTGGGCATTGGGTACAGCTTGGACTCAATGATTTTGAAGGTCCTCCCCAGCCTCAATGATTCTGGGATTCTGTGAGCCAAACAGCAGCTGTGCCCTTTCCCGATGGACTGCAGGCATCCTACAAGGGTGTCCCTGCCTATGAAGGAGACTTTCCATCCCTGGAAAGGAAAAACCCAGCGTGGGGGATGTCCCATGCTGTTATCAGGCTGAACGAGCTGTTTTGTAAATCTCAGTGTTGGCAAAGGCAGGAGTGAGCCCATCATGCCACTGGGCTATGTGTGTGGTTATATTTAGTTTTTTGGGTGTCTGAGAGCAATTTAAAAGATTTCCCTAGCATATATGCTTGCAAAGCTTGAGGAAAATAAAACTAAAAAAAAAACAATCTGTAGAACAAATTTACACCCATAGTTTGTACACCCATAGTTTAGGGTGCAGAAACGCTGTTTTGGTGCTGTGTAAATTGTTGTTTATCACTTCACATTTCTCATTGGCCTTTTTACTTCTGGTTTCTTTGTGTTTACGGTCTCCCAGCCTTATTAACTGTGCAGTGCCATGCAGCTTGGCTGCTGGTGACAGGCTGTCAGAGCGCTGCAGATCTCCCCACCGCAGAGCCCCGTCAGTGACAAACACTGACTCATCGCCCGTTTTCCACCACTGGGGAAACCACAAACGCGACCTCTGAGAGTGCCCCAAACTCCTCCAGCTCCTGCCCTCCCCTGGCTCTGTCTCTTGCACTCACCCCTGCTCCCACAGCTGCTGTTCCCAATGTGACTGAGCCGTGTTCCCTGGGCTGCAGCGGGTGCCACGCTCCGGCGCCATCGGGAGATGCTGAGGCCTTGTTGTGGCCCACACAACAGAGCAGCCATTCATGGATGTTAATTTTTTCTTTCTTTTCCTTTTCCCTCAGTTGTACTTAATCTCTCTCTCCACATAGCTGTTGATGCCTTTTTGGGCTACCTAAAAACAGAGGCCAGGCAAAATTAAGGGAGTAAAAAGCAGTTGTATTTATTGAAGGGCCTTCAGGTGCATTTAGGGCAGATGAAGCCTCCCAGGGGCTACACCCAAAATGGATGATGGGTCACGGTTTTCCCACTTTTTATAAGTTTGGTCCATTTGCATATCGGTGGTTAATCTTCCAATTACAATTTCAGGTAATGAAGTAATTTACCCCAAATTTGCTCCCTCCCAGCTCACTTTTGTTTAAATCTCTCAGGGCCTGAGACAGTGAGAAGTCCTTGATCCTCAGGCCTGGAGAGGAATTGCTGACCAAAATGGGAAAGCAGCAGCTCACACTCTATATGGAGTTTAGAGTTATACACTAAAGAATTGCAGGATTACAAATACATGAAAAATAGAAAAGCTAAAATCCTGAAGCATCCCTGTACTCTCTAGGAATACTGTGGTTCCCAGTGCCAACTGGGCACTGGGAGAATGCTGGAGGAACAGTGAATTTTGCACATCCCTAGGAAGGGTTACAGACAGGGACATTACTGGTGCTGGCGCAGCCCGGAGCAGCTGGAAAAAAATCTGAAAGCCTCATTGCATTCACTGCCTTAAAAAAATAAATAAATCAGTTGTGTGGTTATTTCTTTGCTGAAGGGTTTGGATGGTGGTCACAGAGCAGTGGAAAACACTACATCAAGTTGATGGGAAGAACCTAGAGGAGGTGAGTGGTGTCACTTGCCAGGGGAACTAATTTTATTTTTCACAGAGGGAGGAAAAGGGAAGGTCATGCAGTACGAAGCTGGGCAGAGGCTGAAATTGCATTTTGCCACTTAATTAACAAGCAGCCAATCTACAGCCTGTAGCTGTCCTGCAGCCCCATAATTGGGAGCTGAACCCATTTTCTCCAACCTTCAGAGCTCCCCACACATGACATGAGGTATCAGAGTGTGTGACAGATCACCAGTGTAGGACACCTGTGCTGTCACATGTGCCACCCCTAGCTGATCAGTTTAATTCCCTAATTAATTATTGATAGGTTCTGAGGCCTCCATTGCTTTTATTTTTAATATTTAATTTTAATTAATGATTGGAGGAATGCAATGGTTTATTTGGAAAAAAAAAGAGGGATGAAAGAGCTTTCCTTAATTAAGCCTGTTATTTGTTTTTTTTTTCTGGGAAATATTTGAATGAATATTTTAGAGGACATCATAATAAAAAAGAAAGAAACCCACAAAATATCAGTCTCATAAAATGATGAAAATGGAAAAAACGCTGATGAAAAACACTAAGAAAGAGAGGGCAGATGAATCTGAGGGAAGAGCATTTCAACAAATGGATTCCTGCTCTCCTTCCTAACCTGCATCTGCAGGCAACACTGACTGGAGAAATGAGATGACAGCTTCTCCCTCCCCCCTCTGACTGTGCCCCTGAGGACTGGAAGATGTTTAATTTGATATGCTTTTGAGTCCTCCCCCCACCATCTCCAATCTCCAGGGGTATTTTATCGCTCAACACTGTTAAAATTTAGATGTTGTTATCCCACTACCTCAGCTGAGTTTGTGCTTCAGTTTTCTTTCCTTCATCAAAAAGTAAAGCAAGTGGAGTATCCAAAATATGCACAAACCTAAGTTTTTAAGGGCAAGCAATAAGCAAATGTAGGTTTCAGGAAGCAAAGGCTTCTGCAGGCTCCAGGTTCTGCTTTTCCATGGATCAGTGGGTTAACTAAAGCCTATGAGAAGGCTCTCAGTGGTGTGATGGTTGTGACAGGTATTAGATTGGAGGGAAAAATAGACAAAAAGAACTATCATTCAAAATGACACGAGGTTGGTGCTTACGAAAGGGAGTTAAAATCCTGAGCTTAGGCAGAAAATGTTACTCCTGGTTTACTACTGCTTCAGGTTTGCCATTATCAGTGGGCAATAACAAATCAGATGCTCAGATTTTTCTTCTCAAGTTTGTTTATTCATATAATTAAAAAAAATACCAATTTTTCTCTCCTGAAGGAGAAAAAAAGAGCTAAAATTAAACCTAACAGCCTCTTTGGGTGATCACAGACACTTCCTGATGTTTATAATTTTTCAAGACTATGGGAAAAACCATGAGATTCAGTGTATGGATACCCTTAATGTTCTTTGATGAGCCAATATTTGGGTGGCCATTTCATTACAGGAGGAGCTGACAATAAACAGGTGAATGATACATTGTCAAAATCAGCTTTGTGAAGCTGCCACAAGCAGCTCTGGTTGTGAAAAGCTGGCAGAAATTGCCCTTGCAGCAATTAAGACCTGCTTGGGTGTCAGTGGAATATCAGCCCCATTAGCCATTGTTTTTAATGCTGCTGCACCCTGAGAGGCAAGGAAGAAACAGCTCCCTGGACCCAAGACCTGCATAAAGGTGTCTTTATTGTGTAGTTTTTAGCTATGGAATATTGTCAGCAGTTTTCAGGGGTTTTTTGGTTTTGTTTTTGGTTTTTTGTTTTGGGTTTTTTTTTTTACCTTAAATAAAAGGGAAGGTAGAGGGGAATTGTAAAGGAGAGGGAGCAACAGCACCTTGTCCTGTGAGGTTCCTGTGTGTTCAGTTCCACTCTTGGTGTTGTGATTTCATCATTTCAAGTGTCAACACTCTGAGGATTTTTGTTGTGTTGATGATGCATTGCTGACTCCTATAAAACCATGAGAGAAATCTGGAGAGAGGGAGCTTAGGGCTGCCCCTAAAGGAGGAGCTCTGGATTAGCATTTTGCTGGTGCTCTTTGGTGGGGACAGGTTATCCATGATGCTGTGGCAAAGCTCATGCATCACTACCATCCTTTTCCTGCTTGGATTTAGCACCTCCAAGAAGCCCATAAATAGTCATATGGCTCAACTCCTCTTCATGAAATATAAAGTGAGAATCAGGTTAGCATTTCACAATTTCATCATTGCTGCTTTCTGTATTATCTACAGCAATGCAGCCTCGTTTCCCAGCTCTGCTGCAGTCTCTGAAATGCCACTGCCTGAGTTTATATTCATGTTTCATTTTCAGGGCTGTGCTCACGGGCTAGAAAATAATTAAATAATGAAGCTTTAGATTTAGATGCAGCATTGCTGTAGGGGAAAGATTAGCAGCAAATTCTGCAAGTGTGGGGTCAGAACAAACAAGGTTTTGGAGCCTGTGCCTAATTTTGAGGAAGCATAGAGGTATAGGAAGATATTTATCATCCAGAGACTAAAAGGAGCACCTTAATTTGTCTTCCAAACTTCTGTTAGAGGTTGAATCTAGGTGGGTGCACAAGCTTCTTTCTTATTTAGAGCTCAAATGTTAATTTTTAGTTGAATCCAAAGGTTCTTTTGGAAACACATGGAGTGCAAGCTGCAAGCAGCCACAGCGCTGAGGGGACTGCAGAGAGGAAAATCTGTGTTTGAATTCCTCTGGCTCAGACACTGCTCAGTGTGAGCTGGTTTAGGTTTTTTCCCTTTTCCCTGGAACATTGCAATAAGGAGCCTCTCTCCTTTTTTGATAAGACTGAGTTGCAAATGGATTAGTTTGAAGAACTCGGAATAAATGAGATCTGCAAAGGTTCCTCCTTCCTCTTAGGGTTAATCTCCCCCCCTTCCACTTTCATTTTCATGCTGCAATATCAACAAAGACTAGACTACACCAAAATCAAAGCAGCTGGGGAGGGGCAATAGAGGAAAGCAAACAGAAGGTCAGTCATTGTGTTTATTCCTGCACATATTTGCTTATTTTTTTCTCCCCTTATGCTTCCTTTATATGATTTTTAGCAGTTTCCATCAGGTGGGTACATTATCTGATGCAGTGTCATTACATTGTAGAGATTGCAGCACTTCTGCAGTTTCCTGGATGTCATTCTGCCAGATATGTGAGCCTACAGCAGTTTGCATTTGTTACCCTTTCTGGTATGCTCAAAATATCTCCCAGTATTCATGGACAGATATGAAAGATTGCTTCCCATAGAGATGAATTGAACCAGCTTGTCATACCTATAAAAATCAATGTATTTTTGGAAAGGGTAGACATATGAGGAATAAACCAGAATCCAGATATTCTCAGCATTTTATAGTGCTGTCAAAACTCTGAATTATTGCGACAGTAGTCATGGATCTTAAAATGAACATTTTCAGTATAGTCTCCATTTTGGTGGAGGGAATCTCCAATTAGGAAAGCTGGGATTTGTGATTCCACTGGTAATGTCTACATTTCACATACAACTTGTGCTGTGTGTCTTGTTCCATGACATCTGCCTGTGATTAATCACTGCTTTTCTCATGACTCAGAAAGAAATACAAATGTCTGGGAAATAAAAGATTTTTTTTTCTCTATCCTTCTCCTTTCTCTCTAGGTCTTCACAGAATACATATGTCTGCATTTTTTTTTTTCTGAGCTGTGCTTTCTATTCCTTATGCTGTTTTATACAGCGGTAGTGAATGCACAAATGCTGCAAAGCACCTGGGGAAAAATCCTCACCTGCAGCATACTCAGCTCCTGCACCCTGCCTGGCATAAAAGTAGAGGCAAGCTGAGGCAGAGGAAATAAAGAAAATCATGTATTTCACAAGAGAAGGCAGTTTGCTGCAACAGATCTATCTCATTAGTGCTGTGATGACATTAGATGCCAGGATATTCCATTTTAACTAGATCATAAATTTGACTTTGCCTAAAGGATCCATCACCAGTGATGTCTGTGCTCCAGCAGTTTCTTTATGGTCTGCAATCTCAACTTGGGCCTCCCTCCTCCCAAGACAGGTTTTATCCAGAAATGGGAGCTTGGTGCTCTTGTAGATTAGGGCTGGAGTGCAAAGCTGGATTCTTGTTGCCTCCCTCCTGTTGACAAATGTTCTTTCTTTTAATCTAGCTAGCTGACAAGGAAATGAATTAAACATTAGCTGAATTGGTGAACTAAGTGTTGAAATCCTTTCCTTGTGAAAGGAAAAAGCATTTCACCTGGCAGGTGTTTAACAGCCATTTAGTAGGTCAAGATTGAAGGAAAATAGGATAATTTTGTTTTATTAAAAATGGAAGAAACCAGCAACATTTTTCTTGAACATATTTTCTGTAGCAATTGCATTCCTAATAAAAATATCATTCTCCAACTGCAGCAATCACAAATGTCATTTTACACTCTTTGGGGGAAAAAGCAGACAGGCAGAGACAGAAGAATAAGTAGTGGAAGTAATTAATCAATTTAAGGAGAAGTGATATGGCAAACTGCTGCATACTGGTAGCTACAAAGCTATTAATAAAATTCGTGAGTGTTTATCAGAATTTTATGTTATTAAGCAAGTCCCATGGTAACACTACTGTTTTAACTGCACACCTGCTTGTATAGCTCCCTCTCAGGGTGGAAGTGAGATTTATGGTGGGGATTTGCCTCTTGAGTGGCATCTCAACACTTCTAAAAATCAAACATATAAGTAATTTCAGCTGATTGATGCTATAAGGTGCCCACTTCACAAGCTAGGTAAGTACAGCATAAATATAAGTAAAGCATATATGGCATTACCCTCACCAAGCCAAAATGATCTTCATAAAAAATTTCCTGTACATATGGAATATTTTTTACTGCTGTAAAAATTCTGTCATTAATTTTCTTATTTTTTCATATCTTTGTGCAAAAGTGTGCTGAAAGGCAAAATCGAAATGGTGAGGTTAGAAAGAGTAAGCTGAAGATGCCAAGGTCTCAGTGAATACAAAATCCTTTACTTTTCCTATAAGCACAGCTGGATAATTTTAGGATCATAGATACAACATTAAAAAAAAAATACAGCTGCAGTGGCCACTTTCACAGTAATGAGTTCAGAGCTCCTTTTTTAATCCGTGGGATGCTTTACTGGGGAGTTCCTCACTGTACTTGCCTGCTCACAGTTCAGTGGGGCTCTTTTGGGTTTGTTTTGTTCTCTCCTCACTTTGGCAGGTTTGATTTTTCCATCTTGTGCCAGCCCTTCTGATCCAGGAAATCCCAAGAGATGGAAGTTGCACTTTGGAACAGGGGATAATTTTCATTCCATAACAATCCTGGATAATATAAAGGGAATTTTTTGAAGCAGATCCCATCAGAGTATGAGGCTGTGTGAGTTAAAGCTGTGGCATCCCCTTCCAGACAATATCCCTCTGCCAGGGACTAGGACAGGATTTGTCCCTGCAAGGAAGTGAAGCAGTGCCTTATTTCTCCATGTGTGAAAAGTAGCCTCCAATTAAGATATCAGACAATATTTCAGAGCAAACACTGATGTCTATACATTAGGGAGAGAGCTCTTGGCAGCTGAATAACAATACCTCCTCAGTCCACTGCCTTTTGAAAGGGAAGCACAACTTCCCTTCTTGTCCTTATCTGAACTGTGCTTATGAGACAAGAAACATCCTTTCTGCTTTTATTTTCTCATGTACTCAGCATAATCTGATAAAAGTGAAAGAATCAAAATCCATCACCTGATGTGGAGAAGTATCATTTACTGCCTTACTGAGCTCTCACTTTGCAGCTGTCTAGACAGGCTTTTCTTTAGGAGGGTTTAACCTGAGGCTGGTTGGTTTTTTCCTTCCAGATGAGAAATGTCCCATGGTGTTTGGAGCACAGATAGTTCTTCTCTTCTCTTCTCTTCTCTTCTCTTCTCTTCTCTTCTCTTCTCTTCTCTTCTCTTCTCTTCTCTTCTCTTCT
>JAWWEY010000001.1:112167303-112181548 GCA_035582745.1 Loriotus luctuosus
GAAGGCTAATTTATTATTTTATGATACTATATTATATTAAAGAATACTATACTAAACTATACTAAAGAATACAGAAAAGATACTTACTAAATGCTAAAAAAATAATAATGAAAACTCATGACTCTCTTCAGAGTCCTGACACAGCCTGGCCCTGATTGGCCAATGAGTCAAAATAATTCACACCAGAGACCAATGAAACAACCACCCGTGGGTAAACAATCTCCAAACACATTCCACATGAGCAAAACAGAGGAGAAGCAAATGAGATAAGAATTGTTTTTCTTTTCTCTAAGGCTTCTTAGGAGAAAAATCTGGGCAAAGGGATTTTTTTCAGAGAATGTGAATGCCACAATCAGCAGTAACTTTTACCAGAAGGACTGATTTGGGCTGTGGTATTGGGTATATTTCTTTCAATCTCCTTGAAATATGTGGGATGTGCTGTACTAATTAGAGAAATGAAATATTTGCTTTAGGGGGCGGGGGGGGGAACTTTGCTCCCATTAATCAAGATATTTTCCTGTGGTATTTTAAGAAAAGGTGCTAAAGAAATTATACATATGTCACAGGCCAGAAAGATTCCCCTCCAAATACAATTCCATGTCAGGCCCTTCTAAATACAAAGACATAAATGATGTAAAGGCAAATTATATCTGCTGCCATTTACTGAGA
Organism: Loriotus luctuosus; assembly: GCA_035582745.1. Lineage (NCBI taxonomy): Eukaryota > Metazoa > Chordata > Aves > Passeriformes > Thraupidae > Loriotus > Loriotus luctuosus. The sequence goes on from JAWWEY010000001.1 coordinate 112,167,973, forward strand.
ATTTTTATCAATAATGTCCCCATGTTTGCAAGTCATGGGATTATTTGGGTTGGAAGGGACCTTAAAGATGATCCAGTACCACTCCCTGCCAGGGACACCTTCCACCATCCCAAGGTACTCCAAGCCCTGTCCAACCTGGCCTTGGACACTTCCAGGGATGGGAATAGCCTTCTAAATATATAATTTTCTGCTAAGACATTTCAGCTGAATTCTCCAATTTTAAAAGCTCAGAAACTGCAGAAGTTTCTATTTAGGAGGCACTGGATCAGTAAGCACTGAAGTTTTCTGGGGTATTCCTTGTGCAAGGATGAATTCACCTCTACATAGGAATGGTATATTTGTATTTATTTACTGATTAATTAAATAAGGCTCAAATACCAGTTTGTCACCAAAATGCAATGTATCGTTAAATATGAAAAATGGGAGGTCTGTGTGCCTTTGAAAGTCTTTCTGGGAAAAAATTAAATTAGTTCTCATACATTATGCTTTTTGTATAATCTGCTTTCTGTATGTATCTAATTATCACTAACGTGGGGGGTTTTTGTGTTAGAAAAGTATAAACAGACACTTTATTGCAAACCCAATGTGGATGGATTTTATAACCCAGTGGAAAATATTTAACTTCAGTGTTTCTGAAATTTTCCTGGTGTCACTAATCTTTTAACTTCTTCAGCAGTTAGAACATTCCAGAAAGCCACACTACCTCTGCAAGGAAAATGTCCCTGTGTGAAATAAATCTTTTTGTGATCTGTGCTATTTGTCTGCTTTTCCCCATTTTTTACTGGTAGCCTTGAATAAAATATAACTAATTTCCCATTTCTTATATCCTGATTTAGATATTCCCTTATATTTGTATTTGCTGCACATTCATTGCAGTAACTCAGTTTCACTCGGATGTTTCTGCAGTTTATTGTCTCACCTTTTATTTATTTGAAAATAAAATGTGATTTAAACCTACAGCATCCTTAATTGGCTAAACACAATCCATTGTTTTGTCCTGAAACATTATTCTTTGCTCTTTTCATCAGGTTCATTACAAGCATGCCACTTTTGCATATGACAGTTGAAGATTCCTGATATTTTTATTTTTTTTCCTCTGCGCGCTAATGCTATTAAACCTGGGTTGGGTGGTTTTGTTGGGTTGTTTTTTTTCTCTGTCTTTTTTTTCCCTTCTCTTTTTTTCTTTATTTTCTCTTCTTTCTTTTTTTTTTTTTTTCATTTTCCCAGGCAGCTTCAATTTGCAAAGGCTGAGCAGGTCAATCCATTGTCCTTGCTGGCGGCCCCAGATGCTGCTGGGCTGCTGCACAATAGGCAGCCTTTGGGGGTCAGAGCCTGCATGAGGCTGATAACAGAGCTGTTCCAGGCTGGAAAACACCATGATTAGCCAGCTTCACTCTGCCTCAGCGTGGGGCAGGAGCCCAGTGGCAAATCCTTAAAAAAGCCACATTCTGGGATCTCTCCTGCCTCATCTTTTTCTTGTAAGGATGGAGGCGGCAAACGGAGACATCAGACCACTGATGATTGGATTTTAAAATTTTTAAAAATCATTCTTATTGCAATTGATGATAAATAAGATTGAAAGCTGTAATAAATAACAGTGTGTGTGTGTGTGAAGGGCAGATTTCACATTTGCTGCCTCATTTGCAGGTGCAGCATCTGCACAGTTCTGCTCTCTCTGACATGTAGGAGCTTCCTGATTTCCATCCAAACCAACCCACCTCCCTCTCCCCATCCCTGGGATGGACCAAGCCCTTGGCAGGGCCTGACTGGGCAGTGGAAAGGTGGGAAGAGCCCTAGGGGTTGGGACAAGGAGCTGGACATGAGGCCACAGCATGTCCTGGCGCTGCAGGTCCTACAGCAGGTCCCTCTTGGGCAGGAGGGTGAACAAAACCAAGAAATTAGCTTGGGTATGAAGGAACAGCTTTTCCTCATGAGAACAGCTGGATTCTGGTGTGGATTATGCAGAGAATTTGTCCTGTCTCCATCCTTGGCGGTTTTCTCCTTGTCCTGTCTCCATCCTTGGCGGTTTTCTTCTTGTCCTATCTCCATCCTTGGCGGTTTTCTTCTTGTCCTATCTCCATCCTTGGCGGTTTTCTCCCTGTCCTGTCTCCATCTTTGGTGGTTTTTTCCTTGTCCTGTCTCCATCCTTGGTGGATTTCAAGTCCCAACTGCATCAATGTGTCTCAGAGCTGGCCTTGTTTTGAGCATGAGATTGGACTGGAGATCCCTGTTCCTCATCTCTTTTCCCTTCAAATATTGTGGGAATTGTATTTGAAAATACGATTTTTGAAATCTTTAAACACTATGAGAATAATATTTAAATATAAATTAAATATCAGTACTAAATACTACAAAATACTGCTGCTAAATAACTATGAAAATAGTTTTGAAAATAATCACCTTGAGACTAACTGGCATTAGAAGCAAAGAAAAAAAATCTGGCAAAATTCTAAGTCATGTGGTAAAAAATATTATTTCTGCAGATTTAAAAGAGAGTTTCCAGTGCTCAGATTATGTACAAAGAAGTTGTGGATGCCCCTGGATCCCTGGAAGTGTCCAAGGCCAGTTGGACAGTGGGGCTTGGAGCACCTGGGACAGTGGAAGGTGTCCCTGCCATGGCAGGGGGTGGAATGACATGATCTTTAAGGTTTTTTCCAGTCCAAATCACTCTGTGATTAAATGAATGAGTAGAAGGAGCATTTCTGATGTAGTATAAAGAAAGAAAATATTAGAGTAACCTCAAATACTGCAGTTTGGTCATTTGTGTTACTACAAAGGCAAAAAAAAATTTAAAAACCTCAAAAAATTCACCAAGTAACTTTATGAAGTTCTGTTGTGAAAACAAAAGATAAAGCAGGCAAGAAATAAAGATGTGTGATGAAAACAAAACAGAAAGGGGGTTTTCTTATATGGTGAAAAAAAGGAGTAGAGATGAACAGTTTTTTACTGGTGGGGAAAAAAAGATCAAAAGAAAAAAGATCAAAGAAAGATCACCATATTCTAGAAACCTACAAATACAGAAGTATATCCTACAGAATAAGAATCAATCACTTCATATGAGCAAGTATGCCAGAGGAAAAATAAAGATTTAACTGAAAATAGTTTCATTAATAAATGAAAAAGGTAAAATACTGTTGGTTTTAGATGTTTTAGCTAATTAAGCAATTCAAGAAGTATCTTCATGTGGAATGATAATGCATACATAGAAGAATGAATTCAGTGTTTTAGTCAAAGCTGATGCAAAACCGAAAAAGTGTCTCTATTTTGTGGTATTGTCACATTTTGATTCTCTTCCCCACTTGCCAGAAAAGGTGAGATAACCCAATTTCTCTGCGGGAATGCATTCCCAAATTCTTTGTTATTTTGACAAAACCTACAGCATTCCTGCTTCATCACCAAGCTAGAGAATTAAAACTTGCCACACTGTCAAATAAGCAGGGGGGAAAATTCATGTTTGCTGGGTTATTACTGCTGGGTGCACTGTAATTTTAAGATGCAAGTACCTTTTCCTTGTGTTATATGCTCAATAAAGCTCCACCAACATAAAATAGAGAAAAAAAAACAAAAAAAAAGAGGCAGGATTACTTCAGATTCCTCAGATTGAGGAGAGGTAGACTGGACATAGTTTATAAAATGTTTGAAATGCTGAGAGCTGCTTAACAACAAATAGAGCTGTAAAAGCAGAATTAAAAGATATTTGCTTCACAGAACTCCTGCTTTAATAAAACCTTTGGTACACTTATTGAATAAATTAATCTTAGGGGAATTAAATCAGAATTTAACAGTTGATATTCTCACAGGAGCAATGTACACATGAATCCCTGGAGTTCTTTGTTTTTTAAACAGTCTGTTTTCTTTTGATATTTCTTGTGATGTTGCATTTTCAAAAACACTGATGAGATACAGTTTGGTATTTTTTGAAGTCAGTAAAAGGACAAGTAAATTTGTTTAGTTGCTGTCATCCAATTTTTTTATTTATTTAAATGAATGCTGGATTATAGAACGTTACCTCATCCATCCTTTTTATATATAAATAGACTTTTTTTCTGACTGACTTAGTTTTATACCTTTGCCATTGGGCAGAAATAAACCAAAAATTGTACTTCAGTGTCCTCTTCAATCTAGTTTATTTTAACTTTAAATCAATAGATCCTTATAGTTACTGACTGGGTTATTTTCCATCTTGAAGAGCAAATCCATTAGAAATTCACCTGAAGTTTTGCACCTCTGATTTCTTGTCCAGTTTCAGCTTCCTGGTTGGATTCCATCAGTTTCCTTTGTGTTGTCTGTTGAGAATCAGCAAAGAATGCAAATCCAGTTTTATACATGTCCCCACTATATTCCGCATTTTCATGTTACTATTTGGATTTCCAAAGCAAAATATCTGCTGAAGGGAGAAAAGTCAAGTTATATAGGAGGAATAGAAATCTTTTTAAATGGCCTTTTGGAAAATTTCAAGTTTTCCAAGGAATCAATGAGTCAAAACCACTCACCCTGTAAGGGGCTATTTACTGGAGAAAGGAGGAAAATGTGCAATAACATCAATATTCAATTAAAGTATCGTTTAAATAAACAGAAATAGCAGTATTTAGGTAAGGAAATAACAGTTAAATTGTATCTAAATTCCTAGAAATAAAGTCTATGAGGGAAAGAGCAGTAGCACAGGAAGAAAGTATAATATCTCCTATTGGAGCAGAAGGTGCCTGATTATCTATGATGAGGAATTTTACTGAACTAAATTGGATTTGTTATAAAAAATCTGGAGAAAACAAATTGTGACATGGCTTTTTTTTTTTAATGAGAGCTGGAAAAAAAGCAGTCAAGAAATGTTTTCTTGATTGTGTCTAAATAAAATCAGCACAAAATCTGTTCCAAGATCTCAACTGAATAATTATGGTAGGAATTTTTGGGTTCAAAAACCTCAGGTCTAATAGCAGGAGAACATAAGGCAAAGACCAGCTGGCATAATTTTGTTCTCCCTGGCACATTTCCTTTTACACTGGACTAATTTAATGTATTTCTTTGGAGCTATTTGCAAACAGTAACAATGAGAAGACAAGGAAGCCCATAAACCAAAAAACACTGTCAGATGCCTGTTAGATCAAAACCTCTCTGCTTCTCCTAAAACAGATTTCATGTGCAATTCTGGAGGAAGGATTGTGCAGCTCTGATACAGACAATACTCTCAAGTGAAATCTTAGCACTGCTGAGACTGTAGGAGAGATTTGGGGGTGTAGATGCCTTGACCACTGTGGTATTTCCAGAAATGTTTGCATCTTGTTTAACTGCATCTTTGATATCTCAACAACAAATATGGTACCTTGTTCTGCTTCCCTCTGTTCCCAGTGGCTTCATAAGCACAGACTCTGAGTTTTCAAGTGGACATTTTGAGCAGACAGACAAAATTTTTCTTTCTAAATTTCTGTTTCCTTTTGTGAAGTCCTTCAGATGATTAGAGAAGGGTGAAGAACATCTCAGTGGGAAAGAAAAGCACTCATTGGTAGGTAGGGCTATGAAACAGCTGCAGCTGCTCTAATGTTCTCAGAATATATCTCTGGTTTGTTGTTCTTGTCTTCAGTAAATGTTTAGGTTCATCTTACACTTCAAATTTTCCCCAAGTCAGACTCCACCTGACACAATTTCTTGTGAACAGCTGGGTGCTTTAGAAAAGGAAGTTATTTGTTATGTGGTGAAAGGCTGCTCAACAAAAACTGGCAATAAAGCAAGAACAGAGATCCAGGTCCCACAGATGAGCAAATGCCAATCCTGCCACCATGGCAGCTGAACAGTTTTGGAGATTGTTTCTCTTGTATGATTGATAAGACATGAGTAATGAAATTACTCCCTGAAGTATCTGGAGCTCTATATTCCGGTTGGATTTAATCTCTCACCTGATCACTCCTCTCATTTACAGGAGGATATGGTCAGCTCTGTTGTGTGATCAGCTTTTCATGATGAGACTCTGAACATTAAATTTTTCCTTTTAAGCAGTAATAAAAAAGAGTTGATTTGGAATTACTTTTCTTTGGGATGTGACTGTCGCCCTGTTCTTCCAAGTTCTTCTAAGCCTTCTGATGTTTACATTCTTGTAATGGAGTTTCTCACGCACTTTTATGTAAATAATTGTTTTTACATTCCTCTCTGGAGGAGGAGAAAATTGATGGAGTGTTGGCTTGTCCAGTGTCATTGGAGAGGTGGCACTTTCATCCTCCAATCCACTGTAACTTTTAAAAGTCTATAAATGTTGGAATCGGGAAATAAACTTCCCTTCTTCTTCTTACCTTGGAGCTCCAATGTCCGCATTTTATTTTGTGTCGTATTGTGACATGTGACAAGAGAATTCTTCATAGACATGGCAGGGAGAGCATAAAACCATCTGATGGGGAGGGTTTAGTAAACTGAATCTACCAACAGAGGAACTGGACGGTAGAAATGGCATTTGATAGGTGTGGGAGGGGATAGTAACAACATTTTAAGCTTCCTGGTAATTTATTTTTTCTCCCTTATTGCTGATGAGATTGTGTTTTTCCTTAAAATTTTGCCAAATTCCTTCTCTCTGTGAAAATTCTTTTGTGATGAGTCTACATTGTAATTTTCTTCTCAGCTCTCCTTATATTCCTCTCTATTCTTCACAATATTATTATAAAAGAATCACAGGAAAACCCCAGTGGTTTGTTCACACAGCAACATGCACAAGAACTGTAATAGTTAAAGGAGTTATTTTAGGATGTGTCCACCAGGTTCTGATGAATCACACCACACCTTTAGGGCAGCAGCAAAGCATTTTAATTACCACAAGCACACATTTTGAAAGAAAATATCAGCTATCTTTATTAACAGCTGCAATAATGACACCTTTGGGACTGCCTTGATTAGAAATGTGACGGAAGGAAAGTCATCAAGAAAACTCCTGTGACTCTGAGTTATTTTTGACTCTTACCTACAGCATCTAAGTAGGCTTCAATGTTTGTTTTACAGAAAATATTTTCGTCAAGTCTGCCTTTTGTATGAAACATGAAAACTGAATACCCATTGTGTTTCAGTTATGCCTTAAATTCTCAGGTCAGTCAAAGTGAAAACCTCCATAAAAGTCACTAAAATCAAGCCCCAAACTGCAGGCTTTCTTCTCTTGTCTAAGGTGTTGGATTGGTTGTCATCTTGAGAAATGCAGTTGTCCTTTAATCCAACCACCATTTTATGCACATAATAAAAGTGATTTCTACCCAGTAGTCACATCCAGCCATTGCTTCATAAATTCTCACCAACCCCATCTTGTTGTCCCTGATGAAGGACGTTCCTTCACTGGAAGCCAAGAGCAATCAGGTATTAAAATTGCTTCCAGCAGGCACTCACGTGGTGAATTATGAAACAAACAACTGCAGGCACCAGAATTAACAGAGAAGAACTGACTAGAACAGCTAAACCACAGCAGAGTTAGCAGCCAAACCTTTATCTTGCTGTGATGTCCTCTGAAATAGAACATAAAGCCCCTGTGTGTGTGTGTGCATACCTATATAAATAAATGTGTGCACATGAAAGAGCAGTGCTTCTCAAAATATTTTAGGAAATAATTTCCCTGTGAAAGACAAATAAAAGTCTTTTGGCAATTTAGTTCATCGAGGAATGATGAATGACCTCAGCCATTACTAAACCAAAGGTGAAATCAGGTGATAGTAAATAATAATAATCATACTGCAGGCTGATTACCAGACAACTATTCAATAAACCTGGTTTATTGCAGCAGAGAAACCACTTTCCTGGAGCAGTTATGACCGCTGCTAAATCAGATTTCCACGTAATGTGTCAATTCAGATTCCATAAAACCGTATTGCTCCGACTCTGAACACTCTGTTTTCTAAGGACTCAGTTAAAACATGGCCAGGCAAGGCTGCCTCTCCCTCCAAATTCTTGTAGGGTTCTCAGCAGTTTAAACTGAGCTCAGAGGGTCCTCACTGCCATTACCCGAAGGTTTATTCTGTAAAAAAAATGTATAAAGTCCTTTTAATGCTTTCTACAGCATGTTTTTTTCTATCTTGGAAAACCAATTTCTGCTTTTCTTGGAAATACTGGAAGGAAGGAGTGCTTGCTGTACTGGGGTAGGGGGAAAGGGAAGGAAGTGGCAGCCTGTCCATCATGGAAAGGTTCCATCTTCTCCAAAAAGAGCTGTGCTGGTCTCCTCTCAGATGAACTCTAGAAATATGTGACTGATTTCACCTTCCTGATCAAGGGCATATTCCTTGGAAAAGCATAACATCCTTCTGGAAAGGTCCTTCTCGCTCACCTGATCACCTGAAAAAGCTGGATGAGGTGGCTCTCAATCTAGTTTTCCATGTTTTTGAGGCGGAACTCTGGTGTAACTCCAGTTGGGAGACTTTGGTCTGAACCCCTTTGCAGGTGTTTTCTGTGCCTGCAGTGTGATCCCAGACAGGTTTTGATGGGGCAACCATTCCACAGGGATTTTGGCCTTCCTTCAGGACATTGAGTTAGCCCAGCTCCTGATGTCATTTTTTGGCTGCCCTTGGTCTACCATCAGAGAAAACAGAGAGAGGTCTTTGCCCTGGTGTTCCTTAGTCCTGTTATTTAGGCTGGCCGTCCTTCCGTTTTGGAAAGAAACGTTTATCAATCCCTTTGGTTCCACAAATTCCCCCTGTGGGTGGATGGAAAGGAATGGGGAGGAACAGCCATTCCTCTTTTCCCCACCTCCATAATGAGCAACTCCTGAGGGCAACTGAAGAGCCCTGCTCAAAGATTTATATCTCCAGAGATCCACATCCCATTTAGGGAATATGATAGAATTTGTCTGACAGATGTGGCAGGGACAAGGAGTGGCAGAGAGAGCTGTTGGGAGCAGAACTGTGAGTAAATACGTGTGGGGGAGGGAATTCAGTGCACTGGAAGAAAATGCAGGAATACCAATTGTGTTTAAGTTGTCCCTTAAATTCTCAGGTCGGTCAAAGTGAAAAACTCCATAAAAGTCACTAAAATCAAGCCCCAAACTGCAGGCTTTCTTCTCTCCTGTTTACAGGGGAGAAAGGACAGCTAGTAGATGAGTTGAAGAGAAATGGAAAAAGGTTATTTGGGAAAATCAGAAAAGTGGGAGAACCAAATCTGAGCTAAGGCCAGAATGAGCTGGTGGGGAAAGGAAGAGTTTCAAGGAGGAGAAAAACACCTCGGGGGAATAAGAGTTGTAGGGTAATGATGCAAGTTCCTAAATTGAGGAGAAACAAACCTAAGTGTAAGGTATCTCCTAAAAAAAGGAGGGATGGCTCACCAAAACACATCCTAAATGGAAAGGAGAAAGGAATGGAATGAAATTAAAAGGTAACTTTGTAATTTGCTGGAGCAGTTAATGCCAACATTTTGTAACAACTTGAAATCTCTATTAACCCATTTCAGTGTCTTGACAAAATACAATTAAAAGTTTCCCAGACAAGAGCACTCTGATAATCCTCATTGCCACAGAAGCAAAGGCAGCCCTCAAGCTTTGGAAGCCTTTTAGGGATCCCAGCTGTGCAAAATTCCCATCAAGAACTCCAGACTGAACTCTTACACTTGACATAATATCCAGTAGGGAGGCAATTTAAGGGACAGGTGCATTATATCCAGCCTTTGGCTTCCTCCAGGCTGACAGTTTTATGTTTAGGTTGATTGTTTTAGGCCAGCCAGGGGATAATGATGATGTCTATAAATCTGGAACCTCTTTTTGTTTGTTTCTTGCTTTTTTTTTTTTAATTTGTGAGGGAAAAGGTGATATGAAGATACAAGCTGTGACTCATAAAAAATCCCAGCTGTTGTTTAGGGATTTAGGGATTGTAAATTCAGATTAGGAGCTAATCCCAACTGCTGGGGGTGGTGTTTACCTTGGAGTTGTTATACAACCAGGTAATTTTCTTCACTATTGTCAAAAAGATGAGCTGTATATTTCTGTTGTGTCAATTGTTCTGCTTTTTGAGCTTTTTTCTGGTGTTATTTTAAAAGTTTCTAGTCAGAAAGAGACCTCATCCCTTAATTTTTATAAAGATTAATTAATTGGTCTGTGCATTGAATTTAAGAACCCAAGGAGTTAGAAAGAATATTATATAAACAATCCAATAATTAAATTAACATTCATGTTGTTATGGTGCTCTTAAGCAATACCTGCAAAGCTTTCATTGCTATGAAATGTTTTACCCATAATAAATTCCTGTTTGTCTCAAACTTCACAGATTTGTATATTTTTATCCTTTTTATCCTCCCACACATAAATAGTGGCTTTATTTCCTCTGGTCTAGAGGATCAGTCATTTTATGACCTCGAATGTCTGTGTGTCTCTGTATGGCAGAAAACAGAACAGGATCTGGCTGGCAGAGTTAGGAATTATAAAGATTATAAGATTATGACAATACTTAGTTATTACAAGGTTTAACTGCCATAGTTTAACCCTTTCAAAGTGTCACATCTGTCTTGAAGGACCAACTTTCCTCTCTTGGATAAGGTAGGAGGAAAGCACGAGGCCATGAGCGATCCTGGCTCATCCTGGGAGACACCCAGGACTGCAGGTCCTGCATTAGAAGGGAAAAAAAAAGTCATGAAAAACCATGAATTATCTCAGAGCAGCTCAAACATGCCTTAAACAATGCTTTGACAGGAATGACTTTCACTTGACTCAACTTAGTTTTGGGTTTTGGTTTGGTTTGGGTTTTTTTGGTTGTTGGTTTGGTTTTTTTTTGGTTTTTTGGTTTTTTTCTGTAGAAAATTTGAGCAAATCTTTCATTTTGAGGAGCTTCAATGAATAGAAGTTCTGGGGGGTTTGGGTGCTGGTTTTTTCCCCAAAGAGAGATTTCTGGTTTAGAGTCTCTGATATTCTGCAATCTTTGATGGGAAGTCAAGGTTGATTTGAATTTTGGGGATGTCCAGCAGTCCTGCAATGACTCCTCTGGAATAAACGAGGATTTTTCACTGTGGAAAATTTTTGACTGTGAAATTTTTCACTTTGAAAAATTTCAAAATTTTTCATTTTTCATTCAGTGCATCTGCATTGAATCCTGGAGAAGAAACTGGATTAACCAGTAATGCCTGGAGTTTCTAACCCACTTCAGACAATCTAGAAAATCTGGAATATCCTTGATTTTGAACATAATGAACACATGTACAAGACTGCATTCACTGGTATTTTTATATCCCTCTCCTCAGAAATCAAGAGGAATCTCAATATTTAGAGGTTGGGAGCCAAACTCAGTTTGGCGTGGTGGCTCTCACATTTATTTCCTTTAATTTTTTATTTTCTCTTCCTCCTGTGGGTTGCAGTAATTTCATTGACACGAGTGTGGTGTGCACATATGGGAATTATAACATTATTTGGGATGATCTGTGTAGAACAAACCTTAAAATATGGACAAGAAAGAAGTTTCTGTGTGGGTTTCTGTGAGCAGAATACATTTGTGAGCTGAGTTTTATTAAGCAGATATCTAATTTTTTTTACACTAACTCATACAAACAGTCTGTCTTGTAATATAAAATTATAAAGAAATGTAATAAAATGAAAAAGAATCTAAGAAATAGATAAAACAGTTGTTCATTTTGACCAGGTCTTGCCTAACTAAAATTAGTCAGTGAGGTTCAGGCTTAGAAGTTTATGAAGTTTAGAACTACTATGAAGTTTAGAGCTACAGAGTGGAACTAATAATCAGCATTGAAAAAATACCTGAATAAAAATTACTTTGTATTGTTAACTATTTCACTGTGTTACAATGTGTAGCAGGCATGAAAAATGAAAATTATTATTAGAATAAATACCCTACAGAGAATTGGAGCTTCTTTTTTTTGTTTTTTTCCTAAACAAACACAAGTACAGATTTTTTTCTTGAAAATGCTCCTAGGTACAAAATTATCGTTTTCTATCTTAATGATGGAATAGGATGTTGCTTAAAAGCCTGGAAGCATAACATTAAGATTTTAAAATGGAACAATTCTACTGAAATGTCCCATTCAGGAGGTCCCATCTTGCCCAGGAGGTATGAATATAATGCACATTTTTAGCACATCTGTATGAATTTTCCTTAAAAAGATTACTTCCAAGAACAGCTAGGCATGTGTATAGATATAAAAGAGGATAAAAAATCAAATTAAACAGCTTCATTTGAGACAAGGAGGTTATGAGGCCACGGGCATTTGCCCTCAAGGATGTGCTGTTTGTAGTTTACACATTGACTCTTTAGCTTTTAAAATGCAGCCTGGAATCTTAATTGGATTTATGAGTTGGCAAAGTCAGTGGGCTTAAGGACAGCACTAATTCTGAAATAATCTTCATCTCAATACACAGGGATAGGTGAGAATGGATCCCTTAACTTTTCATTTTGTCATCTTCTCAAATTAAAAGTAAAATAACATTTAAGTGTAAGGCTGTAGAGTAACGTTTGCTTTAAAAAAATTAAAAATTTAGGAAATTGTTCTGCTCTATTTTTTGCTAATTTATTGGAAAGTAAATAATTAAAATGAAAATAGAGAGATTAATAACAACTGGTAAGAAAGAATTTGAGGAGGGGACACAGGATGTGATCTTCATTTGCATTAACCTCTAACATAATGACCTTAAATATATCTTTTAACTGACAAAATGTAGAGATGGTGTTGTTTACTGACTGGCTTAGATGAGAGTTGACCTTTTAGTGTTAAAAATAAAAAAACTGAGCCTTAAAAAAAATGTGTTGAAGACAAACTTTTAATTTGGACTCAGCCAATATCACCCAGATTTTCAAAGATGGAGAAACCATTTAGAGTAGTCTGTGAACCAGGCAGACAATTCTTTATTACTACATTAAAAAAATGTGCATGTTTATTTTAATTAGTATATTATTAATTGTAACATCTCACTCAACTCTAAATATTTTACCAGTTATTTTTAAAGCATCTCCATTTCATTTAGTGGATAAGAAGTCCCAGGAGACATGCCACTAAGAACTTTTCCAGAGTTTTTGATGTGTTTTAGATAAAGCTTGAATTTCTTTTTTTTTTTTTTTAAGAATTTCGTTTCTAAGAGATCTAAGAGAATAAAAGAAATTAAAGAGGAGCTTAAAGACAAGAAGAAAGAGCCCTAAAATGAATTTTTTTCTTGGCAAATGTGCAGGGTTTTCCCTTTAGTAGATATGAATTTCTTTGGGAGATGCACCAAGTGCTGCTTTAATGAGGAGAGCTGCAGTTGGCAGGTGGGCAAAGTGCTGACTTGGACAGGTCAGTGCTGGTTCTTCATCTCAAGAATTGTTATTTAATTGTACAATATCACTTTAATTGTACAATATCACTTTCTAGCCAGTGATTGAAACAAATCACAGCTGGCAAAGGGAATAAATTAAAAAGAATGCAGGCACAGCTGAATGAGCACAACACTCCAAAACATTTTGGAGGTGCTCAGGACACTGAAGTTGTTCGTCAGGAAGAGATGGACATAACTCCATCTGTTGGGAAGGATGAAAGTTTGACAAGAAAGTCTCACAGATGCTTGGCAGAAAGATTATTGAATTTAGAGTCTGATGAAGGAATAGAGATGGAAGCAAGTTTTGATATAGAAGAAAAGAATTGCTGAGCCAGTCTTACTGGA
>JAWWEY010000001.1:112181648-112211132 GCA_035582745.1 Loriotus luctuosus
AGGGTCTGCAGGGCTGCCTGCAGCTGGAGCTGACAGCTGTAGGCACAGCTCTGTCACCCACCACCCTGGGCTGCTGTAACCTCTTGGATGGAATAAACTGCATTTTGGAGAGCTGCCTGGAGTCCCACATCTCTCATTTCAGCTCTTACATCCATCCACACCAAAGACTCTTTTGGTGACTGACGCTTCCATTTCTCCCTTCCATCCAGCAGCCAAATCTCTGTCCCTCACTCCACACAAACGAAATTATTTTCTCTGCTGCAGGAGAAGCATGGCAAGCAGAATGTCTCCCACCCCACCCTACCCCACTGGCCCAGTTCCTCCAGTTCTGGGAGTCAGTGGAGCACTGGGGCTCAGCAGCTGGGCTTCTCCCCCTGCATGAACTTCAGGGGTAAATGTCAGCCAGCTCTTAAGCTACCAGTGGATTTCTCATCAAAGTTTAAGACCCTGATAAACCTCTTTACTGCTGCTGTGGCAGTGATCAACATGCTCTATGTATTTCCATTCTGGAAGATAAACACAGGGGCTCTACCGAAATAAAACAAGTGCAGAAGAAGAGCTGTGATCTTAGAAGTCTTTAAACTTCTCTAATATAAACAGTCCATAAGAAGCTTTGTCCTCTTAATCCTCGCTGGTTTTTAGACAATTTGTTGTCTTACAATTAAGTACAGATGGTTTGGAGCTGTAATGCTGATAAAAAAAAAAGAAAAAAAAAAAAAGGTGCTTAGGATTGCTTCAATTTCCGGGTTGGATTTTAACAGTAATCCATGTCTGAAACATAAGAAATCTGGTTTTATCTGATCTTTAATGCTAGTTTACAGATCACTGACATATTTCAGTGATTACAGTATGTGCATGAAATAATACTATTATCATATTTCGAGCAGGAATGAATCTGTGGGAAGGCTCTGCAGCAGCATCCAGCTCTTCAGTCTGTGCTGCTTATGGCATAAATTGCTTTTAACCACGCAAAGAAGGGTCTTGTGACACAGGGGAGGTTTGATTTTACAGCTGGAATAGCACTGTCAAGGGTTTGGGTAACATGTGGGAAACTCTTCAGTATGATTATTTAATGTGGAGAACAGAGCTGAAGATTCCCAGAATGACTCACTTGCCAATATCTATTTAGGAAGTTCTGTCTTTCTGTTCTCAAAACACAGACATGAGCAAATGTAGAAGTTGAAAGGCTGTGAAACACTTTTGACTGTGTCAAAGCAGGATGGGAGGTTGTGGTAGGATTCAAAAATCCACTTTGCCATGAGTCTAAAACCTAGGCATTTTAAGCTGGTAAAAGAAGTCCACTTCTATAAACTATAGCATTTCGAAAGTATTTATTTGCTCCTCTAACTGTAGATAATCCTGTCTCCCTTCAGCCTATTTTTTTTCAAAAAATATTTGTGGCTTTATTTGTAGCTGAGCTGGTATTATGCTTGGGAAGGTATAAACTACCTAAGGTAATAAAAGCTGATGCTGAATTAGTTCTCCTGTTCAAAACATTTTTGGGTGCCCTTTGGTACAGGTGTTGAAGGCTTTTCTGATGAAACAAAAAGCTTTGTAAGCTAAAGACAGCAGTGTTTATTGTTAATTGAAGGTCAATGTTTATTATTAATTGAAGATCCTACTCTTTAATGCTTGGACATGAAAATTTAAGGGACTATTTGATGTGAATTTACTTTTCTCTGCTAACTTGCAGCATTGATACAAGAGGAATTTTGAGGATTTAATAACATGTAAAACACAATTAGCCCTCTGTGTGCTCCTGGATGAGAGGGGCAGGGAGCTGCTGAGGGAAGGATTCAGCAGAGGGTTGTGCACAGATAAACAGCCAAGACCATTTTGAACAAGCTGTGCTGGGGGATTTCCCTTCTCCCTGCCCTCTCCTGGCATCTCTCCACACTGGCAGGAGCTTAAAGGCCAGAAAATATGGAAGTTTTCACTGGTGCTCTGCAGCAGCAGGCATGCATGGTGGCAGCCTTTATGTTTGCTGGTTTAAGGTCTCCTGCTGCTGCTCTGGGCATTCCTGCTGGCTGCACTGTTCCTGTCTGTTCCTCAGCTCCAGGTTTGAACACGTGCAAAGTAAGGGAAATCCCCTTTTCCTTTAAGATCAGGGCAGTAGGGATGTCTGTCACTTCTGTCTCCACAAGCATCAGCTTACTCCTCACTTCCAGCATTTTTTCCAGCCTTTCACTCTGGTCCTGCTCCCTTGAAGAGGTGAGTTTAGGCTTTAAGAACCATTTATTTCAGTCATAGATAAACCACCAGAGATAAAACCCACAGAAATTTATGCCTTGGGAACAGAATCAGAGAGAAGCTCCAAGTGACACCACGCTCAGGGGCAATTTCTTTTATTATATTTTTTATTCAAAAGCTGAATATCATGGAGGAAAGAAGCAATGGCTGGTTTGAGCCCAGGATCTCTGTACCTGGATATATTTGTCAGTATTTGCAGCCTGGTTAAAAGGAGGGTTCTGGAAGCACAGCCCCTGTTATGGTGCCATTCTCCAAATCTGCCACTGAAGGATCCTAAAGAAATGGGCAAAGTCAGTGTTTAGACAAAATTCCTGTAAATAAACACATTCAGGGCTTAAAAGGCATAGAGAAAATAGTAGCCATGTTCATTTCAATTATTCAGAATGATTCTGTCTAAGGAAAAGGAAAAAAAAGAAGATAAATCACTTACCTGGCTTGGCTTTGCCACAGTAGCTAAACAAACCCTGCAGTGTGCACAGGTGGAGAAATGTGTGCTTAGTTTTCATTTCAGTTTGTGTTTTCAAAGGAAGGAGTGGTCATGTTTGTAAAACATTCAGGTGCCCTGGTGAGGAAAACAATATAAAAATAAGAGCTTAAAGATGAGGAAGAACCGGTTTTATTCAACTGCAGTTCACATCTTCACAGACCAAGTAAATATTTTAAGAACATTCCTGGGTTTTGATGCTTGACAGCTTTCCTTATAAATACAAATAACAGAAAATCAAAAATGAGAAAAATTAACATTATAGCAAAATGTTGCCAGAGGCCTGCTGCCACATCCATAATTCATAGGGAGCCTGCAAGAAACTGCAGCTTTCTGCTCTCTTCTGAAGATGGTGATGTTGTGCACTCCCTTTACTTGATGCTTGCATGTTTTTTCCCATCTGATGCTCAAATAAAACAGTATTTTGCCCTCTCTAGGTTAAATAGATGTACTTTTATTTGGTCCAGAACATTATGATTAGAGATTTTATATTCTGAAACACAGAGGAAGAAAGGGATTTCTTGCAACTTTACAAAAAACTCCATTGTGTTTATATAATTATAGGATGGAAAGCTTCATTTTAATTTCAGAGCCACTGTTCTTTAAAGCCACTCTGGCCTGAATTTTGTTTCTGAAGCCAGGGACAGCTCCAAAAGGCACATTCACAATGTGATTTTGTGATCATTTGCAATGTGTGCTGAGCAGTGCCTCAGAAAGCAGAGCCCATGTCTGATGGTGTGATTGCTGCTCTGCTGGGATCTGCCCAAACTGGGTTCTTTTCCTGGGAGCAGAGAAGTCAGGCAAGGCAGAGCCCCTGCTCTGTTCTTTTCAAGCTCAGTCAGAGCTCTGGATATCTTCCAAAATACAGATTGCTCCTATCTGGGCACAGGGTTCTAAGATTTGGGATCATCTTTACTCTAGCTGCTTTGTAATACTCCCATATTTCTGAAACCACACCTGGTTATGCCAATTTTTATTTCCATAATTTAAAAAAAAAGTCTGTTTAACTTCCCCCTTCTATGGATGCCGTTAAATCTTTAGCCTCTGTCTGGCCCAGTAGCTTGAATTGTTGCAGAATTAAGCACATCTGTGTTGACCTATTATAAATTTTGGATCTTTATTTCAAGGAAATGAATTACTTCATAATACAAATATTCTAATCCTGCAGATAGAGGTGGTAGAAAGAAATGTGTGAAAATAATTTGGAGGAGTATTGCAGGAAACCCAGGCTGTATAAAACGTTTTAAGACACATTTGGTCCAACTGGGTACAAGAGTCTCTTGTTTCAATGATTTATGTCTGCTTATAGGTAATGATGTGGGATAACTGAACACAAGACACAGCAGAAGGGGAAAAAAATTCAATTTTTTAAAATCTCCCTTCTTAGTTTATATCAGCAAGATGAGATTTATAACTGAGACCTGTAAATTCAACATGGCTTGCTGCCAGGGAGATCCAAAGCAGAGCCTGGCTCCTGCAGCATCAGAGCTGGGCAGGGAACAAGCCACTGAATCTTGCAGAAGTGCTTATTTGGCATTTACTTATTTAGTTAAAGATCATTGCCAGGCAGAACTCCCGTGGGAGGAGTGGATGGTTCACTGGGCCTCATGGGGAGGGTGGTAATTAAACTCTGAAGGCAGGCAATGATGTTAAGCTAAAAGCTCATCTTTAAATAGTAATACACTTGCAATGTAAAGTGGAAGGCCCTCGGGTGCCTGTTGACACAGCGTTAGGAGCTGGCACTTTTTTATATAAAAGCTAAATTGAAGAAACTGTTATGAGCTCATCTGCATAAAGCAATATGATTCTGCCTGAGGGTGTGGGCAACAGGGAATGATTAGCAAAACGTCTTTTTCCCTGCTACTCTGTTGCTCTGATAACATGCCACTTGTCACTGAGAAATTTGAGATACCATATGCCAACCTGCATCTACAGAGACCCCCTTGCTGATTGCACATCGAAGAATTCCTCTTCAACACATGAGGAGCTGTCAGAAAGCATTTCTGAGGCTGCATGAGACACGCTGGAAAGGAAAATCTCGTGTTGCCTTCCTGATTCCTCCTCTTGTGTTGCATCCAGCCCTTCCTAGTGAACCTCAGATGTGAAGCAAAATGCATTTGCACAGGAAGAACTGGGGATTCTCTGCTGGCTTTCATCTTCTCTTCATCCCACGTGGGTTGGAATTGCTTATACAAACTAACCTGCAGCAATTTGGGGCTCTGCTTCCAATAGAGGAGCCTGATTTCCATGGAGATGGCGATGGGGCATTCACTTTGCTAAGCAGCAATTTGGATTCCTTCTGTCTGTGCCTCCTGGGACAAGGTGGAGGTGTCCAATGGAACAGCATTGATAATTAGGAGAAAATGGACATCAAGCAATAATATAATTTCCTGTCATGGCAGTTTCAGAGATCAATGACTTAAATGAAATAAAGGAATACCAATAACTCTTGTTCAAGTGGCAATTTTCTATTTTGAGGTAAAATTCTTTTTTTTTCTGTCTTACCAAAACAACCCTATTTTTATTTTTTTTTCTCAGCATTTTGATTTTTGTGTCTGGTGTTGAGTGGAAGATTTAATTAGCATATGTAGTAAGTGTGAGTCTGTTCAATTAAACCTTCTCTTCAGAAACCAGATGCATCCTAAAAATTCATATGCTGTTTGTATGCTGTGCCTCACTGTGCCTGTTTGCTGTGGAAATGCTGATGTTGGTCACTTCTAGTTTTCATGACTTGGAAAGAGATTGGCTTCATTGCACTTCATACACTGAAGATACTTTCCTAAAAATGAGTCCCTTGTGCCTTTGGATCACCTTTTTTCAGAATACAAAGAAAACCTCTCTTTTCTTTGCATGAACATCCCTGCAGTTGAAATCCCAAACACGGAATGACTCAATAGTCAAACAACTCATCATTAATTCCTTGATTCTCATACAAGACTGATAGAGAGCAAAACCATTTCCATCTCTTCAGTATGAGGTGAACAGTCCATAATGATCATCTCCATAACAAAAAGATGCCTGAGTCTGAGGTCTACTACTTGTAGGCTTGTTCTTGTGATGACTTTTCCAGTAATAAATCAAATATTGGCAGAATGCTGAGGCCTCCGACTTAGGAGAGTTTGGTTCAAGCATTTAGCACTGGTTCACAGAATTTGGGGCATGGTCAGACTGAGAGGAATGTGAAAGAAGATTCCCTCTTGAGAAGGACTGAAGCAGAATGACAGGCTGGATTTGGGAAGCTGGTGTATCTATTATGGCAATGCTGTTCCCAGCCTGTGCAGCCAGGGTTCAGTGCCCCAGGCTGGCTGTGTGCTGAGTGTGAGGGGGAGGTTTGTTTATTCTCCTTCCCCTGTCATGCCACTCATGACAAGAAGAGACATGAAAAGCTCAAGGGGCTAATCAGTTTTTAGGCTCTGACCCATATTTTGAGCTGGCAGTAGGAATTCTCATGTCTGATTATACCCATGGAAATGCAGCACTCCCACAGTTGCTCCAGACTTAACTCTGTGTGGATGAGAAACGAGCAGGGACTGTATTTTTGAAAGAAATAAAACTGTGGAAATTAATGACATTGAGGTGATCACGGAAGTGAAAAACTCAGGGGTCTGGAGGTTCTTTTGGTTTGTTTGTTTGGGATGTTTTGGGGTTTTTTATTGGTTTCGTTAAGTTTATTTTTTAAGCTCTGCCAGGTTGTTAGAGGTAGCAGGGAAAAAGAACACAAATGCACAGCCTGGCCCCCAGAATTTTGAAAGGATAAGACCAAGTTGTTTTGGCATTGTGGAAGAACAGACCTGATGACTTACTTTCCACTGTGATACATGAGAAACTCCTGCATTTCCTGACCTCTGATGCTGTCATTGTCGACTTGGGGCTGTTTTGTACAGCCAAAGCTGGAAAAGGCAAACCTGTTGCAATTCCTGATGAATTTCATTGCTGCAACAGTAAAATTGTCCCTTTTGAGACTCTGTAAACTCACATGACTGCAAAAAGCATTAAGACAAAATCCACAGTCAGGTGGACTCGCTCTCTTTAACTATGCTTCAGTTTTTTCCTGTTGATCCTGATAATCGGCTGAAAATTCCTGAAGTAGGAACCAGAAGAGCTCTCAAACACGACAAGGAGGTCTCAGCTTCATTTTACGCTGTAGAACTGCTAATTTCTCATCTGGGTAAGCAGTGGGAAGAGGCACTTTCTGCTGTGGCTCTTCTTTGTGTGCCTTTAGCCTTGATTTTAATGTAGATTGAGAAGGGCATCTGCTCGTAGCACTTGTAAGCTTAGGACATTATATTAAAAGAAAAATATCCTTTAATGTATCATGAGACAAAGCTTTAAAAAATCCTGTTAGTGTCAGTGATGGTACTTATTTCTCTTGTCCTCCCTTCCTCTGTTCTTCTTTTGCTCTAGCGGCTTTGACCATTGATGCTAATTAGTACTGAAAAGGACATTTTTGGCAAGGCTTTTAAATACAGCTTTTATCTTCTCTAGCAACAGACAAAGTTGTATTTAATGGTATTTGACATCTAAGAGTGACTGCAAGGTCTTTTTTCTGTTGATTTTTTTTTTCCTAAAGGAGTTCCTGATTCTTCTAATTTATTAGGAAATCAGATGTACTTTTTTTCTCAACAAACTTCTATACTTAGCTGAGAACATGCTGTGTTTATATGACTGTACAGTATTAAAAAGCAAATGATAATTATGTCAGTGTTGCACTGAGTGTTCCTTTTATTAGTTTTTCCCTGCATATTCTGTTGAGCTACCGCATATCTTTTCAAATAACAAAATTATGTCTTTTATTTTCTGAAAGGTTTTAAGGCAATTCCTCTCAGCACCATCTACTTATTGCCTTGTACAGAATAGTTGATATATATTTGCAAGAGACTCTTGGGAAACAGTTGATCCAAATGATTGCTGTAGGTGTTTCCTGCTTGCCTGTCACTGCTGTCTTCAAAGGCACCATTACCAGATGTAGCTGTGCCAATGTTAAGTGATAAGAACTGCCATTGGATCAGAATTTCTAGCAGCAGTAGCAATAAAATTACTACAGCCTTCAGAAAGTGTGGAATGACTGGGATTTAACAAGAATCCTACAAAGAGATGTCTTTCCTTTTCTCTTTCATGATGAGTGTGTCCCAAATCGAGGCAATCTTCTGCTTCCCCAAACCATTAATTTGTCATACTTTTAATCATTTTTATTTTAAACTGCCAAAACCCAGCTGAACAGGACGTGGAACACAGGATGGAAAGAACATGTCCTGTAAGACACCAGGCATATTTTGGATTCAGCTGGTGTGTAGGTCTAGACTTGATCGCAGGGTGGCAATCAATAGTCTGCAGAAATAAACGATCATTTTCCACTTTCACGGCGGTAACTCTTCTAAACCTTTACAGCTCCCATTAGGACTGGATTTTGGGATGGAAGGAAGGCAGTTCCTCAGGCTGGAACTCCTGGGAGCAGTTTTCAGGCTCCTTGCCCTGGGTGTCCCTCCGGAGCGCGGCTGCCGGCCCCACGCACGCGATGCGGCGCGAGCGCTCCCGCGGACTTCCGTGAACCTTTGGCTGGGTTTCTTGGCCCTGCAGGGCTTGCAGCCATCTGTCACCAGAGAGTGATCTAACCCGGCCTGGCAAACTGGCCCAAGGGAAGGCAATCTAAAGATGAGCTTCCTCTCTTTTTTTTTTTTTGCATTTCTCAGCTGCCCAGCATGCCCTGCCACAGCCTCGAGGAATGATTATGGCCCTTGCTGTTGGACTAAATCATGGATGTGGCATGTCAGCAAATCCCAGGATTCCCCCCCCACCCTAATTCTCTGTGTTCAGGTTTGACTTTTGAGGCTGGTTCCCCTGAAATAACTTTCAGTTGCATTTTTTTATTTTTTCCCAGATTTTTTTTTTGTTTTGTTTTCCAAAGCAGTTGATCAGGACAGAGTTCCCCAGCTCAGCACAGCCTTACTGGAATCTCAGTCGGGATGTTTCCCCACAGGTCAGGTTAGTTTGACATCCACATTTCTCAGAAGACAGAAAATATTTATTTTGGTCAGCTTTTTACATTGCAGCAGGTACAGCTGGATTCTAAATCTGTACAAAGGAAATAGCAATATTAATATTAATAAGAAATAATAATAATAGTAATATCATGACATTCAGGTCTCAACTTTCACTCCCCATGGGGCAACATGTGGGCCCTGCTAGAATAATAATTCATTACCCCCGGAAAGGGCAAATCTTCAAGCAATTGTTCTGTTGGTGAAAAAGATGATCCAAACCTCAACTTCCATATTTTTTAAACAGACAGAAAACAAGAGTTTAGCATAATTTTCCTCAAAAAATGCTTTGGGAATGCTAAAATGTTTCACTTTTATTGGAACATTAAAATGACATACTTCAGAATCTGGAACTCCTTTTCCATGTTCTTTGCAGAAAATTGACACATCAGCTTTTAGCCTCCATACAAAATTAACTGATGATGAAATGTAATAATTTCTCATGATCTGAAAATTCAGTATTTTGTTTATCACCAGAAGTGGGATTTTTTTTGTTAGATTTCCATTTTTCAGTTTAAATATGTCTCTAGGAAGTGTGTGATGCATCAGGAGCCCATCCCAACTGATGCACATCCTAATAACTGGCGTGGTGCACATAATTGTTCACAACCTGAATTAGACATAAAGTATTTCCCACGTGAAATGTAATTACCATGACTCAATAATCAGTGTGAAAATAACTGTTTTCCCATTCTATATATAGAACTTTTCTTTGGAGATGAGAATAATAATCAGCATTTGCCAGGTGGGACAATCCCCATATTCTGGAATTGAAATTTGCAGTATTTATTGTCAATTCAGGTGTTTAAATGTGTGTTGCATTGCTGCTTTGGGGAACAGCAAAATTTGGGATAATGCTGTCTCTAGAGTGACATTCTGTCATGAAATACCTTTAAATAAAGCTTTTTGAGCCCAAACCAAGAACTCAGAGTCTCTGAAAATCTCCCATTGGGGTGAACAGGCTTTGGGCCATTGGCTTTTGGAGACACAGTCCTGCAATGGAGCTTCTCAGGGGTGTGGGAGCTGAAAAATTATCTAATGTCAGATTCTAGGGCCAGCTTTTCATCCAGGTTTTAGTTGGGATCACTTTTCCAACAGGTGCTTAAACTGTTCCTATGAAATCAGGGACAGAAACAGTTTATATCACCAATGTTGGTGCCTGCATTTAAATTTAAATTAAGAATATTGTAAGAGAGGAATTTAAAAAGGCCTTAAGGAACCTTCTCCAATAGCAAAATGTTGCATGTAATCTCAGATAAATATGTATATAAATTTCTGATTTTATGAATCTTTGCCAGAAACAACTGAGTTTTCAGTGAGCCCATTAAATGAAAGCATTCTAAATATATGCATTATGTACATAAGTTCATATATAAAATAAGAGGGAAATGGGATTTCTCTCTGAGAAAAAAAAAATCTTACATTTCAAATGTTGATGATTATTTTTTCTTACTGATAATACCTAAAATTATTCTTAATAGTAATGAGGGTATTGGCTTTATCTAATAACCAAGTTTTCTACATAAAGATGAGTCAAACTATTTTATATTTCACATTGACTAAAGATGAAATATAGCAGAATATTCATTACTATCAGGAATGTCTGGACTAGACTGAACAAGAAATAAAAACCTCCCACCACCTTTTGCCCAGAACCAGGGTATTATTTGCAGGTTTTTTTGTTCTCTACAATGTTACCACGGCCTTATCTCAGGGCTTTTTAAATGGAATTCCACTGCTTATAGGAGGTAATAAAAGAAAGTACAAAGCATGAAGACCAGTGTCATATCAATCAGTGCAATTAACATGCAAGAAAGAAAACATGAACATCTCCTTTATGCTGCATTTAAATGAGGCACACATTCCAAGCAGACAGAGATTGGCTTCTCCCAGCTACTAACAGAAAATAGTGGTAGAGGGAAATACACAAGTATTATTAGATCCTTATTAGGTGTAATTATTAGATCCTGTTATTAGATCCTTACTTGTTAGAACTTGGACACAGATAGAAAAGTAACAGCAAGTTCTCACCACCTATTTTGTCTGGCATTGTCCAACTTCTGGTTGGCTGCTTACTTTTATAATCTAAATAAATCACAAATACAAGATTTTATGTCCATTTTCCTATGTAGAAAGAATGCTTAAACAATATCTTTTTTATATGCACGTCTTTAGGTCCCCCATGAATTCTCAGCTGGGTTTTGAACATGCAGCATTGTCCTTGGAGAGGAAAGAGCAGCAGGAAAAGATATTTTCTTTATTTGGCTTCAGCAGCATCTGGGTTTTAGGAAAATTCTGTGTACCTATTATTTCAGAGAAAAGGCTGAAGGTATATTCAAGTTCAAAGACCTTTCTTAAACAGTTTTAGACATTTTCCACCCCTGTTTATTTTCTGATTTTGGTGCATTTTGTCCTTTTTATTTTGCTGGTGCCCTTTCCATGACCCACCTGCTGTGAGACCTTCATACCTCTTTATCCAGGTTGGGTTTTTTTTCCTTTCCCACACCTCTGGACTGGGAGCAGGGAGGAATATCAGTGAATATCAGAGCTCTGGGGTCTCCATCTGGCCTGCTGATGGAGGAGCAGCCACAGGAATTGCTCTGCTTGCCCCAGGGTTACAGAACACCCAAGATATTTTGAGTGCTGGAATTAATTTGTCACTAACTGCTGACCACAGAGATCTCTGTTTTGGTTGGAGAATAGAGTAGCAAAAATTTCCTTTCAGTGACAAAAGTATAGTTGTAAATAGTAACCCAGATGTAATTACACTGCAAAATACTCTTCATTTCTCAGTGAGTTTTCATATTTGCAGAGAAATTATTGCTGTTTCAACGACCTAAAACCATAGTTTTTGTTTCCTTGTGACACTTCTGCTGCATATTTGTTGGCATCTTGGTAAAGACACATGCACAGCCCACAGAAAGACTTAAGAAAACTCAAAACAACAAACCATTTCAGGATATTTTCTTGCTTTCTTGTTGCCTTTACACAAATATTCTGTCTTGGAGTTTCCTACTACTTCAAAGCTTATCAAGAGAGTATGTGAGAGGAATGTATTATCTCACAGAAATAAGAGACACATGAATCAGAGAGGGAGAGAAAGGTGAATTGAACCAAACCTTATGTTCTTCCATTTTGGTTTCTTTGTTCCTGCATTCTTGCAAATCTTGTTGCTGATGTCTTGCTGTCCTAATTGTCTTTTGTTTCAGAGCAACTATCATTTTAGGCCATCCAGTCATATTAAATAAATAAGGATGTCAAGTAAAGGGGAGTTAAAGAAACTAGGTGGGAGGGAGAGAAAAAAAAAAGGAAATGGTTCCTATTAGTAAATCTGTTGTGTAAAGCACTGATAATTAATTTGCACCAAGATTGTGTTTGCACCTGGATATTTAAGATGTTTTTATTAGACTGTGAATGGATTTCTTCATGCATCCTGTTCAGCTCTGGTTTGTTTGTTTTGGTTTTTTTTTTTTTTTTTAAATGATGTGCTTTAATCATTGGAGCCAAAAGAAGTGATTTCTGCTATAGGTGCAAATTACAGCAAATTTAGTTTATTCAGAGTCAAGTGATATCACAGGGGTGTAACAGTGCCAGAATTGTGGAAAACTGAGAGCAGCTAAATAACAGAAACACCAAACGAATTCTCGTTCAGGCTTGTCTGAAGAGAGTTCACAATATCCAGAGATGTTAATAGCTATTCACAGCTTGCTTGTCACTATTATTTGTTTCTCTTTCACTTGTGAATGCATATGGTTTCAGAATGTCAGGCTTGCTCCTAAATGCCTCCCAGATACGATGGCATTTTAGGAAAAATGAAGCTTATTGCAGAGGAGGGGAAGATTTCCCTTAGACCTGGTACCAGTTAAGATGGCTAAGATTAGGGCAAAGAAAACCAGGTCAATTACCTATTTATTCCCTTTTTTTCCTGTTCAGATTTTGTTTTAATTTCTGTCCATTTAGTTTAAGTATTCAAGATGGTTTTATGTGTACATCCCTGTTAGAAATGCTAATGTTCATAACAGCTTTGAACTTTGAACCAGAGGTTTTATCGTCCTGACAAAGTGCATTTATTTTTAAATGGGTAATATTTTAGATAGAGATCTCTCTATCTCTCTATTAGTTTGGAAATTAGGTTAGAGATGCCAAGTATTTCCCTCCTACTCATGTCTCACAGTATCATAAATTACATTTCAGGGCTTGTCCAGAAGCCAATCCAATTCAACCCTCTGTTCAGAAAAGATCTAATTTAGATCAGGTTTCTCAGGGCCATGACTGGTCAAATCTGGAACACCTCTGAAGACAAGAGGTCCCACAACTTCTCTGGGCCTCTCTTCCAGTATTTTACCACTCTCATGAAAAAAAAACAACAAGCACTAAAGAAATGGTCTTAGCACACCTCCAAAAACACAGAGCTCCTGTGTCTGTATTTTCTGATCATGCAGGTCGGCTTCTGTCCTCTTTCCTAATGCTTTGGGAACCACTCTTATTGATCTGGCAAGTTACAAGGTCATCAGAGAAGAAAAATAATTTAAGTTGCATTATATTTGTTCCATATCCAAGAGCAAAATCTGTTGCCACACAGCAACACACTGTGTGTGTGTGGGTGCAGTAAAGCTTTCTACCTGCTGGGGAAAATTTCCATTAAATCCTCCAAGCATATGACAATTTGCTGCTTTATTGCCATAAACAAATAACATCTCCTGAACAGCAATAGCAATATCAGGACTTTGCATTTAAGTGCAAAGAGGTGAAGCAAAACTTTACTACATTTCAGCTTTGAAGAGGCTGATGGCAATCCATGCTTTTCATCTTTCAAGGGAATTACCTCTGACTCCCACTTCTCTCTTTTTTTTTCTGCTCAGCCAGAGGTGTAGGTGAGTGGTTCAGGGTTTTGCTGACACACCAACACCTATAAAATAATATGTTGTACAGATGCATGAAAAGCACTCAGCATTAAGTTCTTGAAATAATCAATTATTTAGCAGCTCATCACACTTGCTGTCCAAGGAAGGATCTTTAGAGCAATAATAAGGTCACTGCAATCAGATTTCTCTGCTTTTGGCATTTCATCTGCAAAGCCTGCATGAATCCACCAAAAAAATCCCTAAAAAAACCTCGGCTGCAGTTTGGAATCTGTTCTAGTCTCAGCAGGAGATGATTGCTTTTTAATTCTCCCTATCTGGGTGTCTGCTTGTGCAGTAAAGTCCTCTGGCAGAGGGATCTCTGGTCATTAGAAACAGTGGCTGTTTATTGGCTTCACTGGCCTCAAGTCAGGCCTGGGGAATGGTTTTGGAAAGCTTGATGGAAAATTGCATTCAAGGAGGTTTGGGAAGCAGCCTTTCTGGGTTAAAAAAAGAATAACCTTTAAGCATTTTATGACATGTCTCTCCTAGAGGAAGAGATGCTATTGGAAGAACAGCAGGTGGCAAATGAATGTGAAATATTGGCATTTACAAATTATTGGTGTTTCCTCATCTTTTAAAATTTTTTTCATCTTTTCTTTTTAAAGCAAAAAGGAATAATCTTCAAGGATGTGTGATTCACAACCATTGTTTATTTTGCGAGACTTCTCAAGCAGCCTACATTCAGCATTGGTGACACTCTGTGGGATTGAAGAATTACCTTTAGATAATTATAAATAAGAATAAAAATAGGAATTATTTTATATTGATCATTAGGTGAAAGGTGTGAAAAGCAGTGACATTTGGGGAAAGGTTCTGAACTGACAAGGGCATTTGCTAACTTTGTGCAGCTCTGTGCAGGTGCTGACAGTGCCCACAGCTGTGGGAGTGGCTGTCCTTCCTCATGGTCACAGCCAACACCTGCACTCCTGCCTTCATTTGTTACTGCTCCAAAATTTCTAAACACATCTTAATGAGCTAAAAAACTGGGCATTTATGTCCTTTTTTTTCCTCCTTCCCATGTGTCCTCTGTGAGGTGTGAGGGGGATTTCAAGCTCAGTTTGCTCTAAGCCAAAATCCTTTCTCAAGTCAAGTTGAAATGTTTGGTGTAGCTTCAACTGCTTGATGTAGCTGATGATGGCAGCAGGAGAACTAACACTAACAACAGAATGAAGTGGGATAAGGAAATACAAAGTTCTTAAACTGAGAAAATAGAAGAAAAGCAGGCATTATTGGAGTTACTGCTCATTTTTAATGTGCATGTATTAAATACCAACATCTAATAGATGCTCTAGATGATAATATGTGAAAATTTTCAAAAAAAATCCAAAGGATGCATGCATAATAAGCAAGCCCAAATTAGAATTGTTTAAGGTTATAAATGAAAGCAGAAACAGATGTATTAACTCATAGCCAGACAGGCTGCTGGGTTGACAAAAAATGTGATGTGTGGCTGTGGAGAGAATCCTGCATTGAATGTCAGCAGAGAAATATTTATTGGCACTACATTGCATTTGTGGATGCAATACCACAGCCTAAACACAGTGTCATTTAAAAATACAGGGCCAGAAGTCATTAAATACAAGTAGGATGTTTGATACACAATTTGTTCTTAGTGGTTGCTTGCTATTCACTTGTTCTTCAGATTCATATTGCATTAAAAATAGGAGGCTGGATTGAAGTTCATCACCACAGAACCCACAAAAACGTGGTGAATTTACTGTAGGATTATTTTGGCCCTGAATCATTCAAAAGCAACAAGGGTTGTGGTAAATGTCAGCTCAAGTTTAAGGGCACAATTCTGGAACCAAAGCAAAACATTCAGGTTGATCTGGGGAAAAAAGTGACCTTGTTGATAAATAAATCTGAGGTAGTATGGTTACTGTCGAGGCCTGAAATAATCTGAATATTCTAGAGATGTGGTAAATGCAATTTCTTGTTGCACATGATGTGCTGAGATGGCCCAGGATCCTGCAAGGTCAGATCAGCAGTGAGTTACAGATATGCCCCCTCCTTAGCCTTTGTAGAAAGCAAAGCCTCTTATCTGCAGTATTAAAGTGGAAAAAACCCCTAAACTGTAAGTTTGTGCAGGGTAAATGCAGGTACAGGGCTTCCTTTGTCCTTGATGTGTCTGATAGAAAATTTAGACTTCATTTGCATGTTAGACTGTGGTTTCATACTTTGCACTGGGAATATAAAAGAAAATTATAGAACCCAGCAGGAATGCTCATTTATGGGGAAAAAATAAAAGCAATAATTAGAACAGGAATGAAATTCTTGTTCTGCTGCAGACCGTGGCAGTTTTCCTGTTGATTCCAGTGTGACAAAATTCCAATCAGAATCACAAATGAGTCCATAAAAAAGTTTTCACAGGGAAATAGCCTTCCTTCTTCTTTATTTCAATATTTCCTGACTCTCAGGCTGATATGCAGTTGTGAAGCCTTCTATCCCATTAAGCAAATCAGGTAAACATGAGTCTGCCTAAATGCATGTATGAACAAAATGATCTTTCCGTGGTTTTAAGTGAATATGTTTCCTCAGATATCTACATTAATCTTTAAGCTAAGGAGAGAGTAAATGGGAAGTGCTGGTGCATGTGGTTAAATATTTATTAAAGTAGATGTGGAACTAAATGAGGAAAGGTAAAGAAAATGTGAAGACCTAGAGGGGCAATGGTGTTTGCATTTATCTAAATCTGAAGAATTTCAGGAAGAAGAAGAAGCCTCATTTTTTCTTCCTTGATTGGTCTGTAGCTGTTTAAGTGTAACTGTTACAGTGAATTGGAAGATCTTGCCTCTCCCCTGAGGTTTGAGTAGGAGATGAAATTACCACAACATAAAAACCAGTGTATTCAACTACAATGATAAAAAAATCCAGACCAACAACCCCCCAAAAAATCCTCCATGCTGTGCCACAAAGAGCTTATCAGTTTTTAAGTTCTTATACAAAGGACACAAACCCTACTGGCTTCTGGCAAGGCTTGTGCTTTTAATCTGTGCTGATGAAAATCCCAACCTGCTGTGGATTTGTCTCTCACCAGCATCCCTCTTAGTGCAGAAATCTTGTACTTAACCCATGTGAATTTAACTTCTTATTGTGGTTTTTCTGTCTGCAAGGATCTCGGTCCTACTTCTCAAACATCCCAAGTTCTTGGCTTTTTTGTCAAACTGAGGTAAATTCTGATGTTTTCAGCTCCTTGGCTTTTGGCTGGAGCCTTTAAAGGAGCACAGCAAATCAGCATGACAGTGTCAGTGATGCCACCCTTGTGTGGAATGCTCCCTCTGTGAAAACATGATTTGCAGCAGGTTCAGTGACTTCATACTCGTGCAATTGAGGAGTCCAAGGTTCAGGCACTGTCTCATCAAAGGACAATTATTACATGACTGTATGGAAATGTCTCCTTGATTTTTTCTAGAGATGGAGACAGGCTGGGGTGGGGAGGTCTCTCTGGGAACAGCATCATCTCAGGGCACATAAATTTCACTGCTTGGGTCTCTGTTGTTGTGCAGCTGGAGAGTGCTATTGTATGTGCAAAAGTATAAATTCCTTTATTGCATATTTGTAAGCCTTAGCTGCATTTATTGTGTTCTTTCATGCTACAGATTGTGTTAATAAAAATGTCGGTGAAAGAGAACAGAACCATCCCTGTTGCCTTTTGAAAGAGGCCCATTTTTGTGGTTTGATCAGTAAAACATTCAGTGGAAAATACATGGCAGTCATCAAAAAATGAGGATAAAATGTGGATTTTTTAAAAATTTTTCACCTGCTTCCCGTTTAGGAAGAGAAACTCAAGTGGTTTGTCCATAAATGACAAATTTGATATGCAAATAGCTTTAGAGCTCCCTCCAAGAGCCCTCCTTGTCTTTCATTCTTCTGGAGATTGTTCTAAACTGATTTCTGTGCTTGGGCAAACCCAAATATGCAAAGACAGGTGAAAAAACACACACACAAAAAGAATTTATTCTATTTCCATGGCAACATCAATTCCCATTCTACAGGTAAAACAGCTGCCATTTAGTCCACTCACTGAATAAAAGCTCCTGAAGGCTCTTCATACTGTAACATTTGGCCAAAAATAACTTGGCATGCCACAGTTTTCCCACAAACCCAGAGAGAGAGTGAGATTAAACTGACTGGCAAGCAGACTGTCAACTCGTTTAGTGTCTTGGTGCTAGAAGGAAGAAAACAGTCTCTAAACATTTGAGAGGGAAAATATGGGATGTTTATGGCTGGCAGATTATTTTCATGGCCTAAAATGTAAAATATTTATGCTGTTGAAAGGAATGTGAAATTTCTTCTGTGTTGTTCACCCCAGAGGCACCAGGTAATTTGTTTTTCAGCAGAAAACTGTTATAATTACATACATTCCGATTTAGAATTAATTAGCATTTTTTGAAGTTAGGGTGACAAAACTAGGCAGCTCCTTGAAATTAATTCTAATGGAAGTAAATCAGTTTTTCTCAGACTTTGTGGCAGTGTTTGCTGAGGAAGAATGAAATTATTTCTTTCATAACCATTTTATGATGATGTTCTGTCAGTAATTAGATATTACCACCCGATACTAAAATTGGTATCACTGTTACCTGTCTTTAGCAGATCTTAATGTGGAGCAGGTGTTGCTTGAGCTCTTCATAGCAGAATTTGATAGGAAGCAGTGAGAAAAAAAGTAAAGCTTTTTTTTGGCAAGTGCAGAGGAAGTGTTTAGACCTGTAATTACAACTGATTAACTTAATTAAAAACTGAGACAGACAATCCCGAGTTGATTTTTTAGAAACCTGTGCAAATAGGCCGTCAGGAAGGAGCTGGTGTGATGGTTTTTCTAATGGTTGTCTTGGGAAAGTGAAAATCAGCTCAGGCTGGAGGGTAAAAAGTGGACATTTAACCACATAAACCTGGGTAGAAATGAAAGGATTCCTGAAGGTCAGTGGATACAATCAGTATAACTTAAATTAAGAAAGAAAGTAATTTAAATTAATGATTGGTTTTTTCCTTTTTTTTTCTTTCTCTTTTTTTTGTGAGAGAGATTTTCCCTTTGTTTATTATCAAAGCTCTGCAGACCAGCCCAGTTGAGTTTCCTGGTGGGTTCTTGCTTCATGAAGTAGCTGACCTGCCAGGTGAGTTAGATTTGGGTATAAGTTAGGTTTAGGCTCACAAAACAAGCTAATTTAGGGTATTGTGGCAATTGGGGCTTTAAAACCTCTCTGCTGATTTTAACAGATTTATGCAGCATTCTTCCCTTCAGTTCTCATCACCACGAGTATGCTCAGGTAGTTGGAAGGCCACATTCACAGAAATGAAATGTTCCAAAGCTTCAGAACAAAAGATTGTTTACACACAGGCATAAAAAAATAGCCCCCTCCAATGTTGTTTTTTCTTTTTTTGTGTTGATCGCCACTTTTGGATGATACTACAATATTTTAGAGTGTATTCAAACCACTGGGAATGACTTTAGTGCAATAATGTATTTACTGTGTGGTTTTCACATTGGCTTTTCTCACTAATTTCACTAATTAATTCATTCATTAATTTCACTAGGATTATTTCACTATTTTTTTGATGATGTTGGATGTTTTGATAAATTAATTTTCCATTTGTAATAATGAATAATTCACTTTTGGCCAATTTGTGTTTATTCTAACTATTATCTACAATATAGCAAATAGTGAGGCGCCCACTTTGATGATTTTAAGATGCAAATTTTGCCACCCAAACACCATCACATTCCCTGGGGAATCCTCTGCACTGGCATTATCTTTCAGTGGGTGTATTCCTTTAGGAATAATGCCTTCAAAACTCTTCTCACACACACCTTGGGAATGCATCCAGCAGTTCTAGTGTGGCTAATTTTGTTTTTAGAGCTTATACATATATATAGAGAGATAGATATAAAGATAGATAGATAGATAGATATAGATGTATAGATATATACAGATATATATATATATATGTATATATGATGACTGTGAGTTTAAAAGTGATCATTATGTATTTTCCTCATGGCCTAGGTTTCAGGGAGTGTTTTTTGGATTTTTTTACCACGAGGGCACTCACAGGTTTGCCTTCACACAGCCCTTCCAGTGAGCAATCCACACTGGGATACTCCTGGAATGCTCTTCTCATTAGGCAAGGGTGATTAGCTTTCACCAAACCCACAAAGGCAGCAGGTGGGAATGACATGCAAAGAAAGCATAAACATTTCCAGGGAATCCTGGCTGCTGGCAGTCCTCCTCTCCAGGACCTGTAACTCAGCACCCTTCTGTCATTTAAAGGAGCATCAGGCAGTTCCCATCTTGTTCACACCGTTAGGTGCTGCCATCAGCCATTAGAACACACATCAGTGCAACCTGGATGGTTTTAATGGGATCTGTAAATACAGGAGCAATTCAGGGAAGGCAGCTCACATTTTGGTAATGGACCATTAAAAGGCAGAAAGAAGAATAATAGGGAAAACAGCAGGGCCATTCATTCACCTCATTTTCATTAGGAAACACAATGTGCTGCATCTCTGGTCATTCTGAGGAAAAACAGCCTTGCCAAGGAAAGTGTTGGTGCCTCACTCGTTAAGCAAAAGCAAATTTAATTCTGCAGAGTTCTCAGAAAGTTGCAGCCTCTCTTTCTGGTTTCTGCAAAACCAAAATCTGTTTATTGTTCTGACCCATTTCTTTCCTGTTTTCTGTAGAATTTGTATATCCTACCAGTACTATTTAAGGGACCTTACTATATTTTGTGTATTAGGTGCCTTATTTATTCTCCCAGTGTTCTGAGATGTAGAGGTGAGCCATGAACTCTGTTGGAAATTACTAATTTTTTTCATAAATGTTCAAGCAATTCAAAACGGTACTCAGCTGCAGATATTAAAATGCATTTAAAAATAAAAGAAAGAAAAAGAGCTCTCTGGTACCAGTTATCAGTAAGAGGAATTAAACGAGCAGAAAGTCTGTAGGAAGGAGTTCACATCTGGAATATTTGGGAGTGGGGCAGCTTAGGGAGATTGAGCCCCTGTAACATGTTCACCCCTTGCTGGTCCTGTGCTGGGGTCGAGTGAGGATCTTCTGCCTCTCTCTCCCTCACACAAAGGCCAAATATAGATTGCCACTACTGCTGAGCAGTTTGCAATCTTCAGTGAGTGACTGACCCAGATTTCCTTGTGGATCTTCCTGCATGGCATGGCTTAAAGGCTGTAACCTCATCCTCCCTCCCCAGGCCACCCATCCCATCCTCTCTGAGGCAGAATGTCGCTCTGAATTTCTCTAATCTCCCACCCACAACTTTGCAAAGCCATTTTTATCTCCTTGTTTCTCTGCCCCTGAGTAGTTCTGTCTCCTCCACATACAGGCAAGAAAATAAACATCCCAGGCCAATGTACTTTAAAACTTGTGAATTGTTTTAATGGAATATATGGATTAGCATGAGGGTTAACTGATGGGTAAAGGGGTACAATTTAGCAATACATAAAATATAATTTTATGCCTGGTAATGAGATTTTAGGCATAAGATAGAATGGACATATATAGACATAGGAACTTGTTCCATAAAGAAATGCCCCAGAAAGTGAGCCATTTGCTTAAAAAATAAATTCAAGACACACATTTCATATGTTTGCCTTAATAAACATTAACAGCAATTTTAAGTCCATAAGTCTTAGGAATCCCAAATATTCAATGTTCTATAGTTTAGTCTCAACCAAGGCTCTCATTTCCACTCAGAAAACATTTCATTTTTACTATTAATTTTTGGTATTTAAAGTTGATTTTTTTTTCAGGGATACCCTAATTGTTGTCAAACTAACAAGTCACATTTTCCCCATGGGATATAATAAAATGATCATGAAAAAATCATGAGAATAATCCATGTGCTGAAAAACAAGAGCACAGTTTATTTTAAACATAGGAAGAGTGATCACAAGGAAGATGAAGTAAAATATATTGAACTACAGCGTTCACTATTAACAGAAAGCAGACTTTAAAAAAAATCTACTGAAAAAGCAATTGAGGTAATATATTGGATTTATAGGAAAAACACTGATTATGTAACTGATTCAATGTTATGTTTCTATTTAATACACTTTCCAATGTAGCCATCCTTTTTCTTAGCAGAATGAAATATGTTTTTCTTTGAAATCTACTTTTTCCTTCCCTTTCTGACTGCAAAGAAAGTGAAAAGGTCACTTTCTTTTATAAAATAAATATCCTGGTAATTTGTGACTTACTAAAACAATATTTCCTGGACCCAATTCCACCCCATCTCCCAAGTGCTTTTTAGCAGGACTGTGTTCACCACGTTCACCTGATGTGGACACGCATCTCAAATTCAGATTTATGTTGGTAGAGGTCAGTCTGGGAGAGTTTGATAACTTTTCCTCACTGTTAAGCAAAGCAAGACTATGAAATGTATTCCCTGAAGGTTTCAGTTCCCTTCATTCCCAGCAGAGAGAGCCTGGGGATGGATCTAAGGGAGCTTCCTTCCCATTTTGGTGTTGGCCAAGCCCATCCTGGCATTTGACACATCTCTGAAGCAGGGAAGTGCGAGTTTGTGACAGGACAATCACAAGAATTCAAATGCAGTCTGCAAGACTTTCCTTTCCCCCCTGTTTTGCAGAAACATCATTTTAGGTGCACATTAATCTGATCTGACAAGGAGTAGAACTGAAAATAAAAAAAAGTCCAAGCATATGAACATGGCCATTAAACCAAGTTCTCTGCAGAGCAATGCACTCAGAAGTTAATTACAGCTGAATCTTCCTGGACCTTTGACCTTTTCATCTCTTGGCATTTTTGTACATTTGTTTCTGGCTGAAAGCAGGAAGCTAAAGAAACTGGTTAAAATCCCACAATCACACAGTATCACTAATTTCTTTTCCTTCAGGTTAAGAATGTGCAGGTTAGCACTGGTGTTTGGCACTTGCAGTGTCTCATTAGTGAAACCTACAGCACCAGCTCCTGGAATATAAGATCAACTGTCTAAATTGAGTATTCTTAATTACTTGGAATATTCTTTTTCCCCACACTCGAGAGCAAGTGGAGTGTTGCTGTTATTGTCTGAGTGCATGAGTGTTGGTGGTAGAGATAAGTCTGTAACAAAGCCCTGACAGGAGTAATTCATCTTCAAGATTAACGGAGCAATTCTGCACGTTGGTTATGTATTAATGAAACACGAGTGTGGTACATGGTAATGAATGTTCCCCCAGCAGCCTGAAAAGGTGCTCTGCTGCAGCACAAGTCCTCTAAATATGGTTTTTTTCCACTCACTCTGAGAGCCTAGCACCAGCCCTCCTAATTTATATCAACCTGTGTTACCATGCACTTGGATGAAATGAAGGCCAAATGTTTATTATTGCTTATTCTCATTAATTGCAAATATTTATCTCTTAACAATCAGCAAGGTGTGGTGTTAAAATATTTCTCTTCACTGCTCCCTGAGAAACTGGAAATGGCACTAAGAGGGTTGTGGGTTTCTGTTTGTCACTGTCACTGCTCAGGCCCTGTGTGACCTTGTTTGATGGGTGGAAGTCCCAGGGGAAGAGTTTAATTGGAGTCCTGGAAACTGAAAGTTACTCCCTGCCCACCATCTGTGCATTGGGCTGGTTGATCACCAACACAGGCTACTGCAGGGAGGTTTGAAATTAAGGAAACTCAACCAGGACAACATTATCAGAGTCAAATTTTAGTGCTGTGAATTACAGCATCAGGAAAAAGAAAGAAAAAAAATAGCAGATGTTATAGTTGGGAAGACTGCCATCTTTTGAAAATGATGGAAAAGCAATTTAGGTTAAGTCCCTTGTTTCTAAAGATTACAAAGTATTTAGTGTGAAATTCATTAACAGCTTGGGGAAAAAGCTACCACTTCTTTTGGCCCAAAGGATTTCTGCTGAGTATTGTAGCAGTAAGCAACTTTTAAAAATTAAAGAAGAGAAATCTCCACAACTTTAATTGAAGTTCAATATTTTCCATGGTTTCTAAGGGATTTGTCTTGCTGATTCTACTCAAACCCTCTACCTAGTTTTAAAGATAAAATATATATGTATATAATGCCAGTGCAGCATGAATTTTTTTTTCTTGCTTAAAGATGTGATTTTTCTTCTTTTGTAAAGAAGATAATTTCAGAAAGAATGCTGATTCAATCACTGGTGTTATATACTTAAACCTGCACTTATCACCGTTGAATATCACTCTAAAAGAGTATTTTCAAAATAATAAGAATGGGAAAACTCTGGTCTCTTTCCTAGAGCTGAGAGATAGTATAAAAATATGCAGCCAGATTTATCATGAAATCATCTCCATCACTGCTAACAGTACCTGGGGAATGCCTATGCATACAAACATAAATTGTTCATCATGGGCAGGACAGGGAAACAATTCTGTAATAGGAAAACACGTTTGGTTTGTAGCTGGATGAGTGAGACAACTTTTGGAAATCAGGGATGAGATTAGAAAGAGACAGTGAAAGACAAACAGGCCATCTCCATATTATGAAAAATGAGCACCTGCCTTCCTTTCCCTTCACTGATTTATATTTTCACCCAAAGTGAGAGAAAGTCCTTGAATTAGGCTGAAGAAGAGCTCATTGTTTTAAAGGGACACCCTTGACTTTATATAAGTAAACTCGGGCAAACACAGAAGCTCTGCTGTGTGTCTGGGTAAAAGTCACTGGGGAAGTCCTTCTGCTGACATTGTTTTTATTTGAATTGTGATGTCTCAAGCCTTGCAATGATTTGATTTGTTTTCAGTTTAGGAGCTGTAATTAAAGGACAAGTGGTTCAACCAAAAAAAGGTCCTTTTCCTGCAGTTTTTACCTATTTGGTGTCTGCAACCTCCAAAATGCTGTTTCTGCAAGTGTAGAACATCACAGGGTTTTAAACTGAATTGGAACTTTCTTTGGAAAAGTTTTCCACTTTAAATTTCATGTTTTTTGTAGGTATGTGACATGCTAAGTATCAAAGCTCTGCTGGGGAAGACTAAAGATGTGTCAGCTCAATGAGAAAATGAGCACTTGCTTGCTTGCTTATTCTAATTATTGCATGACAGTGATAAGAGGCAGTGCTTTCATGTCAGAAATTTGTTAATAGTTTTCCTTTGGTAATTCAGAACGGTTGATGACTAAAGTAACTGGAATTTGCCTGTCAAAGTTGTAGTCCCAGCCAAGGCTGCTGTGTCTGCAATAACACAGAGGTAGATCAAGTCAAAATAATTCGTGTAGCAAGTTATTGATGTCCTGATGTAAGCCTTCAGGGCCAAAAAAGACAGAGAGAGGAAAAAAAAAAGAGAAAAAGCAATTAGATATTATGATATGTGAGAGGAGTATGTACTTGCAGAAATAATAAAGGTAGAAGGAATAAATTGTTTTCCAGTTTGCCCCTCTGGATAGCATAAACCATATGATTTAATGCAAATTGCAATAACTGAACAGTTTAACTCAAGTATTAAAATATGTTTGTTTCCTTGACACTATAAAAGTTGAGATAATAACTATATTTCACCTCATATTTCAGTGTAATTAAGTTTGAATTTACATTTTCTGTTCAATGCACATATATGCAAATACACCTAAATCTAACTTACCGTGATAAATAATGATCAAGTGGAAAAAACACTGAAAGAAGGAAAAAAATTTTAGTTTCTTCCTCGAGAACTGCTGAAATCTGGGCTGGGGAAATAGCTGTTTCTTGGCTTGGCTGCATGCAAACTTAAAAACGGAAGAGGAAAAAAATCCCCAATTGAAATGAAACTCAGAAAAGGATCTGCTGGACTTGTACTGGAGTAGCAGAGTGAGGAAAGTGAGGCACTGCCTTTCCCAACCCTTTGAATCATGATGTTACAAAATAGGTCATGTTGGTGTGAGTGTGAGAGAAACTTAGTGTTGATTGGCATCCTTAAAATCTGTGAACCAGGCAGATTGGGATCTCAGACAGGATGGGAGTGGTGAGGTTTCCCTGCTTCAGAGAGACAACAAATTGATGGAGGAAGACCAGGGAGGGGAAATGCCAGCCCTGCCTTGACCCTGAGGGGTGCACAGGCCCTGCCCAAAGTTCTGGGGCAGTGAGGGGCTCCCTTGCACTGACCAGGTGGCTTCTTCCACGTGTTACAGGATCTCAGAATAATCAGGATTGGAAGAGCCCTCCAGGATCACCCAGTGCCACCCCAGCCCCACCAGCATCACCCCAAACCCTGTCCCCAAGGGCCACATCCAGATCCTCCTGAGCACTCCCACAGGCTCCAAAGGGCCCACAGACTCCCCAAGGGCCACATCCAGACTGCTCCTGAGCACTCCCACAGACTCCGCTCCAGTGACTCCAAACCCCCATGGGCAGCTCAGCCCAAGGCCTGACCACTCTGTCAGGGAAACTTTCTCTCCCAATCTCCAACCTGAGCCTCCCCTGGTGCCATTTGAGGCCATTTCTTCTCCTCCTTTCCCTTGGGACAGGCAGCAGAGCCTGACCCCCCTCACTGCCCCTCCTGGCAGGGACTTGTGCAGAGCCACAAGGGCCCCTGAGCCTCCTTTGCTCCAGGCTGAGCCCCTTCCCAGCTCCCTCAGCCATTCCTCATAACTCACACATTCCAGCCCCTTCCCAGCTCCATTCCCTTTCCTGGACATGCTCCAGCCCTTCAATGCCCTTTGAGAAATGAGGGGTCCAAAAATGGACACAGGGCTTGAGGTGTGGCCTCAGCAGTGCTGAGAAGAGCAGGGCAGGAGTGACAGAAGCCAGTAATCACTTCACACACACTTTCTTGATGGCAAAAAGTGAAGTCCCAAGAAAAATTAAGTATTTTTAAAAAGGGAACCAAAAGGGTCATCTGAAAGCTGAAAATCTTTGTAGGTGTCATGGCTACAGCTGAAAGATCATGTATAGGGGACAATGTCATCTGTTAAAAAGCTATCATCTATCAAACACTGCCATGGTCAAACAAGAGGCTAAAGAAGGATTACAAAAGAAAGAAATCATCCTTCAGAAACTCATTGTTATGTACAAAAGCAGAAAACAGGGAATAACTCAACCTCTGGTAGATTTTATTGTGTGGAAACATAACATTTCAGGCCATAGAGATTTTTAGAAACAACTTGAAAAGGTATCGAGGAAAGAATGCATTTATTTACAGACACAACAGAAATAAAACTTCTGCCAGAGTGTACAGAGGACTAATAGATTAGGAGCGTGTGAAAGGGCTGATAAGATAAGTTAAGGCTGTGCCAAAAAAACCACAAAGGATCTGTTGCCTAAAAAGAGGTCTATGGAACAAATAGGCAAAATGAATGTAAGAACCAGATACTCAAAAGCACTGACATATCACAAAAATTAAAAAAAAAAAAAAGGAACGTAAGAAGTGCCAAAAGACATCAAGAGAAACTCAAAACTGTTGAGGAAGAAGAGTTCTGCACCTGTATAAAAACCTGTCTAAGCAGCAGGTCTTGGTTTGAAGAGAGTTCTTTGGGAAGTCACCAGCACGAGTGTGAAAGGTGTGAAGGGTGAGGTGACAGAGGCTCAGGATAGATTCAGAGAAACCTGACACAGGTGATTTTTATGGATCTGCTGGTGCAGAATAATCCTATACTGTAAAACTTAATTATTTTGTAGCCCAGACAGGAGACAACAAAATCCCAGGTGCCACAGAAGATGTGGTAACAAATTAATATTCTCTTTGTCTCTCCTCCCTCCTTTTCCCACCCAAAAGAACGAGCTATCAGATTGCATTATCTGGTGGAAGATTGCAGTGAGCAATGGGATGCACGTCCTCACACCTCACATAATTAAGCTGAGAACCTTATTGCACAGAATGTCACAGACACTACAGATTTACACGGGTTTAGGAAGTGCTTGGACAAATTCATGGCAGGAAACATCCCGTTGGGGACTATTCAATGCAGAGATGCCACCAGAAGCTCAGGAGATTAGCTACAGACTGCTAGAAAATGGGAAAAAGTCTTCTGAAATATCAGTATGTGCTTGCCCTGTTCTTTTAAATATAAATATATATATATTCTTTTCATATATATATATATATATATATATATATGAAAAACCTGGCTTTTATTATGATTTTTAATTTTTTTTTCAAAATTGCTAAGCAAAGGAGCCCCTTTATGCAGTGGATCAGATTTAAAACATGTAGGAGACAAGACACAGGCCCAGGTCATTCCCTGTCAGAAGGGAATCAATCCCACATTGTTTACCTGTTCTGGAGGAAACCCATAGCCACAGGTATAGGTTATTTACATTCATAGAATATAAAGTGCATTTTATGTCTCTCCTATTGACACTTTCATAGGGAAATGTTCAGTAATTCACATGCTGGAGCCATTGAATCCTCTTAAATGTTTTTGAAACCACTATAACACCTCCCTTCTCCCCTTCTCTGCTTCAGTTGCTACTTTAATATTTCAAGATGAGTGTGAAGTCAGTGCTACCTTAAAAAAAATACCCCACAAAAAACCCAACAGCAATGGACAGGAGGCTTATTGCAGATGTGAAAGAATTATCAACTTCATTCAATCAATTATGCAAAGCAGAGGAGAAAAAATCCAAATATGCTTACCAGGCTGCTAGTCAGGGTACCCTCCAAGGAGGGGAAGATTTGTGTTTTGAGCTTATTTAGGCATAAAAGAAATTGATCATCTGTGTATTGATGTGTTCAAACCACTAAACCACAGTTCTGTGAAAATCAGCTTTTAGCACTCTTTTTCATTTATGAGAAAATCTTTGGTGAATTTCAGCCAAATTTGCAACTAGGTTGAGTCTGATCAGATTGTCTTGTCATTGGCAGACAGCATTTTCAGAAAATCTTTGCTTAGATCTGTTCAGAATTTTCTTATTCACTGGTTCCAGGAAGAAGGAAATCTTAGGTATTCTATTAGGCTTAGAGTGCAAATCTAAGTTTTCCCATTTCTATCAGGAATTCCAAAACAAAGTTGTGTCAAACTGGTAAAGCTGTAATAGTGACACAGAAAATTTGCTTCTAAAATTTTCAAAGATATAAACTGGGGCAGTGAGTAATCCTCAGAATTATAAATTATCACCTTAATACTGATTTCATAGTTTGAAATTTGCCATCAGCTTGTTAAGGGTTTTTTGTTTGCTTCTGTATGATCAATGCAAGGTATTGCTCCTTCGCTTTCTTCAGATTTTGTTTTAGGTTATCAAAATTTAAAGTAAAGCAGAAATTGTCTTCAGGCAAAAGACAAATTCCATGTAGTTTTCAAAGAAAAAAATCTCAGCATAATCCAGGACACTGTACATTGCCCACCCATAGCTGCTTTGGCTCTCCAAGGTTAGCCAGAACAAAATCCAGCCTAATTTATGCCAAGTTAAGTTGGGTATGGAATCACAGATAAGGATCTGGGAAAGGGTATTCCGTTTCTGTGTATTTTTTTTTTGTAGCAATGGATAACATTTGGATTTGAAATTATGTTATGTGCTCACTAGAAACTGCTAAAGTGAAAACTCATTTACAGAGCTGGATATTGAAGTGCCAACATGATGTCAGGGCAGTTCCAGGGGGAGCTTTCAGCCTTCTTAGGAGGTGCTTGCTGGTGACAAAAATTCCTGTGCTGTTTGAAGGACTTTTGCATCCAAAGCAGAGTGGGAAGCAGGTCAGGGGGGAATTCTGCCCCCTGTGCCCTGCTCAGGTGATTTCCCACCTGCAGAGCTGCCCCAGGAAGAGGAAGAGGAAGAAGAGAAAGAGAAAGAGAAAGAAGGAGAGAAAGAGAAAGAGAAAGAGAAAGAGAAAGAGAAAGAGAAAGAGAAAGAAAGAGAA
The DNA here is from genome assembly GCA_035582745.1 of Loriotus luctuosus. Lineage (NCBI taxonomy): Eukaryota > Metazoa > Chordata > Aves > Passeriformes > Thraupidae > Loriotus > Loriotus luctuosus. The sequence continues at coordinate 112,211,068 of JAWWEY010000001.1, forward strand.
AGAGAAAGAGAAAGAGAAAGAGAAAGAGAAAGAGAAAGAGAAAGAGAAAGAGAAAGAGAAAGAGA
>JAWWEY010000001.1:112211232-112247970 GCA_035582745.1 Loriotus luctuosus
AAGGAAAGAGAAGTTTCTGACCAGTCCAACCAAACTGGTTATCGCCTCAATAAATTCAGGACTGGGTATGGTTTTGGCAGGGCGCTGGTCGAATAGGAATGTGGTTGTTTATTTTGATATGGTTTCATAATTAAAGAAAAAATGCCCAATTTTACTCCTCCCAAACCTCTTCTGCATCCACCAGAATTTAGAAAAAATGCAACATCTCTCCTGCAGACATTTTGCATGTGTCGTCATTTGTATCGCTAATTGTAAAGCCAATGTCATTCAGAAGTATCTGCAGTACATTCAAAGAGCTGGAGTGATGTAATAATACAGCAGCTTTCCTGTTACATTCATATCTTCCATGTGATAATTTGATCTCCCAAGTGACATGACCAATCCCTAATACTTGACGTGTCCAAAGAATATACAAACAATGAATTTATTTTTTTAGAATATAGTATAATTTGTGCTCTTGGTGCATTTTTACCATTATTACTGATTTTTCTGTTTACTAGCAGGTTTTATTTGAGAGTCCTGATTTGTAGATGTGACCTTCTCTTGCTGCAAGGGCTCTCTCCAACAGTATAAAACCCACACATACAAATGATATATAAGGACAACCCAAAATTTGCAAATATAATGGAAAGTATTCTTAAAACTCCCCAGCATTTTCTTCTCTTAATAAAATATGGTAAAAACATAGTGTTGTTTATCATGATAGAGAGAGACAGATGAACACCTTACATTTAACAATAATATGGTAAAATAAGTAAGCTTTTAAGAAAATAGAAATTCATGGGGTTTTTTGCTACGGTCTGTCCTGATGGCAGTTGAGTTTAGACATCAAATGACGGGGAGAATTTTTCTCTGCATGACATTCTCTTACCATTTTGAAAGCAGTAGTATTTGCTTTTAAGCAAAGAATATGTCCCTATGCAACTTTTCAGAAGTTATTTTCAGAAAAGTAGACAGGATAAAGAAAGATCTGTCAGTCTCGGTTAAAAAAGAAAAAAAGGCAAAAGTGTCCTGACCTTGATAATTTTTCTCTTTTTTTCTCTTTTCAGTACATGTACACATATTTATGGGAAATGGAAAAGAAAACAATAATATTCCTTTGTAAAGAAAAGGAACAAATACCATTAAGTCACAAAACCCCTCAAATACTTAATATCAACATAAATCTCTCTGTGTAGATGGCAATTTCCAACCCACAGTGGTGTGAAACAGGAAATACAAGTTCATCCTCTGGAAAAAATTGCAAACTGCATTATCATAAGAATCATGTATCAAGTGTCTTTCACTATGATGTCTAAACAGTTTCAGAACTGAAGGCTGTTACATCTCAAAGCCAAAATTCTGTATCAAAATGTTTCCAAACAAGCCCAAACTTTACCTGCAATTTATAGATTAAATGTACAAGAAAAACCCTGAAACACCAAAATCAAAAACAGCCCCAAACTGACCGAACAAAAACCCCAGGCTACCACTATCACCACCACAAAAAAAACCCAACAGAAACCAAACCAAACCACCACCACCATCACCACGACCACCACCAACACCACCAAAAAAAAAAAAACCCAACAAAACAACTCTCAAAAAACCAAGCCGCCCCACTACAAAAACTCCCAAAATCCCCAAAGCCATGACTTCACAATATAATGCTGAGCAACAGTAAGGTATAACGAATCATCATTTTCTGTAGGTAACAAAATGGAAACTTCTGCACAGAGACTTTCTTCAGCTTTCCAGATGTATAAGTATAAGGTATGGTGCTTTTAAAAAAGTTTCTTCTACTCCATGTTGACAACCAACCTGTTATTCTGCAATACGAGTCTTTACATAACTGACAGATCATCTAAGAGTACATATTATACACATATTGCTATGACATTTTAATGTCTTTCTGAAGAAATACAGCAAGACTATCAAGCTATCTATTTTTCCCCAACCAGATGCTCTTTTACTTCTTACACTGATAAAGAGAGAGCAGCAGGAAATTGCAGACTTTGAAGAAATGATGAGAAGACTTTGGACATTAAAAAAAACACAAGACTCAGCAAAGGACTGAGAAAGCTGGTAAATGTATATCAGAGAGAGACTGAATGAGATATTTTTCTCACTTTCATGTTTCATTCAGGGTACCAGAACATTCAAAAGTCAGTTTAAACTTTTCTATGCACTAAATGTATGTACATAATGAGCAGGTTTTTTTCTGAAGAGAGGCTTTTTTTGTTTTCTAATATATATGTAGCAGTCTATTTGCATGAATATGTGTTTTGCCTAATCAATATGCCACAAGCTGAAAGTAAGTGGTAGGGAAAATACTTAACACTAGGAATCTGATGAGATAAATCACTGCTGAATGTATCTTTTCCATCAGCTTTTTCCATTATCATAAAAACAACCTTAGGGTTATAATTTTGAATCAGAAGTGAGAAGCATCCAACATCTAAGGACTAAACCAATATTTGCAGTTAAAAGAGCTGAGAAGTCAGTGGAACATTAGTGTTGCTATTTTATGAATAAATCAGTGTTTTCCACACCTTTTGAGTCTAAAACTATGGTAAGCTCAGCACTAAGCAATTTTTTTTCTGAAAAAACAAGTGCAGAAGCAGCACAATTGAGGTCTCTTTCTTTAAATCCAAAGACATAAGCTCTACTCCCAGATGAGAGGCCAAATCAGGACAGACGTTTTCCCTTGGGAATGTCAAACAGGCAGAGGTAAAATGACAGTGGTAGAACCTGCTCTGCCGCTTCTGAGATAAGTAGTAACATGAAACACAAAAGTTTCTTGTCAAGAGGTAACAGACGAAACCAAGCCAATGTTTTGCGTTATGTTAAAGACAAAGACATTTTATGGTTTCTTGGAGATTTCCTGGCCTGTGCAGCTTCATTTTTCATCCATGCCTACTGCCAACATTGACTATGTCTTCTGACCTGTTGTCATGATCTGGTTACTAAGGTTCTCAGAAATGCCCCTGCCCGAATTAAGGTGCAAACAAGACCATATGCCAGTGACAATAGTATAGTTTTTATTTGATAGTAAATATGAGAAAGAGAGAAAGAGAAAGAAAGAGAAAGAGAAAGAGAAAGAGAAAGAGAAAGAGAAAGAGAAAGAGAGAAAGAGAAAGAGAAAGAGAAAGAGAGAGAAAGAGAAAGAAAGAGAAAGTTTTGTGGACATCTCAGAGCACTTTCCAGTGTCCAAAGAGGCTACAGGGAAGTGGGAGAGGGACAGTTTATCAGGAACTGGGGTGACAGGACAAGGAGGAATGCCTTTAAACTAAAAGAGTTTAGATTAGGTGTTAAGAAGAAATTGTTTACTCAGAGGGTGGTGAGGCCCTGGCACAGAGTGCCCAGAGAAACTGTGAAGCTGTGGCTGCCCCTGGATCCCTGGAAGTGTCCAAAGCCAGGTTGGATAGGGCTTGGAGGAACACGGGTGTCCTGGTTTAGGAAAACTCTGGGAGGAAACCAGTCCCCCAGAATTCTTTTTCACTCGGATCTAGATGTAAAGGTGTAGAACTTATTTCTGTGCTAAACATAATGGGGATACAATTCAGAATCATAAAGTCACCCCAGGACACTGGGATAGTGGAAGATGTCCCTGCCTGCTGCAGGGGGTGGAATTGGATGATTTTCAGATCCCTTCCAACCCAAACCACTCCATGACTCTACGACTTTCACTCCCACCTCAGCACTCAGACCTCAATGAGAACATTACCAAAACTCTACAGTAGCCAAGCACTCTTCTCAGATTTTTTATAGCTGTGTTTGTCCCCACCCAGTAGAAGAAGGTATTTTTGTGCCTCTTTGTTTTGATGACTTGGAGAAAGGACACTTGATCCCTGTTATGGGAGAGTCCTGGCACTGATGGAGCCCCTCCACTAATGCAATATTTCCACAGCACAACTGGAATTTTGCTCTTCAAGAGACTTGACACTACTGTAAAATTTGTTGTCACAATAGGACACGAAATAAAATGATGTAGACTCTGGAACTTCAAGGGAAGAAGAGAAGTTTATTTTTTGACTCCAATACTTACAGACTTTCAAAAGTGACAGTGGATTGGAGGATGAAATTGCTACTTCTCTAATGACACTGGACAGACTAACAGTCTATCAAATTTTTCTTCTTCTAGAAAAGAATGTAAAACAATAATTATTTGCATAAAAGTGCATGAGAAACTTAATTACAAGAATGTAAACATCAGAAGGTTTAGAAGAACTTAGAACAGGGCAACAATTTATGACTATGTTTTTGTACTGGTTCACCAGTATATTGACAAGGAAGTAACAGAAAGGACTTTCCATGCTATGAGGTCTGTTGGTGAGGAAGATGAAGGTAGAAGAGAGTAAAGACATGGTGGGAGTGGAGGGAGTGAGGACATATGAAGGTTCTACTCAAGGGAAGGAACATTTTTGCTCTATTCCCCCAAAAAGCCAACACACTGTCCTTGCTAATATGAGGAAAGTTCCATGAAATATGCACAAGCACTAATTTCCTAAATAATCTCACATTACCACAATGCTCGGAGTCTTTTTTAGTAAAGGGAGTCAATAAAACAGGAAAAGCAGAGCTTTATTTGCACACATGGGCAGGCACAAAGCAGGATTTTAGCTGGAGTGATGAGAGCAATCCCTGAAGAATGCTTCCTCCAGACCAGACCTTGAATATTTAATAATGGTGAATTACCAGAACCCTTCAACCATAATGAAGGAATAAGCAGGCAATTAGAGCAAACTGCAAATCCCTTGCCCTAAAAACCCTCCAGCATTTTAACTCTCTCTGTGCATCTGCCATTCCCTTCTGATTTCTCCCACTTATTTAAAAATCGCAGTGAGAAAAGGCTTTTTAGCATCTCTTAGAAATCCTCCTCCATCCTTCTCCTTCTCAGAAATAAACTGTATTGGTATCTTCTCTTGCAAAATTCAGAGCTACTGCTGCTAACTGAAGCTTCCTGTAGCATCTTGAGCTGGTATCACAGCCATTCTCATATGAAATGTGAGATAAAATCCAGAAACCCACTTCCATGTGTAGAAAGCACAATGATTAATCCTTGCAGAATGTCAGAAAAACAACTCAAGTTGTCAGGAGCATCTGAGGACATCAGCAACCAGTGGTGTGTTGGCCTCCTTTCTGTTGGTTAGTGGTTTGTTGGTGTTAGACAAACCAGCAAAGCTGAGAAGAAAATCATCTATGTGTGCAGTGATAGCTCCATACTTCTGAAATATCTCTGAAATCCTTAGAAGTTTGGAAGAGGCTGAGCAGATGAATGAACATTTGGACCTAAACTTGCAACTAAGCCAGGAGTTTCATATATGGAGCCACAGAATGGTTTGTGTTGGAAGGAACCTTAAAGATCATCTCATCCCACCCCCTGCCATGGGCAGGGACACCTTCCACTATCCCAGGTCGCTCCAAAACCCATCCAGCCTGGCCTTGGGCACTTCCAGGGATGAGACATCCACAGCTTTTCTGAGAAATCTGTGCCAGGGTCTCACCACCCTCATAGGAATAATTTTTTTTCTAATATTTAATCTAACCCTATCCTCTTTTAGTTTGAAGCCACTCTCCCTTGTCCTGTCACCACATCCTCTTGTGTTCCTCTCCATCTTGATTAGTATCATCTTTTATATCATTTGAAGGACTAAGCATCCTGTGCATTAGATTTGGAATATTCTCCAGTGGGATCTGACCCCCTAGATTACAATCTTAAGATCTATTGATACAGAGAAAGAATGGAAAAAGCCCTCATGGCTTATGGATGTCACTGAAATGGAATTTGAAAGGAATAATGAAAAACTACAACCAGACTGAGGAGGATTTGGATCATTTAGGTAATTGGGTCAACAGATGGTAAAGAGTGTGGTATAGAAATATGTAAAATAATTAGTCTGGGAAAAGGAAACCAATCATCCAGCACACTGATGAGGAAACAAGTGTTGATTATTGTGCAGAAATCATTGAAATAATCAAGACAGTGCCCAGCAGTAGGGAACAATGCAAACAAGTCATTAGGCTGTGGTAGAAAAAGGATAAAGAGATAACAGGTGATCTAATTTCTGTTTGCTAGATCTGACTTTTACATCTGGTCATAGGATTAAGAAGCAAAATCAGTGTTTCCTTATAAGTGATGCTTAAAGCCTTGTCTTAACAGACATGTACTGCACTAAGTATTCACTGCTGAGAAGATGGAAGTACCAGCACAGCAAATTTTGGGCACCATCTCATATTTTTATGTGGCATTTCTCTTTGGATGTTGGGAATAACGTCATGGCCTTGGAGTGAACATTTAATGCAACGGAGTAGCACAAATAGTAGAGGATATTATGCCATGCACAATTTTCTTTTTCAGTGTGGCTCTAATTAAAGATTTTGAGATATTCATTTGTTGTTAGAAGTACCTTGGTTTTTACATTGACAGGTGACAAACCTCCACATTTAAAGAAATACAAATTAGAAGCAATAGTTTGGCAATTTCTAGTATTTATGTACCTCCAGATGGACTAAATTATCTGATGTTGTAAGTTCTTAAGCTGTTGAGAAGCTCTGTATTTTGCTTTAGCCCAGGCTTGGGCACTGTGCCTTTTAACAGATGTAGAGGAAGGGTTTTTTATAAAACATTCCTTTTAAGCTTCATCTTTAAAGTCTGGTTTTCTGGATAACACACTAAAGAGATCTACACCGAAAGTCCTTGTCAAAACCTATTGTTTCTAGGATTTTACACTTACCATGGGTAGACATCCTCCAAACTGTAACCAATTCAGCTCCAGCTGGATGAAAACGTGGACACACAAGCTTAGATTGCCCACACCAATCTGAAAAGTTGTTTTTCCTGAGAAAAAAGAAGGTGAGGAAGGTTGGTGTGGAAAAGAAGCTGAATTCCTTTTTATTGGAAAGGACATATTTGCTTTCTAATTCATTCTGTACAGGAGCTGATTTAAACTGCAGTTTCTGTAACCTGGAGAAATAATATTGACCATAAATTCCCTATAGATATATATTCCCTTCTGTTCTCATGTGAATTTGTATTTTCCACTGTATTGTTCAGAAGAGAAACATGATCTGAAGTCAGAGAGAATGATGGCATGTTTGAAGCTTTTTCAGAAACTGAAGAGATAATATTTATGATCTGGGTATTCCAAAGCATGGACCACATTTATTAGAAATTAAGTGTACCAGGCAGGATATTTCTCTAATTAAGAGGTTGGATTTTTCATGTAAAACCAGCACAGACACATGAACTTTATCTACAACCTTCCACAAAACACAGGGCTTTCCCTCTCTGCTCATCCTGCTGATCAGAAAAGCCTATTCTAAATGCTGTTGTTGCTGTTTTAGGAGTGAATCTTTGTGTTTGCAGTAACTTTTCTAGACAGCAGATACAATTCCTTTCCCATTCTCAATCTATTAATGCTTCCAATGGGTTTATTGTGTGGTGTTATCTAAAATCATATGGCTGACAGTGTTGTTTCCTCTTGCTTTTATAGACTTGAGGGAACAAATTTTGTTTCATAATCCCCACTTCCATCTTCTTCTTTAGACAACTAGCAGAATATGTTGGAAGCAATTATTTTGAAGTAACTTTTTTTATTCTCATAGTAAAGAATTTCCAGTTCTTCTGTTTGATTGACCTCAATTTGATACCATATTAATGTGGTTATTTTCCCACATTTTGTAAGAGTATTTTGCTAGAAATGATATTCCATCTAAAACATGTTAGTTCAGGGCTCTGAATGTCTTGTGTGATGATTATAATAATATAAAAATAATCACTTTTACACACCCTTGCAGCTTGCTCTCATGTTGCAATTGCTATCAGTTTTCTTGCAGCATATTTAGAGTTTTTGCCTGTTTCACTTTTTTGACCATTAGGTATTAGAGACAGAAAGTTTTCCACTGGTTTTCCTTTATTCCTACCCCTTCTAATCTTTTGAGCCTTTGCTCAGAGGAGTTGTGAATGAAAGTGCAATATGGAATAAAGGAAGGCCATTCATGAGACTGTTTTAATGTTGGCAACAACTCTAGGAGTCCTTTACTGCTTGAAATAAACCAATTTTCAAATCTGAGATCTGAGAAAGTTAATACTTCTCTGTAGCATTTTAACACCTCCTGTTTTTTCAGTCACTTGTCAGACTGGAATAATAATACTTAAACTGCAAGAATCCTCCTCTCTTCTCTTCCAATGACTAAACCTACTCCGTGTTCATATTTCAGTGAATTTAAAAGTTGGTGAGCAGTGTGGCCCCATGGATAGAGCTGTAGTTCAAGGTTAGAAAAGATGAGAGCTTTGAGTGGTGCTGCCACTGTGGCTCTGTTGTGTCCACACAGTGACTTCAGGCAGCTGCAGCGTGACCTTGCACAGGTCATTTCTGGGTAATTTGGTTTTCTCTTTATTTCCCCGTCTTGTCCATTTATATTGTCCATTTAGAGGCTCTGGATAAGGTTCTGTGACAGGCTGAGTGTGGATTTGCACAATGTAGAAGGTAACAGTGCCCTGCATGGCTCCTGCAGTGCCTGGGAGCCATCCTGTTATAAATGCTAATGTTTTGCTTTCTTAAGATTTTAGAATTTACAAAAAAAAAGTGGGACCTGATCTTTCCCCCCCTCCCCTTAAAAAAACTACAATGCAACTGTGCTGATATAGAAACTGAGGAGAAAATAAATAGTTTTTTTGTGGGCCAAAGTAATAATGGCTAAGGCAGGGGAAGAGACAAAAAATCCATGTGGCAATTTAATGGTCATGGCACAATCCCCTGTGCTACTTGATGCATCTACAGGGATATGTGGGTCCTAAAACCTCCTAGCACTCTATGTAGCATCAGTTTCTGCAGCCTTTTAGATTATTTGAATTATTTTTCATTTAATAAATTTGTTCTTGATGGTGAAGACCCAGCTACCTTGACGCAGAAAACAAATTTTTCATGTGTAAGTTTCAGTCAAACAAGAATTGTACTGGTGCAACAGCTCTGTCTTCAGGTGGAATATTGGGAAGAGGTTGAAGAGTTAAATTATTTTGGCAGGAACAAAACTGTGCTGGGAAGGCATAGAGGGGATGATTGTGTAGAAGGGATTGTTGGTCCTTTCACTTACAACAAGCAAAAGAAATCCCAGTTGGTTTAGGTAGAATATAGACTCATAGAATCACAGAATGGTTTGGGATGGAACTTCATCCCATTTCATTCCCCATCTTGCTTGGGCTTGAACACTTCTAAATTTGGGGCAGCCCCAGCTTTTCTGGGCTACTTGTGCCAGGGTCTCACCACCCACATAGTGAAGAAATTCTTCCTAATTTCCAGTTTAACCCTAATTTCTGTCAGTGTGATCCATTCCCCCTCGTCCTGTCACTCCAGTACTCCATGAAGGATCCTTCTCTGGATATCTCTAACTTCTCTTAAAAACTCTTATAAAGAAAAGCTTTTAAAATCTATGTTTGAAAATATTTGTAAGGTGTCTGTCCAAAAGGAAAAGCTTGTTAAATTATTATACATGAACCTCAGAGAGTCTTCCTTGGAAAGAACATTGCCAGAATATCCTTTTGTAAAGGAAGGGGATGGGAATCACTCAGCTTCAGTTTTCACCAAAAAATGTGATCAAATACATGTCATTATTCTTAATTCAGTAAAAATGGTGAGATAAATATAAATAGATAAACAAATAAATATAAATAAATCAATAAATATATATAAAAAATAAAATAATAAAATGCTTAAAGTATTTGATGTCTGTTGGACCAAAACCCCAAAATGGAGCAACAAAATATTTTGAGGAAAAAAAAATGAGCAAAACATGAGTATAATCACAGTCAGCAGCAGGTCATAAAAAGCAATTACCTCAATTTAAAAATGTTTCAGAGGCCATAATTATTTTTTGTTAATGTAAATGCTCTTGTAGCCTGCTTTATTTCCTTTCATTTGGGGAAATAAAAAGAAGAAAGGCCCAAACAGAAACAAGTGTGAAATATGTTGGCTTTTGTACGGCTTGTTTCTCATCCATTCAGTACAGCAGGTGGTCAGCAATACCTCTCAAGAAGTGCTGTTATTCCCATAATTTTTTCCATCTTGCCCATTTTCTCCCTCCCAGGAAAATTCGAGATCTTCCATGATCACAAAAATATTTTCAGCTTGCTTTTTATGAAACCAAACTTGCTTAAATGCACAAGTGAAAGATCATATTTAACATATTTATATCAGGCATAATGCCTTTGCAGGATCCTGATCATTCATAATGAGGAGGAAAATTTATAGTTCATTCTGTTCTATTTGTCTTCTTAAGTGCAATCTTGGATGGCAATATGGGGATAAATTATAACTGCAAATTAGTTTTCTGCAAAATGGTTCTTGAACATTGAAATTTTCTATGCCATAAAAGGGAATTGTACAGACTTATAAGAAAACAAAAATTATTTTTATTGTGCTTTCCGCAAAGAACCCTAAGGACACTTTTCCAAAGGAATAAATCTGCAAATGGCTGATAATTGAATGCTGGGATTTCATAACCTGCTTGGAAAACCTGGTCCACTGATGCATTACTCTGCTATTTTTTTTTTTTTCTTAAATGAGGAGTAATTTTACTGAATCAAACAGATTCCTAAGTGGTACTAATGACCAATGAACTGATGCTATAAACTCTGTGTCTAAAAGGAAAGACCTTATGTTAGAGCTGATGTTACAGGTTTAAAGGCCATTAAATTACAGAAAATCAGTGAGTCTGGGCATGAAAAGTCAGAAGAAAGTGGTTGAGAATGTCCAGCATGGTACTGTGAAGCAGAATCCTGAAGTTTATTTAAATTTTATTATGGACATGATTTTTTGTTTGGTGTTTGCACAGGGGCTGTTAAAGCAGAGTTATGGTGCACAGGTGCACCATATGTTATGGTGCACATTATCAATAATTATGTTTCTAAATCAACTCCAATAATGAAAAAAGAAAAAAAAATCATCCTAAGTTAGTAAAAGAAAATATGAAAAATGTTTTTTACTGTATGACTTTTTAACCATAGAGCATTTACTGAGGTGGACACAGCAAAATCCATTCTTTCCAAACAAAAAGACCTTATCTCCAAATTGAACTTCCACTGTGAATAAAGAAAAGTAAATTTTGAGTTGTGTTGGGAGAACCGTGGTCAGCTGAGGGAGGGAAGTTATTTTCCTCCTCTAGCTGGTGCTGGTGAACTCACATCTGGAACACAGCTGTTGGGATAGATATGGAGAAGCAGGAGATGCTCCAGTGGAAGGCAAGGCAAAGAAATAATTTCTCCTTTTAAAGTTAGAGCTTGAATTTCTTCAATTCCAAGAGTGTTTTATACTTAGAGATAAATTATGTTCTTTTCATCACTGAATTTTATTCAGTAACTTAAGTGTGATCACCAGTACATAAAACAATGTGAAAGAAAATTAGGCCTTGTGTAAAAACTTTAACGAATCTTGTATCTTTATAAGTAGGGTGGTTTTTTATGTTGGAGTCTCTATTCTGATTCCAGTCCTTTAAAAATGTGCAGAAATTAATAACAGATCAAGGCTGGTCTAAAGTTTCATTTATTGATAACCTGTGGCAGCAATAAATGTTACCTTAGTCATGTCTTGTGAATAAAAAGAGATGATTCACCATTGGGCTGGAAAAAGGAAAACAAACCCAAAATACTGACATCAACAGAAATAAAAGGCCATTTTCCTGTAGGCAGCAATGATTTAATGAGTTATGTCTAATGTGACCAAATTAAAAAGCATCCAGACTTTGCTATGGCATGGGCCATCCATGAGTTTCACAGGGGTCTAAATCTGAATTTTGCCTTTGGTTGGTCACTTGGCAAAGATCCCAAGTGACTCTGTCCCAGAGCAATAACTGGAAGCTGTGACAACATGCAAAGATTTCTCTCCTCTGCTGCATTTTCTGCACACAATAATTTTGTTTTTACACCAGGGCTGCCCTTTGAATCAGAGCCCTCCCTTGGGTCAAACATCAGACAGGGCTCTAAGACTGCAGAGCTCACAAGTAATACAAGCTGTAGGATGGTTTCCTACCATGGTAGTGTTGCCCCAAGGTGCAGTTTTCCTACTGGTTTCAAACTCTACAAATGGGATTTTTATTTATCTGTGAGAAATCTCACAGCAAGTGCAGTCACTCACCCACACAGAAATCTGCAGGATCAAGTCATTATGGAATCAGAGAATCATTCAGGTTGGAAAACATCTCAAAGATCATCTTTGACTCACTTCCACGGGTGGTGACTCCACCTTCCTGACAAACCTTCCCATAAAGAACTTCTTCCTGAATTGTCTTAACTACAGCTGAATACTGAGAAACAGTAGAACTTTGGGTGAAGAGTCATCCTTCTAAATTTATTGGGAGTTTTTTAATTTGTATCAATGAGGCCCTAATTCTGCCCTGCAAACAGAAGTCATTGTCAGTACAAGCACATCCTGTGTGTGTCATTTGTTTTACAGATGAAGAATGCAGTGGAGCAAATTTGGTAATGGCTGTGTTTGGGCAAATTTGGTATAAGTTTTGTTGGGAAAATTATCCTTTGATAAAACCAAGTAGTTTGTTTCACACAACAACATCAACAACAAAAACCAAAACAAACCAACCAACCCCCCAAAAAAACCAACCGAAAAAAAGCACAAAAAAAACCCCAACAACACAAAATATACAGCTGCAAGTCTGCAGTTTCTCTGCTAACTTGTTTTGAATCTCCCATTTTTCTCCATCTCCAGATTTATTTCCATCTACTTCATTCTGTCTTTCCATTTTCCATGTGGAAGTGTTGTCTGAGGTAGACAGGATGTCTATAGTTACACAGAAGAATTATTTAAGTTGTCTCATCATTTCATCTGGTGGTTGTATCTATCCCATAGGGCTGTTCTGCTTTTTTAATGATTCCTGGGGTGAGGGTGTTGCACACTGTACAGAGGTGATTATGTCCTTATTTCTCCTGAAAACAGGGTCATTTACATTTGGAGGAGGAAAGTAAAGTGACAGGAATCTTTTTTTCAGTCTTCTGAAACAGAAAAATATTTACTTTCATTCTGAATTCTCTTTGAAATTTTAATTTCTACCTGTAAGGAGAAATGTTTTTTTTTTAAAGACATCTTCCTTCTGCCAATACAACAGAGGTAAACCTGAAAGTTTTCTAAGAGTTCTCTGCTGTCCTTTGGTTTAATCAAACCCTGCCTGACTTTCCTCCTCAAATCTTAGGGAAGTAAAAATATTTGTTTCCCATTAGTGATGTCCTGGACTTTGATGACCTTGGACATCAAGTAAATTTTAAAGTCTTTGTGAATCCACCAGCCTTTTCTGGATTCATAGTTTGCCAGTGATGTTCTGGGAGTTTTGATGACTTCCAATATTTTCAACCATATTTTTGATTTTGAAAGATCTCAGACCTATTTCCAGAAGAACTAGTGAGCTGGCAAGGAGGAAAGCAAAATAAAGAAAGAAAGTTTGAGTGTGAATACATTGAGATTTCACTCAGCTTTGGAGTGTACATGTTTAAAAGACACTAAGCAGTGCAAGATGAAGATTTTTGTAAAACATGAGCAATTAAAGACTCCTTTTTTGTCATTTCTGTTTAATTCAACTGTTGAAAACTAATTCTGCTTTTCTGAGACTCATGAAACTTAATTTGCACAATCTTTTCATGCGCAAAACAGCCTTTAAATCATGTTCTCCTTGGAGATATCATTATGATGCTGAAAACAAGATGTTTTAACATTACACAGAGCTGGAATAAATTGGAATGTACAGGCCTGGTGTAAAGTGTTGAAGGAGTGACGAGAGTGTGCGTGAAAGCAGAACAACATTTGACAAGCTGAAAATGGAGGAAACCTTAGGAGGACGTTCTTTCTAATGTGGGGGATCAATTAATACAAAACACAAAGTAAACAGAAAATATCAAACCTGTTTTTTGGGGAGGACTCAGTGGAAAAATCACTGGTTAGGAGGCATGAACCCAATTACGTGTAGGCTGCTATCTTAAGCCTGTAACTCTAAATAGAGAAAAACGGTTTTAAATTACTTATCTGGCCCAAGTAAAATGTTGTGTTTGTCCCTTTTCCTCCTTGGCTATAAATATTGTTTTCACAGCAATCTGAACCAAACCTTCTGTACAAGTCAGGACCACAGTTATATCTTCACTTCTGGCTATTGGCTGGAATGGGAAATGCTGAAATAACTAGGAAAGATGTAACTGTGAGTGGAAGGAAAATGATAAAAATCATATGTGAAAGGATTAGAACAGACTTTGAATGACTATTGAAATGACTAATAGTTTGCAAAGCATCTGCTGTTAATTTTTGTTGTTTTGTGGAAGGATGAGGGAAAAGATTTCCTTCAACTTGAATTTTGCCTACTTGGAATTACACAACGATAGAATTTAAATTATCTCTAGAGCAATTGCATTTGGGATACATTAACCAGTCCCTCAGAGATGTTTTTATAAAGCCCTATTTTGTCCTTCAAGTTTCTGGGCCATTCAATGAAATATTGCAAAACAAGGCAGAGAAAATGTCGCTGCCTTACAAAGTGAAGAGCAGGATTGTGAGCACAGACCTATTGCTCCCCATTATTCTGCCTCCTTTCCGTGTTTTTTCCTGGTAGTCCATCTGTAGAGAAAATCTCAAGATGAACATGTAATTTATAAATTAATTGAGAAATTAATTTATAGATTAATTTTAGATAAAATCTCAAGATGAACATATAATTTATAAGAGTATTGAACAGAGGAAAAGACATGGTGGGCTGGGCTGTGTTTGCTCTTCAACCAGTGGTCTGTGCAGATGGTGTGAGATTTTTGGACCAAATGTTGGGCTCTCCTGCTGTGGAGGAGTGCAGAGCTGTCTGTCTCAGTTGTTCCTGCATTTCCCCATTTTTCAGAGCAATCTTAAGCATGGATTTTATTGGCAGGCAAAATCCCCCATGGCACAATGAGGGGACAGGGCATTGATGGGTTTGGAGAGGGTGCAAAAATTGACTCCCCGTGAATAAGAAAATTGGTGGAGGGAAAGGAAAGGGTGATGTTAGGAGTTCTGAATCCCAGGAAGTGGATCTTGCGTGTTTTAACACTTCCCAAAGAGAGATGGTGACTGAGTTCCTTGAGCACAGCAGTTACTAAGCTCAGCAGGAAGAGGAAACCAAGCAAAAAGGGGATAAAAGGAGAAAGCACAGTCCCTGGAGCAGACACTAAGGACAGACACACCAAGGTGACAGTAGATACCAGAAAAATGCTTTGTGTGACTTGGCTAACAGATTTCAAGCAAAGACTTCTGGAGATTGAGGTCAGCCATTTATCTCTCCTTCCAATGCCATGTCTTATATATGAACCCCCCAGAGAAGACTGGACATTGGGACTGGGCTAAAAGGAGGAATAATGAGGAATTCTTACCATCTACTTCAGTTTTTAGACCAGGGTTTCTTAAGATAATATCACAGAAGAGAATCACAGAATCATTAAGTTTGGAGATCTCCCAGCCCATTGAGTCCAACTTCTGACCCATCCCCATCTTGTCCCCAGCCCAGAGCCCTGAGTGCCATGTCCAGGCTTTCCTTGGACACCCCAGGGATGGGCACTCCAAACCTTCCTGGGCAGCTCCTTCCAAGGCCTGACAACCTTTATAATGAAAAAATTGCTGCTGCTGTCCCAGCTGAGCCTGCCCTGGCCCAGCCTGAGGCCGTTCCCTCTGCTCCTGTCCCTGTTCCCTGGGAGCAGAGCCCGACCCCCCCGGCTGTGCCCTCCTGGCAGGGACTTGTGCAGAGCCACAAGGGCCCCTGAGCCTCCTTTGCTCCAGCCTCAGCCCCTTCCCAGCTCCCTCAGGGATTCTCCAGCCCCTTCCCAGCTCCCTCAGCTGCTCTTCATGGGACTGATGCCCCTGACCCTTCAACATGCACCCTGCTCTAAATTATTAGTAATTATTGGAAAGAGTTTTTAGGTTTTCACTGATGGTTCAAGGAGCCTCAGGAGAAATCTGCTCTCTCCATCCCTCTCTCAGAAGTCTGGTTCTGGTGTCTAACACTTCTTGGCTAATGCCAAATAGCATATGGTGCTAGCTACAATTGCAAATATAATTCAGTGAGAAAGAGCTGAGAGCACCTTTGGAGTTGTCACAAGCCACCTAACCTTATAATAAGATGTTGTTGTGTGTTTTGCAGCTTGTCACTCATCCAGCTTTTTCATCGTTCCTGCAATCTTGTTTACAAAATTTTCAGACAATAAATGCTTTGCAGAACAGCAAGGATTTAACAAATAATGTGCTGCTGAAGCACCTCAGAAATACCTTTTTTTTCTCAACTCCACTTCAACCTGAAGTAAACAGATTAAAACATTTTTATGACATGCTGGGATCTAGACCTTTTTAAAGGCTTTGTAAAGATCTAGATGATATTGCTCTAAACCAGCATCTTGGTCTGACAGAAATCCAGTCTCTTAACAACTGCATCAGCATCACAGCAGCTCTGCTTTAATTAAATCTTCACAATTAGACAGGCTTGTTATTGTATGTCATTAGTCTTCCTAATACCTTTTTACCTATTATCACCTCATTTTCAAGCACGCATCTGTTGCAGGGAAGCTGCTTTTCCACCTCACTTCATTGCTTACTGATTTACACCTAAAAGGTTTTAGGCAGTTATGTTAACAATTATGAATTGTCTCAGTGAAAGTCTAAGGAACAGATAAAAAAAATGTGCTGGAGCAGTGAGCTGAATATAAATGTGAGGAAGAGATTCTGGAACTCAGCAAGTTTGGGTTTTTTTTTCCTTTCTTTTTGGGTCTTGCATTGCCATTTGGCAGAATTCTTTCTGGAATGTCTTTCAGGAGACATCTGAGTACAAACTCTTTTCTCATTTTGCTTTCTGGACACAGGGGGATGCAGGGAAATTGCTACATTCATTCCCTAGAATGGTGGCTGAGCATTTAGTGTTTTCCTGGTTTACATCTCTGAGAACTCAGTTAAGATATTTAATAACAACATATTAAAAAAATTTATTATACTCTAACTTTTGAGAATGTAAAATTTCACATAACCCTTTGTTTTTCCTTGTGTCTGATGATTAGCTCTGCACATCTCTAAGATGTTTGGGAGATGAAAACTGGGCTGTTATGGTGAGCCAGAACCTACATCTTTTGGGTTTTATGATCTTCTATTAATGTTCATGACAGTTACAGTTCCACTTATATTCTCTCTCTCTCTCTCTGTATATATATATATAAACATACATATATATAAAAACATATATATAAATAAATATATATAAAATATGTATATATATTTGGCTTCTGTGGTTATATATTTTTGGCTTCTGTGGTATTGACTAGAGCCTCTGTCAGATCAGAATAGCTTTCAGCTGATAAATGAAAACGCTGATAATTCTTCAAAGACAAGATTTGGGCCTTTCTAATATCTATTTCTTGCCTTTCTCCCTCTTTTAAATTTACAAAAAAATGCAATTTTACTTCTTAGTCTGGGCAGTGTAGTAAGAAGGAATATGGAAATCATCAAAATATTAAAGAAATCCTCTAAAAATAAACACAACAAACCCCATTGCAACTTCCCATAAGGAAGAAATGAGAAAACTGGAGGGAAGCTGGAGAAGCTCCACAGTTTTAAAATTCCACAAGGTCATAAAACTGAAATACAAGGGAATATTTAATTTTTAGTTGCAGCTATTGCATGATTTGCCATTTATTTACCAGCAGTAGTGAACAAAATGCTGGCATTCCAGTAGTCATGTTGTCAAAGTGACCTTTTTTAATGTCACATGTCACAGAATTTCATGTCACACTAAGACAACATGACAGGGCAGAGCCAAGCTTTCCTAATGCACCTTCTCAGAAGTGCTGGCATCCTAAGGAAGAAGATGGGGGTGTGGGATATTCATTGCCTGATGATTCAGTGACCACTCTAAAGAGAAAGGTCAGGCAGCAGAGCAGCTTGTGCGTTATAATTTCTTTTTTTTTTTTTTTTAAAGCTATAAATTTGAAATAAAGTGGCAAAATGAGTAGTGGTGCTTTAACACTAGGTGACAACCACAAACTTGAAATGTCAGCACTGGTTTGGGGTGTCACTCAGATGCTTTATGCAGTTACCACTGTGCCTCTGACACATGCAAACTCATTGGAAATGCCCCATTCCAGGTCCAGTTTGCAGCTGGAGAGCACAGAAGGGACTGTACAAATAACAGATTCCTTTTCAGAGGCACCCAGGATGGCAAAAATGGTCATAAAATGGGGAAACTTGGTCTAGTGGAGGTGTCCCTCTCCATGGCAGGGAGGTTGGAATTAGACCTTTAGAGCCCCTTCCAACCCAAATCATTCTGTGTTTCTATTATTCCATGAAATCAGCTTTCATAAGTGCCACTGTTGGCACTGAATAGAATTACAGATAACAGATTATGAGAAATTCCATTAATGATTTTTCAAATCTTTTTGTTGTTCTTTTTAAAACAGTAGCACTGAAACTGTGACATGAAGAAGACCCTTGATTTGGTACTTCATTTTTCATGCTGTTCATCTCAGTGTAATGCACAGCAGAACAGGGTTAAATTAAAAAAAGTTATAATAAATTATTCGTGCTCTAAATGAAACAGGCACACAGTCATTTTTATCCATGATTACTGTTATCAATATGGCCAGTTCTTTAGTTAATATAAAAGTAGTTCATAATTCATGCACAGATGCCTTTTAAATGTGTGTTGTCAAATATGTGGGTAGAAACAGATAAAGCAGAGATATCTGGATAGTGTTTGCTACTGTTTTCCAAACTTAGCTTGGACTATTAAATTAATTTTTCTCACCAACATCAAAACTCATCCCAATCCACATTAAAAAAAAAAGTCAAATAAAAACTTTTAAAGATTAGCTTCCAAAGAAAATAAGAACTATCTGATCTTGTTGCTGGTGTTTTCACCAGTGGCCATTTCAGAGAATCACAGGATGGTTTGTGTTGGAAGGGACCACAAAGATCATCTCCTTCCATCCCCTTGCCACGGGCAGGGAAATTTTGAGGAAATTCCTTAGGAATATCCAAGAATCCTTTGGAAATACCAAGAATCTGCCCTAAATGTACAGTAATTCAATTTTCATGGAACCATTGAATGGTTTGGGTTGGAAGAGACTTTTGAAGATCCTCCAGTCCAACCCCCAACTTCTTTTCACCACTTCTTTGACTGAAATTTTCATTCCCTGTTCCCTCTATCACTTCCCTTCCTACACAGCATTTGGAGATATTTGCAAATGCTTAAACATTGCCAGAGCAGAAGCATGGAAATGTTTTTAAATCATAACAACTGGCTTCCAGCTGGTTTGCAAGGAGGGGTGCCTTCCTACATGTTTATCCTTATTCATCCTGTAATTATAGCAGACTGACTAGAGGAGCTTTTTAAAACACCAAAAAGAACACTTTGCAAGCATAGCAAATAATTTGCAGACCTTAAAGGGAGCAGCTTTAATGGTCTTGATTGGAATTTGAATTGTGGTATGGCAGTTTACAATAAAAACCTCAGAAATATAGTGAATTTGGGTAGGTTTATGAGTTGAGTAATTGGCATTATTTGAAGTAGGCTTGGCTAGATACAGGTTTTTTTTTAAACGTGCTTTGCTTTTCTGCATTTTACCTTCAGCATTTTCATTTCAGTAGAGATTCTGCTTTATTTTGAAATCAGTGGTACACTCTGGAGAAACAGAAAAGCCACCGTGTTTATAAAAATCTGCAGAACTGAAATTGTTCAGCAGTGGCTCAGCAGGCAGGCACAGAAGGCTAGATCTGCTTTCAAAAATTTGATTTTGGGAATAGATGTTTTGGGATCCTGAAGGCAGATCTCAGTGGGCTGATTGATCTCAGTCCATTGGATGCCACAGCCTGAGCTGCAGATGAGCAAAGACTGGAGGGGGTCACAGCCAAGGAGAGCTTCTTGAGGTGATTTATAGTTTCTTCTTTCTGTGCTTGCAACAGTGGGCAGAGAATCTAATATCATTTAATAGTTTGGGTATCCATAGGTATGTTCTCTCCAGCTGGATAAGAAATTTCATGCCTGTCAGGACCATTGAGAAACCATTCCAGGAATGTTTTATCACACCCTTTGCAGATGGCCATGATCTGAATATGAGTATTTGTTGGACAGGTTGCAGAAATACCATTTCAAAATATGTATTTCTGCTGGTGCCTGTAAGGAGCTCACACGTTCAAACAATGCCTGTCCCTCATTATTTTCATCAGGCCCTCAGAGCAGGTGCTGAATAAATCCTGTGTTTTCCAGCACCACTAATTCAGGGGAGACCTGCCCTTGGAAGATGAGCAAACCAAGCCCTGAACAACTGCAACAGCTGTGGCAGCCCAAAGCAGCACTGAAAAGATGTTTGTAAACCTCAGTGCAGGAGCCCAGCAGCACTCTATGTTAGATTTGCAAGTTCAGGGTTTGATCAGAGCCTGGGATGATTTATAAGAACCAGTTGCAGATGCAGCCAGAGCTGTGTCCTCACTCCTCTGCCTGGTGAGATGGGTCTGATTTTCCCTCCTAATTCAGCCTCTCTGTGCTCATCTAAGCCTCAGCTGCCTCAGAGCTTGGATAGGAATTTTGATTGAGCAGGATCTGGGATCTCAAATGGATGATGGATTGTAGCTTCCTGCTTCGAAAATGCAATGCCAGTTTTTCCAGTTTTTTATATCAATTCAAATAAGATTCTGGATCATTTTGTAGTTGCCAGAGCCAAATAATCAATTTCCTGGTGATTTGAGAGGTTACTGCCTTCTTCCAGTGATGCCAGCTCAGCTGGAATTCACTGACATGGGCAAGGGTCTTGAAACTGCCTGTCAGATGTTGTCAGCCCCTACGCCTCGTCTTCCCTCGTTGTTTGAACAACCATGAAGTCATGGAGTGGTTTGGGTGGGAAGGGACCTGAAAAATCACCCAGTGCCACCTCTGCCATGGGCAGGGACACCTTCCACTGTGCCAGGCTGCTCCAAGACCTGTCCAGCCTGGCCTTGGGCACTGCCAGGGATCCAGAAGCAGCCACAGTTGCTTTGGGAAACCTTTTCTAGGGTATCCCCACCCTCATAGTAAAGAATTTCTTCCTAATATCCCATCTAACCCTGCTCTCTTTCAGTCTGAAGCATCCCCCCCTTGTCCTGTCCCTCCAGGCCCATGTGAAAAGTCTCTCTCCATCTTTCCTCCAGGCTCCCTTCAGGCCCTGCAAGGTGACAATGAGGTCACCTCAAGGCCTCTCCTGTCCAGGCTGAAGAGTCCCAACTCTGCCAGCCTGAACAACAGAATGCTACATTTGCACTGCAGTTTATAAAACTGAGATTTTCCCTGGCAGATTTCTGAGTTTGGGCAAGGAGGAGCTATAAAATGAAGGTGAGCTCAGACAGTGTCTTATGGCATGTCTGGGATTCTCACCAGGACAGTCTGTGCAGTTGTAAAACTCATGATAGAAATTGGCATAAAGAACTCTCACTGCATTATGAATTCTGTAAAAGCAATTCCTGGCCAATAATAACCTTACAATGCTCTCAGGGATCCGTGTGGATCTGTCTTCCTTTATCCACAAGTGTTAGGCAGCTGCTACCAGACAAAATTCCTTTATTTTTTTCCTTACAAATGTTAAAATTTCAGTCATGAAAGTAATCTCTTTGGTACTGCATAAGCAGAGCTTCACGAAATACATATGTACTGTTCCATTTCTCTGTAATAAAAGCATTTCCCAAATAACAGTGATGTGCAAAGCAGCAATGTGCTGCTTTCTGCAGTGTTGTTTTTGAGAAATGATATCCAGCAATTCCTCAGTGGCTGAGGCTTTTGCTTCAGTCTTTTGTAAGGGAGTTTTATGCTCCCAGTTTGAGAATAACAACGAGGCTGCCAGACTCCCAGGAAAAAAGAGCTCAAAGCAGCCACTCCTTTGTGGATTGCCATAGCTTGGAGGAAGCTTTAGGCATGGCAGTAAACTAAGCAGGACTGAATTCTGCTGCTTAAGGATGCCTGAATCACAAGAAGTGATGAGAGGTAGAAAAAAAGGGGCAGGTGATTGCTGGGGTACCTGTCACCAATTCCCCAACTTCTGGACTCAGGCTGAGCCCTCCCAGGGGGATCCCCTGTCAGGGGAGACCCTCCTGGAGTGGTCTTGTGTCAGGAAAGAGAGACACACTGGATTATTTTGGTCTTCAGGTTCTTGTTTATTGTTCTCTTATCTAAAGTTTTGTACACTGCCCACACCAGGCTCAGCATGCAAAACTCTAGATAATATAGCAATAAACAAGAACCTGGAAAAGCACCACAAAAATGGCCAACAATCTCTTGGTACAAGGACTTTTAAGACTAAACCATACAATTAAGATCTGACACCTAGATTATTTCCCTTTTTAACCCAATAACTGATCCTCAAAAGCCCACAATGTGGATTTTTCCACCCAATTACAAAATGCCACCCAAACCCATGGAGAAGAAGGAAGAAGAAGCATGAAGAAGAAACCCAGGACAACACCCTGTGCCCTACATTTTGCTTCCATCCACAACATGTTAAAAATCCCAAGACCTCAATTTCTCACCAAGTGATACACCTACACTGCTCTCTATAATCTATTTCACATTTTTGTGGATTCCGGTCTATCTTGAAGTCTGGGAAACTTTCTCCATCAATGAGGGTCAAAGTCAGTGGTCCCCTGGGGGTCAGGGCACCCCAGAGCAGACACAGAAATATTCCCTGTGGTGCCCTGGGTTTCCACAGTGCTGTAATTTCCTGGGAGCATGGAGAAGGATGTGGAGCCCTCAGGCAGCTCCTGTCCTCAGCCCGGTGTGGTACCTTGGAGAGCTCCTGCAGCAAATGTGGATTCTCCTTTGGATGAAAAGGATCCTTAAACTCTGCTGGTACAATTTTTATTGAAATCCTTAAAAATCCGTGGGAGGCTGTGCTCCAGAGGGGGATTGATCTGCTCCTGTCCTCCAATAAAATGGGAGGATGCTTTCAAATCTGTGCCAGCATTTATCCGTCATGCCTTCAGCTTGGCAAAGCATGGGGTGGCAGAAAAAGGGGGAATGGCTTCAGAGTGAAAGGGAGCAGGGTTAGATGGGATGTTGGGAAGGAATTCCTGGCTGGGAGGGTGGTGGGACACTGGAACAGGTTACCCAGAGAAGTTGTGGATGTTCCATCCCTGGAGGTGTCCAAGGCCAGGTTGGATGTGCTTGGAGCACCCTGGGATAGTGGAAGTTGTCCCTGACCAGGGGGTGGAGTGAGATGATTTTTCCTTCCTGCTTAAATCATCCCTTGATTGTCACAGTTCCTGATTGTTACAGATGAACTTTCATGAACTCCCACAGGTGGAAATTTCTGCTTTTGGGCTGCAAAATAGATCAAGGAATCAGAGAAGCTCCGCTTTCATGTGTGACACACACAACTCTTCCATGCGGATGAAAGTAATTTAAGACTCCAGTAAATTACCAATGTGCTCAAACAGCTCTTAACTACAAAATTTCCCATCTTGCACTTTCTAACCAGGCAAATTTTTAGCTTGAAAATGTTAAATTCCTAAGCCAGGCTTTGCTTCCTGTAAAGGCATCAAGCCTGGTCCAAAGGGCTCTGTCTGAGCCTTTCATCCCAGTTTCCATCCTTTAAATGGACTCAGCTGAAAAAGAGCTTTTCGTTTCCAAAGTGTGTGGTTTCACTTAGCCAAGGAGATAATTAGGTTTGTCTTGTAGTTGTTCAGGAGCTCAGGTGTCAACTAAAGCAGGATTTCATCAGGAAATTCCTGCCTGGTGTTGTATTGATTAATGAGAATTTGCTGCAATTATGGGGAGATAGAGAACAATTATCTACCTGCCCTGGAGGAGAAACAGGAGAGCACTAAAAATAAGGAACTCAATAAAAGAGAAGCACGGATGTAGTGGAAATGAATAAATAACATTTTCTGTTGTGGCACTAAATTAGTTCTTGGTGCTGTGGGAAAAGGGAGAGGAGGGGGAAATCAGCATGGGAAGAGTGGAGGGAAAAGTGAGGGAAGGACAAATCCTCACCTTCCCTGGGCTCCTATTGCTTTTCTTCCTGCTCTCTTGGCTTGAGATTGGGACAGGACACCCAACACCCTCATTTTTAGCAAAGAAGTGTCCCCTGTGCTCAGCAGGACAGGGAATTCTTCAGGGAATTCTTCATTTCAGCTGTAGAAGCATCTGAGCATCTTTTCCTGGATTTCTCAGCTCTGCTTATCCAGGACACCTGCACAGGACTGCAGCACTTGAGGGATGGAATTCCCAAATCCAATCCTTCACTTCTGCAGTTTTCCTCCTTGTGTGGGCTCAGCTTCAAGGGCTCTCAGGTGTGACCTCCCCGTTCCCTGCCAAGGCGGTTTGGTGGCTTCTCCCAGGGACAGACAAACAGTTGGTAAATTGCAAATCCAGGGTATTTTCCATCTGTGGGAATCAGGAAGGAGGATAATGTAATCAGAGTGGAAATTGTGGGTTTGAGGTTTTGGCTGCAGCACACGGAGAGAATGAACATTTTAGGTCCAAAGCCATTTTAAATGAGAACAGCTCCTATTTATGCTGAAAGAAAATGAGACTGGGGAGGGCAGCAGGGCAGATTTTCCTTCTTTATCCTATTCTGGAGGCGTCATAGGGGGGTGTGATATCCAGACTGAAGCGTGAGGATACTTGGAATTTCCATCAGGTCTTAACTGCTCTTTTTCACAGAGGTGGGGTAAGCAATGGAGTGGAACTGGTTTATGGGGTGGTGGAGTAACTCTGGAGTTACTTGACAGTTTCAGTGAGGTTCAGCACCAGGAGAGATGCATCTGGGCAATCTCCACAGTTTTTTAAGGAAAGGTTGGACAAATGTTTCCCAGACTTCTGAGGAAAACAACATCAAGGAGCAAATTGCTGATCCTCATCCCCTCTCCTCTGTTCCAGCTGGGGGATGTAGGGTTGGAAAAATGGAAAAGAAGCAGTTGGGTGTTTGCAGTGGGTCCTGCTCTCATCTCTGAGGAATATTCCTGGAAATGGATCCCAGTGCTACACTTAAAGATGATTTTTGGCACCTTAACAGATCAATCGCACACCAGTGGGAAAAAGCCTTTGCACAGGGGAGCTGGTGGAATTTGGCAGGACAGTGTTTTCTCTCTGGATATGAGAGAGGATTTAGGGATGAATCAAATAATCTCCTCCTTTCTCCGAGCCTGATGTTTGCCCTCAGACTCAGCTTTTCCCTCAGGCTTCTCCTGGTGGATTTGCTGGGATGTATTCTGGAAATCTGTCCATGCCTTAGGGTGGCTGTGACCTGTGGGATTTGGGCCCTTTCCAGCTACGAGTTTTGGGGTTTAACAAACTCTGGTAATTCATCTTCCCCCTTGGGATTATCCAACCTTGCACTAACCAAAATATTTGCAGTTAAATAACAACAACAACATCATCATCATCAACAACAACAACTCCTTGTCTTAATCAGCTAAATTCAAGGATTTGGAGGGAAAACACAGCCACAGGTGCTAAATTCATGTAATTCTCGAGAAAGGAATCTCCTGAGATGGATTGATGAGATTGTTGGACATCAAATACAGGCTGTGGTGCAGAACACAGGAAAAACACAAAGAAGGAGAAGATCTTTCCTGGCTCATTCTTCTGTCCCAGAAAAGATAATGGATTGATCTTGGTTGATATTCTGCTTCCAGAAAATGTTTCATGATGGAGATCCCACAATCCTCCTGCAGTCCCTCGCTGCTACTCCTGTCTAAGGAAAAACATTTAATTTTTTGGGTTTTTGGCTTGGATCAGCACCATGAACCTCTGCTACTCCTCCCAAAGGCACTCCAGGAATTGCTGGGAATTGCAGCTTGCTGCAGTGATGACTCAGTGCAACGGGACTCCAAATTCTAATAAATTAAATATATATAAAATTCCTCATTCAAGTCATTAATGATGCCCACATCCCAACTGCATTGTGGGAATGAAGGAATAAACCTGGCTACACAATTCCCTGCTGACCGCAAAGGGATTTCACAGACATTTCCCATTATTCCCCTTGGATTTTGTGGATTTTGGTGGCGTGAGTGGGGCAGAGGAGGTGGGAGAGGAAACATCTCCTCAGCCCTGGTGTGACTGAGCCACGGCTCCGTGCTCCGCCGGCTGGAAAACGTCCCTGTAAATCTCATTCCTTGGCTTTCCCAGCGGAACGGGGCCATTATGGACGTGCCAGCTTGGAGAAGGGAAGTCCACGAGGCTGAGGTGACAGATGGGGCCCATCAACACCTTCAGGACAGGGAATGGTTGTCCATCAGTCTTGGGTAATGTTCTGTGTCCGAGCACTTCCAGGACTGAGAGCTCATTCCCTGCTCCACGTGAACGATCCCAGGCATTTTCTGGGATGGTTCCACCCCTCTTCTGGCTGATGGGCAGGGACGGAAGATCAGAAACAGGGATGGAAGAGTCTTTAGCACTTAACTCCCCTATGAGAGTGCCCCCAGGGTATTTTTATATTTTAATACTTTCATATCCATTTTTTCTCCGTTAGCAGGCAAATCCCAGCATTATTGATTTGCCCCAGGCACTGGATCCATGGATTCTTTATGGAGAGAGTCAGGCAGCCGTGGTTTTAAATTAATGGAATAATTTTGCCTTTACAATCCTTTCATGAGCTCTTGGAGCCGTGTTTGGGATGTGACAAACCTCCTGTTACCTATATTGTTTCAGCTAATGGCTCCTTTGTTACAGGATAATTCGAGGTCCTGGTCTCTAATGCAGCTGGAATGGGATAATTTTTCTCCACTTGGCAGAAGGGATGGCAGCTGCCTTTTCCCTGGAAATGTATTGCTTTGGGCACAGAGGGAAAATCTGGGAAGCTTCACATCAGTGTGGGGAGGTCAGAAAGAGGTGAGAAGTTCCCATCCCTGGAGGTGCCCAAGGAATTCCTGGATGTGGCACTCAGAGTTCTGGGCTGGGGACAAGGTGGCATCAGGCACAGCTGGGACTGGATGATCCCAAAGAGCTTTTTCCTCAAAGATTCTGTCAGGGAGATGTGGCACTCCGTCATTATCCTTCATCAGAATTCCAGCACCCAAAGCCCCTTGATCCAAAGTTCTGGACATGAGTCCTCACCAAAACTGGGGGTCCTTGTTCCCCTCAAATTCCAGCCGTGGTGCTGTCTCACAGCAGAGGTGACCTGGAAAGGTCTGGAAGCAGCAGCCTCGAGGGAAGGTGTCCCTGTGGAAGAGGATCCATTGATCTGGAGCAGAAGAGCTCTTGGTCCCTAAATTCCTTCGAGGCCACATCTTCTGGTGCACCAATTAAATTTGGTGACCTGGCTTGGTGACCGAGCCATGTTTCTACATCAGACACCCACACCGGCCTCTGTTAATTCCAGGCTGGATTTTTGCTCCTGATTTTTGTCCTTCAGGCTGCTCTTACTCAAGGAATATCTGCCCTCTTTCCTGGAATTTGTGTGTGCAGTGAGCACTGCCTGTTAAACCTTCAGATTCACCTGTCAGCTGAAGGGAGAACTCAAGGGCTGTGTTTTGGAATGCTTGGGATCACGCTTGGGCTCAGAGGGAGAAATTTTCCTGCTGTTCAGCCTCTCCAGTCACCTCATCTTCCTGTCTCTAATTTACCTCATTGTCCCCTAAAAGCATGAAAGCAAATAAACACCATGACAACAGCTCTGGTAATGACCAGACAATGAGGTAATTCACCTTATTTTTCTCTTTGAACTTATTTAACCTTCTTATTTTTGTCTTTTAATAGTCCCAAATGGTCCAAAAATCCATTTCTGTTTCCCCAGGAGCAGCGTGTTGGACCTGTGATTTGGGGTCACCCTGTAACCCCTGCCAGGAGATGAAACCTCCTAAGAGGAGAATGTTCCTGATCCATTCTGGGGGAAGCTCAGGGCTGGATTTCCCAGGGAAAAGATTCCCTGCTCTTCCATGAGTGATGGATGAAATGCCAAAGGCAAAAATGCTTTCCACGGTTTATTCCTTAACAAAGCTTTTCCTGGGTGCTTGGGAGCAAAGCTGAATTCAGCTCCAGGGAATCCATTTCCTTTATCTCTTAACAATTGGTATTATTTTCTTGTATAGTCTTCAAAGATTTCTGCCCAAAAAGGGTTTCTAGAAAGACAATTTGGAGTTCTGAGCCTGGTCTAGTGGAAGGGTTCCCTGCCCACAGCAGGGACTTGGGATTGAGAGCTGTAAGGTCCTTTCCAACCCCAAAAAATCTGGGATTCAATGGGAACAAAGTGCAAATGCATCACTCATGAGCTATGTAGTTCTGATCACCTGGGATATGAAATTACAGGATCAAATCAGGTCAAAATGGGATAATAATTGTTGTAGATTTCCTTTGGAGCCTGCTGGGCCTGGAGAAGGTGGCTTTGTGTGGTTCTGGGATCCGTGGCTGTGGGATAAATCCTGCTGCTGGAGCTGAGTGCTGATGAGCTGTGCTGGAAAAATGTGTGGAGCAGCAGCGACAAAATTCAAGGAGCAGCAGCAACAAAATTCGTGAAGTAGCAGCAACAAAATTCGTGGAGCAGCACCAGCGACACACTCTGAGCAGCTCAAATTTGCCCAAGTAATTAAAGTGTCACTTCAGGCTCTTGGAGAAGCGTGACTTTCCTGCAGCTGCTGGCTTTGGGACGCTGCTGACGGTAATTCCCCCTCGTCAATGCTCCAGCCCCGAGCTCTGGGCGCTCGGTGACCTTGATTAAACAAATCGAGCGGTTCAAGTACATAATTTAAAAGTTCTGTTCAAACACCAGATTTCGATGCTATCGCCGCTTCCCTGGAAAATGAAGGATTTAATGCTCCCATCCTGGCTAAATGGACTCGGCGGCGCTCGGGCTGAAAGGACGGCACGGTGGATTAGGGAGCTGTTGTGGGAAGTGTCATTGGGAACCTGTAATTTTCCTGTCTCTCCCTCTTCCTTCAATGTTCCATTTCCATGGCGAATTTCAGGAGACAAATGCATTAGTTCAGCTGGGCAGGGAAGGTTTTGCTCCTGGTGTCTGCAGGATTTGGGGCTCAGCGCCAGAATTTAAGGTGGAAATGTGCAAATGGGAAAATCATTGCTCAACATGATGGGTGCTTTTAAATATTGGGAATTTACAGCTGGTTCAGCTGAAACAATGTTTTTTACGATGATGATTGCATATTAACCTAAAGGCTTGTGGGTTTTGAGGTTTTACTGAGGGGTTTTTTGGGGTTTAACTGACTCCGATCATTCATCTTGGACAACTCTGGCAGATCCTGCTGTGTCCATAAAAAATATCCAACAATCCATTAACCACTCAACCTGAAAGCAGCCTGTGAGAATATAATTGAGTCCTTGCTTTATTACTAAATTTAATGGGATGAACACTCACCTTACAAAATATGATTGACTTCCTTTTCCCCCTGCTGAACCAGACCATAAGCTCAAGGCTGCCTTGGGTTGGGCACTCACCTGGCATGTTCGCTACGAGATTTATCAATTTCCAGCCACTTAAACTCAGATTAAAGCTAGGCTGACTCATGGTGCAGTAATTAAGGTTCCACACAGTGTCCCTTTATAGCCTTAATTATATAATTATGGCTGGGCTCTGATTTGGGGTTTCTATTTTTAGTTGTTGTTGAGGAGTCCCACGGCTCATCCCCTCTGTGTCCTGTGAGGAACTCTGGCCTCTGGAATGATGTTTTTGTTGGCTTTGTGGTCCTTTATTCCTGAGAGACAGTTTAAAAAAGGTTGGGAGTGTTTTGAATTAGTAAAGGCTGGGATTTCATAGAATCAGAGAATCCCAGGATGGTTTGGGTTGGTTGGGATTTTAAATCCCATCCCATTCCACCCTCATGCCATGGGTAGGGACGCCTTCCACTGTCCCAGGGTGCTCCAAACCCCATCCAACCCTGGACACTTCCAGGGATGGGGAACCCTGATTTATAGGAGCCCCTCTAACAGCATCACTTGTGGCCTGGCTGCTGAGAGAGGGTGAGAAAAGCTTTGGAATAAAAAGCTCTTTCTTTTTGGGGAGAAGCTTTTAGTGAGAGCTGGGGGGATTTCTGATAGATCCCTTTGAAAATAAACCTGAGAGGATTTAGGATGAAAAGCAGACGAAACTTTCACTTAACCCAAAAAGCTGAGAAAAACATTCATGTTGCAAGGGAAAACCTGAGAAATCAGAGTGGTTCCCCACCCCTCCCCATTCATTGCTTTTCTGTCCTCTCTGAATTCTTTCTGCTCCAAAATTTATGAGCAAAGGGAAAGTTTTCCCTGGAGAGCCGGTGTTGCTGGGGGTGGGCGCTGCTCCTACAAGCAGAGCACATTCCCCACTGCACTCTGTCGGATTCCCATTAATGAACTGGAAATTTTCCTGCCAGGAGGATGAAGAAGCTGACACTGATAAATGGCGCTGGCGATGAAAGCCGCTCGCGACTGCCGAGCAGCCGCCGCCGTTCTGCGCGTCCTCTGTGGATCCTGCTGCTCTGAGGAGGAGCTGGGAACTTCGGGAAGCTGCTAATGCAGCCTGGAGACCATTTCCTCCTAGATGCATTTAATTTTATATGGATTTTCCAAGAATAATATCAACCAGTGAGCGCCCAGGTCTCCAGCAAGCCCAGGGTGGCTTCTGTCAGTGCCCACATCCCTTGGGAAGTGGGTTTTTAGGGAATTCTCTGGAGAATTTCAGGATTATACCATCAGAGAATCATAGAGTGGTTTAGGACTTTTGTCTTGGAAGAGACTTTTGGGTTGGAAGCGACTTTAGGGATCCTCTCATTCCATTCCCTGCCATCTTCCACTGCCCCAAGTTATTCCAAACCCCATCCACCCTGGCCTTGGACACTTCCATGGATGAGATTTTTTATCCACAATCATGAGGCCTTGCTCGAGATGGCTGCAGGAGGATTCTTTTCTTGAATTCCTCTTGAAATTTGGGCAGCAGAGTGACTTTGCAGCCAGGTTAGTGAAAAATCCATATGTTAGAATAATGCAGGGGGTAATGAATGACTCCTTAATAGCTGGGAAATAAAGCTGCAGCCAGCTCAATAAGGCTCTGGATCCTCACCTTCTCCTCCACGGCCTTTTAAAATAAACCATAAATTCCTGGAGTTTTACTATAGAGAGACTTAACTATTCAAGTAGGCAAAGTGAAATTTATATTGGATTGGGAGAAAATGAATGCCTGAGCCTTCTTTATAGTCAGAGTGAGGCTGACTGTGGCAGGCTGCCCTTTTGTAAAAGGGGAAAAATATTAATTTGCAATTTAACTGGGGATAAAACACCCCATGAACAGCTGCTGGTGGTCACTGCTGGAATTTCTGCTCCCCAAAGGGTGTCAGGGGGATCTGAGGAAGAACTGAGCATCTTTTATTCCAGGGTTGTAAAATAACTTCAGCCCCTTGTGTCTCATCCTTTTCCAGTTGCTGGATTCCCAATCTCCATTTCCATTCTTTTTGTGGGCTCTGTCAGAGAGGGTTTGGTTTTGAAGTGAGAAAATCATGTGAGACAAAGAATTCTTCTCCTGTGCCATGAATCCAGGCAAATTCTGGCTGCTCCCAAAACACCAGGAAGGCTCCATAAGCTGCATTTATAGGGGATTTGGGATAATTTTGGTGAGGTTGTTGGGGTGAGCAAGGATCAGTCCCATCACTCTGCCCCAAAGAGTAACGAGACAAGGTTTAGGGTCAGGATATTTAATCCTTTCCCATCCCCTTTTGGTGAAACTCTTTGGCTTTTTTGGATGTTGTGTTTCTTTGTGAAATGGGATTTTTAATCCCTGGGTTCATAGTGAGCTCGCAGAGGGAGGGAAGTGCAAAGGGAATTTAGATTTGGGCCTGGTTATGATTACAGGGCTTTCCACACCTTTTTTTCTGGGATTTACCAGAGAGAAAAATGCCTGATAACGATGAGAGCTGAACTTGCTCAGTTTTGGGAGGGTTTGTTCCATTGGGCACCCCATGCATGAGCCAGTTTTAATCTCTGGATTTGATTCAGGCTCACTGCAACTGGGGAATGGACAGGACATTTATTTCCTGCAAGGTAAAGTGGTTAATAACACGGTAATCTCCTTAAAATACTCCCATTTTATGTTTATATGAATTTTTTTAAGCTGATGCATTGAGGGACTCACAATTAACTGGGCTCCAGCATTTCTAAGGCAGTTGTTTGATGGCCATTGGTTATTAAATGTGATTTTATTAATGTTTTCCATGGAAATTTGGATGGATCCCTCTATTTTTCTTAGCCTGAACTGTAAATTGTCCCAGTTTGGAAAAGAAATGCACTGCACTCAACGGCTTCATCAGTGAAGTTGTTCCCTTGATGGCATTTTAATGTCACTTGGTGTCTAACGATGTCACTCCTTCATTTAGACAGGAGGGACACGGCACATTCCAGGAGGTGGGAGCTGGGCTTGGATAAATTGAAGCTGGCACTGGTTAAAAAGTGGGAATGATTAATCACAGGGATCACTGAAAGAAAAATGGTAAATGGATCCTTAAGGGAGCTTTAAAATCATGAGGGGATGAATGATTTGGGAATATTTGTGTTCTCAGGGAAGAAATTCCCACTCCTGGGGTGATGTTTGTTGTGTGCAGGGTCTCTGGTGGGTTTCTTGCTGTGTCTGTGTCCTGGGAGCCCAGAAAGTTCCCCAGATCTGATATTTTTGAACTCTTCTGTTGCAAAAGGAGTGATTCCAAAATTTAAGTGGAAAAATCGCAAACTGGAGCTTTCCAGTTCTCCCTTCTTCTCTTCCTACCCCCAAACATCCTGGGAAGTTCCCAAGTCCAAGCTGTGCCTAAGTGGGTCACTGAGAAACTTCAGGAATCTGGAAATGGCTCTAATCCTGTGCCTGTATTTGCTTGCCCTGATTTTTCCTTATCCACAACCCCTTTAATTACCTGGATTTTGCGTCCCTGAGCCGCACAACTGCTGTTGGTGTTTAATTACCTCCAATAAACCCAAATTCTGTGCTTGTTCCTAATGAGGGATTTGCTCGGTGGCACTGGCAGCTCCTGGCTGCTCACATTTGCTCTTGATGAACGTTTTTGGGTTGTCCCTCTCCAAGTGCTGTCCCCAGGTGCGGGGAGAGCAGCCTGGATCGATGTGCATGGAGCAGAGCTCTCAGCTGAGCTCTTGCAGGGCGTTAAGAGCTGGATAAACAGCTTTACACCAAGGTAAATATTAATCCTTTCCCGTGGACTGCGGATGGAAAAATCCAGGGCAAACAGGAATATTAATAAACCTCGGAGCTCTGTGACCACAGGCAGGGCTCTGTCTGGGCTCCTTCCCATCCCGTTGGTGCTGGGTGCTCCCCTGGGTGCTGCCATGGGATTTTGGGTGTGGGTTGGGATCACCTGGATGGGTTTCCCAAGCTCCAGTGGGAACTGGGAATTTCCTTCACTGGCTGGATGCAGAGTAATGGAAACAGACTGGGCGAACTGGGAACGTTCCCTGGAGAGGAGAAGGCTCCAGGGAGAGCTCAGAGCCCCTGGCAGGGCCTGAAGGGGCTCCAGGAGAGCTGGAGAGGGACTGGGGACAAGGGATGGAGGGACAGGACACAGGGAATGGCTCCCAGTGCCAGAGGGCAGGGATGGGTGGGAGACTGGGAATTGGGAATTCCTGGCTGGGCTGGAATTACCAGAGCAGCTGTGGCTGCCCCTGAATCTCTGGCAGTGCCCAAGGCCAGGTTGGACATTGGGGCACCCTGGGACAGTGGGAAGTGTCCCTGCCATGGCAGGGGTGGCACTGGGTGGGATTTAAATTCCCTTCCAATGCAGACCATTCTGGAATTCTGTGATGATGAAATATCCCCTAGAAGAGGCTGGGATAAGGTGATCTGGGCCAATCTAAGGACAACATGAACATTTCCTAACTCATTTCCCCTTCCCCAAAACCCCAAGCAGAAATGAAAACCTCGTTAGAAAGACCCATTAGAAACCAACCCCTTCTTTAAACTCATCCTGCAACCTCAGGTGCTGCAGGTGACACTGGGCTCCTGAGACAGCTTCGGTTGGATCTTGGAGAGCACTGCCAGAACCTACCAGAGCACTGCCAGGACCTTGGACAGCGCTGCCAGAACCTTGGAGAGCACTGCCAGGACCTTGGACAGCGCTGCCAGGATGGAAACTGTCGTGGAGACTCCTCTTAGAGGGGCAGGAACGTGGGTTGGTCATTGATTTGCTGCTCCTTGAGCAGGGATATGTCCCTGACAAAGCTGCTGTGGCTGGTGCCAGTCTCTAGGGGACAGTTCAGGGCTTGTGCCACCACAGAGGGGACACAGGGACACGCCTGAGGTTTGCTGGATGAACTGAACTTCCAGGGAAAATCTGGATAAATGGCTCTGTAATCCTTCATTTTGAGCGAGAGCTGGGTCAAATTACAGCTTCATTCAAACCCCAGATCAAACAAAGTCTGGGCCTGGTTGTGAAATATGGGATGTTTGGCTCCATGGCTGGGAAATCCTTTCCATCACTGGTGTAAAAACGTCCCTGAGCTCTTTGGGAAGCACCCTGCTCCTCCTCCCATGTTTAATTTTGCTTCCTGCCCCGTTGGGAATGAATTTCTGGGTCAGCCCTTCCCAACCTTTCAGCGCATTAATCGCCGTGTTGTAGCTTTGATTAAACTGCAAAGTGTTCCCTTCCTAATTTAGCTTCACTAATTAATGAGGGGATGAGTGATTGGGCCCAGGCTGGCTGTGATTTGCTGCTGTCACTTTTGGGGGAATGGGTAAGGCCAGAATCGCTTCCTGTTCCAAAAGGAGGCAGAAAAGGACAGGAAATCTGAGAAATCCTGAAGTATTTGGGCATGGAAACTTGGTGTAGCGCCTTCATTTTAGAGTGACATTAAGATTAAATGAAATTAAATTAAGTTGTCCTTTACATGAGCAGTTGGGGTAAATTCTCTTTTCCTTAGGTGTGCATAGAGAGCATGACCCTGCACCTCTCTGCTCTGCTGTGCAAAGTGATTAATTTTAGAAATTTTTTCCTCACTCCATGGATATTTTAACCCAAATTTAAAGCAATCCCAGCCTGTGATCCAGGCTTGAAACAGAGGAGGAAGAGCTTTAACAAAGAGGCCAAAATATTATTCCTTGGAATGTGACACTGACATGCATTGAGATAAAAATTAATAATGGCTGAACAGTATGGATTTTACCAGGATTTTGATGTTGATTTTACAGGAATTTAATGTTGATTATATAAGGATTTTAATGACTATTTAATAGGGATTTTGATGTGGGTTTTCCAGTGATTTGATGTTGATTTTATAGGGATTTTGATAATGATATTACTGGGATTTTGGTGTTGAATTTACCAGGACTTTGATGTTGATTTTCCTGAGATTTTTATGTTGATTTTCCAGGGATTTGGTGTTGATTTTACTGAGACTTTGATGCTGATTTTTCAGGGATTTGACATCACTTTTACTGGGATTTTGGTGTTGGTTTCACTGGGGTTTTTATGATGATTTTCCTGGGATTTGACATTGATTTTATCCGGATTTTGTTGTTGATTTTACTGGGATTTTGTTGCTGATTTTCCAGGGATTTGACATTGATTTTACTGGGATTTTGAGGCTGATTTTACTGTGATTTTGATGTTGATTTTCCAGGGATTTGTAATTGATTTTCCTGGAATTTTGATGTTGACTTTACCTGGATTTTGATGTTGATTTTACTGGGATTTTGAGGCTGATTTTCCAGGGATTTGATGTTGATTTTACTTGGATTTTGAGGCTGATTTTCCAGGGATTTGATGTTGATTTTACTGGGATTTTGATGTTGATTTATAGGGAATTTGGGACCGGAAGCCCTGGAGGAGGAAGCCCTGGGCTTGGCACAAAGTTCCTGTTGGGATCAGCAGATTTCAGCCCCCACCAGCTGGGCAGGATGCTCCAAAGGGTACCCTAGGAACGCACACCTGGAAATATTTAAATAAAGCCCTGCAGCCCGGGTGGCTGAGAGAATTTCAAACATATTTAAATAATTCCCTGAGCCTCGTGGGCGCTGGGCAGAACTGAGGTGTGCAGAACATGAAAAATCCCCGTGCTTTTTAGGATTGAAACGGTTTCAGTTGCTTGAATAAAAAACCCTTTATTTTATTTATTTATTTTTTTCGGGGTGTTAACAACAGGGACTGAAGGTGAGCCAGAGCTGCTTCCTGGTGGCTGGAGCTCGATAACTCAGGGGTATCAATCAGCCTTCCCAAATTAGCATTTCCCTGATAGGGATGCACAAAGCCTTTTAATGAGCACTTTCAAGTCCCCCCAGCTCCGTGGGTTTTTTTTTTTTTTGCCTGCTCGTTCCTTAGCAACAGGCAGGATTGGCAGGGAGCAGGAGTTTGATGTGCTCCAACATAAAGGGTTTACAGGGCTGGAAATTGCATGTGAAAAATGGGGATAATTGTGGTTTATTGTTTTGGCACGAGGTTCAAAGATAAGCAAACAACCTTTGGGCCCTCAGAAGCTTCCTGGCGTGTTCTTCTTCCTCCCTCAGTTCTCCTGGAGAACTTCTCCACCAAGCCTGGAGTTGAAATTGAATAGACTTTTGTCTGGTTTCCAGAAATTAACACATCAGAGCAGAAAAAGCGGGGAGCTGCTTGATCTGCATTAGAAAGGGGAATTAAGGAATGTTGGGTTGGAATGGGTGGAAAGGGAACAAACGTCCTACAAATGGCAGAGCTGCAGCCTGGGGGTGGTGACACCTTCAGCCTGGAGAGGAGAAGGTTCTGAGGTCACCTCAGAACCCCTGGCAGGGCCTGAAGGGGCTCCAGGAGAGCTGGAGAGGGACTGGGGACAAGGGATGGAGGGACAGGACACAGG
>JAWWEY010000001.1:112291708-112329891 GCA_035582745.1 Loriotus luctuosus
GTTGTGGCTTGCTGATCTTCATATAAGGTTGGTAATTTGCTCCACGGGTCATAATCAAACCCACAGGTGTTTTGGGCCCTGTGCCAGGGTCTCTGAGCCCCCTGGCAGGGGTCCTGGCCATCCTGGACAGCCAGAGAGTTGTTCTGGGTTCCCACTGACAGTCTCAACTTATGCCAAGAGAGGTTTAATTTGGAAATTAGGAAAAAGTTCTGCACTGGAAGGGGGGAACGTGGTGCCCCAGGAAGTGGTGGAATCACCATGACTGGAAGTGTTTGAAAATCACGGAGATGTGACACAAAGTGACATGTTTTAGTGCTGGGGCTGGCAGTGCTGGCTTAATGGTTGGATTCCCTGATCTTAGAGGGCTTTTCCAACCTTAATGATTATGTGATCCCATGGATGGATGACAGGCTGGGATCCCATATCATAAGGGAGGAGAGACAAGCCCTCCATCCGTGCAGTTTCTGTGGAGAATGTACAAGAGTTTTGCGAAGTAAAAAGCAATCTGTGCTTAAACTTGCAGAGATTTAAGTCCAGATGGATTTTCTAATTCACATTCCTAAATTTAAATGCACTTTATTTTTTCCTCATTTTAAAGCAGTGTAATTTCTCCTTCTTGATTTTCTCCCACTGGCTGTCCTTTACAGCTGCCTTTGCTTTTTTGTCCTGAGTGCACTCTTCGATTGCCAAGGCTGCCATGCCCCCATGACTCACAGCTAATTTCACAAAAAACAGAGGTGCATAGCTTTTAACCCCGTGGCACATGAAAGTAAATAGAAAGGAAACTAGAGAAGGAAAAAAAAAAAAAAACAACAACATCAGTTCTACCCAAAGACATCAGAGAGCAAAGGATCAGGGAAATGCACATCATGGCCTTTCAGATAAAGAAACCCTTAAATTGCTGCTGTAGTTCTTCTGTTGTACTTTGCTTTTTTTTTTTTTCCCCTTGTGAACTGAAAAGCTGATACCACAAGAGGGAGCAGAGACAGGGACATTTTTCCACTCTCCTTTATGATTTTCCCTTCCTCTGCAGGTCTATCTCAGGACTTAAAGACCTCAAGAAGCAAAGTCACTTCTGTGGATGGACTTGGCTGGTGCAGAAGTTGAGCAGTAAATAAAACAGCAATTGTTGAGCTGCAGGAGATAATGGAAATCCTCACACATTCACATCATTCTGCTCAGAGGAAAATTTCATCTTGCATGGCTACACCAACAATTATAGATTTATTGGAGCTTGGTAACAAAATTTATATTGGTAAATACAGGCTGATAGTGGGTTTAGCTGCAACAGTTTCATGAGAACTTCTTGCCCTCTACTCTCATTTATATCCACATGTGCAAATTGGTGCACTAAATTTAATTTCATTTAATTTTTCCAAGAAGTAGATAACCTAAACCCATTACATTTCAATTTGGCTTGTTTATTCATCTGTTTAAGATGCATGGAAATGACATACAAAGATAGTTAAGATTAATGAGTAGCTGATTAGTAGTTGAGTTTGCAGATGGAAACAAAGCACCTGAAATAATTGCAGCAGGAAACTCATGACATTTATTTTAATTGGTTGGGGACGGTTTTGTTTGTTTTTGTAAGGACCAGATTGCTTACAGAGCCATTTCCCTTGTGCCACTGAAATAAAACACAGAAGTTATCTTAATACAAAAGAATGTGGTAGACACAGCAGTCAGTAGCAATTCTGGTGAGTTTTTCATTTGTTTTAAGAAAGGCCTGTATTTTTGAAAGCTTTTAATCATCAGCCCAGTTTTAGGTAAGTTCTAATCTTTGCTACCCTGAATTTTGGCCAGAAAGAGATGTAAGCACAACAGCAGTCAAGTGGATCAGATATTTTTTTTCCATTTGATGTGAATAAACATCAGGTCATAAAGAAAAGCAAAGTGCAGCTTATTTAAATTAATGGATAGCACTGAAATTTTATTAAACAGGCACAAGCTTACCAAGGAAGAGCTTTGAGATGGTGAATAGAAGAAAGTTTACAAATGTCAGATGAAAAGAGACTACTACAAAAATTGCAGTTGGGAATAATCATCTGCAAAAAATAATCCTCAGGAGGGGACAGAATTTGAGAAAATGGTGATAGAACTGTGATACCAGCAAAATGGCTCAGTGTCCTAAAAGGTGCCTGCCAAGCAGCCCTTGAGGTCCTCAAGAAGTGGGTTAGAACCTAAGAGACCCTTTCATATCACCCACATTTCACATGGCTGGTTTCCAGGATAAATTACTTCCAGACTAACCATTCTTTAGTTTCCTTCCATGAAGTGGTTGCATCTCTACTTTGTGAGGGCTCCAACTGATCCCTGTGGCTTTGTTGAACAAGGGAGATCTTGGATTGACACTTCTAAATTCTGCAGTTACGGTGATTTACATGCATGAGAAAGAAAATCAGTGAGAAAGTCACTTCTTTTCCTGATGGTTTTTAACAACATTGTTAAAAGCATTGCTGGCAGACACAACCTGTCATTGTTGGCCACCTCAGAGACCACTCAGCCTGTGGATCATTTCTAACCTCGGTTATTGTGGGACTGTGTTCTGAGAGGCCCCTGGCCTCTGCACAGTGAGAGAATGAGTTAATAGTTGGCTGGAAAAATCTGTTCTGGTTTAGTTTTTTTTTTTTTCTATTCTTCTTTCTTCTTGCAATGAAATATGATTCAGCATCCCATGGTGGTTTGATCCATGCATGGAGACTCAGGATGGACTTAATTCCTTTGCTCTAGGTTCCCACTCTGAGCTGGAACACAGCAAACTGTGCTCACATAAAGTAGTTTCACTTAATAGAAATAAAAACTCCTGGAGTTTACAGTCTCCTCTCCTCTCCTCTGGAGTAAGTCCCATTTTTTAGGATAAATTTAATTTGCATTCCCAGTGGGGCTCGATTTCTAACCTTTCCAGAGTGATGTCTAATCATTATTAATAGTGAATTATTGTCCTGAAAGAAAAGGGAATGATTTAAAATGGAAAAGATGACATGGTCTGGTAAATAAATCAGACACTGATGAGACAAAGACATAGTGATGCTATTTTTTTTTTTTTTGTTTTAACAGGTTTCTTGAGTCAGCTGTTGAATGTTTCCAAACGTGTGTGAAATTACTCCCTTATAAAGAATTGTCACTGTTAAGCTATCTCTAAAATCTTAAATCCTAACCCTCTACACTGCATCAGTTCTGAGCACATAAATGGTTCTCTGAGAGCCCTTAGCCATAATTTCCACTTTGTGAATTTTTCTAAGCATTTGGAGCCAGGGGAAGAGCTCATCAGAAGCAGCTGGGGACATCCCTTTTATTCATTCAGAAACCCCACCCAGAACACCTAAATTATCACTAGCAATTTACTCAGACTGGTATTTGCCAGGATGTTTTGATATCAGCCTGTTCCCTGACAGCCTTGGCAATTCCCTGATCGCTATGCAAATGAAATTAGCAGCAATAAAGGGTGTGGGATGACATGTCTCCTTCTGAAAGAA
The DNA here is from genome assembly GCA_035582745.1 of Loriotus luctuosus. Lineage (NCBI taxonomy): Eukaryota > Metazoa > Chordata > Aves > Passeriformes > Thraupidae > Loriotus > Loriotus luctuosus. The sequence continues at coordinate 112,295,188 of JAWWEY010000001.1, forward strand.
TCAACTATCTCCAGGGTAATTATTTTTCTGGTAAAAGTCAGGCTTGATATGGATCCTAAAACAAGAGAAGGTAGATACACAGGGCAGATTTTTGTGGGTAGGAGACAGCATGACAAAACGTGAAGTGTGGGTAAATAAAGTCAAGATAAACCAATTTGCTGGACCAAGAACACAGAAATAAAAAAACAGGACTGATGTAAAAAAAAATGGAGAAAAAGAATATGCAAATTTCAGTTCTTTCAGAATTGACATGGAAAAGACAATGAAAAGCTAATTACATCCGTTTTTTTCCCTCATACATGCATGATAAATATATAATTTATCATTAACTTGGTGCAAGAATATTTTTCCTGAATATTTGGTAAATCTGAGCTGGAAGTGGGAGGATGCTGGAGCACTGTAAAATACAGGGTATTACCTTAATTTTAAACATAATCTTGGAGCACAGACAATTTTATATCTGCCGTGTTTGGCAATACTGGCAATTCTGATTTAGGCTCTCCTCTTCAAAGAGATGATTAATCAGAAATGCATTGGTTTAAAGATCACCTGGAAACTTAAAAAAACCAGGAGGCCAGACATGAATCAGGTGAGGAAATGTGTCCTGCCAGTCTTCCTTTTTTGATGGCACCTATGATTGGCCAGTCATGGTGCAACATGAGGAGCACTTGTCAGAGGCAAAAAAAGTGCTGAGCTGGGGGGTAAATCTGGGGGAAGGAAAAAAAAATTAAAAAAAAAGAGGAAGCAGAGAACAAACAGAGAAAACTTTTGATAAGTTCAGAAGATCCTTTTCAATACCCCCACCTGAAATCCTGCTAGTCCTTTTCTTGGCAGGATTGTAAAGGTGGATGTAGGGGGACAGAACATAAGTAAATAAAAGTAGAATAGAAACTAATCTTACCCCCTAAAGAGTTGCAGCTGAGCCAATTATTAAGGATTAGGAGCAGGCCTGACTTTAACAGGCTGCAGCTGTAGCCAATAAGATGAGGAGTGTTATAAAAGAGTGGATTGGTTGGTTGAGGGGAGCTGGAGTCAGTTGGCTGCTGTGAGGTCAAGGAAGAGTCAGTGCCTAGAGGAGCTGCCTGCAAGAAACATCAAGGAGATATAAGACTCCAGCAATATGGAACCTTTGCAATGTAATGACAATAGAACTCTTGCAATACATATGCCAACAGGTGGAAAACTGAACTGTTTGGGAAGTTTAGGGAATTGTTTCTAGGATGGAGAAGATCTGGTTTTGTGGCTGCTCTGAAACTGGGCTGGTAAAACCTTTCTGTCTCTATAGGCGGAGTGGGAAGCAGGTACTTTGGGAGCACCACAAACCCTGTGTTCTTTATTAGGAAGATCCTCTCTTGGTGCCATGAACAGGGTTTGGAGTTGTGAGACAGCAGAGGATGCTCCAAGACCATGGAGACATCACCAGGCAAAGAGAAGCTTCAGGGAGAAAAAAAAAGGAAATTCTTTCCTCAGTAGTGTCTATTACTCTTCCTTGCTGGAAAATTATGGTTATTTTAGATTTAGCACTGTCTGCCTTTTGTGATAATCCAAGAGAAAACAGTTTCTATTAATTGCTGTAATGTATTACCCTAATCATTGCAATGTTCCTGGTCAAAGTTTATTGGAGTACAAATGTTTTCTTCAGCAAGAAATAAATGATTTTGATTTATTTCCACCCTGCCTGTAATGGTTTTGAAAAATTTGTTTTATGACTGGAAGCTATGGGTTTGGTTGGGGATTTTTTTCTTCTGACTTTCTTTTGTCTGTGGAAGTGCAGACTGTGATTTGATGCTAAGGCTGGACCTTCCAGTGGGGAAAAAAAATGGGTAAAAAAACATCCCTGATGGCTTTGTGTCCAGTACAATAACTGTGGTCATGAAAAGAGCAGGAAGGTTTGGAAGGCTCCTTTCTTTGCCTAAAAATGTCATAAAAGCTGACAGAACCCAGTGAAATGTTAGTTTTGACAGACCAACATGTTTTGTTGAAAATGTTCTGAAAGTTCTACTTCTGAGTTGGCAAAAGAGAGAAGGAAAAAAAAAAGGCCATTTTCTTTCTGAAAAGGTAATTATACATTATACTTTTCAATGCATTGTTTTCTGAAAGTGATGTAGTTCTTCCAGGGAGGACTTTCTGAATTATGGTGATCATTTTAGCATAATGGAAACTAAACTGCTCACTGCTTAACTGAAAAGAATTGGGTGGCTGTTTCCTAGGAAACAGGAAAGAGGGTTTGGGTGTCTTTTAGAATGTAAAATATACACATTCACACTGTGTTAGAGTCACATGGTGAAAAGATGTGCCATAGATAGTGTAATTACTGCTGGAAATGCCAAGAAATGGCATGCAGGTTTTCTGGAAGACCTCAAAGTCTTCCTCATTCCTGAAGGTTAATATTTCTTCCAATGGTCAAAATTTATGAAGGAGTGGAATTAAAGCCCAAGTGAAAGACAAAAAAAAAAGCCTTTTTCCTTAAAATAGAAACAGCAGAATTGGACTGAAGAGAGTGTCTGGATATTTCAGGCAGAGTCATATTGATGTACAGCAGAAGAGAAGGCACCCTGGTGGTCTGGGCTTGATACAAGAAGGGAAAAGTGGGAGAAAACAGCAGAAAAGCAGAGAAGTGAAAGAGAAAAAACCTCAGGGAGTCAGGCTGGTGCTCCTGCTGCTGTCAGAGAAGCAGAGGGGTGAAGGCAGAGCGTCTCAATAGAGAACCTCTTTAGGAAAACACTTTCCAGCTTGCTCTAACTCCTGTCTCAGGGGCAGCAGCAGCAGCTGCCAGGCAGATTCTCCAGGGTGCTGGGATAAGAAAAGTGAGCTGCAGAACCTCTGCCCATGGCAGCTCCCTGCTGGGACTCTGCCCCAAGCTGGGCTTTGATCTGAACCCACAAGTGCTGCCTGCAGTTAGTTCTATCACAGAGCAAGGCAGAGCAGTGCAAACCTGTGGAGAATGGTCACAACAAAACCTTCAGTGACATCCTGCCAAGGAGTTTCTGCAGAATTCTCAAAGCTTTCCAGTTCCACCTCACTTGGACAGAAAAGACACACCAGGCATTATTTGGTCTTTCCTCAAACACAGAAATTGTAGAATCATGGAATGGTTTGGGTTGGAAGGGACCTTAAAGATCATTTTGTTCCAATCCCTGCCTTGTGCAGGGACACCTTCCACTGTCTCAGGTTGCTCCAAGTCCCATTCAACCTGGTCTTGAACACTTCCAGAGATCCAGGGGCAGCCACAGGTTCTCTGGGAACCTTGTTTCATCTGTTTCTCTGAAAATATTAATATATTTTAGTTATTAAATACCAAGTGTTTATTTATTTCTTACATCTTTCTTGACAGTAAATTGCATGCTGCCTCCAGAGAGCTGCAGATTTCTCTCTTGGCTGAGATGCTGTGGTGTGGAGATGAGCCCATTTCAGACAAGTGACAATACCTAGCCAAATCCAGAGCCTTTAATTATGGACAGGAGGATACAAAAATCAAATTAAGACTCTAACCTTCCTACTAAGCCAGCACTTCAATCTGCCTCACCCACCCAACAGATTGCGTCAAGAAAAGCTGACCAGGCATCTTCTGGCATTTTGTTGAAGAGATCAGATGAAACATTAGAAAAATATTATTTAAAATGTCTGAATTCAGCAGTTTTGTGAAATCTAAGGCACGCTACATAAAAAAAAAGGTAGGAAGAAACAAAGGGTAGTTTATAACTGATTTTATTTTAGAAAGCCCTCTTGGGTGGTTTGCTGTCTGTGCAATGGCCAGTGCCATGGGGCCATGAAGAACTGCTAATTAAATAAATAAGGGATGGCTGTAATAGATCTGCTGCAGCAGGAAGGCAGCAGTGAATGCACAAACACCAGAGTGAAAATCTGCTTTTATCCAGCAATCAATGACCAAGATATCATGGTGTGCTGAAATACAAATAACCAGAAGACATAACACTAATGATATTTCAGGTTAATTTTGGTTCTGTAAAAAAATGCTGATAAATAGATATCCATGAATTTGAACTGTTATTAGCTTGAAACTATGATGCTGACAGCATCAATTCTCAGTCTCTTTTACATGGAGTTCTATGGCCTTGTCATATTCTTTTCACATATGAAAAAAAAAACCAGACTGGTGCAATTGTCTAAAGGTTTGAGCGTGGCTTCATGCTATGAAGTGACCAGGCTCCAATATCTTCAGGTGCTAGTAATATTTTTAAAATTATTTTTATTATTATATTTTTCCATTCACAGACCTTTTGTCAGCCAAACAAATCATCATTGTCCATTCCAATATCCAGCTTCACACATTGTGAAGTTAATGGAAATGATCCTCAGGGTACAGTAGGAGCTTCTTCTACTAAACGTGGTATTACAGAGATTAAGAGTTGTGGTGGTGTCTGAGGGTCTCTAGGACAAGGGAAGAGATGAGAATCTCTACTCTGTGTTTCAGAAGGCTGATTTATTATTTTACAATATATATTATATTAAAAGAAAGTTATATACTAAAACTATACTAAAGAAAGAGAAAGGAGATATCAGAAGGCTAGAAAGGAATGAATAATAAAATCTTGTGACTGACCAGAGTCCCAACACAGGTGGACCTGTGATTTGTCATCAAGCAGAAACAATCTACATGGAACCAATCAAAGATGCACCTGTTGGTAAGCAACCTCTAAACCACATTCCAAGCAATCAGATTATTGTTTACATTTCTTTTCTGAGGCTTCTCAGGAGAAAAACCCTAGTGGAAGGATTTTTCAGAAAATATGTCTGTGACAAGGAGTCTCTACCTGCTTTCTTTCTTTCATGCAGCTCAGGGATGTATTTTCAAACCTGTCTGCTGTTGCTGATGTGGGGTGGGATGTCCTTTAATGGGATCTCCAGGAGATTAACGTAATGTCTCTGATGCCAAGCCAAACAAAGCCTCGTGTGTCTCCCCATCAGGCAGAAAGACTTTGGCTTCCTCTCAGTGCCCAGATCTGCTCCTCATCTTTTGGGTTAATTCAGCCCCATTGCTTAGATTTCAGAAGTAGGGAGCTGAACCCCTGCCTTGTGCACATTTTCAGAATATCCTTACACTTTTCTGTGACTCAGATCCTTCCCTGTTATTGTATTTGCATCCCCCTATGACTGATGAATCTGACTCCATGTTCTCAGAAGGCTAATTTATTACTTTATAATACTATATTATATTAAAGAATACTAAACTATACTGAAGAATACAGTAAAGATACTTACTAAAATACTAAAAAGATAATGAAAACTCGTGGCTCTTTCCAGAGTCCTGACACAGCTTGGCCCCAGTTGGCCAATGAGTGAAATAACTCACAGCAGAATCCAATGAAACAATCTCCAAACACATTCCATGTGAGCAAAACAGAGGAGAAGCAAATGAGATACAAATTGTTTTCTTTTTCTCTGAGGCTTCTCAGCTTCCCAGGAGAAAAATCCTGGGAGAAGGGATTTTTTTCAGAAAATGTGAATGCCACACCCTATAAAATGGAAATTTTACTATTTAAGTGCAGGGTAGGAGCCTCAGGACAAGTGAAAGAGAATTGAGAGAATTCAGCTGCAGAAGCATCAGTGAGAGCCACAGTGAACTGAGGCATTTTTGCTGAGATACAGCATAACAGGGAGCTGAGAAGTGCATGAGAACTTGCTTTAATGCCTTCAAAAATTTTCAAAAATATTTTAAAGTTCATAAAGAAACACTAAAAATGAAGAGTCAGAAGATTCTCAGAGTTATTCAGAATTTTCCTATCCTATGAGAACCAGCTGAGGGAGGGAGTGAAAGCAGCCAGGAGGTAGAGTGTTGCAAATCAAAATTGTCTTTCCACTGCCCAGTGACAAATGGCCCTGGATTAGAAATGACCTTTCAGGTAAATTCAGTGCCAGGAGGGTGAATATTGGATTATCTGCAAGGCAACACCACAGCCCTGCTGCAGGTCTGGTGTCTCAAATCTTCAAAAACTGAAACAGTCCTTTGCTCCTCAGCATTGAAGTAGGTCACATGTGCCCCATTTCTAGAAGATGAGAGATGGAATTATTTTAAATATGCCTAATTAAGAGGAACAAATCCTACTAGAAGTAATGGGATCTCCTGGGTTGCTCATGTTCAGTGCCCAAAAATTAGTTTGATGACGAATGTCATTGAAATCAAGAGGGATGTAGCACCTTCATAGCTTTGAGGAGCTTTTATTTACATAATTCTCCATGCAAGCTAAATATTTCATTGTTGCCATTTTGTAGTGACATTGAATATAATCCCACCATTATCATATTCAGACTGATTTGTAAATTTAGTCTCTAGCTGGTCTTGCAAAATGAAAATGTGATTCTTTTAGCTGTTATTTATTTTAATACATAAATTTATTTCAACACATAAAAATAGTGGGGAAAATGTGCAAAATGATATTTGAGAGAAGATAAAAAATCATATCAATATGTTTATTTGACCAACTGTACTGAGATAGCAAAGCCTTGCACAACTCTCTCCGAGGAGCAGCAGTTTTTGAAATGTTTCCTTTAAAAAGGGATGGGAAATGGATCAGTAATTCCAAGAGAACTCTTTTATTTAGAAGTTACTTAGAGCAAAGGACTCTGTGGGAAACTGGATTCACCAAGCCCTTGGGAGCTTCCATGAACTCCAATAAGGGAATGCAGACTTGCCTGCTTGGATTATTTCCTATCCTCCTCAAGAAAAATTAGTGTTTGGGAGAAAAATACACAAATGCATGCTCACTTATGTAAATGCAAACCCTAACATGCTTCTGGTTAATCCCAGCCACCACTAAACAAACTCCAATTGCCACCAAAAGACTCCTGCTGTGTTTGAAAGGCTTTGGCCATGCCTTTAAAAAGAAGCATTTCCTGGCAGTCTGCTCCAGCTCAAGCAGAAGTTGCTCAGGGCAACAATGTCTAAGTAAAGGGCGATGTCTGCCTGATCTCTTTCTGTAATAAAGGATGTCAGAGCAGATTATTGCTGTTGTCCCCTCCAGCTCTCACACCTCAGAAATGACACACTTGCCTGACCAGACACTGAGACATGTGCCCTGTTTTTTTGTTTTTGGTTTTTTTATTTCTTGTTGCTCTCTGGGGGCATCAAGTTACTGATGCAGCTCCAGATGAGCAGTTGCATAAGCTGAGAAGCTGGCAGAGAGCAAGTGTGTAAGTAATGCTCATTCCTGAGGATTTGGTGCTGATTGAAGGTAACTGCATCCCACCATGGCTTTCTTTGTGCCTTTTTGGTCCTAAAACGGCTTCTAGGGCAGGGAAAAAATGTCAAAAGGTGGCCTAGATCCTTGATGGATAGTTGATGGGGTGGAGAGGAAATTGTAAATACCAGAGGTGCAATTATTTTTTAATCCTGGTGAATTGATTTGAATGCATGATTTGAATGCGTGATCTTGTATAAATACAAGAGGTCAAGATCATTCTAGCCCCAAACTCTCGCCTAATTTGGAGGACAAGACAATTTAGGCACTGCTTCCAATAGCCTGGACTCTATTCTGGACAAAAAAGAAACTACTTGAATGCCACTGCTGCAATGTCACCTGTCCCCAGGGCCATGGAAAACCCTCAGCCTGTGTTAGCTCAGAGCCTGGGCAGCCGCAGCAGCATCCCAGCAGCAAGTGGAAAATGCAGTGTGGGTTTGTCAGAGCACAGGTTCCCTGGGCTGATTGAGCTCTGCTCTGCATGAGCTCTCTGCCAGCACATCCTGCAGTGAAATGGGCTGAGCAGGGCAGGAAACACTGGGGGAACCAGGAGTTCTGGTACTGCTGGGCCCATGTTTGGCCTCATATTCTCTTGGAATTGGGGGAAGCCTCCTTCTGTGGGTATTGTATTTGCAGGGAAGGCAGGAATGACGAATCTGACTCCATGTTCTCAGAAGGCTAATTTATGATACTGTATTACATTAAAAAATACTAAACTATATCATACTAAAGAATACAGAAAGGATACTCAATGTTAAAAAGATAATAATGAAAACTCATTACTCTTGCCACAGTCCTGACACAGCTTGGCCCTGATTGGCCAAAGAGTGAAAACAACTCACAGCAGAATCCAATGAAACAATCACCTGTGGGTAAACAATCTCCAAACACATTCCACATGAGCAAAACACTGAAGAAGCAAATGAGATACAAATTGTTTACCTTTTCTCTGAGGTCTTTTGCTGACTTTCAGCTTCCCAGGAGAAAAACCTGGGTGAAGGAATTTTTTTCAGACAATGTGAATGCCACACACCTCCAAATATTTGCTGGTTTGTCCACCAAAAGTGAGAAAAATTGTCAGGATGTGCTGGGAACGGCCCCATGCTGCAGGGGAAGGTAAATGGGATAAGGATCCCATGGAGTTCAACGAGGTTTTTGTGATTTGCAATGCCCTATGAAAAAAATGCCTTAAATTACCCAAGAAGTATGTTAATAGCTGACTAATGCACAAGCTGGCAGGAGTCACTGCTGCCTGAGCACGGCTCATTAATCTTACCATTCATTAAAAAAAAAAACTCCAAACTTTTTAATAAACAATTTTTATTTCAGAAGCAACCAAGACTGGGGTGTGCTTTCTGCCAGGCGAGAGAGCTGCCTGTGAAAATAAAACAAAATAAAACACTTATTTACAGTTTTGCTTTGCATGTCAAGCTGTCTTTATTCCATCACCAGCTTTGGAAATGCACCCAGGACTTTCCACCTCTGTAAACTCTCAGGGCTAATTTTTTACTCTTTCTTTCCACCTTCCTGAGCTGAAAGCATCTTGCTGTTAAAAGCCAGAGTGAGGGGGAAGCAGAAAAGAGAGGGAAGAACTTCTTGGTGACAGCTGGACAAGCCCCTGAGTGCTGGCCCAAATTCAGACCCACCTGAGGTGGCGTTCCCACAGCAGAAAGTTTCTCTGCCTCCCAGGAAATACTGAATTTTGGGAAAAAGAATCCTGGCACCATTTTTCCTGCTGGGGTAATTCCCTTTTGCCTTTTTCTCATGGTTGTAGAATGAGAAAATTTAATGGAATGAGAATTTTAATGGAAGAGAAAACTCAGCCCAGATTTATTTTTGGGATCCCTTCACTGGTGAATCCCATCCATTTTTGGGATCCCTTATTGGATGCAGTGGTGAAAATGAGAGATAAATTCCATTATCACTTGCAGCTCCAGCAGCAGCTCTGGCTTTGGTGCTGCTCTGTCAGTAAACACTGGGGCAGAACAACTCAACATCAGATGGTGAAATCCTGAAAAATCCATGGCAAACCCTCTGCTCAGGGCTCTCCCTGGCATTTCACATCCCAGGGCACACACAGGGCTAACTTTTCTGAGTAAATGCTCTTCCAGCTTTCCTACAATATTTTTATTTGCCTTTCAAAACAAGGCAGGCCTCAGGATTTATTAATGCAGCAATTAGTATGCTGATCATGCCCAGCATGCTTCAATCTTTATTGGCTGCACGCAGCAGAGAAAGTTTTGGTTTTATTAAAGCTGAGCCTGCTCCTTGCTGCTGTTTAGTGTGTGTTACAAAGCTGAGCTCAGCTCTGAGTGTAATGTAACCCACATGTTGGGCTGCTTGCTCCAGTGACTTACAGAAATATTTCAGGTAGCAAGTATTTTCTTAGAGCTCTGTTGGAAAAAAAATAAGGCAGGCACACAATGTTTGCATTATGTGGTGCTTTTCTGGGGCAGAAATTCTGCCCCCCAAGCCTCCTGTGAGCCATCCTGAGCTGACAGGAGCACCAAATAATGCCTCAGACTGCTGGGAATCCTCGTGGGTTTGGGGTGAGAGGGACAATGGGGGAAATTAACTTCAATCACCTTCGATGTGAATAAATAAATAAATTGCTCACACACTGCGTCCATAAAGCAAAACCTGCACTGGGGTTGCAGGTTTTCCTCTCCTGAGGGAAGGGGCAAGCTCAGCTGGGGTTTTATTTTCCCCCAGCAAGTGCCAGGGGCTGTGGGGATTCTGGCAGTCACGTTGATCTTTGTGGGATGTCTTTAGTGGGGTGGAGAAGCCTCCTGAAAGCCCTTGGTGTGAGCACTTAAGGCAACACCATGCTGCCCACAGCATCCAGCTGCTGTCTGCACCCTCCATGGCAAAGAGAAGAGCCAGGAAGATGGGATTGTGCAAAAATAATTGTGACAGGTGACGTGGAGTTGGTTAAAAACGAAAATTTCCTAACACCACAAAGAAGAGGTGACTTGCCAGGTTGGTTTCAGGTTCAGCCTGCAGCAATTCCTACAATTAATCTGATTTTTAGAGCTGCTCTAAAGACACTTCTAACAACATGGTTTGCACCTTGGAACATTCAGTTTTAGCTCCATTTGTCAGATTTTGGATCCAGGTGACATCTCCAGCGTGGATTCCCATTTCACCCCAGGTTATCACCTCCTGTAAAAGGAGAAAAGGAAATGCCTTCAAAACCTTCCATTTTTGGAGCAGGATTTGCCCAAATCTCTCTGTCCCAGCCCCCTGGAGTGCAGGATTTGGGATTGAGGGCAGAACTCTGCATTTGCACAGCAGGGACAGCACCCCAAATTCCAACAGCAAAGGGATCCTGAAGCCCAACAGAGAAACCCCACCAGTCACTCTGGAGCCAAAATTCCATGTTTAACGATATTGTATTTATTCTGTTATTCCCAAAAAAACCTGGCAAAGATGTTCTTGGAGGAGGGAAATAAAAGACAACCCTCGAAGCCAACCAGCAAATTTCTGCTCCATCAGCTGAACCCATTTGAAAGTCAACACACTCGGGGCTTTGTTGGAGCTAATTCCAGCACTTAGGATTTAAAGTGTGAATCCCCCTCCCTCGCCCATAAACACACACATTTAAATGTGCTCGTTTGAGTGTTTCAAGTCCTCTCAAATTCCATGGCATCCACGGGGAAAAAAAAAGCCAGTCTAAAGTCAACAAAGCCCACAATGACGTTGGAAAAAGAGGTGCTACTGGGAATTCATTTCTGTTTTCTGTGTTATATCCAGCGGTGTTTGCACAATTGCCAGCCCTGAAGACACAGTCTTAAAGTGGAATTGGGTTCATCTTCTTTCTTAATTATCAGAAGCAGAAATGCAGTTTTTCAGAGTTAGTGGAGCTCAAATCAGGCTGCAGAGATAAAAAAACCCCAAAAGCTCTAGAAGAGCTAAATTTGATGCCAAACAAGCATTTTGGGGATTTAAGCACAGGTTTTTCTCCAAATTCACAATGACTGAAATCCAGAGAGTGGCTGCAGACAGCACAAACCCAGAGCTGCTAAACCAGGGCTGATTTGGCTGCTAGGTGGAGCAGGATTTCACCTGGGTGCTGCATCTGCTCCTGCCTCAACCTCTTCCCTCCAACCCACCAGATTTATTTCAGCCTCTATTTCATATCTGTGCTGAACCTGGGCCAGTTACCCACCTTTTTACCTCCTAGAAAGCACATGAATAACCTTTGCTACTAAAGAATAAATAATTCATGGGTCAGGGCTGCTTTCCCACCCTCTTTCCCACCTTCCCATGGAGCAACAGGGCTCTGAATGGCTCCAACCTTCCCAAAAGCTGCAGAGGGTGATTCCAGATAAACCTCCTCCAAAACATATCCCAGAACTGATCTGAAAGCTCTGCCTGGCTGCTCCAGGGGATAAATGCCTCCAATCCTGCAGGGAGCATCCCTGGGGCTGGGGGCAGCAGCATGGGGTGCTGGGGTTGAGTTGGAATCTGAAATGCAGGGAACTGTCAGAACTTTGGGCCTGGAAGCCAAAGCTTAGAGTCAAACCCAGGATTTGGTCTGAGACCTTGGGAAAGGCTCCCAAACTGAGGTGCCGGAAGGGAGAATGGGGATTTGTGGTTTAAAGCAGAGACACGTTAAGTGGAGGAAAATTTAGAGTTTTAAAATTTAAGATATGGAAAAAATAAAAGTATTAAAAATATAAGATGTGGCACTGGGTGCCAGGGTTCAGTTGAGCTGTTGGGACTGGGTTGGACTCGATGGTCTTGAAGGTCTCTTCCAACCCAGTGATTCTGGGAATTCTGTGAAAAGCAGTTCCAGAGGTAAACAAGGAGTTCAGAATGCAGCACTGTAGGTTTGTGTGTCAGAACATGATTGGCTAAGAAAGCTCACACTGTAACATGGGTCCATGAAATGAAATATTTAAGGATTGGGTCAAAAAACATAAATATTCTTATTAGCAGTGTTTTATTGGTCAGTAACTCCTTTAAGTTCTTGTAATTAAGGGGTTTGTGACCTTCTGAACCATGCAGTGAAGATGTGAGCTGAACTCACCCTTCCTGCCTATGTAGAAGATAAGAAAACAAACCACATCATCAAAAACAATTCAGAGGTCCCATCTCGAATTCCTCCCAAAATTCCCTACAAGTGAATTATCCCAGGGATGAAGCATCCTCAATTTTGCATTTGTCTGACCTTCAGAACCCTTGGTTTGGCCCTGGAGTGCCACTTATTCCCGTTACCACATGAAGAATTAAATTTGGGTTTGTATTTCCCCCTTAGCCCCGTTACCACGTGAAGAATTAAAGCTGGGTTTATATTTTCCCCCTTAGCCCCGTCGCCACGTGAAGAATTAAAGATGTTTTTGTGTTTCCCCCTTTACCACGTGAAGAATTAAAGCTGTTTTACTGTTTCTCCCCTTAGCCCCGTCACCACGTGAAGAACTAAAGCTGTTTTTGTGTTTCCCCCTTGGGAATCTCAGCTTCCCCCTGAGGTTTTCCCAGCTGATCCACTTAAAACCGGACAGCAATTCGCGAGCCGCTGCCCTGCTTGAGGAAACGTTCGCACTGAAATATTTGAAATACTTCTCTGAGTGTCTGCAGAGACTCACAGGAGCATTTTAAACGCTGCCTGGAAGGGAATTCCCGGCTGAGCTCCCGTTTTCCCACCTCAATTACCCCTCCAAGCGCATCCCTCCCCCGCGGGCGCATCCCCGCATCCTGACACCGAGCAGGACGCTCCGAACCGGCCTCTGCTCCCCCACCGAGCCATGTTTACCTAATTAAGAGCTCCTCGGCAGTCCCCAGGCAGTTAATTGTGCCATTAGCGGCAGTTTTGACGCGAGGAGCAGCTCGGGGCCGCGGGACGGGGATGCTCGGAGCATCTCCCTGGGGATGCGCGGCGCTCGCTGCAATAATTGGTCCCCGGAGGATGCTCAGCTGCCAGGGGGAATTGTTTGGCCTCGTGAATTAAAATTCCGAGCTGCCACGGCTCCTCCGTTGCGTGGTGAGTCCCGGCTCCCCTGAGGGTTGTCCACTCTGTGGTTTGGTGACATTTCGCTGTCGGGAAGGAGCGAGCAGAGCTCGGGGCCAGGAGGGACATCCCTGTGCTGGGGACAGCAGGGGATTGTCCCTCTCGGCCTCACCCTGTGCTGGGGACAGTTCTGGGTGTCTCAATGTGAGAAACACATCGAGCTCTCCAAAAGTGTCCAAAGGAGGGACAGGAGGGTGGGGAAGGCTCTGGAGGGGCCACACGAGGAGAGGGCGCCTGGGATGTCCGGCTGGAGCAGGGGCTGAGGGCAGAGCTCCCTGGGGACAGCTCTGATCCCTGCTCTGGGACAGGAACAGCACCCAGGGAGGGGCTGGAGGGGTTTAGGTTGGATTTTAGGGCAAGGTTCTTCCCCAGAGGGTGCTGGCACTGCCCAGGCTGCCCAGGGAATGGGCACGGCCCCGAGGCTGCCACAGCTCCAGGAGCCTTTGGCCAGCGCTGCCAGTGATGCCCAGGCTGGGGTTTGGGGGGTCTGGGCAGAGCAGGGGTGGCACTGGGGATCCCTGGGGGTCCCTTCCCTCAGAACATTCCATGACTCCACACACCCCCGGCTGCAGGGTCAGGGCAGCACAAGCCCCACACAACAACAAAACCGGGCTGTCAGGCCGGGAATGCGGGGACAGGCACGTCTGGAGCCTGGCACACCCCAGAACAGGGGTCCCCCAGCCCCAAGGGATCAGGCTGGGATGGATCCCACAGCCCGGCTGCGGGACAAATCGGATTTATGGACAATCCCCGAGCCGTCTGGGCAGTGCCCCAGGGCAGCACAGCACTGTGCCCGCCCCAAAGGCCCCTCACACCTAGGGACCGAGCCCCAGGGAAGGCACCGACCCCAAGCACCGAGGGGCCACAGAACGAACGCAGAGCTCAGCCCCAGCCGCGCTGCTGGGCAGGGAGAGAAGGAATTATTTGAGGATAAAAGCAAAGAGAAAGGGAAGCTGCAAAGGGCCAGGACTGGGTGTGGAGGGGGGAACCCCTAGCAGGCCCAGGCTCCCCTCCCCGGGACCCCCCGAGGGCTCCCCACAGCCCGGGGCGAGGGACGGAGCCTCCCAAACCCTGTTCCCCTCTCGGGGGGCTCGGCCACAGCTCCCCGTGCCGTGGGACACCCCGGGGACCCCACGGCAGGAGCCCCTCAGCCCCTGCCCTCCCTCCCCGCGGGGGTCTCGCCCAAAGAGAGCAAATAAAAGGCAAACCTTTTGTATCGCGTGTTGAATGGCCGCGACCTGTCCCGCAGCGAGAGGGGCTGCAGCACCCCGAGAGCTGTCCCGGGTACCGCACACCCCCGGAGACCCCTCCCCGGGCTCCCCGCAGGCGCCCCCCGCCCCAGGACCCCTAGGCTCCCGCAGCGAGTGACCCCTCGGGGCACCCCAGAGACCCTCCCTGGGACCCCTCCCCAAAAACCCCGTGCCCTCGCTCACCGCTCAGCCCCCGCGGCGCTGCCCCATGGCCCGGCCGGGCAGCCCCACCACGCCTCCTCCGCCTTTTCCGCCTCCTCCTCTTCCTCCCTTTCTCCCACCTCTTCCTCTTCTTCCCCCGCCCCAAAAACCCGCTGCGGCCCCTTTAAGAGGCGGGGCCCACCTCCTGCGCGCTGCCACGCACGATTGGTCCTCGCGGCAGAAGCCCCGCCCTCTCTAAACGCCCCGGATGTCAGGGTGGCGCCGCGACACGGGCCGTTCTGGACCCTTCCGCGGCGCAAACCCCGCCCTCTCCGCCACCCGTTCGGCCAATGGGCGCTCAGTGCGCGGCACCGCTTCGCCCAATCAGTGTTGAGCTCGGGGCGAGAGCGGGGGGCGCGGCCAGTGGGAGGCGGAAGCGGGGCGGGGCCGAGGCGGCGCGCGGGGGAGGCCGGGAGTGCGCGCGCGGGCTGTGACGCAGCTGCGGCCCCGTGAGGCGGTGGCGGCGGCACCGCGGGCCCGACCCGGCCCGGCCGCTCCGAGCGGCGCTTCCCGGCACCCACGGTGAGCACCGGGGCCTGCGGGGGCTGCCCTGCCCGACCCCCGCACCGTACGACGCGGCCTGGCCGCCCTGCCCTCTCGGTGTGGCTGTGGCGCCGCCGCCAGGCCTTTTGTGCCGGGAGACCGGGCGGTCCCGGAGTGGGGGGGGAGGCGCGGAGGGGCCCCGGGGCGGAGGGAGGGCCAGAGGGAGGCGGGAAGGCCGTGAGCGGGTGGGATTTCCCGGCAGCCGTGCCGCGGCTATCTCCGCAGTACCTGGCCGCTTTTGGGGATTTTTAGGCCTTTTTGGTTGTCCCGGTGCGGGTCCGATCGGAGATTCCGGGTGTTTTCCTTGGGAGATACGCGGCTCTGGATGCGGGTAACGGCCCGACGGTCCCCGGGACCGGGAGTTATTTACTGTCGTGTTAAATAGTCGTAGTTTAGAGTTAGGTTGGTTACATGTGACTTGAAGTTATGTTGCTGACATGGGTTTCTTTGGGGAGTTTTGGGGATTTTCTGCTGTTGCTGTTAAACTTCAATTAGAGCCTTTTGGTGTGAGGGATTCCTCCTCAGCTGGGGCTGCAGCGAGTGGGAGGGGGATGCTGTGTAAAACCTTCGAGTTTTACTAATTCTGCTCCTGCTCTTGCGTTCACAGAATCCCCAAATCCCCGGGGCTGGTAAAGCCCTGCCAGCCCATGGAGTGCCAGCTGTACCTCATGGGCACCTTGTCCCCAGCCCAGAGCACTCAGTGCCACCTCCAGGGCACACCTGCAGGGATGGGCACTGCAAAGCTCCCTGGGCAGCCCCTGCCAAGGCCTGAGCTCCCTTTCCATGGGCAAATTGCTGCTGCTGTCCCAGCTGAGCCTGCCCTGGCCCAGCCTGAGGCCGTTCCCTCTGCTCCTGTCCCTGTTCCCTGGGAGCAGAGCCTGACTCCATCTGGCTTCCCCCTCCTGTCAGGGAGATTTAGAGAGAAATAACATCACCCCTGAGCCTCCTTTTCTCCACACTAAACAACCCCACAACTTATTTAACCCTGATGTTGTTATTTAATAATTCTGGATACTTCCAAGGATGGGAGAGATGGGCTGGTGTTGTTTTATTCAATGTTCTCTGCTTTGAGGGTCAGACTGGTGACATGAAATGGTTATTTTTTTTTTCCAATTTCTTTTCTACTATGGTTTAAAGGATATCACCCTCTGTAATGAAACCATTTCCTTTCTATCTTCTCTCTGTTGGATTGCTTTCCCACTGATGCATCTGTGAGCAAGCATCCTGACTACACTTAATTATTAAGAAGTCATTGTTCAAACAGAGCTCTGAAGAAAAGGAATTCTTTCATCCTGCATATTACTGGACATTAGTTCATAATGGGTCTCAGCCTTGTGTATTTCTCCCCTAATTCTGGAGCCTGATATATTTTATAATACCTAGGTTCAGGTACATATACTGTAAGAACTACCAGCTACAGAGAAATTTAGCAGACATGAAAAGGAAAAGATATTCACATTTTTGGAAAAGCACACACTGCTTAGATTACAGTATTTTTAAGTGGACATATTAACCAGGTGAGGCTAAAGTTCTCAATGCATTCTAAACAAGTTATTTCAATTTATTGCATTATGGAAAGTGCATTAGAGCAAACATGTACTGTGTTGATTTTAGGGGAGTTTGTGTCCTTGCTTTTAAAGTGGGCACTCACAGAACAGAGACAGCTCTGTGAGTGCCAAATGATAAAAACTGCTCATGTGACCATATAAACTGTGGTGTTTTCCACATAGTCTAGAGCTAATAACTTTAAAAAATAATAATATTTGAAGAAAATTTAACCTGTAATACTTTTATTTTGAGAGAACAGTGGTAGAAGCTCTGACCTTGAACATGTCAGACTTTGGTTTTGGAGATTGTGGCTTTGCTGGGCAGGGTGGGATGGGACTGCTGCTCACACTGGAGCTGTTTAACTTGCAGGCATTGCAGGTGGGAGCAGCATCCCTGCCTCTCCAACCCCTACAGCTCTGCTGCTGAATTGCATCAGATCATCCTACAACACTGGACTGAACTGGGTTAATGCATTGGTTCTTTACTCTTTATTTTACTTCAGATGCTCCTTGCATGTTTGTTAATAGTCATACAGACCATGGCCCATTTCTTTGCTTCATTCTTCACATTTTTCTTAAAGATCTCTCTGTTTCTGCACATGAAGTACAAATAAAATACACATTAATTGATACCTTTTATGTATTTACAATGAGCACTTGATGAGCTTGGAATTGGCAGCTCTAAGCCCAGCAACAACAAAATCTTCAGGCCCTGTGTCCTCCGTCCTTCAGTGTGAGAGTAACAACCTGCAGATATTTTAAACCCTGCAAATTCTTGTGTCTTTCAGGACCTAGATTTCTCATCACATCCACGGGAGCCTTGTATATTTTAGATGTACAAAACGAAGATGGACTGTACAACTACCGCTGCATCACCAGGCACAGATACACGGGAGAAACGCGACAGAGCAACAGCGCCAGACTTTTTGTATCAGGTGCTCCTTTTCTGCATCTTCCCACATGAAATGAAATGAAATGCTGCCTGTGTCTCTCTCTAGTGTGCCCAGCTGGCAAGGCATGTTCTTGTGTGGTTTCTGTCAAATGGAAGGTGGGGAGCTGATGTAAAATGAGATGGGTCATTTAAAAACCCTTGATTTTTTTTTAATATGTTTTTCACATCTTAGTGGCTATTTCCTGAAGGCCCCTAGGGTGTACCTGCATTAAGCATGGTGAATTTTAGGAGGTTTGGAGTACTTTATACAGGGATTGTGGATGGGATTTATCTCTTACATGAAAAAACACGATGTGGACATGCAGTATTTTTAAGGTAAAAAAGAGAATTTTTAATTTCTGACTCCAACATTTATAATTTCTAAAAGTGACAGTGGATTGGAGGATGACAGTGCCACCTCTCCAGTTACACTGGACAAACTAACAGTCTATCAAATTTTTCTTTTTCTACAAAAGAATGTAAAACAATAAGTTATTTATATAAAGTGTGCGAGAAAGTTCGTTATCAGAATGCAAACATCAGAAAGTTTAAAAAAACTTTAAAAAACAAAGTAACAATCCCTCCTAAACTAGACTTGTGCAGGGGAACTTAATCACCTTAACCTCACTTTTTAACTAAAGAAGAGGAACACTTTTGGGGGTAATGTGCCTGTCCTGCTTTGGGGTGATCTGAGCTGCCCCATGGTGCCTGTTCCTCTCTGTTGACCTCAGCAGGAGTTCAGGACATTGCACTCAGTTGTAAATATTTCCATCTCAGGATTCTCATGTCATCTGAAGTGCATTTCAGCCTTCCTTTTCATTCATCCACCCCATTCCCACCTATACTGAAGTAAGCAAATATTAAAGTAGCTATGATCCTATAAGGAGCTTAAACAAAGAAAGAGAAAAAAGTAATAAAGATCTTACACCTCTCCAAAAAAAAATTACTTCAGAGATAAATAATGAAAACCTTTACCTTTAAGCAACTCATCTTTAAAACAATACCCTATAAGTTAACATAACCCATAAACACAACTATAAGAAAAGCTTATAAAAATGAGAGATTTCACAACTACAAATTTCCCCAGGTGACTGCTATTCATAACATTTAAAACCACAAAAAACTATTTACTTATTAAAAAGTCTCTATAACATTAGTAAAAAAAAATTCTCTCCCTAAGTAAACTAAAAAAAGACTATTCTAAAAGTATTAAACTGGCTAAAATCTTAAACTTTATTTTTTTACATTATCATGAAGAAAGAAAAAGTCATAAGAAGTATCCTAAAAGTTTTATTCTAATTCTTATTACTCTTCCTTTTAATTATTACTAATAGATTTTTCTTTATATCCTTTAAAAATTTTAAACCTACTTCACCTTTCTTCTAATCCTACATCACAAAAAAAATTTAAAAAGACATTCTAATAAGTACACTAGTAATTATCAAAAAAATCTTAAATTGATGAGCCAAAACCACGACACCTGGGGAAAATAGTATTTTCCCCTGCTTCCAGGAGGGATCTCCAGCCAGAAGGAGAAGGTGACTTGTGCCAGTGCACCAGGGGTGCTGCAGACAGACAGGAGGACTGAGAGGCAGCTCTGGGCTGGGTCCCAGGGCAATTTGTGCAGCAGGTGGGAAAACAAGAAGGTGTATGGGCTATTTTAACTTTTCCTTGTAGTTTTACATGAACTCCTGCTTGCTGTGTGTGTGATGGACAGTTGGGTTCCTCACAGCCACCACACACTCAAGGCTCTCTCATTGCTGCTCCAACACAGATTTTTCCCCATTTTTTCCTCAGTGAGAGGCAGTGCCAGTTGTGGGTGAGGGGAAGGAGGAGCTGATCAAAAGCCTGGGTCTGGAACTTGCTCTCAAACATTTCTGTGTAGGGTTAGCACTTCTCCACCTCCCCTTCCTGTCCCTCATTTGCTGCTTGTCCATAACTGCTCCCTTTGCTTGCAGGTGAGCAAATCCAGAGTGGTTTTTCTACCTCCACAGAGCTCACTGGGGCTGTATCCCAGACTTTCTCTTTCTCCCCATATCCTCACCCTACATAAATCATCCCCACCATCCCACTGCAAGCCCCACATGGCTTTTTTCTCCTTTTCCCTGTTGCCAAGTTTCCTTAAAGGTCAGTCAGGATCTGGTGACTTCCCCAATCTGACAGTCAGTGGGGTCATTCCCCTTTTGACCCTTTCCTCTCCTCTTCTGTCAGAATAAAACTCCGTGGTCAGGTCTCAGCTCTCCACCCCTCTGAGCGTCCTAAAGGAGACAGAGGTGAGCACAAGGTTTTTCATTATTAACCTGCCTCTTGCCCTCCTCCAAAATGGACATTGAGCCCCCTGAACACACAGGCCAGTAAAAATATAATAATTATTAAAAAAAAAAGTGGGATTGTTCAGGTTAGAATCACTTACCAGTCAGTTCCAGGAGTTTTTCCCTTTGATAGGTGTCCCCTGTGGGTAGAACTCTTGCTCCTGCTTTCCCCAACCAGATGAAGAAGTTCTCCTGCACAATAATCTGCCTGCTGTGGTCTTTTGAGAACAGGCAGGATTCCACCCTTCCAGCTGGCTCCATAATATGGGCTGCTTCCGTGTGAAATCATGTTAAGGCTGAGCCAGTGGGAACATAAATAAAATCAGGCTTGTATCTTGGTTACCACAGGAAAAATTCTGGTTATCTCTCTGAACAAAAGGGGGGAAATGAAAGCTCTGCCTTGTTTGAAATTTAGAACAAACAAACACCTTAAAGGATGTTTTCTTTCTAGAGTTGCCTTTTCTATTCTCCTCCACAGACCAAATTGAAATAGCAAATCTTACCTGTGTGCACTAACTGGCTTTTTTTATTCAACAGGGTTAATTATCATGATCAGGGCTAGAGTGGGCTCTGATTTCCAGTCCTGTTAATCTACTGAGCAAGTGCAGCAATCAGGGGCAGAGTTTGTCTCTTAATATTTCTCTAACAGGTTTTTCTTTCTCTTTATTGGAATTTATATTTTTAAAGAGTGACTCCTTTAAGAACTGGGATCAGAGAATCCATGAACATAGTTCTGAAAATTCTACTTGCATGAGACCTACATTTTTGCTTACCTTTTCCATCCATATTTGTTCTTCACTTGTTTAGGGGTGAAATAGTTTGTTGTGGATGTTTCTCATGTTTCCTGGCCACATTTAACACAAGTTAAGCTTTATTGTTGCTTTAAAACAGTGAGAGTGGTAACATGCAGATAATAGCATATTAAAAAATTGCAAAAATAGTGAATAATTAATATGTCTATATTAATGAAAAAAAAAGAAGTTCCAAATTCTATTTTTAGTAAGAACATAATCTTGAAATCACATGGCATTTCTAAATAAAACTAAACCCAAAGCCATTAACATGCAACAGAATATACTTCTAAGACTCATTATAGTGTCCTTTTCCAACAAAAAATTTGTCCTGCAATGAATCTCATCTCCCAAAATCATTACTGCTTTTTAACCTCCACACTCTGAAAAATCCTTATGATTTTTAAAGCTCAAAAATCTTCCTCTTCTGTCCTTCAAAGAAATTCCAAAGTAGAATATTTTAAAACAGTATTTTTGCCTCTGTTTTTCACCCTTTTCCTTGCTGGATGTCATTTGCAGCCGACTGTCAAAGCATAGTAAAATAATAATTCAAAAGAGGCTAAACACATATTGGAAATGGGTTATGTTATCTTGGTATTTTTTTGCCTCATTGCAGGTGATTGCAAATTGTACTTTGTTTGGCTTTTTGGCTTTTTGTTTTTGTTTTTTTGGATTTTTTCCCCCTTAACTGAAATATATGAACTGTAAGAGTTTTAAATACGAGTCTGTTCCAGGGACAACCTGAAGAAATGCTTTTACTGTCCATTTAAATGTATAATATATATTAATATATATTATACATTAATATAATATATATTTTATTCCGCAAAGTGGAAGAAAACAGATCACTGGAATCATATCTTGTGTATCCCTGAATATAATTGTAAAACCTCCTCTATAACAGCAGGGTGAAACTTTCTTCATTATGCAGGCAAATCTCAGTTTAGCTGTCTTGCAGCTGGGACTCCAGGCTGTGCTGCTGTTGACAGGGCTCAAGTTGAGAAGGAACAAAGGGAAATGACCCTGGGATAGAGAATCCAGGATCTGCTCTGCTGCCTGAGTAGGAATGTAGAGATAATACCTCTAAAAAACAGTTATGCTTTTTTTATTATTTAAATGTTTAATTATTATTTGCAACTGAAGAAATTGATTTCCTGTAGATGTAACCTTCCTAAGAGCCAGAAGGTGTAATTTCTTGCCTGCTTGTGGTTTTACTCTCAGTTAATTCCCCACAAAAGAATCTGAGCCTGGTAACAGGGATGCCTGATGACCCAAAGGGCGAGAGAGGAGCTGGCTGATCAATCAGTCAAATTGACATTGGCCTTCCCAACAGCATCCTGGCAGATTGTGCTCTCACTGAGCCAGACATAAACAGCATGGCAAGCTCAAAAATTTGTCCCATCTTGGTGCCAAATGTGGACCTGGAGGCCACTGATTCATCCAAAAACACTCATTGAACCACCGCCGACGCCTTCCTAATGAGACACTCAGCAAGCTGAATGTGCCTTTGCCCTCAGTGGCTCAGGGCTTTCCTGGCACCTAGAAAGCAGAAAAACCTCTGCTGTCACCTTTCACTGGACTTGCCATTTTTGGGGTTTTATTGAGATATAGTCACACAAAAAAAAAGCCCCAAAGATATTTAGTCAATGTTTTTAATATCATGGTTTTGGTTTCTGGATTGATAGTTTAACTTGAATAGCCTTAAGATGTTTGCTCTCCTGGGTGCCCTCCCAGTTGTGGCTGCAGTTCATAAAGATATATTTAAGCTCGTTTTAAACCAGCTAGCTCAGGTACTGATTACTTTTGGAATAGATTGAATTCAGCATGAACTGCTCCTTTAATCTCTCCAGCTCCATACAGAAACCTGCTGCAGCTGCCCTGTGATCAGCACCTGAGTTTGCTAAGTTAGAATGACTCTTTAAAACGCCAGAATTGTGGCAATCACACCTACATCCAGTCAGCTGTGATTAGATATTCCCAAAAAGGAGTCAGTGTGTCAGGTAGGAGCTGAACAGCATGTGGAGTTTCTTTGTGAGACAGGAATCTTAGCAAAGCATGTGCCTGTGGTGAGAAAATACTTTGATATATATTTTTTCAGTATTTTTGTTGCAATAGCTCCAGGATGGGCTGCAAAAAAAATTTAAATAGCGTCAACCTCTATCTCAAAAATTTTCAAATCTGAAATTACAAACCAAGCACTATTTCTGATGGGTACATGCACCTCTGGTGAAGGCAATCCTGCCAGACATCTGTGAGCTACATAAATCCGTGCCAGGTGCTGCACAAGTGAGGGCTGCAGTTGTCAGCAAATTGAGCACAGAAAGATGCACTATTAAGCTGTAAGTTGGTCTTGTCACGTTAAGTTCTTTTCCCACAGAAGAAGAAAAGGCTTGTCTGTCATTTTGACTGCAGATAGAAATCCCTGTGCCTTTGCCCATTTGTCTCCTGACAAGGGAATAAATTGCTCCTTTAATTCAAAGCCTTCAGACCACCGAGAGAAGGGACAATGTGTTGGCTCCAATCTAGTTGAGAAGAGGCAATAATTGCTAAGGCAACACATTTCTGGCTCTCTGTGCCTCTCACAGGGAACATTAAGGATGACCAGCAAAACGTTTGCCACCTGGAAAAAATCCAGTGAGAGGATTTCCAAGCAGTGATGGGTTGCTTCAGCAGCATGTGCTGCTGGATCCCAGCCACCATGACTCAAACTGGTTGGCTGGGTCAGAGAGGCAAACTGTAGTGCCCAAAACACTGGGCAGGCAAGTCAGAAAATGCAGGAGTGTGGTGGTGTTTGAGGGAAGAGATGAGAATCTTGACTCCATGTTTCAGAAGGCTGATTTATTATTTTAATATAATATATATAAAAATAAAATTATATAATAAAACTATGCTAAAGAAAGAGAAAGGAGACATCAGAAGGCTAGAAAAGAATGAATAATAAAATCTCGTGACAGACCAGAGCCTTGACACAGCTGGACCATGATTGGTCATCAAGTAGAAACAATTCACATGAGACAAATCAAAGATGCACCTGTTGGTAAGCAATCTCCAAACCACATTCTAAGCAATCAGATAATTATTGTTTACATTTCGTTTCTGAGGCCTCTCAGCTTCTCAGGAGAAAAATCCTAGTGAAAGGATTTACATAAAATATGTCAGTGACGCAGGAAATAAAATTATCGACACGTTGCTTAGCGAGTTAATTTTAAGTTTCTCTGTTTCCTGCTTCAGACCCAGCGAATTCAGCTCCATCTATCCTAGATGGGTTTGAGCACCGCAAAGCCATGGCAGGACAGCGAGTGGAGCTGCCTTGCAAAGCATCAGGGCACCCGGCACCAAAGTACCGCTGGCTGAAGGACAACGTGCCCTGGGAGCCCGACAGCCGCTTCCGGCAGACGGTGACGGGGCTGCTCATCGAGAACACGCGGCCCTCGGACTCGGGCAGCTACGTCTGCGAGGTGTGGAACAACTACGGCACCGCCGAGGTCATCGGCCGCCTGCACGTCACACGTAGGTCCTGCCTCGGTGCCGCCAGGGAGAGGGGAGTGTCGCGACGCATCCTTGTAAACAGGTTTTGCGTCGGTTCGTGAATTGATCTCAGAGTGTGAAAAAAACGACACGGCACAGGGGATTTGCAGTGATAATCATAAACAAATGCACCTTTATAGAGCGACTGTCCTGGTTCAGAGCAAATCTGGGAGAGAATCCCCAAAGGGGCTCCTCTAGGAAGGCAGATTCAATCGGCCCCTTCCCCCAACCAGTCCGGGAGAAACTACCTCCTTGGAGAAAAGTCGAAAAAACCTGTTTATTAAACAATAAAACTTAAACAATATTGAACAATAAAACCCCTTGCTGCTCCAAAAGAGATGACAAACTGAGAAAGTCCCCTCCCTGGGTTGCAGTTCAGCTCACTCAGTCTCTTATCAGTGATGGAAATGCCGCGGCCCAGGCCTGGCCTGGTGGCCACAGGTGGAGCTGCCGGTGCTCTGCTGGTGTTCAGGCCAGAGCAGGTTTGAACAGCTCCAAAGAAAAGGGAAAAAAACCACAGTCCAAGGAACTTCTTTGCCTCAGCTAGCTAAACTAACTAAAAGCAAAAGACAGCTCTGTCCTGCTGTCTGTCCATCCACAGACAGCACAGGCCAGGAGCAGGAATGTGGAGGAGTGAGCGCAGTGTCTGAAAACAAACTGTGGCTTCTTCTGTCCCCCCCTTCACTCTCTGGAACGAGTCCTAAAGGTGCAAAACTTATTATTCAGCATAAACAGAACAGACAAGTGGGGATAAAAGCATCATATAGTCAACCCAGGACATTCCCTTAGACCAGGTTGTTCCAAGCCCCAAGTGGGGCTGAACCACCTCCAGGCGCAGTCTGTGGGATTTGTGGGCATTTTGGACGAAGCTCTAGGTGTTTACAAGAGGATGGAGTGACAGAACCAGGGGGAATGGCTTCAAACCGACCAAAGGCAAGGTTAGATCAGATCTAAGGTGAGAATTCTTCCTTATGGTGGCAGTGAGAGCCTGGCACAGGTGCCCAGAGCAGCTGGGGCTGCCCCTGGATCCCTGGCAGTGCCCAAGGCCAGGTTGGACATTGGAGTTGGAGCAGCCTGGGACAGTGGGAGGTGTCCCTGCCATGGCAGGGGTGGCACTGGATGATCTTTAAGGTCCCTACCAACCCAAACCATTCTGTGACCCTGTGATAACCATCCAGCCCATGGGATCACCAGCTGCAAGAGAAAGCTGTGGCAGCTCTGCTTTGCAGTACTGGGGACCACAGACTTGCCACAGGTCTCAGCCCAGCATTTCGCAAGTTTTGACGTGGAGAATGACCTCACTGTTGCCAATAACTCCCCCTATAAATTTAATATTCCTCCGTTCAGGAGAAAATGGAACTTTGGGAGCTGATCCTGCACCATGAAATCATCTGCCCACAAGAGCTGTGAGCCCTTGTCACCCTCTAATATACCCAGCAAGAGGAATGAGGATATTAAAAAAACCCCAAAGTGAATCCTGAAAACCCTGAAAGCACTAAATCAACACACAACATTGCACAGGTCATTTTCCCTCTGGGAAAGGAATGCCAAAGCACATGCCCCATATGCCAATTATGTGATATAATACACTTCTGGAGTATATTCTGGAGCCACATATGGCTCCTGAGCAGATAAAAGCAGGATAATAAGATTAATCCCCAAACTATGGATAGCAGAACAGCCTGAATAGAACTGTTGGCTAAATCCAGAGAGTCATTTCCATTGACCTGAAGTAGGAATGGGTGTGATACACATAGAGGTATTTCTGGTGGTTTTGTTTGGTTTTTTTGTTGTTGTTGTTTGGTTGGTTGGTTGGTTTTTTTTGGTTTTGGTTTTTTGGGTTTTTTTGTTTTGGGGGTTTTTGGGGTTTTTGCGGGTTTTTTGAGGTTTTTTGGTTTTTTTTTCATCCAGAGAGAAACCAAACCTTTGGTCAACAGGAAAAGCTGAATGGGGGGTCTGTGGAGGGCATGGCTGAGAAGCAAGTGACACACACAAACTCACAGTAAAACACATGGGCTTTGAAGCAGAGGTTAAAATAAAAGATCCCACGGGGTTTTTGACCTCCCAGAGGCTCAGTGCTCCGTGGGCACCAGCAGGAGAGAGGGCTCAGGGATGGAAGCTTCCTGCTCCTCCAAGGCAACAGGATGAGAGTCCCAGCACGGCCCTCACTGAGATAATGTCACTGCTGCAGCCCCTCAGCCCTCCCACTTCCTCCAGAGGATAAACACCTCTGCTTCCTCTTGATTCTCCCAACAGACATTTGGCAATGGAGCTTCTCAATTTCCTCAGGAGAGATGAAGGAAAGTCTCGGTTCTTCCCAGTTGCGCAAATCCCCCCTCCCTGATCATAACCTTGGCATGCGGCAAGAAATTATTTCCTCTTTCATCAGTGAAACCTTTGCACAAGCATCCCCTGGCTCCTCAGCAGGCAGGAAAGGCACAGGAGAGGGCACAGCATGCTCTGGGTCGCTGCAGCCTTATCAGTAACTAAATATAAGCAGCAGGAGGAGATTTCCTGGCATTTACACCATTCGCGCTCCCAATGACTCCGCAGCAATTTGTTGCAGCCCACCACCTCTGCCCCCTTCTCCAAAAGGGCTGGAGGACACAGGGTCATTTCCAAGGCCTTTGCCACACCAAAGCCAGAGCAGGATGCCAGTAAAGCCTGCAGAGTGAAGGACAGTGTGACTGTGTTTTTTGGAAGGTTGGCGAGGCTGGGAGGAATCACCATAAATCACCA
This sequence comes from Loriotus luctuosus, assembly GCA_035582745.1. Classification (NCBI taxonomy): domain Eukaryota; kingdom Metazoa; phylum Chordata; class Aves; order Passeriformes; family Thraupidae; genus Loriotus; species Loriotus luctuosus. The sequence continues at coordinate 112,322,239 of JAWWEY010000001.1, forward strand.
GCATCTCTCTTCCCTTCAGCTCAGCAGCCCTTGTGCAAGGAGATCATTCAGCATCCCATCTCCCTCTTTTTCTGGTCAGGGAGGGACATTCCAGCTCAGTGAGCTGCTCTGTTTTCCAGGTGCTCCTCTCTGGTGCAGGACTCACCCTTAGGGATGTGACTCTGCTGTGACACCTGCACTTGCTCTGCACCTCGCAGAGCAAGAGAAGGACTCTGCTTCAGGAACAGCAAGGACAGGATGCTGTGCAGTTTTTAGCCTTTTGTGTATTGAATCCCTGCCCTGCACAATGGCCTGTTTGGGAGCCTGCAGTCCCTCAGGAGGAAATCACACCGGAGGAAGCATTTCCTGCCGCGGGCAGTTGACAGCTGGCGCTGTCCCCAGTGGTGGCGAGGGGGCTATTTTGGGGTGGTTTTGGTGACATTATTTTACTCCTCTTGTCAACAGGGCTGGTGGTTGCCATAACACAAGTGAAGTGGCAGATCAAAGGGGGAAGGTGACAGCAGTGAAGGGCCTCAGGTCAGTGTGTGTGCCCCAGGCAAACACAGTTTTCCCCACTCAGCTCCTGTTGTTCAGTCGGTTGGGTTCTCCCTCACCTGCCAGTCACATTTGCTGAGCAAGGGGGGAGATGATGAGCACAGAGGTGCCACAAGTCCTCAGGTACAGAATACCATGCATGGATTACATCTCTGAAGACCTGTGATTGCTTGAGGGGGCTCACAGTGACAATGCAGAAGAGCATGGAGTGAATTCCAGCCCTGGAAGTGTCCCAGACCAGGCTGGACAAGACCTTGAGCAACCTGGTCTAGGGGGATGTTGGGACTGGATGATCTCTAAGATCCATTCCATTCCCTTCCTCAACATTCTATAATTCTGTTCCTGTGGTTCAGTCAGCCTTTAACAGAGAAGAGATTTCATGGGCCTTATTTTCTGCAATGAGACAAGGACAAGTTGGAACATTCAGGTCAGGATTGGGATGATTTTGTTGAAGTCCTGAAAAAACATGAGCATTTCAGTCAGTAGTGGGAGTATGAGAGGAAGAAACAAAGGAGTGGGCAAAGAAACTCATCTTCTGAGGGCAACAGGATTGCAGCAACCAGAGATGGTCAGCTGGGAAATCTGAGAGATGTGAAAAGTAATGATAATTTCTATTAACTGGCAACAAAATGTTTTACGAGCAAACCAAGATTGTGCATCTAGTACAATCAGATGTTTCCAGCCAGCAACAGCCTCCACAAAACCCATGGCACAGCTCAGCTGGGCAATAACATCATCTATTTTTGGGAGAAGGAATTTGAAATAAAGATGATATAAATATGAAGAAAAAAACCGCTTTGGACAGTCATAGTTTCCACGAGTGGAAGAGCCTGAAACAATTTCTAACAAAAGGGCATAGCTTAGAAAAATACTTATTTTAATTGACCAAATATTTTGTTGAATTCCTATCAAATTCGTTGAACTACTTCAACCAGAAAGGGCTGAGAAGACAAAATGTTAACCAACAAAATATTTAACTTCAAGATTCTCAAACAAAAATATTTGGTTTTCCACTTTGAATATGAGGGTAGCTTTCCAAAATAAATCTTTGTATAAATATATCTCTAAGATTAAGGCAGGTGGGCGAGTGTTTGTCCCTGAAGTCATTTATTTGCAGTTTGGGGCAGCTTTACTGGAGATGCAAAAGGACATTGCTCAAAAGGGCTCCTGCTCCAACCTCCTGGCATGTCACACACCACATTTTCCAGGACAGCTGCACAATCCTCTTTTGTCCATCCATCCCCTGGCATCGTGACTGTCATCACTCCTCGTGGCTTCAGCTGACAAAAGGAACTTTACAACACAGATGGGCTCGTCCTCTGTGCTGCTGATGGCCTCACCCATGGCTACCCCAGCATGTCCCTTGTGTCCCCACCCCTGAGGGTGTCCAAGGAAGGCCTGGAGGTGGCACTCAGAGCTCTGGGCTGGGGACGAGGTGGGCATGGGGCACAGGTTGGACTTGATGACCTTGGAGGACTTTTCCAGCCTCAGTGATTCTGGGATTTGGGGATTCTGTCACCCCATGGCCATGTATGGCCTTTCCCTGCAGCCCTGTCAAAGCAAGACTGGTTGCCTTTACTCCTTTTCTTTGTAACACTTCCTTTATTATTAAGAGAAATTTAAAATAATAGGCAGCAAGCTGAATGTTTACTTAATTATTGGTCAGGAGTTGGCTCCTGTGGAAATGTTGGCTAAAGGCACTGCTGTACAACTCAATCCCTTCCAGGAGAGTGCCAGAAAACCCAGGGGCAGGTGGCAGTTCTTGAACAATGGTTAATTAGACTTTTTAGGCAAATATTTGCTCATGTGTCCAGACAATAATGTCTTGTGGAAATGTGTTTGCACAATGTCCTTGACAAAGGCTCTTCTATTAACCTGCACACAATCAGCTGCAGCCCTGGAACAGCGTTTTAACACATGAACCTCTCAGTTCAGGCAACAACAAAACGTCATAGGTCCAGCCCTGGACAAAATAATCAGCCCAAATTGCCTTCATATAGAGGAAAAAAAAGCATTTAAAAGACTATTTACTTTTAGCCTATAAAAGCATCCAGTACGTGCTGGGATCTGTGACTCAGTTCCCATAATTTCATGTGCTTCCAGTACAGCCTTGGCCAGGTCGCTCATGAATGGAGTTTCCAGAGGCTCTGCAGGGTACCTGCGTTGTGTTGTGCTGTCACAAAGGGATTTTTGGGTGGTCTATGGGGTTTTACAGAATAATCCTTTATGGTTAGTGCTCACAGGATTAAACAAACAATATTCTAGCCCAGATTTGGAGTGTGGACTGCTCAGGGGGGTCTCTGAACTAGAGCTAGACAAAGCCAAGCTGAACTTTCTATGTTTCTCTGGGTTTGGGGGCACACAAAATGAACAGCGTCTTATAGGGGTGACAGCCAGAAGCATTTGGGAATTGTCAGCTTAGCCCTTTGGGCTGCAAGCAATCACTCCCCAGCTGCTGCTCTTTGTGGGTTCCCTAATTTGTAGCAGCACTTTCTGAATGTTTTGGCTGAAAGCATTCCAGCCTCTGCTCTGCACACCACATGTTCACCTCACCCCACTGGTGATTCAGTACCCACGAGGTGTGTGAGTCACCTCAGGGGATGTGGGATTGTTTCTTATTCCCTGACTGACGTGTGGGCACTTTTACAGGGCAGGACACACCGTTTGTGAGAGACAGAAAACAAATCAACCAACCAAACAGCAACAAACACAGCAGCGGCTGAACTTTGGCGGGAACACATGTTTGGGCTAAAGCTGATGAAAGTGACAGAATTCCTGTAGTTTTTTGGGGTTTTTTTCAGGATGTGAATGAAGAATTATGAACCTGTTCCCTTAGCTCATTGCAGGAATAACTGGATGACATGGGAGGTTTGTGTTGAGGTCAGGCAAGGTAAGTAGCTGGGCCCTGCTGACCTCCAAGCTGAATGCAGGAGTCACAGCAAACTCAGTTTGCCTTGTTTGCTCCTAAAAAATATCCCTGACCTGGTTATTTAAGCTTTGTCCCTCTTGATGAATGATAAATCTCAAATTCCTACTGCAGCATTCCTGATGGTAAAATCACACTCACGACCATTTTATTGTGATCATTACCTTATCCCTCTTTCCCTCCCCAAGGTTATTATTTTCCTGTATTTTTTCTATGCTTATTTTTCCATAGGCTTTAAAAACTCAAGCTTTTAAAAACTCCTTCATGTGCTCAAAGTAACTTTGTTCTTCTGGGAAGGTAAGCTCAGGTTTACATTGTGGGCACCACAGGAAGAGACACTTAATGAACAGTTATGATGGATTCAGTTCTTATAATGCATCATTTTTTCTTTTTTTCATCTTTTTCATCTTTTCTTTCTTTTCTTGTGAGTTATAAAGCAATGGAGGCACATTTGGCTCTCCTGTGGTGCCCCAGTTTTGACCACTAATGCATAAAATTGAAGAGAATTTAAGCAGATAAGAATCAAGCACCAGTACTGGTTTAAGTTGCACTCAGAATATTTCTTGGGGTTGTGGGAGAGCGGCCAAAACTGCTGAAGTGGCCCAAAAACGGGAGTCAGGAGTGGTAGAGGCTGGTAGGATTCCATGTGCCTTAGTCTGTGGTGGCACCAAGGAAATCCTGCCAGGATTCTTGTTCTGCCTCCCAGCCTGCTGCAGGCATGTGATGAGAAGCAAATCATCTCTTCACAAGAGGGAAAAATCATGCTTTGAACAGCCACAGTTCATGGCTTATCACAGAATCCCAGAATCCCTGAGGCTGGAAAAGCCCTCTCAACCCATGGAGTGCCAGCTGTGCCCCATGGGCACCTTGTCCCCAGCCCAGAGCACTCAGTGCCACCTCCAGGGGACACCTGCAAACCTCCAAACCTCCCTGGCCACCCTTTCCATGGGGAAATTCCTCCTGAGCTCCTTCCTCTCAGCTGTTTCCATCGCCTCCCACAGCTTCTGTCTGTATTTGGTGAACCTTTTCAGAGGACTCTCATTTGCTTTATCTTTAAAACATCTTTCAAACCACTGCAATGGTATGAAAACCAACAAAAAAAATATGAAATAATTAATATTTATGAGTTGCATCTTTTAATTCACTGAGCAGTTCTGAGGAGCAAGTCACAGGAAACGGGGTTGGGAAAATCTATTTGCTCATCAGTGCTGAGCTGCTTCTCCACGGGATATTGTCAAATGCTTTTTCCAGCTCATGTTGGACTGGCCAGATGAAACATTCCCATGTGGGTTCCCATTTTGTGGGGGGTGGGTATTGCAAGAAATGCTGAGAATGCCCCCCTCAGTGAGCTCTGCTGCCTTGGGGGAAGGTGCCAGCAGAGCAAAACCAACCCAGAGCACACAGAACCCCCACCCAGGGGTTTGGAACAGCAGCTGATGGGAAGGAGAAGGATAGAGACCCCATTTGTGGGTGACATTTTTCCAGTCTTTAAATTTAAACAGGGTTCATTTAGAAAGTTCTAGAATGGCCATATCTGTTTCCAGGGGGAAAAAAAAAAAGAAAAAAAGCCTGGATTTCTCAATCAGCTCAAATGTCGCTGGCCATATGTATTGGCATTGGGACTCCTCTTTCCACACAAAACTAACCCCAGGATTAGGAACACCAGTAATTATTTGCTCAAAGTGAAGTCTAGAAATAAACCTCATCAGGTTCCAAATCTTGTTAAATATTTTGTGGTGCTGCTGGACAGAAGGAAGACATTTCAGATTTGTAGTTATAATTAACTATCAGGAGGGAGAAAATGCTCCCAAAGTTTCCTTCTCTTTTTCTCTCATTTTTCAGAGACTTTTATGTGGGCAAATTCTACAGCTGGAGAATTGGAGAAAATATTGGAAGAGGGATGGGAGTTAAGAAATGGAATTGTTCAGGTGCTAACGAGATGTAAATTGATATATAGGAAAACAGGAAACACTGGCTGCCAACATAGGGCAAAATAATGAAATCCAGGTTGGACTCTTTGAGATTTAAACAGGATTTTAAGAGAATCTCTTTATTTGCAACAGAATTAGAAGAGTTCAAATCTGCCCCAGAAGCTGTTTAATGAAAGTGAGTCCCCTGGCACGGGGATGGGATCACCACAGCAGGATCCACGGGAAGTTTTCCAGGGGTACAAAGTGGAAAAGAGAGGCTGGAGTGTGCCAAGGTGGCAGAGTCTGCAGTGCCTGCTTGTGGAACTTGGATTCTGGCAGAATGTTACGATGTTTGATGGGGTTTGCTGTTGATTGTGAAGAGAACTACATCCACATCTACATCTGTATCTATCTGTATCTATATCATATATGTAGCTATATCTATGTCTATGAATGTCAAAACATCAGTATCTGTATAGCTATAGAGCTATTTATCACTATATCTAATCTGTTTGTCTCTCTGTATCTCTGTATTTCTATAGCTCTATGTCTCTCTGTATCTCTATATCTCTATGTCTATACCTAAATATCAATATCTATATATCTATAACTATATAGTTATATATCTAAATCCATATCTGTATTGATATACCTGTATCTATATCTCTATGTCTCTATATATCTATATCTCTATCTCTATCTATATATCTATATCTAAATCCATATCTATATTGATATACCTGTGTCTATATCTCTTTATCTCTATATCTATGTACCTATATTTATATATCTATATATCTACATACCTCTATCTCTATATCACCTATGTAGCTCTATGTCTATATCTAAAACTATATATCTATATCTAAATCCTTATCTCTATTGATATATCTGTATCTATATCCCATTATCTCTGTACCTCTATATCTCTATCTATATATCTATATATATCTTTATCTCTTTATCTATATATCTACATATCTCTATCTCTATATCACCTATATAGCTTTATCTATGTCTATATCTATATATCAATATCTATATATCTATATCTAAATCCATACCTATATTGATAAATATGTATCTATATCTCTTTATCTCTGTACCTCTATATCTCTATCTATATCTCTATCTATATACCTGTATCTATATATTTATATATCTACATATCTATATATCTACATCTAAATCCATATATATATTGATATATCTCTTTATATCTATACCTCTATATCTCTATCTATATATCTATATCTATATCTATATCTATAGGTATATATTATCTATATATCTCTATGTTCTTGTCTATATCTCTATATCAATATCTATATATCTATATCTGAATCCATATCTATATTGATATATCTCTATATCTTTTTATGTCTATACCTCTATATCTCTATCTATATACCTTTATCTATATATCTATATATCTATATCTATATCTACATCTACATCTATCCATATCTATATCATCTATATATCAATATATCTATATATTTACATCTATCTATATATAATCTCAATATCTTTGTCTATATCTATATATCAATATCTATATAACTATATACCTACATGTCTCTATATCTCCATATCTCTCTATCTCTGTATCTCCATCTCTCTATCAATATCTCAGTGTCTCTATCCGTGCTGTCTCCCCATCCCTGTCCCCAGCAGCAGCAGCAGCAGGCTCTGTGCAGGGAGTGCTCTCCAAGCCTTCCCAAGGCTTTCCCCCCTCTCCAGGTGCTCCCTGATCCCTGTGCACCCCCCCTGTTCCCAGCTTTCCTGGAAGCTGGTGGAGAGACCTTTGGAGTTTCAAAAGGGATGAGCCCTTTGAGTCACACAGAAATCAGCTCTGCAATTTCAGCCTTTACTCATGACATGAGTGCTTCCCACATTCTGTAACCTGCCTTTCCCAAATGCCACGAGGAGCAGGGTGAGCCCCTCCAGCTCCTCCTGCCAGGCCAGGAAATCACAGCTGACTCAAATCTCTGTCCTTGTCCTCCCCAAGAGCAGCTCTGACAATTGTTTAAATTATTCTTCTGGTTGTTACTTGCCCTGGGCAGTTCTGACATCAAGGCTCTCTTGTGCAGCTCTCCAACACCTCTTGGAGGAAGAGGTTGGAGAACCTGCTGGAATGAACCCAGAGGAGCTCTGGAGCCAGGCTGGGAGAGCTGGGAATGTTCAGCCTGGAGAAGGGAAACTCCAGGGAGAGCTCAGAGCCCCTGGCAGGGCCTGAAGGGATCCAGGAGAGCTGCAGAGGGACTGGGGACAAGGCCTGCA
>JAWWEY010000001.1:112337839-112363073 GCA_035582745.1 Loriotus luctuosus
AGTGATGGGGGCAGCCCTGAGTCTCCTTTTCTCCAGGCTGAGCAGCCCCAGCTCCCTCAGGGGTTCCTCACAGGGTTCGTGTTCCCAGACCCTCACCAGCCTCGTTGGCTCTTCTGGACATGCTCAAGCATTTCAACACCCTTCCTAAACTGAGGGACCAAGAACTGGACACAGTATTGGTGTAAGAGATAATCTATAATAAAAATAGGAAGGTAACAGAACCTGGTCTTTAATTGGAGGCCTCCAGGAGCAGAAAAATACCCAGCCCACATAGGGTGAACACAGTTTTATAAGTTTAGCAAATAAGCATAATTGACAGGAATTCCCAATTAGAACCTCAAGTAATGAGGTAATTCTCCCCCCGGGTTCCACCTCTTCTGAAGGCCCTTTTTCTTCAGCTGCTAGCTGTACTTTGTTATGAGGAAGTGTCTTGGGAGGGTAGCTCAACCTTGGCTCCCAGGAAAAAACAAGATGGGATTGAGGCCTTTGGAAATGTGTTTTGCCTTTCTGTCTATCAGGGTAGGAAAAGTACTGGAGTTAGCTAGGAACTGTGTACCTATACAATAATGATCTACTCTAATTCAAGAGTTATGAATGTATATTAAGAATATATAAAGGCAAAAATCATTTTGGCACCAGTGGAGTTTACAAAAAAGAAGGTATTTTTGAAATGTCCATGGGGTTTATTGAGCCCTACTCATAAGAGAATGGAAAAATCAATTTGAAAAAAAAAAATCCTTCCCAAGCCAGTCTCTGTTAAAAATCCAAACACTGCATTTCTGGTTGGGTGTATTGGCTAATGACTTGGAGACCATCTTAAATAACTGATACCATGTTCTACATGATAATGAAGTGAGGAAAGTCATCAATTTGCACAGAGGCATCTCTCTAATGAGGCTGTGGTGCAGGCATGGCATGGACACTATTTTTAGAGTCTCTGTAGAAGAAGAGGAGATTACCTGCCTGGACTGAGTTACCTCGGCAACCATCTCCCGTGACTAGGAAAGCCTAAAGAGCATATTGATAATCTATCATGGTGTCTGCAGAGTGCAGGTTATCAGAGAGCAACAGCAGGGAAGATTTCAAAGACACTCAGGTCTCACTGGGAAAATAATGTCTGCTTTCATCTCAAAAAAAAGCCTGTCACTTGAATTTAAAAAAAGGGGGGAAAAAGAGGAGGAGGGGTGGCAGAGGTACATAGTGTGCACACTCACAGATTTATTGGTCCTGTGTCAGCTCCCTTTCAGGATAAAAAGCTTCTTTTTTTTTTCTTTTTTTTTTCTTTTTTTTCTTTTTTTTTTTTCTTTTTTTTCTTTTTTTTTTTTTGTTGCTGCTGTTCTGTTTTCTCAGGGATGACAGTATCCAGTACACCACAAAGGAAAGGGAGAGAGTCAGGAATGAAAATAAATAAATAAATTAGAAACTCTGTCACATAACAAATGGGACAAAAATGAAAGAGAGAGGGGGCAGAGGAAAATAAAATGAAATCAGATAAAATCAAATGCTCTTCCAGAGATGCTGCGGCCTTTCAACATTCTGAGAATGTCAGTGCTTATCTTTTTACCATGTGGCAAGCAAGGGAATTTTGCAGCCCTGTTTTTAAAGTTACATCCTCAAGGGAAAACAAACACACACTGCATGACCACAGAAAGGACTTCTTAACTAATACCAGGGTGTCAGCACTCCTAAATGTTCCCCACTGAATTCTCAGAAGAGGTGGATATTTAATCCTGCTCCCTGCCTACAAAGTTTCTGTGCCCACCCATTTTCTTTATTCATTTCCCTGGTACAGGCTGAGTATTTTGGGAGACAGTTCACAAGATAAAGTATTTGAATGCTCTCATTCAGAGAAATATTTATCTGTAGCACAAAATGACCACCGAAATAAATTGGCATCATTGCTGTTACTGGCAGTCTGTATTCAGAAAAGCTTAATTTAACACTTCCCCAAATGGGGCATTGCTTGTCAAGACTAAACTGCTGTGTGAAACCAACCTATGGAAGTTGTGCATGGCTCTTGGCAACAGGATTCATCCTTAACTTCCCAAGGAGCTAAAATCTACCAGGAGAAGAGACTCTCCCAATGTGTTGAGGTTTTGCTGTATGTCTTTTATAATGAGCTCCATATAGTTTTAAAACTTTTCTGCAGGAACACAGCAGTTCATAGAAATGCCTGATCCTATTCAAGTGTTTTTCCTACAGCAGATCCACTACCAGGTTTCTCAGAAGATGTAAAAGAAACTTACCATAAGCAAAGGGTCATTTAAGTCCTCTACTGGCAGAATTTATTTCCCTCTCTCAATAATTAGGGTTACATCCTGGAAAATCATTGCTTGTGTTGCTTCTAAGAAAGATCTTGGCTTATGGGATACACTCCAGTGTCACCGTCATACTTTCTGGAAAAATCTCTTTGCCCAGGATTTTCTCCTGGGAAACTGAGAAACCTCAGAGAAAAATGAAAACAATAATTATCTGATTTCCTTCTCCTGAAACTCAGCTGTTTAGACTTGAAACAATGAGCAATTCTTTGCATGTTTTTTTTTTGCATTTTCTATATTGTAAGCCTTGTTTTAGTGATATGATAGAAGTTGATATTCTACAGGTAAAGAATCTCCTTGATCATTCCATGTCAGCACTTGATGGAGGTTTTGATTGGCAATGGATAAACCTCTTGAGACGTGTTTGTTCTCTCTTCTGCAAGGGCCCAGCAGAAGAATTACAAATGCAGTCTTTTTTTATTTTAATTATAAAGGGTGAAATGTCACCGTCATATTTTCTGAAAAACTCTCTTTGCCCAGGATTTTTTCCTGGGAAGCTGAGAAACCTTGGAGAAAAAATGAAAACAATAATTATCTCATTTACTTCTCCTCTGTTTTGCTGCTTTGGAATGTGTTTGGAGATTGTTTACCAACAGGTGGTTGTTTCATTGGACTTTGCTGTGAATTGTTTTGACTTAATGGCCAACTGGGGCCAAGTTGTGTGGGACTCTGAAGAGAGAGTCACGAATTTTCATTAGTATCTTTTAGCCTTCTGTCTGTATCCTTCCTGTATTCTTTAGTATAGTTTAGTATAGTATTCTTTAATATGATATAGATCATAAAATAATAAATTAGCCTTCTGAGAGCATGGAGTCAGATTCATTCCTTCCTGCCATAGGGCACTCCACAAATACGACACTCCAGGGTAGAGGGGACAAGCTTTACACCACCTAAGCACTCTTTTCCTGCTTCTCTCTCCCTCTGCAGACGGAACTCCCAAAATCATCTCTGCCTTCAGCGAGAAAGTGGTGAGCCCAGGAGAGCCAGTGTCCCTGATGTGCAACGTGAAGGGGACTCCCCTGCCCACCATCACCTGGACACTGGATGAGGACCCCATCGTGAAGGACGGCAGCCACAGGATCAGCCAGATCATCACCTCTGAGGGCAACGTGGTCAGTTACCTGAACATCTCCAACACCCAGGTCCGGGACGGGGGCGTTTATCGCTGCACTGCCAACAACTCTGCGGGAGTCGTCCTGTACCAGGCTCGAATAAACGTAAGAGGTGCTTGTCAAATCAGCTCCTCAAAAAAAACACACATAACTCATTGTAGTGGAGAAGAAGATTGTTGCATGTGATGAGATTTTGGAATGCCAAAAACCGACGTAATGGTTTTCTCCTCTTCTTTTCTCCCCCTCCGCTCTCTTTTCCCACCCTGCCTCTCCAGCCCCATCTAGAAAGTGTATGGTATGGTTAAATGTTGGAAGAACCCTTTGGCTTGTGTCCTTTAGTCTATTTTTCCTCTACTCATCTCTACTAGTTCACAGTCTCTTTGCTTTAGTCCTGCTGTGCATGGTTTTCCTTCTCCTTTCCTCCTTTACCTGTCCAACATCCATTGTAATTATTCATGTGTACAGAACTTTACCTTGAATTTCTGGCTCTACATGGCATAATACCCATCCTCATGGGTATATATATACTTTATATACATAGCAAATGAAAAAGCTAATTGTTTCAGTGTTCTCATGTGTAACAGGAGTCTAGCTCCATATCAGTGTTAGTATTTCACATTAATTAAATCACACTCAGCCTTTTAATTTGTAACACAGCAAAGATTTTATCGGGCAAGTGCTGGATAACACAAATATATACCCCCACATAATTAGCATGGATGCTGCAGGGTAAGGAAAAAGTAGAGCATACAAAGATTAGGAAAACTGCTTAAGTAGCTCTTAAAAGTAAAAATCTGTCAAATGCTAAGAACCATAGCACGAGCCGCGTCTGCTAACATCTGTATATCCAGAAATAATTTCACCCATTCCCTCGAGCAAACGTGCCTTTAAATTGCCCTCAAGAGCTCCTTTCCTTGCCTTGGCAGGGCCAGCGAGCATCCGGCCCATGAAAAACATCACGGCCATCGCTGGGAGGGACACCTACATCCACTGCAGGGTCATCGGGTACCCCTACTACTCCATCAAGTGGTACAAGAACTCCAACCTGCTGCCCTTCAACCATCGCCAAGTGGCGTTCGAGAACAACGGCACGCTGAAGCTCTCGGACGTGCAGAAGGAGGTGGACGAGGGCGAGTACACCTGCAACGTCCTGGTCCAGCCCCAGCTGTCCACCAGCCAGAGCGTGCACGTGACAGTGAAAGGTGAGCACAGCTGGCTCTCGGGTTTCGTGTTGCTGGAATGGCTCCTGAGGTATAAAAGAGTCTTTTTTCCCAGCCCCGCGACTGAAGAAGAAGATGAGATCCCTCAGCTCTGTTTTTCAAGGTTGTTTATTTTCTCTTATCTAATACATTATTTCTGTGACCTGCAGAGATCTGTCCAGAAGGTTGAGTTGAGGCACGCTGACTGCCATTGGGGTGGTATTAGCTTTTTATACAAAGAACTACATATACTTTATTTACAATAATTCTCCAATACCTATCACCTGTGTTAGACAGTCTGTCTCTACCCTACCAATCCAGAAATGTCACCACCACAGCAGAAGATGGAGGACAAGAAGAAGAAGAAAAAGACAGGACATGTCCAGATTCCTCCATTTTGTCTCTTGAACCCCCTTCTAAATCCCAAAAATTCTACATTTTCACCTTGTGACAAATTAAATGTCATTCTACTCAGACTCTTGTGGCTTGTAACTCCTCACACAAAGTTGGTAATTGTCTCCGTGGGTTAAAATTGAAGGCACAGGTGTCTTTGACTCCGTGCCAAAGTCTCTGAGTCCCTTGCCAGGGTCTAGAGCCCTCCAGGGCAGCCAGAGGAATGTCCTGGGTTCCAACAGTTGGAAAAAGCAGAGCCTGGCTAATTGCTGGGTCATTGGTGGAATTGCACACGTAGGATCGTCCTGGCAGGCGGGTAATGAGCAGTTTGAGGAGGTTAATCCAGATTTGTGTTAATTTTTAATGATGACACAGAGCTAATCAGTCATTGTGTCTTGTTCTCTCCTGACTTTTACCCTCCTTGGCTCAGCTGGTCCTTGTTGTTGTTGTTGCCTCTGAGTGGGGGCCTTGCATCTTGAGTTTGCTACGAGCACTTTTCACTACAACTAAATCAGGAAATTAATGGTTTGTCACACACGTTTCACCGGTGACTGTCTCTCTACTGGACAACAAAGTTCCAATTTTCATTAGCCGGTGACTTTCTGGCTTTTAAAACATGAGATGAGAATTTTAATGTCTGTTCTTTTGCCATGAAGCAGAGACAGGAACTAAAAGCATTAACCTTGCTTTCCTCTTATTAAGTGATTATCTGAGTGCTCTTCATGCTTAGAAAGATAACACTGTAAATAAATGTGACCTGAAATTTTAATAGGATGCTTCAAATCTAGTCAAATAGTCCAAAACAAGGATGTTCAGATGGCCCTGAAAGACTTCAGAAAGAGATTGAGAATAGGAAATTTTTACCATTGTGTCCTGACTGTTCTGACATTGGCAATGTTCAGACCTATTCATGAGGATACAAAAGACAGAAAACCTGATTGCAGTAGCACCTAGTTTTGAGCAATGGGGCCACGAAATACTGCACTTTATGTGAGCCTGTAGGAAGAATTAGAGCATAATTTCACTGTTCCTGAAGTTATTAGAAACTTTTCCTGGGTTGGTTTTTGGGTTTTTTTGGAGGTAGAGGAGAGGAAAAGGAAGGGAGGTTGAATCTTGTATCCATTCTCAGATAAAATGCAGAGAACAGTAAGGTGAAATGACTTTGTTACAGACTTCCTTCTGCTCTGTTAGTTTTGCCCTTAGCAGTCTGGAGTGATGCAATTGTTATTTTTTTTTTCCAAGAGTTTAGGGGATTAGCTTTAAGCCATGAGCAATTTGGAGTCTGAAAGGCATGACATCTCCCACACCTGAGACCATCAGGGGCACTGGTCACAAGCTGTGGCATAAAAAGCCAACATCACCTTTTGTTTTCATGTGTGTTGTGCTTTGCTTGACATTACAATGATTTCACAGATCTGTTGGTAGAGTTTAGGAACTGAATGACAAATTAGTCACTGTGCTGCTGCTGCACTAAGAGGCCACCATGGAAATTCTGGTGGGGAAAAGCTGCCTCTTAAATGATACCATTTTTCAAATGACTGTCAAAATGAATGTAGCCAGACAAAACAAATCCAGCAGTCACAGGCATTGAGATCAAAACAATACCAATCACTGAGAACACTAACTGGTATCTCAGGTGAAATATTGCTTTTTCTTCCATTAGGTTACAGTTTCCAACTTGGCAATTCCTCCCCCAGAAAGCAGATTGCCAGCTCCAGAAATTTGGATTGAGCTGTAATTTTTGGCAATGATTTTACTTCCTTGATGGGGTTCTACCTCCCACTAGACCAGGTTGCTCCAAGCATTGAAAAGACATTGTAATTTGAAAATAAGGTTAATAGCCTGGTTTCATCTACAAAGCCCAAAATGTCACAGGTGAGGTTTTTAGGTCAGACCTGAACAGTTCTCAATGTTCTGCTGTTGTAGCTTGAGGTCAGCAGTGCCACAGCAGATTTTATCTAACATACTAGTGGGGAGTCAAAAGTGGCCTGGTGCTTTAAAATATTATTAATGTATGTGTGTGTGTGTGTGTGTGTTACCTTTTCATTTTATATATTCCAAACCTAATGGGATGAGTTTTTAAGCACTTCTATTTGATACCACGAAAATACAAAATATGGCCCAGCTTGCATACTGGAGGTTAAAAGTGCTCTGAAATACAACATTGCAAGGGGAGTTAAAATCAATGCTCAAATATCCTTATTTACAGTTCAGCTTCTCCTACCATCAGTATAAATATTTTTTTCCAGAGGAACAGAGGGAGAATGATTGTTCATCTTCAATACAAGTCCTTTGCTTTGCTCTCTGTTCTGCTACAAGCTTTGTGGGTGACCTCAAACCATTCAGCTGAAGGGTGACTCAGAAGAGATGACAATGAATGAGCTGTTACTTTGTGGGTTTTTTTCCCCTCCATGTTCTGCTTTGAGGACATAATTATTAATTTCCTCATGAGTTTATAATCTCTGTGGTATCTGAATGTCTCAGAAACAATATGTTCATTTTCAGAAGCCACCTGGGTCACCAGGAAAAATGGCGATAAGGCACAAACTGAACTCAAAAATATCCACACTTTTTTTGTATATTCAATTTCAGAAGGTTACAGCTTAATTTTTCCAGTTCACCTGTCTTTATGTAGCCTTTATATGTTCAAAGCTCTGCTCCCATTGAAATGAAGTTGCTCCTGAGAGTTCTGTTTCCTCCTTCAGAGCAGTCACATCACCCAGCTTAGCAACCCCCTGGGAAAGACAGATTTATGTAATTTAATTAGCTTTATCTGACAGATCTGTGGCAAAGGTAAATGCAGAATTTGGCTCTACGGGGCAGCACTTATCTGCATTAGGCAAACAAATGGTTTTTAGAGTCGGCAGTCCTCTGCCACATTGACTTTCCACTTTCCAAATCCTCCAGCATGTGAAGCACCCTGGTTCTGGCTGGGATGAAGACTTGCTTAAAGCAGCATTTAAATAAAAACATGTAACACCATGAGCATGCCATCAAATACAAGAGTGCTGTCCACTCTGCAGGGTATTTTGACATTTGCAAACATCCAAATGAAAGTTAAATCATCCTTCAGAAATCATGATAAGGTCACAGATAGGAGAATAGATAGGATAGCATTTCTTGACAATAATTTTAAATGGATTCCTGGCTGCCAGAGAACCTGAGAGGGGCTTTCAGAGCCTTCCTGTGCATCCTCCCACCTGGCAAGCTCTGGGAAAGCCAAAAGCTTGAGAGCTGATCACTTCTGTGATATTTGACCTTAGATCCTCTGCTTCTTTGCCCTGCTGATCAGAAGAATCAATGAGACATGACAGGAAATCTGTTTTTCCATTTTTTAGGAATAACTGCTGCCCTCATCTGCATAGCCACCTATGCCAGAGGTCTGCAGCTCCAAATAACTCTGTCCCACAGAAATTCCTGTCATTCCTGCCCTGCTCTCTCCCCCCAGATCTTGCCTTCCCCTTGTCTCTCCCAAAATCTGGATTTGGGAGGCAGCAGTGCCCTGAGCTGTCTGCTGGGAGCTGAGTGCATGAGCTGCCAGGAGAACATGCAGGTTTCTGCTTGGCACATTTAACTCCCATGGAACCATGCCTGAGTCCTAACAGGGCTTTTTGGAAATCAAGCCAGCTTGGGTTTTTTTTTTTGGTTTTTTTTTTTTTTGTATTTGGACAAATGATTTGGGCAGTTCTTATTTCTGACAGAAAGCCATGCAAACTATCCACCCTGTAATGCACAAGTAACAGAGGGAGACCACAACTGTACTTACATACTTAATTTCTGTATTCCATACCTGCTGACCCTTGCAACTGTAATAAAACCTTTCCAGCACATTTTGATTTGGCCTATGTTAGGTGTAATTTTATTTTTAGCTTTTTTTGTGAAGTAAACTGAACCCCCTTTCCCCTGCCTCCTGCAAAGTGGGAACAGCAGTTACTGCCATCATCAGAAATAATTGAGATTAGCCTTGCTAAGGATACTGGCACACATCCTTGCCAAGAACAGAATTATTCTTAGCAGCCCCAGTTTGTTGCTCTGTGTTCAGCCCAGCTCTTGTGGTTTGCCAGAGGGGTTTGTACACATTTGCCAAAGGCAGAGAACTGTTGGAGTCAGAGATCCTAAAGAGAAGAATATCCTGTAGAAGATGCAGATTTTCTCTTCACTCCCACTCACAATGACCTGTCCTCCTCAGTTTTCTCCAGCTCCTCCTTTTTCCAAGTCCTGGCTCTTCTCCTCTGAGTTCCAAAATCTGAACTCAAAGTGTTTATCATGTCAGCTCTAATATCCACACTGCCTTGTTCTCAAGACTCAAAATGACCTTTCCCTTTGGATACTCCAACTATTTTCCCAGCCTCCAGTTCCAGTCCTCTCTGCCATCCTTCAAATTCAAGCACTGGAGTGACAAATCTGCCCTGATTTCTGAAATCTCACCAGACTGACTCAGCCACTGAAAGGTAGTGCTGGGATGTGCTCAGGGATGCTTGGACTCTGCAAAATGTTCTCTCCACATCTGATCATGTGGTGGTTTTGTTTATTTATTGACTTGGTTTTTCTCAGAATGCAAAACTTGGGCACCATTGGGATGAATTTTTATAGGTATAGCAAGAACTTCTGAGTCTGGGAACATCACCTGAATTTGAAATCCATCCTGCTAAATCCATGGGGCAGGTGGGACTTCTCAGGTTCAAAACAAAATACCTTTGTTTGTTTTTGTTTTTGTTTTTTTTTCTGGTTTTATGGTAGAATTGATATTTACCGTGTCTCAGTTTTCCCACTCTCCCACCTTATTCTTGGAAATGGCCAAAGAATTGTAGCTGAAACCTTCCAGCTGAAATGACTCAGCCTGAGGCAGACACCTGGCCTGGCAAACTGCTACCCAAACAAAAGTCAAACTGCAAGCAAATGAAAATAGTCTTATCATGGGAAATGTTGGCAAACAAAGAAAGAAGTTATATTACCCGCCCTATCTCTAATTTTCATATTTCCATTGAAAATAAAAACCAAAAAAACCACATTAAAGTTGAAAGGTATTAAAATAATAATAGCAGTATCTCTTTTACAGCATTTTAGTAGATCTCAGAGCTTTTAAGAACAGGAGTGAGTTATCATCTCCATTTTTTTATTATGCAATTTATAGTAATAGTTTTCCCAGCTACAGTAAAAGCCATCAGTGGTAAGTGATGATTTTCTTGTCATCAGTCTCATGGGACACATTCTCATGTAAACAGCCTGCTGCTATTCACACTTCTCCAACAGAAATTAATTGAAAAAGAAGCCCCTGAGAGGGAAGGGTACAGCATCATTAAAAAAAAAAGTGTGGTGTTCAAAAGGACTGTTTCTGGTCTTGTTGAGCTTATGTATTTCATTGATTTAGAAAGGTTCTTGTATGTAAAGTGAGCACCTCACCTGTTGTGAACCACAAAAAGGAATTGTACCAGCCTTGTTTCATGTTGGAATACAAGCAAACCAAACAGGGGCTACTTCTAAATGGCTTCATGTTTGCAACTCTTTGAATAGATCTTCCTCATCTTTCCTGGGAAGTGTCTAGCTCTTTCTAATACCTGAACTGCTGTTGGTGAATTTGCATTGCAAATCAGTTCAGAGAGGGCTGGTTTAGATAGTGAAAAATATGCAGGCACAAAAGGAAAAAACATCATTGGAAATCTTTGCAGGGTTCTTCAATCAATCTGCTAATCTGTGCATGCTTCAGCCTGGAATTGTGCATTATGGCAAGTGGGAGTTCAGCTTCATGCACAAATCTCAGATCTTCATGCACAAATCTCAGATCTTACATGTCCTACTGACTGACTTTGCCAATAGACTGAATCAGAAAAAAAAAACCAAACTTCTGGCCTTGGTGTCTTTCAGATCTTTCTTTCATTATATCACTTTCTGCCTTTTTTCCACTCCCCCATCCTATATGGTTTTGGATGCCTTCAAACTTGTCACAACTTCCTTGGGAAGAAACACTCAGACCTCTCAGAGTGACTGAAGTTGTCATGTACAGGAATCACAGCAGGGCCCTGTGGTCAGAGTGATGAGAATGTGCCATTGTGCAAAACATCCTGGAAAATGCACTTAGGATCTCCTCTCAGGTCACATCATGGGCATGGGGAGTAGTTTTGGGGGACAACCAGTGGCAGAGCCTGATTTAAGGGAATTTACACTTTGATAGGGATGTCTCAAGGGTGTCTAATGTAGAAATTGCTGAAGATAAGACTGGAACTGGCTGATATTCTTGACAGGGCTGTGTAAATTTTTTTGCTATTCAGCATAGAGCAGCTTAAGGTTAGCTTTGCACTAAAATTCCTGATTTACATTCTTTAAAGTCTCACAAGTATCATCTGGATGTGTCTTACTCTGCACCAGTACACTTGTAATGTAACTCCTGTAATGACTTCACCCCTGACACTGCAGAAATGGTCACCCAAAAATGTCTGTTAAAGTTGTTCCACCACTATCCCAGTATTCATGACAAGGAATTAGTATGCACAAATCTAAAACTTTTCCCTTAAATATAAAGCAAAACTCCCTGGATTTGTTCACAGTCTTATATCTTTTATCTTTCAAACATAATTTATGTCTGTGATGGATGCATTTATTTGTGAATCATGCAAACAATGTGAAATGAGCCTTAATACTTCAACAAGTGCCTCAATTAAGGAGTTCAAGATGCTTTGTATACTATGTTTATCAAAAACTGGCCCTCTTCTCTGTCTTACAGTGCAGATTTGTTTACTTAAGATTTTAAGAAGGTGTGTTCTTGATCTTTTCCTGTGTTTATTTTGTCAATTATCTTTTGGCTCCAGTGATTTAGTTGGACTTTTCACAGTGATACCTGAGGACAAAAATCACTTTAGATCAGGTAGGGGCTGAACAAGGGCAGTATCTCTGGAGCAGGTTCCAAAAGTGAGGCCTTTAATTAGGAAGCACTTCAGCAATGAAGGGATCAGCTTCTTGCATGAAAATACTCCTGCAGCTGCTGTCTTATCTTCACATCAAGGTTTTCTTTCTTACAAATAAATAGCAAATGCATCCCCTTGGGCAGAAAAGTGAGCTCCCTACCATCCCAGCTTTGCAGGGTGTTTCAGGATGACAAGGGCTTGCACTTTTCTCCTCACAAAAGAGGCTGAAAGGAGAGGGTTCCATGGATGGATGAGACATGATTTAAAAGCACTTTTGTTTTCTACCAAAAATTTTGAATTTTAAATGCTCTCTCCTTTTGGAGAAGCTCCCACTGCAGCATCAAGGAGCCTGTGAGTGTTGGATGGCAGGAAAGGGGAGTGGGGACTGTGAAAACCTAAAAATTGCTAGCCCATGGCTAGGGTTTCTGCAGAGACAAAATAATTTTGGCTTTTTCACTCCTAGTGCACAAAATCTGGGGTCACACAGTTGCCCTAAGAGACTGCATAGGATGGATGAGACATGCCTTAAAAGCACTTTTGGTTCCCACACAACATTTTAAATGTTCTCTCCTTTTGGAGAAGCTCCCACTGCAGCATCAGGGAGCCTGTGAGTGTTGGATGGCAGGAAAGGGGAGTGGGGACTGTGATGGCTGTGAAAACCCAAAAATTGCTAGCCCATGGCTAGGGTTTGTGCAGAGACAAAATAATTTTGGCTTTTTCACTCCCAGTGCACGAAATCTGGGGTCACACAGCTGCCCTAAGGGACTGCATAGCCTGGTGGCTGTGATTTTGCATCAGCCATAAATATTCATTGCCAGAAGTATTTTGTGTTGCAGACACAGCCCCTGCAACAGTGCTGTTGCAAGAAAAGCCATCAGGGAGCTGTTTATAATGATAAAGCAGGGGATGATTCTCATTTTGCTGTGCAGAACACCATGTTCAGCTGGCTGCTGCAGGAAACAGGAGATCTGCAGGGTGCTCTGTCTTAGTAAATCATCTCAGCAGCTCCTCCCAGCAAAACTCCCATGGAACAGAGGGCAAGAAATTAAGGATGTTCCTCCGCTAATGGAGAGCAGCGTGGAAGCCCTCCTTGCCCTCCTTTCCAGCAGTCCCCCAGAGGTACAGAAGACCTTGCTAGGGCACAAAAACATAATTTAAATCTTCCTGTATTAGCACTAATGAGGCTGGCCCATGCTCCTCTTCTTAAATAGACACTTAATTCAAGCTCTCATCAATAAAGCATTCCCAGGACACAGCACTTGGTCGCATGAAGCAGAGATTTTCACTCTTCTGCCCGTTGTGGGTAGAGAAAAATATCCCTTCCATGTACACAAGCACAAAGGCTATTCTCTCTCTGGTTAAGATGGAACAACTTATATATAAAATAAGATAATTTCACCAAAAAAAAAAATCAAAAGTATGAAATATGGTCAAACTAAAGCTATGTATAGGGGAGTAAAATATATAAACACACACTGAAGTATTTTAAACAGATTTTAAATGCATCTGTCCTACTGTAAATTTTCTCTGGAACAACTTATATATAAAGTAGCATAATTTTAAAATAGCATAATAATTATATATATTATATATAATAGCTATATAATATAGAGCACCAATAGCTCTATATATAGAGCACCAAAAAAATCAAATGCAAGCTCTGAAATTTCGTCAAACTAAAGCTACGTATAGGGAAATAAATACGTACACATAAAATAAAATACATAAACACACCTTGAAGTATTTTAAACATATTTTAAATACATCAGTCCTACTGTAAATTTTCTCTCTCTAAGTACTATATACCCCTCTTATTTTTTTAGTGCTTTTTGGCAATGGTACAGCTTTAGTGTGCAAAAAAACCTCCTCATGTTGGTTAATCAAGCTTGTTATTTTCTTCTATCAAGGATATATCTCTACTTTTCACAGCAGATATTGATAGAGACAGAAAATTTTATATTTTAGAAATTATTTGCCGGATATCATCATAAAATTTTAATAAGTGATTTTTTTGGTGGTTATTTCCTTCTTCAAATGAGCAGAAAGAAAGTTTACGTCCTATGATAGCTCATCAAAAACTTACTTTACCAATTTAAACTGGTGAATACCATAGCTGAAAAATACTCCTCAATAATTCAAAGTTTTTGCAAGACTGTTTACTTACTTCTAAGTGCTGATTTTTAAATTACACACTGTCTTTTAAAATAAGATCCTCATAAGGACTGCAAGCTGCTTCAGGTTGAATATACATTATATTTTATGAAGCAGAAATGTTGGTTTCCACTGTATCTTAAAAACCTGAATAGAAGGATAATGTGCTGCCTAAAAATATATCAGCCAATTTCTGAAATACTCTGCAGGCTGCTACTTATATTTTAGAGCTGGTGAATGCAGCCTTGCAAATCAATATTTTCTGAAAAACATTTCTATGTCACCTAATGATCTTTCTCCCTGTTTTCTTCATCAGGGAGATGGAGAGTGAAGATGCACATTATAATCCTTGGGCAATATTTTGTCTGACTTTTGATATCATTTTGTCTGTGAAAGATTGGCTCAAATTTGTTACACACTCGGCAGAAAATACAGAAGTGATTTGCCACCCTGTTGTGAATTTTAGTGCATTTTTCAGTAATGATGTCTGAGGTGAAGAGAAGGATTTGGGCAGAAATGTGCTGGGCACCACAGTAAGGGGAGGACTTGGCATTTAGCAGGTATTTATACTTATCAAGGGGAAAATTTATGGTAAAACCTTTTGAAAGGCACATTCAGTAAATTCCTCATTCCCATTCATATTATGAACTGCTTGTCAATAAATGCTAAGAGAATTTTTTTTCTGCTGATGTACAAAGAATCTGAGATATGTCATGTGAATGAGCTAGCTGGCCTAAGGTAATGCCAAGAGGCTGCAGGTATTTTGCCTCACTTGGTGACAGCAAAAGTCCCCAAGTGAACAAGCAGGTACTTTCCAGTGCTCAAAGTTCAAATAAACACAGTAATTTATACCAAGTTTCTTTTTTTTCTATGCCTGATCTACCAGGTTTTCAGAATGCCAAAGGACAGGTTTTAGCCATTAGAGAGATGGCAGCCAGGAAAAGTGACAAAAAGGGATGGCAGTGGCACTTTTCCCAAACCTAGACAGTGAGGCACTCTTGGGAAAAGCCAGTGAAGGCCTGGAAGGATGAATTGTGTTGTCCTGTCCCTGATGTCACCTCTCTGGGGCAGCTGAACATGGTCATACTTCCCCTCATCAAATGGCACTGTGGCTGTGCTGGAAACTGTGGAGTTAAAACCAAATTTGTATTTGTCAACCTCCTGAGCTGTGAGGAGAATCTGCACAAACATTTGAACACGGCTTTGAACAAGGCCTTAGACCTTTGGGGGGCCTGGAGTCTTGGAATTACAAATCACAGAATGGTTTGGGCTGGAAAGGACCTTAAAAATCATCCAGGGCCACCCCTGCCATGGCAGGGACACCTCCCACTGTCCCAGGCTGCTCCAAGCCCCAATGTCCCTCTGTCCAGCTCAGGTGATTTCCCAGCTGCAGAGCTGCCCCAGCCCTGGGCCCAGCCCAGGGAGGAGCTGGAGCTGCTGCAGAGAGCCCAGAGGAGGCTCCAGGATGAGCAGAGGGATGGAGCAGCTCTGCTGGCAGGAAAGGCTGGCACAGCTGGCATTGTTCACCTGCACAGGAGAAGCTTTGGCCTGAGCTCAGGGTGGCCTTGCAGGGCCTGAAGGAGCCCCAGGAAAGCTGGAGAGAGACAATTTCCAGGGCATGCAGGGACAGCACACAGGGAATGGCTTCAAATTGCCAGAGATAAATTAGATATTAGCAGAAATTCTTCACTGTGATAGTGGTGAAACACTGGAATAGGTTGCCCAGAGATTTTGTGGCTGCCCCTGGATCCCTGGCAGTGCCCAAGGCCAGGTTGGATGGGGCTCGGAGCCACCTTGGATGATGGAAAGAATCTCTGCTCATGGGAGGAATGTTAGGACAAGATGATCTTTCCTTCCAACCCGACCCATTCTGTGATTCCCTCATCCCATAATTAGAGCAAAGGGAGGCAAAATGGGGATGGATGTCAAAGGAACCCTGCCAATGAGCTGATGGATGAGCAGCTCACCAGCTGGGCATGCAGCAGGTCCCCCTCCCTGGGTGCTGCCTGCACTGAAGGAGCTTTGCTGACAGCAAGCAGCCAGGGTGGATTGCAATTCAGGGATTTTCCCTCTGCTTGTCCTTCAGCAAACAGTGAGACAGCGGCTGCAGGGAGAGCCAGACAACCTCTGTCATGATTTCTGGGGAAATTCAGAGGAGGCATCTGTGTTTTCTCATATCATCCTATTCCTTCCACAGCTGATGGGAGCAAAAATTGCTTTGAAGTACCTGGAGCTGCAGATATAAATTACAGTTGAATTAGGATTTTAAACACTGCCTCAAGGCTGGTTTCCTGGAGTCTCAGACAGGCAGGGACATATGTGGCAGAGAACTTGCTACTGATAGAAAGTGTTTTTTCTAGAAATTGCCCACCACAGAGAGAAACATGATTTTGCTCAGTAATTAATGTCATGACTTTATCAAATTGTAAAACAGGAAAAGAAGGGACAGTGCAGAGCGGGCAGAAGGCACAAAAGGGATGGAGGAGCTCTTCTGGCAGGACAAAATGGTACCAAAAGCTGAACTGAGATGGAAATTAGATGAGAAGAGAAGGAGAAAAGGAAAAAATCTCACCTTTATGAAAGCCCAAACTGTGTGGAATTGCTGTCATTTTATATCAAATTGCCTCTTTTTCTTTTTCCTCCCTGAGGAACATGGATTACCTCAAGTATTGGGACTAAAGAAGTACTGCAGCAAAGGAAAAGCTCAAAATGGAGTTATTTAAATAGGTGAGCCCTATGCTTCCCCAGGAGTTGTGTGCTGGAGCCCCAGACTGGGGTAAAGAAGGAGAGCTGCTTTCTGCCATGCTTGAAGCAGATTTCCTGCCCCAGGTGTAACTTCAGATGGGCAGGAATGAAGTTGGGCTGTGACAAGAATCCCTCAGGTAGGAAGGAGCAGGGGACAGGGGGGTGGGTTTGTGACCCTTGGGGCCTGTGCCATGCCCTGTGCTGAGCCTGGGGCTGATGGAGCCCTGGAATGACTCCAGAGAGGGACAGGGACTTGGGGTGAGCCAGGAATGATGGTGAGAGCTTCCCCCACCTCCCCACAAATCATGGAGTGGGTTGGAAGGGACTTTAAAGCCCACCCCTGCCATGGCAGGGACACCTCCCACTGTGCCAGGTGCTCCAGCCCCAGTGTCCAACCTGGCCTTGGGCACTGCCAGGGATCCAGGGGCAGCCATAGCTGCTCTGGGAATTTCAAACCAGCCCCTGCTCACCCTCACTGAAAATAATTTCTTCCTAATATCCCATCTAGACCTGCCCTCTTCCAGTCTAAAGCAATTTCCCCTTTTTCTGTCACTAAATGTCCTTGCAGAATGTTTCTCTCCACCTCCTGAGTGTCTGAGCTGGCCACCACATGCTGCTTTGTTTCCCCCAAATGAGGTCATCGCTTGAGAACAAATTCTAGGTTGTCATCACAAAAATTTTACATATTGCCACCAAAGAATTGTCAGTTATTTCCATTAATTTATATAAATACGCCTTCAGCCACCACGAGGACTGCAACTGCAAAGAGCAAACATTTTAATCATGTTCCAGAAGATTGCAGTTTGCTCAAGCACCTGCCAGCTTTATCCTGGCAGGCCAGGCTAGGATTGCTCTGGCATTTTACTGTGGCTTGTGTTTGATGATCAATTTATCCCATAATTTTATTTTTTTTTCTGGGCAATAAATACTTGCTGTGTGTGGCAAAGCATCTGGAGCCACTTGTTAGTCCAGCACACAAGGGATGCAGAGCAGTCAGCACAACCACTGTCTAATTTGGAAGCTAGAATTTATTTATGTCTGCTGGTCAAGCTACATCCTTTCCTGTACTATGACTGTGAAAGAAATTTTTGCTTTGGGTGACTTTTAAAAGCAGAAAGGGCCCATCAGGGATGCAGGCAGCACCTCCAGAAAGGAGAAAGGGCTCCTGCAGTTCCTGCAGCAAAAATGGGGACAGGTTTGCATGGCAGAGCAGGGAACAGCCCTGAGATTTAGCAGATTTCCAGCTGAAGGCACTGGCACTCCTTGGAGTGGGGCTGAAGCAGGGGGGCTGATTGCCAGAGCAGCTCAGCAGCAGAGCCTGGGAGAACAACAATCCAAAACCCACTTTTGTTGCCTAGTAATGTGGGAATACAGCAGGCAGCATGAGTGCTGTACCATATAAAAAACCAGCCTGGTGTTGTCCAGGCTTGATCTCATCTTTTAGTTAGACAGTGCCAAAAGGTTGTTTTTCAGGACTTTACACACCTTAAAAAATAAAAACCTTGCTAAGAAATGCATTCCTTGCACTGCCAGCAATGCATCAGCTGAGGAAGGTGGCAGAGACCTGTTGAAGAGAGGGGAGCTTCGTTTGGTGTGGCCACTGCTGACTCAAATCCATGTCAAAATGTTCCCAGAGTCTGGTGCACAATTATTTCAAAAGGGAATAGGCTTGGATAAATATTTCCAAGCCTGGAGTGGATGGTCAGCACTGTTTGCAAACACAAACACTGTGGCACCATCCAACTGTTTGGTTGTGCAGCTGGTAGCACTAAAATCAACTTTTGAAGAGATCCCTGCATCTTCAAATGGAAAAAGGGAATTACTGAGTGCTTGTTTAGCTCAGGCACTGCAGGAACAGCAACCACACTCTCTCTGAGACAGGAGTTGAGCTTCTAAAGAAGACAGGACAGGAGGTTTCTGTCACGTTTCCCTCCCTGCCAGCAGATTGCTCCTGTCAGCCTTGACAAAGGGGAAATTTTGAGGCACAGAGGGCTCAGCTCTGCACATTCTGCAGATACAGCACATGACTCTTTAATGTTCATTTCTATTTGCTAAGTTGTGGCTCTTAAGCCTCTTAAAGGTGGTGAAGATGCAGATGGGCAAATGCAGATTTTTTAAATAGTAAAAACTATGACATTCTTATAATTAGAACAATCTCATCTTGTACATGCTGAAGTTTGACACAGTACATTAGCTGAAGGTTAAATTACAACAAAGTACAGCTGAAAAGTTCAGAAACATAAAACTTCTCTAAAAAAAACCTCATAAAATTATTTAATTCACTGCCACACATTTGTTCTCGAGTAGCTGGATTCACATTTTGATTTCTGGGAGGGAAATTTTCATTCCCTGTTGGAAGTAGTTTCTGAAGGAAGGAAAAAGGTCACTTTGAAAACTGTTGACGTCTGCAAACGGGGGAAAACTCTTGATTGATTTATGTTTGTTTGTACCATGTGTGATGGGAACTGAAATATTAAGTAAAGGGTGTGGGGAGGGCATCAGGAATCCTGTATTAGAGAAGGTCAGGTTCTATTTTCAAACATCTTAATTTTTCAGGACTCTGGCTTTCTCTCACACTTAATAGTTATGGCATTTGCTGTGTAAATTCCTAACTCAAATATATCAGCAGAAAGATGACCTTGCCAGATTGCAGAAATATGCTAAATATTAAATCCCTTAAGGCTTAGGCTTCGCTCACACATGCAAAGAAGTTTCAAGAAATGATTATGAAATACAAATACGCATCACAGCTACACTGAACTTACATAATATCTTAGACAAGAAAGTTAAGTTCTAATAACTGGCTTTTAGATGTCACTGCCACAGGAAAATTCAGGAAAAAAGATCATCTTGGTATGCTAAGGGAAACATACTCCACCAGATCCCCTATTTTTCATCCAAGAAAAGCAGAAGCTCACTTAGTTTCCCTAAAACGTGAGCTGAATCAAAATACCAAATCAAAATGCTTTTATCTCCCAGAATTCTTTAAATGTCCATGTGTTTGTGCCCACATGGGCAATATCTGGAGCTGAACACAACAATTGGATGCCCTGGCCAAAAACTCACCTGGTATCTTCATATCTCAGAGCTGCTATCACCTTTAATTGATTGATTATCCAGAAAAAAAGAGCTGGAAATAACCTGTGCTTTGACTGACAGTTCAGTTAATGAGCTTAACTAGATAATCCTGGGAGGTCTGAAGATAAACACCACAGCTCAGGAAAGGTATTACCCCTGGTTTTCTCCTCACTCTGGCTTTACCAAGTGCACAGTTCCAAGACAAAAGACAAGGGGCACAGCCCAGTGCCCAGAAAATATCCCAACTGCTTCAATTGTTTTGTTAATGAAGAACAAGGACAGCCAACTTCCACCAACATCTCAACAAAATTTTAAAATGTGGCTTCTCCTTTTTTTCTAGGAAAAATTACATGACTCTTGAAACCACTCAAGTAAACAAAAAAATAGAAAACCCCACAAATAACAGGAAAAAAAAAGAGAGAAAAAAAGACCTTTTAACCCCAGAGACTGCAACTTTTTTCTTAGTTTAGCAATGCAGCTCTTACCAAGGTGAGGTAGCAGAGGTGCAGTGCACTTTTCTGAAAGTTCAGCTAAATCCAGAATCTCTCATGTTGCACTAAGTGGGAGAATAACACAGTTATTCTGCTGAACAGGGTATTTAGAAAGAAATCTCTCTTAGATCAATTAACTTGGCTGACTGTATGTAGGCGAGAACCAGATTTCTCTGAAATATTTGGCCTTAGTTAATCAGAGGAGTGATCAGGCTGTGTCAGTGTCAGGCTCAAGCAGTGAGCTCATTTTCTTTCTTTTCAGGTTAGAGGAAGAAGGATCCTGTAAAAAATTGTCAATTTTCTCAATTATGATTCCCGAGTAATTTTTGACTGCAGAATGAAAATCCCTAAATTGCCGTGAAGTCATAAATACCCTGGGTTATATAACCCAGCCTCACATTCTCATTAAAAGTGATGTCTTCAGCATCATTTACTAATTCCTCATTTTTTTCCCAACTTTGGTGAAAACTGCCTTGCAAGGAGCCCACCTCCAACACTTGGCCCTTGTCCTTGAGGGGTTTATTGGATGAACTTCCAAGCCTCCATTAACTGTGAATTTCCAGTCTATTAACTCTTTAGCTCTGGTATCACATGGGCATTTCTAACACAAACCCTGCTGCAGTGAGTGTGGATCCATGACATAAACAAGGAAGGAGCAGTGGATTGGATCAGCTCCATCTGGAAATGGGATAAACTCCTCTCTGTCTCACCAAACTGAGGTGATTTTGCTGCAGAAGGAGGCTGGACACTTTCAAAGGTTGGGAGCCAGACTAAAACCTGAGGAAGGGCTTAAATAGGCAGTGGGTCAGCTTGGTTTGCTGTCCAAAAAAGGGAATTTCAGCACCAGGAGAATGTCCTGTTCCTCCAGAGTTCCTCCAAACTCTCTCTGCAGGCAATTCCTGCACAGCAGATAATAGATGCTGATATGTAACCAGACAGAATTTGTTTGGCTTTGTTTCTGATGCAACAGACATATCAAAAAACAATCAGATGTCACTGCAGCTATATTTGCAAATGGATGGCTAATAACTGGAAGCTGGTGCAAATTAAGTCAGATTTATTTCACTCTAGGTGAGAGCTTGTTAATAACAGTGAAATGCACCAGGAAGAGAGGCTCTGCTAAATCTTCCTGCTTGGCAGAAGCCTCATCCATCACAGAACTGCTGCAGTTGAATATGGCACATTTACACAGTCTGTGAAAGATTTGCAAAAGCACCCAGGGGATTAAAGTGCACGAGTGCCAATGACTTTAAATGGTACTTGCTTTTGCAAATTTCATCCCCTGAGACTTCAGTAAACTTAATAATGCACAAAAATACAGTCTGAAGTGCAATCCAGCTTTACATAAGCTGGGCAAGTCTTGCTTTTGTTTTAATTTGATTGATATTTTAAGGGGAAAACAAAAACGACTGGTTTTTCTGGGTTTTTTTTAACTAAATGATCAGCCTGGAAAGTGGATTTTTAACAATGCTTAACTCCAAGGCTGACAAATACAAAAATTCCTGACAGCCAACAGATCAGATGGGTTTTTTTCAGTGAGAATCAACAAGTTTTATGTCAGAGAAGAGACAGGCAAAAGGAATTAAGTGGGCTTGACTAATCATCTCACCTAAAGAATATCACTGCTGACAGAGCACAGGAAAAAGGAGTTACAAGAGGGAACAGAATAGCCTAAAGCACACAAACAAAAGTAACCTTTTAAAGTTGATTTGCATCAGAGGCTGTGGACCATTGTCTAAAAATACTAATGTTGACTCCAGCAACCCAATCAAGCCTTATGCAGAGTATCACGAGAAAAGCTTTTCAGCTGGGAATGCTTTAGCAAGGAGCAGCAGGAAAATTGAGAGTGAAATTTGGTTGCTAGGACAAAGAACAAGAAACACAAGTGCATGCCTGATCATGCCATGATAACTAAGGCATGCCCTGGAAGCCTGGAAGAGCTGGGAAACCAAACTTTCTGTGTGCCTGAGTCCTCCTTGGCCGTGTGGTTTTATATTCCTGAGCTGCAAAACATTTTTCAGTGGCGTTTTGCAAGTCCCAGATGCATCACCTGCTCATTGTCAGCTCTTTCCAGGGCAGAGAGGGAGAGGGACACACTGCAGAAGTGGCAAGCAGGTGGGCATGTCTTCGAGGTTTTCTGCTGAATTATCCTTTCTGGGCGAAGCAGTGGCTTCCACACACACAGAGGGTGTGTATCATGTGTATCAGATTCTGGTTTGTATCATGTTTTACAATTTCACTCGGGTCTGGCTGGGTGGGAACTCACCAAAGCAGCCCAAGGGCTGCCCCCTGTGCCTGCAGAGTCACAGAATCACTGCGGATGGAAAACACCTCCAAGACTGAATCCAACATGGGACCCATCCCCACCCTGCCACCAGCCCAGAGCACTGAGTGCCACATCCTTGGACACTTCCAGGGATGGGGGCCCCACTGCCACCCTGAACATCTCTCCCAATGTTTAACAATCCCTTCAGTTGCAAGACCTGAATTGCAGAGGAAATCCCTCCTGATGCCCAGCCTGAAGCTGCCCTGGCCCATCCTGAAGCCCCCTGCCCTCCCCAGCAAGGGGGGCTGAGCTCCAGCAGGCTCTCAGCCTCAGGGTGATAAATCCTCAGGTGATAACTCCCAGCAGCAGGAGCCAGGCAGCAGCTCCAGGAGTTGTATCTCACCTTTATGGAGCTCATCCTCCCTCGTGCTGCAGCTCTGCAGTGAGGTGGCACCTGAGGAAAATCAAAATCAAGGGCAGGAACAAGGTTTATGTCGTGCTGGTGCAGCCAGGGAAGCAGCTGCTCATTGCTGCTGTGCACATGAGCCTGAGCTCTGACTGTGCAGTGGCACTGAAGGAAATGCTGTGCAGATGAAAAAGGGATGTTTATTATTTGGGTTCTTTTTTTTCCTCAAAGGAGAATTATCTGTTTCTGTGCAGGCAAAAAGAAAAAAAAAACTGTCATCGAGAGAATTTCCCCTCCTCGCTGGATACTTTCAGGATTTCCTTTATTCTTTTTACTTTTACTTTCTGCTTTGTTGCTAGTCCTTGAAGCTCTGGCAGCTCTAAACTAAAAATACTATTGGAAATTAGTACTATTGGCTACAAAGTGTGCAGGATTACAATTTCAATGTGCAGCACGGAATCAAGATAATGGACTTTTAATTCAGATGACAGGCACTAAGTCATGTACATCTGTGAGAAAGAAGCAGAAGAGGTAGCTCTCTGATGCCAAGAAAACTTGTTTTAATGGAAAGTGCTTCTATGAAAGGACCATTAACTTCTCCTGTATAAAAGTATGAAGAATATGATGCATAATCCAAGCTTTCCCCCTGTGGGCATCCACACAGCAGTTCTGAAAAAGAGCAGAAATAGAGGAGCTAATCATCCATCTTTCTGCTATGCAGCAGATGTCAATAAACTGGAGTTTGTGTTCCATTCCACTAAAATCCCAATGTCCCAGGCAATAACCTGTCCTTCAATAAACACAGGGCTAATGTCCATTGAGATGTGAGCTAATGCTGAGTGGAAAATGACTTCTCTGTTTACCTACACCCAAATTGCATTTTATTCATTTTCATTTACCAGATAAAAACAATTGATTGCCTCAGCTTATCCTTTGTGAAGAAAAGGCCTTTGTGAACAGGGGAGCATCGATGGCACAAGAATTCTAGCGGAATAAAATTGCTTTCCCCGCAAACAATGATTTTAATTTCTCCACAGATGATGTCTCCCAATTCTTTTAAGCCCTGGATGCAAGAGGTGGTTTGGGTGCTCTCCAGAGGCTGCAGGCACCATATGTCAGGGGGAAATCTAGAGGGCAAACTCCAGGCTGGCTGATCAAAGAGTGAGGCTTTTATTTTTAACTCTGCCACAATTTGCAGTGCACAGCTGTGCTCCTCACTGCCTGCCAGCTGCCTTG
The DNA here is from genome assembly GCA_035582745.1 of Loriotus luctuosus. Taxonomy (NCBI): domain Eukaryota; kingdom Metazoa; phylum Chordata; class Aves; order Passeriformes; family Thraupidae; genus Loriotus; species Loriotus luctuosus. The sequence continues at coordinate 112,362,137 of JAWWEY010000001.1, forward strand.
CATAACCTGGGCACACTGATACCTCCCTGCTGCTCCCAGGTATCCCTGAAGGCACCACCACGTGGCCCCTTTTACATAACCAAGGGGGAAAGCTCTGGAGCACGAGAGTGAGTGGGGAACGAGGAGCTGCAGCTCCCTGGCACCATCACCTCCTTCCCATCCCTGCCAGGCTCTCTGCCCACACCCTGTGCCTCCCCTCAAAGAGCTGTTCTTACACTTGTCCCCTGCACCTTTTCCAAACCCCTTCACTGCAGAAATCCCCTTCCCTGCTGCCAGGCTCTGCTGCCATCTCCCCCCACTCCATCCCCTGCCTGATGCTGGGGCTGCTCTGGGCTTTAGGGCAGGGTGGTGACACCACAGCCCCGTGGCTGATCAGCTCAAAGCTCTCATGCTGATGCCTCTTTTTGCTTCCAGTCATCTGGAAACCAGTCAATTTTCCCCTTGCTGTAGCAATTATTGTATCTGTTATTAATCATTGCCATCATCTGCTGGTTATTTCATTTTTTTTCAGTAATTCACTCTACTAAATACAGGCTTGGCTCCCAACAAGAAATTACAAGGGTTCAAGGAATACAAGGATATAATTTTGCCATCCCCTGCCCTGCCAAGTGGTACCTGATGCTGGGGCTGCTCTGGGCTTTAGGGCAGGGTGGTGACACCACAGCCCCAAAGCTCTCATGCTGATGCCTCTTTTGGCCTTTTTTGCTGGTGTTTTGTGTTATAGATGGATAATGAGAGGACTGACTCTTGCAATTAAAAGATAACTATACTGTGAATCTTAATAAAAGCTTTAGTGATGTATAGTTGTGTTATTGTCAGGGAGTCATGGAATGCTTGGGGTTGGGAGGGTTCTTACAGATCATGGCAGGGACACCTCCCACTGTCCCAGGCTGCTCCCAGCCCCAGTGTCCAACCTGGCCTTGGGCACTGCCAGGGA
>JAWWEY010000001.1:112402406-112416116 GCA_035582745.1 Loriotus luctuosus
GATTTGGATCATTTGTCCTTGGTGCCCAGCTGGAGCAGGAATTGTTTTGTCTCCCTGCTCTGTGCACAGAGCTCACAATCCCAGCCACACACTAAAGCAACACAGAATCTGAAAAATATGAAAGCTAAAACCTGAGGCATCACCAGTTTGGAGTTGTAGTTGCAGCTGTTTTGACAGTGGCAGCATCTTCCTTTTTAGAACATTCACATCCAGTTATTAGTTTGGCATCCTGCTGATGCTGTTATTACTTCGATTCATCTTACTGGTAAGGGAAGTTTAAAAGTCACATCATTTCCCAGCATTTTCCACTGTGAATTCCCAGTGAAACACTGTGGGACAAAGGTGTAGCATTTCAACAACGAGGGATTTTTCATGCTAAATTCCAAACAACAGAAATTTTCCTTCAGTTAAAAGAGAGCAGAAATGCAGGAGCTTCTCAATATTAAATCTCATGATGATTTTTTTCCAAGGTCTTAGGTAATCTGATAAATTTTTAATTACATCTGCAGAAGGGGTTGGTTAGAGCAGTTATTTGCAGAGGAGGAGCAGCGTGGATCTACAACACAAGACCATCCTGCCCACCACTCCAGCAGTCTCTTTTTAGCAAAAAACAGAGTAATTCATCCATGAGGAAGTCAATTAAATAAGAAGCTGACTAGAAGATAACTAGAAATTAGTAACAACTTTGCTTCATGATGAAAAAAGAAGTTTCTACCTTTGATTCAAAAACACCATAACCCTTTGTTTTATATTTCATTTGTCAAAACTAGTTCCTCACAGAATTAAAAAGTTGGGAATGCATTACCAGATGACCACCAGGAAATCCATGTTCCTTAGAGTGCTTTTAGCTTGAATGAATTTGGTTGATTTTGCCAGTATTATTTGGCTGAAAAAAAGACTCAGTTTTGAGAATTCTCATGAATTTGTGTAGCTTTTTCTTTTCTCCTTTTCTGCCAAAGTTTTCATTTTGAAGATGTTGTAAGCATGTTGGCCTGATTTTTAAATGGTGAGCTAATAAAGCCTTCTGAGAAATGCCTTTTGTCAAAGAGACCACATTCTCATAAAAAGTTTTAGGTCAAAGAAATTAGCTGTTCTCTAAAGAAAAAATAACTTACAGTCCAAAGCCCCAGCAGAAGTGGTTTTAAAAACCTTTCTACCAACTTACAAGAAACTCTAAAATGTATCATAGAAAAAGTAGTAAAACTTGAACATAAAATCCCCCTGGGGATGTGACTAATGAGGCTGTTACACAGTGTATAAACTCACACTATACCTTTGTGATTATTCTTTTTATAATTAAATATAATCTAAAAACCCTCAAAAGACAAAACCCAGAGTGACCAAATCAGCCCTTAAACCTCCTGTATTTCCTAAGGCCAAATGAAGATAATTTAATAATTTAGGTACAAAGCTTAGACCTAAGCACAGCTTTTGTGTTTGTGCGTATCAAGGATCTGATTAACAAAGAAACATTTGACAACCTGATTTTTAAAAAAAGTCAAAGAAGCATTTTCATATTGCCCTTGTAACCAGCTGCTTCATTTATCACACTCAGCATCTGTCATCTACAATATGTCAAACCCTGCTTGCAAACATGACTTTCTTCTTCCTTTTCTGCTGGTTACATTATCAGCAGTGCCATTTTGGCCTCTGCTTTTGGGCACACACAAGAGGTAATGGGAGTTTCTATTCCCTTGAAATACAATTTAAAGGGGAAAAAAAATTATAAAGCAAGTCCTTTGAACTCCTTGGAATGTGGGAAGGAAAGTGACCCCCAGCCCTGTGCCACACTCTGTCCAGGAGATGGATGGCTATAATTTACTCCTGCCTCAAACACGAGTATTTATGGTGCCTCCCCTTGGCTGAGGGGTAAAAATGGTCTCCAGAGAAACAGAAACATTTCTTTTTAAGAACATTTTGAAAAGAGGGATGTGTGGGACAGCTGAAAGTCAAGGGAAGGAGACAATGAGGGTTGCTTTGTCCTTTTTTTTCCCCCCAGGTGATAAAATAATTCTCCTTGTTTGCCTTTGTGGAAAATATTTACTGTTTTTTCCCATTTTTTTTACTCACTCACACATTTGTGCCTGTGCATGTGCAGGCACAAAAATACCTTGACCTAAGTTATAGAGGTGATAAATCTCTAGGGCCCCTGTACAGCAAAGCACTGTCAACATCAGCACTGTAAAATTTAGCTTTAAAACTTCTTTTCAGCTGTTCTCTGGCTCCCAGCTGGATGAGCACATTGGCAGCTCTGAATGAGCCAAAATAACTATAATCCAGGTCCAAATTAGGGTGCTCTTCCTCTGGCCTCAGACTTTTGGGCACTGGAGCCAAATTCTCAGCCTCTGCTTTTGTCTGGGAGTATTAACTATTCAGTGAAACAGTCCCAAAATGCTCAGCACACAAGGCCTAGAATTCAGATTTGATAAAACACTGCAAAGACACAATAACAAGGAATGCAAAAAAATCACCAAAAAAAATTCCCAAAGAAGGTTTGTAATTTTAGATTTCACAAAAGTGAGAAAAGTTTCCCTTTCTGATTTTTATTTGCTGTAAGAGCTGCTTCTAATTTATGAGTGATTGTATCTCAAAAAGTATTACATTTTATATCTTTATAAATACTGTGCCTCTCTAAGCCCTCTGTTTCTCTTTACTAGTAATTCCCTCTTTCCATGGGACAGGTACTAAAAAATTGTTAATTTAAAAATATTTAATTATTTATTATTTTTAGTTATTAATTATTAATTTAATTAATTGTTAAATTTTTTTGTCAATTTGTTAATCAGCTTTTCCTAGGCTGTACTTTTAAGAAGATTCCCACCTCTTGAGGAATTTTTCTGCTTTTATTGAAATTTGCTTTCCCTCTAGAAACTCGCAGAATGCTGAGCAGAAAAAGTAGAAACTAGACCATACAGAGGAAAAGCAAAGATAAAATAGATGGAGAATTAAGGTTTTGGTTTTGCAGAAACAAGCAGACCAAGGTTATCAGACCATTCCCAAACTATTATTCCCAGATGGTCTCTCTAAAAAAGGGGCAGAATTTTTACTGGATAGATGAAATAAAACTAAAATAAACATCTTCAGAGATTTTTATTAGGATCTTATTCTCCCTTGTTGAATCTCCTTTCCTGTCTTTCCTGGGATTGTAGCATTTAATAACATTCTGAATCTCCTTAGTTGAGAGAATGTGGAGTTTGAGATCAAACCTTTAGCACTTGATTTCCCTGACTTTAAGCTGGACTTCTGAAGGTTGGCTGCAAAAGTCTGACCAGCTCACCCTGAGGTCCTTTTATCATCAATAAGAAGACGTTTTTTGTCTTTAAAACAAGACAAAGGGCCCTATAGAAGGCCTTTTTTTTGTCCCCTCAATGCCCAGTACAGAAATAGTCTTTAATTTTTAGCTGCCCAAGGACAGTTGTAGTGAACCACTGATGGGTTTTATGACCATGCTTGGCCCCTGTGCCCAGGTGAATGCTTTTGAATATTCACCCAATGCAACAACACCTCTCTGATGGTGTCAATATGCAGAAAATATATTTATTTATATTGGTTATGCTAATAAATTCATTTAGAGAGTGGCTGCTTAATATAGAGAGAGTTGTGTCTTGCTGATTTAAATACCTTAGAGTCTATTCCTGCCATCACAGTATCAGATTACATTGGTCTATCTGCAAGTATGTAGAAAATAAAATTGTAATTCCCTCTGAACAGCTAGAGGAGACTGGTTCTAGCAGAGCCCTCTTTCTTATACATCAGCAGATAGCATTTCATGGCTTTTTAGCTCAGAACTGAGCTGTTATAGACCCAGGTCACTGTGCTTAAAAGTATATTTACTTGCATGAGTGAGCAGTGAATGAAAACCATTAATGTCCCGGCATGCCCCACTCCCCAGTACTCATTTCTGTTGGAGCCAGAGTTTCTTCGTGTGTTTCTGCTTCATTTAAACCTGTCAATACCCCAATTAGTGTTTGCTTCTCTTCCCCAGGGAGGGACATTTACACATGTCACTTCACAGCCTCCAAAATCTAAAAGACTTATGGGAGCTGCTGGGTCATAAAGTAAAGCCTGATTAAAGCTTGTTCTTTCCAGTGACTTTCTGCCTTTTTTTTTTTTCATTTAAACTTGTAAATTGTTCAGGTGATCTTAAGGAAAGGACACAAATAGAGAGTTTAAAGCATAAAAACTTGATAAAAAAAATAAAAAAAAATTCACTCTCCCACGGGATTCCACAGTTTCTGCTTTTAACTGATTTGCATTCAGTAAGTCACCAAAAATTAGAGTGCTGTGCTTTACAATTATGATAGCAGTAACCCTCTCATTTCACATTAAAACTTGATGCCATCTTGATGGCAGACTGAATTCAATTTAAGATCAAAGCATTGGAGAAGTTATCTAAAATTACGTATTGCTAGTTTTAACTATTTAACATTCCTGCTCTTTCCAGCCTGGCTTTTATAACAGGCTGATTAAAGATCATAATTGATTTGGAACAGAAAGTGGCCCAAGGAATTTGTAATTAATGGAGACATGTTTCTGGTGCTAATTTTTAGGCTTCCCAACAATGTCAATGATTCTAAAACTACTATTGGTCATAAATTTCTTTCATGAGATGATCTTTGTCTAAGTCTGCATAAATCGCAATTACATATGTGGTAACATAAAGGTTTTTCCATCACTAATTTTTGTTTTGACAATTAGCCAAGCTTTGATGAGACTGATTTCCCAGTGCCTCATGTGAGTTCCCACAGTTTGTAACTAATTTACAAAGATTTTCAGTACAGCTGGCTGCAGGGGACAAAGCTGTCAGCTTATCATCCCCCCATTCCCTTCTCCTTGGTTACTGGGAGTGCAGTTGGACAAAATGGGAATTCAAGCTGCATGGCAAAGCAAGAGAAAGTTAAATTCATTTCAGAACCATGTCAAAGTCAAAGGAAAGCCCAAGAAATAGCAGCTGCTGGTCTCCTGTGTGTCATCTGAAGCCATCAGTTTGCACTGTACAAACACAGAACTAATTCAAGAAAAGACCTCAGGAAGAGGAAAAAATTGCCTTTGTGATTTGAGAGAAAAGCTCTTTTTTATTTTATTAATGCATCTTTTGGTTAAAATTCATAGTTGTCATGCAAAATAAATCAACTTCTCTTCCTCTAATGTGACCTGAAACCAGTTCTGAGTGAATAAGATATGAACCCTAAATGTTCACAGCCTTTGCCCTGACACACTCAATCAGATCAGGAGGCGCTGGCGGAGCTGCCAAGGACTCAAGACATCATTGTCACTTTATTCCAGCTCAGCATCAAACAAGGCCTGTTCAAGCTTGGAAACACATGTTGGAATAATATTTATAATCAAAGTAACTTGGCTGAAATGGTGTTTTGGGATGTACAGAAGCCATAGTCATTCCCATTCAGTATTTATTTATTTATTTTTACTTTTTATTCTCCAAAGATTTCCTTGTATAGGTGTCCTAATAAGGCAGTTTTTACAAAGCACTGGGTTTCTTGTTTTGTTATTGGATTTGAAATACAAATTTATAAAGCATTGGACCTGCTATTTCTGTGTTTAATGCCTCTCTTTTTACACAGCAGTGCTGGTTTTTATACTTTTCTGTCAGAAAATTATTTTGCTATTAGAACTGCTAATGAATATCTTGTCTTTTGTCCAGCAATTAATTCATACAAAAATGTATAAAAAAGCTACTGGTCTTCCTTTTGGGGCAGGTTTGGGATAGAAGGTAATTTGCTTTATTCGGTTTCATTTTAAAATATTTACAGGAATATACTTATAAATAAATTTTTGGAATTTATTCCCTATACACTACAGACTCCTGAAACTAAAGCTGAGTAAATAATTCAGTCTGTTGTATGAATTCATCAAATCTTTACTTCTCTCCTCAAATTTCTCAGGTTTACATGTTTGAAATTATTTTTTCTAATCTGAAACATCAATGGCTAATAATTTCAAAACATTGGCTTTTTAAACTTGAAATTCATGCCATATTGATTACTGGCGCAATTCACCCAGAATGGTTTCTATCTATGAGTTGCATTGCTTGGACAGAAAATTCTTTACTGATTCAAAGCAATAAAATAAAATAATCTATTCTAAAATCATCTTCATTAAATGATTAAATAATTCAAATGGAACTTTTAAAATATTTTTCCTAAGAGGACATGTCTCTAATGAGGTTTGCACAACAAACAAACAAACATGAGTAGGTCCCAAATGTAAAGTTAATTTTCAAAATTAGTGAGTATTGGTAGAAAGAAGTTGTCAGTAATTATATGCCCACTAATATTATATATAATAACTTGTATACATAAAAATGGGATTTTTTGTGTGCTTACATATTTCTTTGACCCTCTGAGACACAGAATTTGTTTCCCAGTCTTGGACATCTCCTGAGGATGAGGATTAAGAGCATGACTTTCACCTGCTGAACAGGCTTGACTTTTACCAAAGAGCTATGAGTTTAAATTGAAGTGCTTGGGAAATCCTGTTGATTCAAAATTCTCTTTTCTTCACCATTTGAATTCCAGAGAGGTGTTATTTAAGTAAACCCAAATGTCTCTTATCAGAAAGGAAAAACTGAAGTTACAAATTTTAGCAAAGCTCTTGCTGACTCCTGAAAGTTTACTAAATTTGAAAATAAACTAACAAATATATGTATCAACTAATAAAAGTGTGACAGCTAGGCTCCCTTAAACATAAATAATGTATTTGCATGGGCTTTCTCTGCCTGAGCAAAAGGGGATGGAGGAAAAGGGAATTTTTGAAGTAGGAAAATCCCATTTGTGATGGAGAGAAGAGTGTTCTCACTGTGACTGAACAGAATGAAAGGACAGCTGAATTTGGCTTAAATATTAAACTCGAATTTCAATTCATTTTTTCAATATTTTCTCAATGTTTGCAAGATAAATCTGCAAACATTGGTTACAGATATTTCCCCAAACTGGCCAGTTCCAGCGTGATCCAGTGATGGAGCCAAAATAAAGTGGAGAACACTCTGCCAGGGCAGAGATCTTTAGACCAGGAGAACTCCAGAGTAGTTTTGGGTTAGAAAGGACCATAATTCTCAAAAATACTGAGAACTTTAGTCTTACAATCATTTTTGAATGACACATGGATATTTAGTGTTTAATTACAAACTGAAACACAGGGAGATTTTTAATTTGCTTTTTCCAATGTGGCTATTCCCATCTATGAGCTGAAAGGGAGAAAAAATACCTCCCTCCACCCCAGCTCTCTATATCATTTTTAAAGTTGATGTGAATATTGTTTTCTATTAATTCATAAAGATTTTTTCTAAAAGGATTCAAAAATTTCTGATACCCTTCAAAAGCTTTACTCAACTTCCTGCAGTCTTGTTAATCTGGATAATGAGACTGGTCTTTATCAAAGTAATTAAATATTTTCATTTTAATTTGGACTCAGTTCCTGATGAAACACTCAGCAGTAGAAGAGAAAAAATAAGTCAGATTAAGTTATTTTTACTGAATCTTAGGAAAGGCCCAGATTCAGTTTTCTTCAAGAGTAGGACAAAAAGTTTTTGTTTTGTCTGAGCCACTTTCACAAGTCTGAAGGACAACCCTGACTACTGAATTTTGTACTCTGATTTTAATGAAGTTGTTAGTACTTTAAAGCAATCATTACATCAACAAGAATTTATTATTAGCATAATAATTGCTAATTAATATGATTGTGCAATCTAATATATTGATATGCATTAGTATAGCAATAATATTTACTGCTATAATAAAAATGGTTTAAAATGCAATGATAATAATATAATTAAATATTTTTAAATTATTTCTTGCTGGGTTTCCATGAAGAAAGGGGAAAACAATGGTTTCACCTGTGAAAAGCAGCAAATAAATCAGCTTTCCAAAAGAAAGTCCAACTCTAGACAGAGAAAACTCCTGGATTAATGCTGCTGGCAGAGATATGAATATCTTGAAAATGGAAATTGCCATGATTTATAAATTGTGGCTTCTACTTTGTCCAGTTTTGACCAATAGATCTCTAACTGTGTCTAGCACCCCATGGTTTCAGGCAAACCATGGAGAACCCCAGAGAAAAAAGAACTGGATTTATTTGTCCCATGGTGAAACTCCTCCAAAAGTGTGGAACATGGCAATATCCATTCCCTGAACCTGCACAGCAACAAGCCCTTCCCTCCCAAAATTCTCTTATATAAATATCTATAATGTTGTGTCTCTATATAATGCACATTTGAAGAGATATAAGGCACAGCCACACTTAATATGGCATCTGAATCATCTTGATACATTTTTAAATGCCTTCACTTATTTTTAAGACATCCTAAGAGAATATCTCATGCATATGTAGTGCAGATTTAGCTTGCTTATTTACAGTTTTCTAGATTATTTTGTCAGTAAAGAACCAGCATATTTATCTCAGTTATTTGCATCAGTAATTTGATTAAAGATAGTTGGAGGATGAAGAAATATGTTGCCTAAAATATCCTTGGGAATGTGGCTTTGTTACCAGAAATCTTTTGACATAGAGGAAGATAAAAAGAAGAGCTTATGATTTAGAATGATTGGAGATAAATTGTGAAGAGTAAAAAATCAGCTTTGGAGGAAGGAGAAATATTTAGCTGTGAGGCATTGCTATGGCAATAAGGAATCCATGTGGAAGATTATGTGAGGAGAAGGGAAGGATAAGCAGGGATAAAGCTGTATCTGAGGAATAAAGTCATCTTTCTTTACATGTTTTTATGCTGCTCTTATTAAGAAAGTTTGTTGGGGGTAAAAAATGAGCTTTCCAAGGAAGCCTCTGGTTTTTAAAAGATACAGAGTCATGGGGTTTGGTTTGGAACTGTCACCCAGTGCAGGAGCTGGAAGAGTGTGGAAACCCAGGGCACCAGGAATATTTCTGTGTCTGCTCTGGGGTGCCCTGACCCCCAGGGCAGCTCTGACTCTGACCCTCATCCATGGAGAAAGTTTCCCAGACTTCAAGATAGACTGGAACCCACAAAAGTGTGAAATAGATTATAGAGAGCAGTGCAGGTGTATCACTGGGTGAGAAATTGAGGTTTTGGGGTTTTTAGTATGTTGTGGATGGAAGCAAGATGGAGGGCACAGGGTGTGGTCCTGGGTTTCTTCTTCATGCTTCTTCTTCCTCCTTCTCCATGGGTTTGGGTGGCATTTTGTAATTGGGCAGGAAAGTCCCCATTGCAGCTCTTTGGGATCAGTTATTGGGTTAAAAGGGAAAATAATCCAGGTGTCAGTTCTTCCCTGGATAGTTTAGTCTTAAAAGTCCTTGGAACAAGAGATTGTTGGGCATTTTGTGCCTTCTAATGAAAAGCTACAGAACTCACAGTAGTGAGACTGTTTTACTGATAAGAAATAATAAACGCCTGAGTCTGAACACGAATTACTGTCTCAAGTGCCTTCAATCCAAACCCAGAGAAACCCACAGCTGAAACCCCCACACCTGGCACCAGGGATGTGCCACCAAGCAAGCTTCCATAAGTTGGAACTGGTGTGGGGACAAGGAGGCTGGGACGCATCTGGTTCTTGATCTGGAATAACCCTCCAAACTCGTGGCTTCCAGAGAACATCCTCTTCTCAATGAAGGAGTCTTGCTCCATATAAAAAAAGCTCAGAGGTGATGACATCATTAGACCTCCAACTAACTGCCCTTATTTTCAGTTCATTTGCAAAATCAGGAGACATCTCATCTATCCAAACACCAATCTCTGTAGAAGAAAAAGCAATGTGTCTACCATGACCTCATAGCAGGAAAAGTGCAATTCATCTACGGTCATTTTGTTCTTCTTTGCCCAAATGCCTACATCTCTTAATTGCTTAAGGAGACACACTGCCAGGAGCTGAGTGTTTCATCAGATCAGAAATTGGCTTTGTTATCAAAATACAGGTCTGGTCCTAAAAATGTCTTGAAAAAACAACCATGCCCCATGAATGTAATTGTTGACAAATTGGCTAAGTTTCAGAGCAGATGCGTCACAATGTTTTATTTTGACCAATCATAATTTTGAATTAGGTATTAAGATATAAAGTAAAGCTGCAGAGCCATGTTTCAATTCTATTAGAATTGATCCAAGCTGGTTCACCCTGGATACTTGTACTTGGTTTTGAAGCCCTTCATGCACCAATAATGCAGCTCTCAAGGGGTCATGGTTTAACCCAAAACCAGAACACAAGTTAAAAAACAATGTGTGAAAACAGACAAATAATGGCACTATGGTGTTTGCATTAACCTGTATACCATCCACTAATTTTATAAGTGTCATAATATAGAAGTGTCATTGTTATAACAATTTTGCTTTTCCCTGTAGGATCACACTTTTACCTTTCTCAAAATCCAGCTTTAAACTGAAAGACAGCAGACTGGTTTAGATTAGATTTTAGGAAAAAATTCTTCCCTGTGAGGGTGGGGATGCCCTGGCACAGGGTGCCCAGAGAAGCTGTGGCTGCCCCTGGATCCCTGGAATTGTTGGGCATTTGGGCTTGGAGCAGCCTGGGACAGTGGAAGGTGTTCCTGCCATGGCAGAGGTGACACTGGATGGTTTTTAAGGTCCCTTCCAACCCAAACTATTCTGTGATTCCATATCTGGTACTTAATCTATTCCAGAGTGATCACAATTTCACAAAAGTGACAAAGACTAACAACAGACATTTTGCTTGGAGTGTACCTGGCACTGCAATGGAAAAAAGGAAAATAATTTTTGGGACTATTATTTTTTCTATGACCATGACTCTTCAAAAATACATTGACCAAAACTTCAGTGAAATACCCTGAGTTTTTAGAAACTAAAACACGTCAAGGTGCTTTCTTTCTTTTCTTTTATTTTTTCTTTTTTTTTTTTTCTTTCCCTTTTTTTCAGTGCTGGATCCGATTCTTTTCTCTCCACCAGAGAGCGCCAGGATCCCCAGAGGTGCTGATGCTGGGATTTGCCAGGAGTGTGTGCTTCTCCCGGGCAGGACAAACACCCGTGAGCCTCTCAGACAAATGCCTGAGGACACTCAGACCAGCTGGCTTTGGGGATGTGGGACGTCAGAAAGGACTTGGTGAGTAGCGAAAGACGTCTTCACGTTTTAGACTGAGAGCAGCAGCACAAAAAGGAATTTTGTCGGAAATCAACAGGCTTTAAAAAATGCCTTCCTTCAGAGGAACAGTGAAAATGCTCCAGTTCAGCTGGACAGATAAGAAAATCCAAGGACCTGTGCATATATGGAGAGAGAGCTTCGCCTTCAGTGTGATGCTTTCGAGTGTGATGGTGCAGTCTTTTTCTCTCTCCTCCTTGATGCCTGTACACAGCATTAGAGGCACAGAATGGATTATAGGATCATCTCCAAGAAACAAAGATTCTGTGATTCTCCCTCTCTTAAGCCTTGTAGTAAATATTTGGTAGAATATACCCAATTTCAAATCTCAATTTAGTATCTGTGAATCTCCTCCAGACTTAGAATTTGGTATTTTTACAGGTTTTTTTCCTCATGCTTTTAAAACATTTGTTTACATGCCTTTACAGACCTCTGTCAAATTTCTCCTGAAACAAATAACCTGAATGTGAGCTAACAAGGCAAAGTTTTCTTCTTTTGGCATTTGGCTGCTCAGATGATTGATGAGTAAAGAAGCAGCAGCAGCAGCAAATATTGCACAGCTGTAGTTGTCACACCTGGGGAAGCCCTCAGGATGTGCAGTCTTCAAAGACTGTTCCAAGAGCACCAAAACTTCCCCTGATGCAAGACTGTAGAGGAAATATTAAATATCTTTTGGGTAAGTTTTCTCCAATAAACTGTTTCATATACTTTATAGGATAAATTAATGGATGACAAGAGTGATAAATGCAGTTTCTGTCAGCCAAAAAGGGTTAGAGGTGTCACACCTCAGGAACACCTCATTCATTAGGGAAGAAGGGAATAAGTGGGACCCAAAAAGAGCCATATTAATCACAAATGACACCTTTAAAATAGAGGTTGTTTTTTTTCTTGCTGTTCTTTTTGGCAGGGTCACAGTGTGCTCTCCTCTGTATCTCACACTCTGCTGCTGTTGTTACCAGACTTTCTCTGATCTCCTCTTCTGCCTCATTGTCCTTTGTTCCTTCAGCCATCTGCCTGTAGAGCCTGCAAACCCCAGCATGGTCTCTTCATTCCAGCAGGAGCATCCTGGATGTCAGTAATCCCAGCAGGTTTTTAACACCAGTGGACTTCACTGGAGAGATGCATGTGGCTGGTTGAGAACCTGAGACCCCAACTATCAGCTCAAGCTGCTGACTACAACCAGGGCTCCATGACACTGAAGAGCTCCATCCACCCTGGATCCTGGACTGACAAGACATTAATAAATTGTTAAGGGTTTATCAATTTAAACCAAATTCTTTGTCAGCAGAAACTGACTTTCAGTGTACTTTTTCAACACATGCAAAACCAAAGGGAAATAAAAGTTGTGTATGTTGCTTCTTTATAGCCAACACCTGCAAATGTTTTATTGCCAGAGTATTTCAAGACTGGAAGCAGAAATATTATCCCTGTTGGTCTAATAGTAAGGATGCTCCTGTGTTTGTATATTGAATGATAGATGGAAGTATCCTATGAATGGAAAAGTAAACATTGCTGGATTTATTTGCACACCAACTGTCTTAGAAGGGGACAGCTGGAATTGGAACAAAAATAACCACAAAAACAGGTGCAATGCTCATGGCATTATCAGTCACTTTCAATAATTTTGATTTGTTTCTTGAGTTTTATGTCAAACACAGGCTTTTTGTTCTCTGGAGCATTTTCTGTGAACCATTCTAGCAGAGGTCAGTCTGTGCTGAAAGAGTGATGGAGAGGACTGTGTGTCAATGTTAACTGGATGCAGGAAGAGCTGGAGTGGTTCTGATCTGAAAGGAGAAAGAGAGAGCCACATCTTTGGGGGTTTAAGACTGTGAGTGGGTCAGAGAGCAGCTCTCCACCCTCTCTTTGCCTTTTCCCCAGCTCCCCTGACCTGTGAGGGGCAGGGATACCCCACAGAGGGACAGACCACGAGCCCTTTGTCCCCATTCTCAAGGAGAGGCTCAAATCCTCCTGAGCTCAGAGTGCCCTTTTAACCCCTGATCCAAATGTTTGGCAGAACTGGTCCTGCAGCTCTGCCCTGTGTTCCACCTGAGCCATTGCCCTGCTGCCTCTGAGAGGTCAGTGCACACACACAGGGACAAGTGCTGGGGTAAAAAGTGCAGGTGAGTGCTCAGCACATCCTCTGTGCAAATCTTATCCTTCCCACTGGATTTGTGGTGTCCCACTGACACCATTCCTCAATACCCAGGCAGGGATTTGCATGAAACTTAAGGGACATATTAATTCTTGAGACCTTGTCTCCTCTGTTAAATGTGGCTGAAACTGGTCAGTGGGTCCAACCGCACCGCACAAAGCAAAAATGGCAAAATAGAGCAAATGTGGAGTCCAAGAAGTTGAGAAAACTGGCCTAAGTGTTCTCAAAGACAGGTCACACCTAGTGTGAAGACAGGAACTGAGTAAACTCCATTCCCAAAAGAAAAAGCTCATTCTCTGCTTTATGGGAATCCACACACTACCATTCCCACACAGGGGGTTCTGTAGCCATGATATTTTCTGAAAAATCCCTTTCCTTAGGATTTTTTCTTCTGAGAAGCTGAGAAGCCTCAGGAACAAAATGTAAACAATGGTTATCTGCTGCTGTGGAATGCAACAGGTGCATCTG
>JAWWEY010000001.1:112416216-112427965 GCA_035582745.1 Loriotus luctuosus
GCCCAGGGAGGTTTGGAGTCCCCATCCCTGGAGGTGTCCAAGGAAGGCCTGGATGTGGCACCCAGAGCTCTGGGCTGCTGACACGGTGACAATCAGGCACAGCTTGGCCTCCATGGTCTTGGAAGTCATTTCCAATCTAAATGATCCTGTGATCTTGCATAGCCCTGGTTGTTCTGGGTTTGGAGGAACAAGCAGATGGCTACAGAAAAACAACTTTCTGAAAGTAACTTCCTTGTGGGTACGTGGGCACACACCAGATGAAACTGAGGCTATTTCCATTCTCTAGAATATGGAATCAGACTCATCCTAATTTTCTATTTTGAATATTCATCATTTCTTCTCTTCAAATTTTCCTCTTGGATAAAAATTGATGAGTACCTAATACCCAGTTAAACAAGAGGTACTTCATCACTAGTGCATGTGGAGCCTCCTGCCTCACACAAGAGCTTCCTCAGAGTTCCTCCTGGAATTAGATCCCATTGGTAACTCAAACCCACAGCTCCACAGGCCCTGTTAATCTCCAGTTCAGTTTGGTTTGGGTCAGGAAGCCTTTGAACAGAAAGGGCTGCATCCTGACATATTGTCATCTCCAAGCATTAACAGCTCTGGCATGTGAAAAGGTCATGCCACCAAGCATTAGCATTACAGGCTGGCAATTAAAGTAATTCATTTAAATAAGGGTTTTTATTCTGCTGTACAGCAACAAACACAACCTATGCAAGGGGAAAGCCTGGGAAGGCCTCAAATCAGATCCTCTGCCAGTGTCATCTGATTAAAACAGGGACCCAGAGAAGCTCAGATGGAAGGAGTGGGTTGTTCTGATAAGAAGAGGTAACCATTCATGCATAAAAACAAGGGACTGAGGCTACTGCAGGAGGCAGCCCTGCAGGGCAAGAGCTCAGGGAGGGGGTTCATTGCTGATGCCTCATGTGCTCTAGAAGAGTGGACAGATTCATTCAGAAAGAAATGCTCTGGGTGCTGTCCAAGGCTTTCCAGCTTCTCCTGGAAGACCCATGGGCTTTGATTCTTTCTAGAGACAGAAATCCAGGTGCCATTCGTTGGTGGACAAACCATGTGGGCAGGGGAGGACAGCAAAGGACACCAATGAGATCATCCTTTTCAAAGACGCCATGTTTGGGATTTGCAATAATACATCCCAAGGAATTTTTTTCTTCTTCTTTGCAGGGAATTTTAATTCCAAAACATGAAAATACTTCAGGTTTAAGACTATTCTTGCTAAGAAGAGAGTACTTTTTTCAACATTAAAATTTAAGCCCTTTTTTAAAGAATGGTTAATAAAGTTGACAGGTATGTCCAAACTGTTCTGCAAAAACCTTCTGAGTACAATAAAAACTCGAATCTAGCTAGGTTTATTGTCAGTTTAATTATACTTTCAGTTCAGCACAGTTCAGCTACGCACTCAACACATCCATGGTCTGTAAGCTCCTTGGTGCAGAGCCTTTCTTTTAATTTTGTGCAGCTCCTGGTTTAATTGAGCCCTCATTTTGATAGATCATTACTGTCACACACGCTGGTAAAACATATAAGAGTCAGCAAGGAGAACAGCAGCTCATCAGAAGGAAGCATACATTTTTATCAGTTCTTTATTGTCCACGTATCTGAACACTTATTAGTTAAAGTCCCTTTATGTGCTGTGAATATTGAATATTGAATTATGTTGAATACTGAATGCTGAATTAAGTTGCCCTGTGAGCAGCAAAACAAATGAAGACAGGCTTCCTTTGGGATTCACACCCTCTATTGTCCACTTCAAACTCCCTTCTGCTAAGTTCCCTTGAGGCCCATCAGTTCTGATAACACAGGAATAAAAATAAAATACTTTTCCACATTTATTTCGACCTGGCTCAATATGGACAAGCTCGGCGAGACAAAGATTGAAAGCCAACCTTGTATCATCAGACCCCTCAGCTCACTGAGGAACAACCTTGTTTTGTTTTGTTCTGTCTGTTTCTAGTTCCAGCTATGATAACCTCCTACCCAAACACCACCCTGGCAACTCAAGGCCAGAAGAAGGAGATGAGCTGCACGGCTCATGGAGAGAAACCCATCATAGTCCGCTGGGAGAAGGAAGACCGGATCATTAACCCCGAAATGTCTCGTTACCTGGTTTCCACCAAGGAAGTTGGGGATGAAGTGATTTCTACCCTGCAGGTAAGAAAACAAATTGGCCCCCAAATCATCCAGACATGTCAAGGTGTGCTTGGTTTGGTTTTGATTTAGGTGCAGGGCCAGAATGACAACGCCAGAGCCCCAGCACTCGCTCCGTGCATGGTGGGGAGAGCTGGCAGCCAGAGGAGGGAGAGGGAACTTCTGCAATCCATCCCTAATGGACTCCCTCTTCCCACACTCCAGAGGGAGCAAGAGGGTGAGCCAAGCTCAACACTCAATCCTTTCTGTCTCAGGAGCAGCACGGCTCATGCCTTAGTGTGTCCTTCCCTGAATCAGTTTCACCAAACTGCTGATAAACTCTGGCAAATACCAAGTTCTGATGTGTGTCACACTTACCTTTACCAAAATCACTAAACTGGTTTGAGAAAAAATGCTGCCTTTTAAAAGTGCTTTTCTCCCTTCCTTTCACTTGGTGGGGCTTGTGAGACCACTTTATAAAGTCAGGATTCAAAGCGGTATTTTATGTGTGCTTTCATGAAATCTAAAAGGATCTTTCTTCTTTTTTCTCACTCCAAAATATTTATTATCCATTTTCAGTCACATTTAAAAAGTGTATTTATCAGGCCTAAGGAACTAATTCTCTATCTGTCTGGTTATTGTCTAAATTGTAGTGTAACTCTTAAGAAAGATTTCTTTATTTACCAGCCAAAACCTGTGTTGGATGATATCCAGTAAAATTCTGGGTTTGCTCTCTGAGAGAAACGTTTGTCACTGATTTGTATGAGGAACAAAAAATTCTATGTGTGATTTTGTTCCTATTAGTATTAGTTAGTATTTTTGTGATATAAATTATATTTAGTTATAGGATTGACCCCTAGGCCTCTCTGCCATCATTGTTTTTGATTGTAATAAGATAACCCCTGGATAGACAACAATATTTCTATTTGGAAGGCTGGAGAGTTTTCTGAAGCAGTGGTGTACAGCAATTGTGTTCTACATCCATGTGTGTTACATACAAAACCTTTCACTTCTGAGAGATAAAACACCCCAAAAAGCAGAAAGTGGCAGATGAAGGCTATCTCTGAAGCTTTGAGCTCAGTGATTTTGCATGACAATGTAACCTTTAGTTGTGTACTCAGGTTTTATTTTTTTCTGCAGGACCCCTGCCTCAGCGAGACAGGACTTGGATTTTCACTGGGGATGAATTAGGGTTGAGTAATGAACGGCACTGTCTGGTCCAAAGCTGATCTTTGAGACCAAACTTTTCACAGGTGGCCAATAATTGTGTGTTCTTTGTTTTCTGGGCACTTGCCCTGAGCCCTTGGGGTCTGATTTGCAGAAGTGCTAAGCCCTCCTGGCTGCAGCTGAACTCAGTGGAAGCTGTTATGAACACATGAAAGGCTATTTATTGCTCAGGATTCTGAGGGAGGGGGAGAAAGTCCCTACATGTCTCAAACTGGGCTCTGGAAATTTTTGTTTTTCAGCTCAGCCACACGTGCAAGTGAACACAGCTTGACACGTTGCCACATCTCAGATGATAACTCTCCAATTTCCTTGCAGCAAGTGGGAAATTATTTCATTTATCTTAACCAGTGGTGACTGGGAGTTGTGCTCACATCACCTGGGTTTTGCTGAGGAATAAAGAGCACGTGGAGTTTCCATGGCTCAGCTAATATGTGGCAACTTGTCAAGCGACCCCAAACGTTATCATACATCTGCTTCCTTAATTCCCTACATGAAATGGTGGCAATGCTCTTCATGGTGTAAGGGCTGATGAAAATAAATTCACTCCTGTTTCTGCAATGGGTGAATTCAGAGGAAAATGCTGTGAGAAAATGAATGTCTGTTTTCAGGGCACAGTTTGAACAGGGAACAGTAAATAAATTGCAGAGCAGAACACTGTACAATGAGAAGGAAATGGTATTTCAAATATCTGCTCGTTTAAAAAAAATTCTTTCTTATACTTGAATGAAGCAGTGGTTCTGTAGAAAAATATCATTATGATCATGTTTGTAAATATTATATATAAATTTCCTTGCTGTTAAACAATAAATTGAAAAGACCACACAAAACTTTATTATGAGGCACCATGCTAAACACTACTGGGTTCACCAGCAGTGTTTGGACCTTTATTTCCCCCACACAGACTTCAGCCACTTGAGTTATTTTCAGAAATAGCCAGAAAAATTTGGAGGCAGCAGGAGGCACCATTTTGTATGGCAAATTTCAGCCAACAGTTAAATGCTTGGCAAAGTTGTGAGGAACTGGAAACAAGGCTCCTAAGGAGAAGCTGCAGGAATAGGTGGAGCTCCAGCTCCTGACTACACATGTCGAGCTGGTAGCCTGTGTCCTCAGCCCAGGTGCTGCTGGCTCTGATAATCTCAGTATTTTGGAAGCTTTCCTATGCAATTGTATGAGTGTAACCTGCCATATCTATTTATTGCTGTCAAGGAGAGCAGTCTGAGCGATTTTTCTTGTGCCTCACAGACAAGCTGTTGGTTTATTTTCTCTGTGTGCTGTTCAATCCATCACCTCTTTTCCAACCTCCTATAGATTTTGCCAACTGTGCGTGAAGATTCTGGCTTCTTTTCCTGCCACGCCATCAATTCTTACGGGGAGGATCGTGGAATAATTCAGCTCACTGTGCAAGGTAGGGAGAGGACAACACAAGGGAAAAAAACACAGCTGTTGTAGGACAGGAAGTGCAGAAATCTGCTGGGGGGAGGGAGGTTCTGATTCTTAATTAAATGTGTTCCTTATTGTCAAAGAAATGCAGAGTTGCATTAAGGTTCGCAGTCTTTCATTTTCGAGCATCACGGCTTATATCAAAATAAAAGATAAGCTTGAGTCCTTCTAGATCTATACAAATTAATTAGATTTTTTTTCTTAAATACAGTAGTTGACAATTGCAAAAGATACTTAAAACTAGTACCTTCAGTAAGGACTGTGGATATGGAGGATGGAGGGAGAGCAGGTTGCATTTAATTTTAAAGAACAAATGTGCTTCAAACCCAGGTCTGAAATAAAGCGAAAGTGATCTCGCTTCATCTCTAGAGAAATGTTAAACCTACTGTGGAACTTGAAGCAAAATATTTCAAGTTTAATCAATCAAAGTAAATTGTGAGCAGTTTGCACAATCCAAATTCTAGGAATTTATGTTGCCTGGAGCTGGGGTTTCCCTCCCACAGGGCAGAAACAGCAAGTCCTGGAGAGGTGACAATATTTGAGATGCAGAGCACAGGCAGGACTCAGCCACGGGCCGCTGCTCATTCCTATGTGGTGCTGGTTCCTCCTGTGCCTCTCTGAACCTGCTCACAACAAACTCCTACAACTTGCAGATTTCTCTCTCCCTGCCCTTGATTCCAAGTAGCAGCAGATTCCAGAGGATGCCTAAGGCAGCCCTGTTGAAAAATTCAGGTGGAGTTTGGGGACAGGTTCCCAGTTCCACCACTGCTCATCTAAGCTGCCGTGACAGTTTAAAGGGACATTAGAATGGGTCTAGGTGCTGGTTATTTACAACATTAACTTTAGAGGCAGAAAGAGCTTTCAGAGGGATTTAATCAAATTATTCTGTTATCGAAGTAAGACTTTTAAACACACTCAAAGAGAAAGAAATTTTACTCTCTTCCTCCACCAAATTTAGCATGTTTTAGTTTAGTACTCATTTCTACAATTACTTTTTGAGTAAAATCACTGATAGTAGTATTAGGGAAATGGGGTGTTCGAGGTAAAATATCTTTCCTGGGATGAAAGTCCAAGCTGGAGTGATTTTAAGGAAATGCAACCAAGAAGGTTAAAGAGGAGCCAGTATTCAAGATTACACCAGTGACTCTGAGTTGAAAAATGCTGATACTGCCAGCAGGTGATTAACAGGATCAGGGTCCCCATGAGTGCCCCGAGAAATGCCAGGAAGGCTGAGGCAGTGCCACGCTGGTTGCTGTGCCCCTGCTAAGAGGATGGGATGTGTTCTGAGCAGAGCTGTGTGTGTGTGTTTGCCCAGAGCCCCCCGACCCCCCTGAGATAGAGATCCGGGAGGTGAGAGCTCGGAGCATCGCGCTCAGGTGGACCATGGGCTTCGATGGCAACAGCCCCATCACCGGCTACGACATCGAGTGCAAGAACAAGTCAGGTAGGGAACAACCTCAGTCATCCCCCTTGCTGCTCATTCCCCACTAAGTCTGTGCTGTAAATTGCCTGATGGAATTTTTTATCGTGGTTTGTTTAATCTTCCATGGGAAGATTTATCTTCAGTCATTGTCCTTTTTGTTTGTTTTGTGGTAAAGACGGTAAATTTAGCAATTGCCGCTTTTCCCTTTTATCACTTCATGCTGTATTTACTCAGGCAAAAATTTTGTGATGTTTTCATTAGTAGAAAAAATGTTTTCAAGACTGTTGAATCATCGGTCATCATTTTATCCCTGGTTTTGTAAATGAAATCAATAATGCACAGGAGAGATTGATAATGTACCTGAAAGATGAGGAGTGGAAATTCTCCACTGAGGCTGAAGTCAGGAATTGCAAGTTTGGAGATGTGCGTTGGGCAAGGATGCCTTCAAGGGATATGCACACCTAAAAGTTTCTGGGCTGTCTTTTCTTTTGGATTGTTTTCCTTTCTTTCCAACCACCCACCCACTCCAGAAAAGCTTTTGAAAATCGTTCTTGCCTGATTGACTCCTTTCTCACACTAAAACATCTCTTGTATTTCTCAAATCCAAGAATAAATATTTAAGAATGGTGTAACTCAGCACAACCCCATTTAGGATGACTGAGGTTCTTCCATTCTATTGATGCAGTGACAAGAAGGGATTTCAAAGCTCTAAAACATCCTTGTTAGATTTAGTTTGATGTTTTCTAGTGATAATGCAGAATGCAGGCAAAGATTAAGTGGGGGTCACCATGAACTTGCATTGGAAAATGATTTCTCTCTAATATGGAATGATAAATCAAGAGCAAGACAGCAAAAGAAGCATCATCAGGTTGGATGGAAATATCAGGACAGAATATATTGGTAAAGGTTAAAAAAAAAAGGAAAAGAAGTGGGCAGCAGAATTGGTGTCAAAGAAAATATTTCTTTGTCTATATCTGAAGACAAATCCTGGAGGTCATGTCCTAACAAGAGCAGATTATCTTCTTACTGCAAACAACAGAAATGTCAGTTTTTAAAGTCTGAATTGGAATGTTTGGAGAAACTCAGATCAGGTCTTTGAAAGTTCTTGCATAAGAATTTTGTCATTAATTGAATCACTGAGAAGATGAAATACTAAAGATGATTAAGGAGAACTTGCATGGAGATGATTAAGGAGAACTTGCATGGGGTAGTTGGGGCAATTTAGAACAAAGAGGAGGAATTAAGAAAACTTCTCCATTTCCAGGTATTAGATTATATATTCAAGGAACACTCTACCAAGACCAAAGTGAAGCTGTAAACTGCACAACTGTGTTTTGTGTGAACTTTCTACCACTGTTGCCTTTTCTGAGGACTCAGGAATGAATTTAGATAAGATGCACCATTGAGACTTCTCAAGTAGGAAAACTTTCCTGTTTCTCTGTTTCAGAGAAGGTGCAGGTGACCACAAAGAATGCATGGGCTGTATTTAGGAGCCCTCACATATCCCATCATAAAATCATAGAAATTAGGTTGGAAAAGACCTTTAAGATCATTGCGTACAAAGTTAGCTCAGCACTGCTGATGTCTACCCCCTCAGACACAAAAGATACCCTAATTACCCCAATGGAATTAGTTACTCCATGGAAGGAGCGTGGAGATGCCTGTCCTGTAGGGTCCATTTGGCATCCCAGAGCACTATGAATACCAGGAACTTGGTGTTTCAGGATGTTTTGGTACTTAGAGACATCACCTGTCTGTACAGACATGTACATGCGGCACTCACACCTGGCACTTTATATAAACCAGACTTGTGCAGCCTCCAGACCTTTCCATCAGAGCTGCGCAAAGAGCTCTGGAGACAGGAACGGGGATTTGGGTCCCTCATTTGTGCCTCTTTCACTATCATTTGAAATGTTTTGTCATTAGGGCAGTCTTAGGGACAAAATTGGAAATGTTCCGTTTAATTGCGCTTTCTTATGCTCTGGTGTGAGGGGGCCCCACCCGGGTCCCCGATGCTTTCGCAGAGTTGGGGGTTCCCAAATCTTGGCCGGGATCCGCGGGGCTTCCGGCCGGCGCGGGGCTGGTGCGGTACCAGCGATGGCCACCGGGTGGCAGCGCCAGAACAGCGGAAACCTGCAGGTGTGTGAGGAAGGGGATGAGAAACACGCGTCCTTCCCGTGCTCTCCTCATGCCCCAGCTGGGACAAAGGCAGCAGGAGCTGAGTTCTCCGGGGCGGCAGCAATGGCGGCGCCGCTCCCTCAGCGCCCGGCCCCGGCGGGCGGGGAGCCCTCGGCAGCGCCCTGCGGGCAGCAGGGAGCGAGCCCCAGCCCGGCCTCTGTGCCCGTGGCACCGCAGAGGCCAGGGCAGAGCTGCAGGAGTCGGGGCCTCAGGCACTGCCCCGAGGCAGCTGCAGCAGCCGGGCCCCGGCCTTGTGGCAGCGCACGAGGCTCTCGTGGTGCCGCTTCTCCAGCCCGGCCGGGTGCCTGTGCATGGCCCCGGCCTTGCGCGCTGCCCCTGCCCCGCTCGGCTTCCCGTGCCCAGCAAAGATGCCCAGGCCGCGCTCGGTGCCCCTGGCTGTCGCTGCTGAAGGCAGTGGGAAGAACGTATCAGAGCCCAAGAGATATCCCAATGAGAAATAGATGGGAGTGAGCACCAGGAGTTGGGATGGGAAGAAGACGAGAGATCCCATGAGCTGTGCTTACAGAGAGATGTGAGTGTCTCAGAGGATTCCGATATGCAAGAGCCAGATCAGAGGGAAGGTGAGAGGTACCAAGACTTCTCACTGTGCGATGTGCACTCTCCCATCTCTCGATGGGACAGTGTCCCAGAGCTTTCCCAGAGGGAAGGTGAGAGGAATGAAGAACTCTCACCATCGGAACAAGATGTGTGCTTCCACACGTCCCAATGGAAAGAGAGCAGAGAATCAGAATTGTCACAAGTGAGAGAGAGGAGTGACAAAGAGCAGTCACAAGGACTAGCTGCTAGAGCCCAAGAGCTGTGCCAATGGCCACCTATTAGTGACCGAAAGCTGTCCCAACAGGAGGAGCATGTGAGCAGTCAGGAGCTGTGCCTTTACCTCCTTAGGAGGGAGAGGCTTGGGCAGCTCTTCCTTCTCCTCACATCCAGCTGGGGCAGCAGCTGCTGCCTTGTACACTGTAGGACTGCCTGTGACAGAGGAGGCACCGGGCAGGGCAGGCATTGCCTTTGTTGCCACCTCCATGCCAATGGGGCTGGGAGAGGTGGGCTGGGTTTCTTGTACACCCATCTGTTGTTGGAGGGCATACTCTCCCTCCAGCTTCTCCATCAGTTTGTAGATGTCTGTCAGTTCCTGGATCAGGATCTCCTCAGTGATGTTGTGATCCTGGCACAGTGAAGCCTGGCTACTGGTCCGGATGTTGGAGGGGACACTGGATGAGCTCTGCGTCCCTGGTAACGGCAATTCCTCCCTGAAGAGAGGAGCTGCAGCCTTTACCTTCTCCAGAGTGAGAGTCTTGGGTGGCTTTTCTTTCTCATCAGCTCCAGCCAGGGCAGCAGCTGCTAGCTCAGCCTCTGTGGGACTCTGTGGGGCAGGAGAAGTGCTGGGCAGGGCAGGCGCTGCCTCTGGTGCCAGCGCTGTGCCCGCAGGGCTGGGAGAGATGGGTCCAACCTGGCGACAAGGCTGGGGCTCCTCCTCACGCAGTGGTCGCAAGGCTCTGTCCCAGATCTTGGAGCTGATGTCCTTTCTCCACTGGCACAGCTCCTGGCTGCTCACATGCTCCTCCTGTTGGGACAGCTTTCGGTCACTAATAGCTGGCCACTGGCACAGCTCTTGGGCTCTGGCAGCTAGTCCTTGTGACAGCTCCTTGTCACTGCTCTCTCTCACTTGTGACAATTCTGATTCTCTGCTCTCTTTCCATTGGGACATGTGGGAGCACACATCTTGCTCCCATGGTGAGAGTTCTTAATTCCTCTCACTTTCCCTCTGGGAAAGCTCTGGGACACTGTCCCATGGAGAGATGGAGGAGTGCACATCACACAGTGAGAGGTCTTGGTACCTCTCACCTTCCCTCTGATCTGGCTCTTGCATATCAGAATCCTCTGAGACACTCACATCTCTCTGTAAGCACAGCTCATGGGATCTCTCGTCTTCTTCCCATCCCAACTTGTGCTGCTCACTCCCATCTATTTCCCATTGGGATATCTCCTGAGCTCTGACACATTCTTCCCATTTGCACACCACTGTCTTCCTCCCACTGGTTCATCTCCTGGACTCTGACAGTTTCTCTCCATTCATAGAGCTCTCCATGCGTCTCATTGCTCTACTGCGAAACCTCTCAAACTTGCACCCATACCTGGCATTGGTACAGCTCTCGGCTCCTCCTGGCTCCCCGACGGCAAATTTCTTGGACTGTAAGTACTTGCCGTCGGGCCCTCTCTCTCACTGTCACCTCTTCCCGCTGGGAAGGCTTCTTGTGACTGTCACCTTCCCACCGTGAAAACCTGCGGTCCATGTTGGCAAAGGGTCTCTCCTCCTCCTCAGTCTGTGCCGGTGGCAGGACTGACCTGCCCACTGCCCCCAACCACTGCCCGCTGGGCAAGGGGCCGGCGACTGGGAGTTGGAGTTGCCGTTGTCCTCGTCGTTATCTTTTGCTATCGGCCTCGCCCTTGTCTGTCGCTATCAGCCTCGATTGCTATTGGCTTCCAGCGCAGACAGACACAGGGAGCTGCTTCCTGCACAGAGAGCGGCTCTCCTGCAACGGGCCACCTCAGGGCTCTGCGCCCCTTGGACACCCTCAGCCAGGGCCGGGCTCTCTGGCCACCACCACGTCCCACATCACAAAGGGCCCCGACACCGTGTGCCCGTGTCACAAAGGGCCACCCCCGGCAGCCCAACATCAGTGGAGCAGCCAGGGACTGCCTGGGAGCAGCCCCGCACTTGTGGCCTTTGGGCCCTGCTGTGCCCAGAGCCCTGAGAGGCTTTGGCCACGCTGGCACAGGACAGCCCCAGCCCCACAGTGCAGAGCCCTGGCTTTGCCGGCTGCGCTGCCCAGGGCACCAGGAATTGGCCGCACGGACGGGCCGGGCACTCGTGGGCAGCGGCTCCAGGAGCCGCGGGAGCCCGGGGAGCAGGGGTGTCCCTCAGGGCTCTGCCGGGCACCGGGGCTCCTTCCTGCCCTACTCACAGCACACACCACTTACAAGTTTGCCAAAGTATATCCACTGGTTTTAGGCCTACCAAGCATTTTCCAATGTCTTTAGTTAGTCCCAATCAACAAATATCAATATGCTGAGATCAGCAATTTCATCATCTTTCCAGCTGGTCGTCATCTTTCCACCTTCCTCTCCTCTATGAGCAATACAGTACATCCTGAAGCTGAGGGATATGATATGATATGATATGATATGATATGATATGATATGATATGATATGATATATTTACCAGCAGCTAAAAAAAGTTATATTTTGTACCTCATCTGAATACTTCTGATCAATAACAACATGCAAAAGCTAATACATAAATGCAAAATCCA
>JAWWEY010000001.1:112448549-112471566 GCA_035582745.1 Loriotus luctuosus
CAGAGCAGCTGGGGCTGCCCCTGGATCCCTGGCAGTGCCCAAGGCCAGGCTGGACACTGGGGCTTGGAGCAGCCTGGAACAGTGGGAGGTGTCCCTGCCATGGCAGGGGTGGCACTGGATGATCTTTAAGGTCCTTTCCACACCATTCTGATATTCTATGAAAATGGGGAAAGAAGGAGAAACTGTTCTGGAACTATCTTATATTACTTAGATCCCACTATAAATATTTTTTCAGTAAATATATATATATATATGTGTGTGTGTGTGTGGGTATGTATGTATATACATATATACATATATCTATACATATATGTGTGTGTATATATATATATAAATCCTCCAAATATCTCTTCCTTCAAAAGCAAAATAAAGAACAAAAATTACTTACCTTTGTTTCTAGACCAAAGCATGGAAAATTCAATTCCTAATGCTGAAAGTTTAAGAAACTTTTAATCATACACAGACACTGACACGTGAGATTCCATAATCACTTTATTGTAACTGTAACTATTATAATCACTTCAGGTTGCCTCAGTAGGATGCCATGTACTGATCTATTTCTGGAGCACTAAAATTCCGAATTCAGAGGAGGTTTTGTCCCTAACCTTTTTTTTTTATGCCTTGAAAATACTATGAGATGTACAAATGTATTTTTTGATCCCCTAAATGCTTTTGAAAAACTGGATCAAGACTTTTTATGGTACAGATAAAAATGCCCACAGTCCTCTCAATGAGGTTACTTGAATAATGTTTCATTTTTAAATTCTCCTGTGAGTTATACAATATGTTTTCAAGGAAATTAGTCAATGGATTTTCCTTTCTTGTTCATCCACTTTATTGGTCACTCGTGAATATATGAATGTACATGTCAGTTTTTTTATTTGTAATGAGATTTACAAAAGCGACAAGAGAGCAGGTTCAGTAAATTAACTGACTTGATGAATTCTGTGCTTTTTTTGCAATAAAAATTATGTGAATGAAGTTATTAATTTTTTTCCAATTAAATATTAAGGGACTCATACTAAAATTTCCATACATTCTAAGGTCACCTGGCCCCAGCTGTAGCTGTATCCAGGGGATGCAGTAAATGGAAATTGCTCAGCTCTAGACTTGTGTGTCTCAAACACTGAACATTCTGATATCAGCCTAAAGTCCTTTAACAGTTACTTTGGAGCACCCAGGTCCTGACTCAGATACTCTTGGGACATCCAGTGCTTGGAAGCAGATGGACTTATTTCAATGAAAAAAGATCTAAAATGTAAAATCTAAAATGTAAGAGAACTGCAAAACACATGCTGCATTTTCAAGTTACTTTTTGTCAAGTAGATCCCAGCATAGCAAACCTTCCCTGAATTCTCTCTGAACACAAAGGCTCTCAGCCCTGAGCCTTGGGAGTGGGATTTAAGCTGCCAGGAGTAATGTCCCACACTGCTCCAGGAGCTTGGGGACAGGCTGGGATATCTGGTTCATGTCAGAAGCCTCAAACATTTCTTCTTCTTTCTTCTTCTTCTTCTTCTGCTTCTTCTTCTGCTTCTTCTTCTTCTGCTTCTTCTTCTTCTGCTTCTTCTTCTGCTTCTTCTTCTTCTGCTTCTTCTGCTTCTTCTTCTGCTTCTTCTTCTTCTGCTTCTTCTTCTGCTTCTTCTTCTTCTGCTTCTGCTTCTTCTTCTTCTGCTTCTTCTGCTTCTGCTTCTTCTTCTTCTTCTGCTTCTGCTTCTTCTTCTGCTTCTGCTTCTTCTTCTGCTTCTTCTTCTTCTGCTTCTGCTTCTTCTTCTGCTTCTTCTGCTTCTTTTTCTTCTCCTTCTCCTTCTCCTCCTCCTCCTTCTCCTCCTCCTCCATCTCCTGCACTATCTCATCTTTGTCTTCTTTTCTTCCCCCTAGCCCAGCCTCATTTGCTTATCCCAGTTCTTGGTGGTGGCTCCTTTGCTGTCTCCATCCCTGGGATCAGACAGGCCCTGGGGAGGGGAGCACATTGCTCAGTCTGTGTTTGGAGCTGTGCAAAGGCTTATCTCTCACCTTTTCTCCTCCTGGCAGCTCAGCAATAACTCACCCTGGGACAGCCTGATGAAACTTTCCAGAGATTTTCTGATGCCTCACACTGGTTCCATTCATTAAATCTTTTGTCCAGGAAACTAAATGGAAAGGTGTTCCAGAAAATACAATGATGTCATATTTAGCTTCAGCTTCACAACTTTTTACTAAGGGCAGGAAAGGTTTTGAGTGGAACATACAGAGACCTGCAGTTAACCATAAGCCAAACCAAAAATCCTGGATCTAACCATCCTGAAGGGTGTGGAAATTAAAGAGGAAAAGAGCATTCACATTGGCAAACTGTGCACCAAACAGGTGCCTCATTCCCCAGAAGAAGGGACATTTCTGCTGTCATTTTCTAAGGAAAATGTTCTGTAGAGGATTTTTCAGTAGGACTAATTCTAGTGCACTTAAAAATTCTGCCCTGAAGTGAGTTTAAGCATTTCCTTGGCATGTGAAATAAATTAATTGGAATCCTAACAGAGCTTAGAACTGGAAACTTTCTATCTCTGCTCCCAGACCTTCTCTGGCTAAAATTATGACACAAGATATTCCACCCTCCTCTAATAAAATCTGGAAATCTGGGATATTTTTAAGTGGCTGCCAAGCCCTCCACATCATTATTGCTATGAGGCCATATCTGATCATTAATTCCTTTCTCTTTTTGTCGTTTTTTTACATGAGAGGAAACTTTTCTTTGTAAAATCAGTGGTGCAGCTGCTGGAAAACCCAGTCAGGGCCTCCTGTGACTTCTCTCTTGGTGTTCAGCTAAAGACATCAACCCAAAATTTCTTCAGCAGGCTTGATATCTCTAAGGGTAACCCAGCAAGTGAATCCTGTATGGAATGCCTTGATACTTTGATTTCTTGTAATGTTTGATACTGATTTTAGACACCAGAGGTCAGACACTGCTGCTGATCAGCAAAGGAAATGGGAACAACTCAAGCAAATAATAGGAAATGGGCTTTCAAGAAATGAGCTTTCCTTTCAATGTGATCATATTTATGGGGTTTATCTAGCTTTTTCTCCCCCCTTTCCTGAGAGCTGACTTCAGAAAAAATACTGCTCCTTTTTTGAGTTCCTCCTGGTAGAAAAAAATAATCCAAGAAATGTCCAATTTTTAAAAATTCATTCTGGTTTTGTCCCTTGCCTTTTCCACTTTACAGTTTCTAATAAGCTGCTCATCCTCTTCACCTGGAGACTTGATTTAATAAACCATTAAAAATTAAAGCAGCTCTTCCAGTTCTTTTCCCTGCTGTGATCAAAATGCAGTTTGAAAGGCTTCTCTGTTTTGCAGCAAGAGGGAGTGTGTGTCACAAATTCCCTCTCTGCTCCTGTGCTGCAAATGCAACATGAACAAGTTGAAACGAGGAATTTGCTGCCTGAACAAGCCTGGACCATGACACAGCACCTTGGCTGGCAGCACTGCCCTGACCTTGGGAGGACACAGACCCCAGAGCCCCCATGCCAGGAAAGCTTCCTGCAGCTGGAAATTTGGTCTGGGTGTCTGTCAGAGGTGGCATCTGGGCTGGCTGTGCCGCAGGAGGATTTTTGCAGCAGTGCTGTGGCATTCAGAGCCAGGCAAAAGCTGCAGCAGGAAGGAAGGGAAAATAATACCAAATCCCTCTGCCAGCCCCACTCTGCTGAATCCAAAGAGATTTTCCTCCTCTCCTTCCTCTCCCTGGACACCAAGCTTCCTCACCATTGGCATGAGAGGCACAGACAGCATCCATCAAGTTTACATTTATTCTGAAGTGATTAAGCAGAAATCCAGCCAGTTGTATGCTCAGTACTCCTTGGAGCAGAGCTCTGCTTGGGTTTGTTCAGCTGAGGAGGGTGACTGGGCTCTGGAATGAAAAATTGCCCTTGGTGACCCCTTAATGCACTTTTTTCTAGTGGTAAAGATCTCCAATTTTATCTTTTGACTAAGAAGCAAAAGGCACAGAATAGCAAATATTCCCCTGGCAGGATTTGATAGAAGTGGTGTGCTTAATATGAGGCCAGTTCAGAGTAAATTCACATGTGGATGTGTTTTGGCTGGCATAGATCTGCATTTTAGGTGGCATATCTACATCAACAAACAGGCAGCAGTCAGGAGTTGAGTTTATTTTGGTTTTTCTAAGTGCAGCCAGCAATGGAATAGTCCTGTGTCGTGCAGAATTAAAACCCTGTTACAGAACAAGGCTCAGATTTCTGATTTATTTGCCATATCACTCTTAAATGCACTACAGTCTGTGCATTTGCCTCCCTGCTGCTCAGTACTGTGAAGAAAAATGGTGATAATCTCTCTGCTTATGAAAAGGAGAATGAGAAAGTTCCTGGAGCTCCTCCCCATTATCTGGCACATCTAAATGCTGGTTCCCAGCCCTGTCGTATCAGGATAATTGCCTGCTCTGCTTTAGCATTTCACTTGCACTGTCAGGAATACAAAGTGTTCTCCTCCACATGAAAGCAGGATGCTATTTCCGTGTTTTTCAAAGCCTTGCTAGCTGGAGAATGAGGCCATCTTTGATCTTAAATTTGCCACATCTGCTCCCTGGAAGGCTGCAAAGTTGTTTAGAAGCAATCCTCAGCTTCTCACCATAGTTTTAGCCCCAGTGATTATGTGGGGAAAAACAAAAAAAGGATTTATGGCATTGTGCAAATTCAGTTTGTATTTCTGGGAGCTGTGGGAGTCAGTGTGCTAAATAAAGGTCCAGGGAGAATTCAATAGGGCAGCTCTGGTCTCCTGATACTGCTGGTTTGTAATGACTGAAGCCTGAAAGGCTGGGGATGCAATGGCATTGAGGGAAAATACTTTTAGTTTGCTTGGCAAGGCTCAGGATTTTCCTCTCCAGGATCAGGCAGGCACCACATTGCCCAGATATTGAAAATGCAGGTCCAGCAACGAGGAGAGAGAATGATGCATCTGACTCCATGTTCTCAGAAGGGTAATTTATTACTGTATTATACTCTATTACATTAAAGAATACTATACTATACTAAAGAATACAGAAAAGATACTTACTGAAGCTAAAAGATAATAATGAAAACTCGTGACTCTCTCCAGAGTCCTGACACAGGTTGGCACTGATTGGCCAAAGAGTGAAAACAACTCACACCAGAATCCAATGAAACAGTCTCCAAACACATTCCACATGAGCAAAATAGAGGAGAAGCAAATGAGATAAGAATGGTTTTCCTTTTCTCTGAGGCCTCTCTTGCTACCTTTCAGCTTCCCAGGAGAAAAACCCTGGGTGAAGGAGTCATGTTCAGGGAATGTGAATGCCACAACCAAACACAACTTCTCCAGATGCCCAAGGAACCCAGTTTAGTAAGAAATGCTTCAGTTGATGCTGAGATAGCTGTTATGAGGTGCAGGGGATGGGATGGATCAATGACTTTACTCTCTGGACAGAGAACAGTGGGGGTCTGTGGAGCACCAGATGAGATTCTGCAGGATTCCTGCCAAGGAATTGTAAACATTTCCACACACACAGTGGAATGACACACGGCTTTCATGTGCACAGCCCAGCAGTGCAGCAAAAAGAGGACCAATAAATGAGTATTCAGAATAATTTTGGCAACACTGCAAAAGCTGCTGCCTGACTCCAGTGAGGTAGAGGTGTCCCTGGGTTGAAAATTTCACTATGTGTCTTCCTGAGTTTCTTTCTGGCCCCTCTTTCTGCTGATCTCCCACCAAACAGCAACACAGCCATGACAAGGAATGTTTCCCACATAGGCCCAATGACTGGAAAATGCCAGATGAATTCTGAGTTAATCCCTCAACACTCGACAGCCATGACCAATTACCATCAGAACCTGTCCCTATAGATCACACCCTAATTTAACAATAAATTGCATTAACCTCATCCATCTATTTGCAGTGATTTCCAGAAAACATTGCTATCCATAAAGGAATCCTCCTGTGGGTTAGGTAATTACCCTGGAGAGCCAGCTTTCACTCCTCAGCAGCAGGAGCAAATAGCATTTCTAATGAGCTGGATATAAATAACAAGTTGGATGCTGTCAAGCATCAATATTTACTCTGCATTGGATAGAGCTGCTAACTGAATTAGCCCCTTTGCAGCGAGGGGCTGGGTTTGCATCCAATTATCATCATGACGTCCTCACTTGATGCCTAATTAGCTCTCTCAGCACTCTATAAATAGAAAATGCACATCCAGAGACGTTGCACTGAGTGGTGCCTGTCAATTTTCTCACATCTTTCCAGGACCACCTATGCAGATATAAAACTGGGGGTCTCCTCACATTGTTTTTACACAAAAGATGAGCAAGTTTAGATCCCAGGCTGGCTGACTTCTCTTTATGGGCAAAGTTCTGTAGCACCATAATATCTACTTGCCTAATTGAGGTAGAACAAAGATTCAGAATTTATCTACAAATATCAGGACAAGGGATTTTGTACCTCTACTGCACAATAACTGTTTTCTGTGAAAGTAAAGCTGGTCAAGCATTGCAACGGTAATTGCACTAGAAGCTTTAACATTTTGGTAGTTTTACTTGAAAGCAGACAAAAATATCAGATTCCTCACAAAGCAGTAGTTCTGTAGAGAACAAAGTCCAGAAAATTGTTTCATTTTGTCTTTAATAACCTACATAGCAATTATCAATACAACATATCTATTTTAATAATTTGACATAAATATTGAGCACACACAGTGCTATAATATCTTTCAAATTATTTATTTTCACAGTTTTTAAAATATATTTTCAAATATTTTGACCCAAGGTGTTATTTTCAGGAAATTTTAAACCCATTTATTCTGATATTAAATGTAGCCCTTGTTTTGTTTGGATACAAGCTTGTGTGTAATGTGATATTCCAGCATGCAGGAAAATAAATCTAGCAATTTTGCACATTAGTAAAAGAGTGTTTCCAAAGCTGGAGAACACTGTACAGTGTAATGTGTGTTTGAAAAACAGCATATGCTCATGAAATCAAAACCTTTCCCAAAATGCAGGGCTGCAAAGGGATGTAGTTAAGATTACACAGCAAAATTTTAGCATTTCCAAACTGAAGCCTTTTCCACTGGTTTTAGACAGGAGGTTTGGGGGGTTTTAGCTATTTCTCTGTGATAACTTTGTATTGTTATGTATTATGTCGATAGCTGCTGTAATTAGAGAAATAGATATTCTGCAGTGCCAGAGAGAGGTCTGAGCTGCTGAGGGCAGGGTGAGGGACAAGGATTCTGTGAGGGGAGATGTCTGCTCACACATCGTGGCTCTTCTGGCCATGGGTCACATCAGGCAGTGCAAACTGCTCATTTACCCTCCACTTCATTAAATTCTCAGCTCTGCTCTGCATGTCCATTAAACTGTCCACATGTGCATTATTTATAACACTTTGGCATGGGTTGTGTGTTCAAAGCTGGCCATTTATTATAAAGTGTTGTTTGGCAATTCCTGTGACCACGGAGAAGATATTTTCACGTGTGCATTTGGATTCAAGCTGAAAGGGGAAATTTAAGTTGGATCTAGGGAAGAAATTTTTTGCTGTGAGGGTGGTGAGGCCTTGACACAGGTTTTTCCGTGGATGCCCCATCCCTGGAAGTGTCCAAGGCCAGGATGGATGAAGCTCTGTGGAACCTGGTCTAGTGAAAGGCGTCTCTGCCCATGGCAGGGGTTTGGAAGATATTTAAGTTCCCTTTCAACCCAAACCATTCTTGGGTTCATTCTATGATTTTATACAGGCTGGAGGGGATACTTCACAAAAGTTTAACCACAAGTAGCAGGTGGTGCTTTGGGACCCTCTGAAGAAGAGTTTCTCCCCTCTTAAGGATGGGGTCACATCCCCCAAACCTTTTCCTCGGCATGGGCAGCGTGGAGGCTGCTCCCTGACACAGAGTGTCCATCTCAGCCCATGGGGGCACAGCCACCAAGGCAGCACACTCCCCTTTTCCTCTTAACTCCTCTCTGTTACACTGGGATGGTTGAATATCTGCCTTGGGCCACTCTAACACACTTTGCTTCTCCAGTTCCAGGTCCTCCTGCTGGAGTTAAAGCAGCTGCTGCCTCGGCCTCCACGGTTTTTGTGTCCTGGCTGCCTCCCCTGAAGCTGAACGGCATCATCAGGAAATACACCGTGTTCTGCTCCCACCCCTACCCCACAGTAAGTGCCACAGCCCT
The DNA here is from genome assembly GCA_035582745.1 of Loriotus luctuosus. Taxonomy (NCBI): domain Eukaryota; kingdom Metazoa; phylum Chordata; class Aves; order Passeriformes; family Thraupidae; genus Loriotus; species Loriotus luctuosus. Next base: position 112,456,707 of record JAWWEY010000001.1, read on the forward strand.
CTCTGCAGGGCTGACACACAGCATTTGCAGATACCAGTCCTTGATCTTCTCCCTGCTGCTTCCTCTCGTGCCCTCTGCTCCCTGATCAAGGTACAAAGGGAGATCCTGAAGCTGCAGAGAGAAGTGAGAGTGGAGTTTGGTTTATTCCACCTATCAGATTTTTGTTGAAAACCTATTGCAGAGCATTAACTCACAAATGATTTCAAAATATACAGTTGAAATGAAGTATTTTTCAAGGTGTGGTTGGTTTAGAATGTAACAAGTTCCATTTTCCAGGACCAGCTGCAGGAGCCCTGTTGCAGCTGGAGGCGTGTATTCATTTACCCTGCTTCCATCGAAGTTCCTGCCTTTTTGCCTTGAGTATTCATGTGTGAAGGAACATAATGACTTACAAACAAACATATTTGCTTGTGAATAGGCTTATTTATGCCTGGAATGTTTGCCCAATCTAGCTCTATGTGCTTTTACTTGCTGAGAAAGTGACAGGAGGAAATTTGAGTGGAGTATCAGGTTATCTTTCTTCCTGTCTGAATCACAGTGAAATTCAGCAATCTTTAAACACAAGGACCAATTGCTCTCTCTAAATACCCATGTATATTTATTTTCATGTGGATTGAAAAGAATACTTATTTATTTTATATCTGAGGTTTGGATTTAGGTTATATCTAAGGTCTGGATTTCAGTTTTAAGCAGGACTTCCCACCAAAGATAAAAAATGCAATCTTGGTTTGATAGGAAAGGAAAATATTGTTCCAGAAATCTCCAAAAGTGCTTCAGGCATGTGGAAATTCCCCTGTCCCCAAGGCAGAAGGTTGGAACAAGGTGGTCTTTTAGGTCCCTTCCAACCCAAACCATCTTGTGATTCTCTGATTTATGTTTTGGGATTACTGCCTCCTAAATCCATTGATTTCATAATTGCAGCAAACCAAACCAATTTTTGCATACTTTTAAATGTAAAGTAGCTGGAGATTTTCCATCACAGTTCATACATTTCTGTGGCACTCAGTGGGTTAAAGAAGTCAGAGTTTAGAGGACAGCTCTGAATGGGGATCAGGAACTTCTCTGGGGGCTTGCAGAGAACACCAGATGGTGCTGCTGCCTTCTCCAGATACTTTCCATGCACAGAGCTGCAGTGCTGCTTCCTGGGGCTTTGCTAACAACATTTTTTCCTGTATTTACATCCCCAAGAAAATAAACATCTTCAGCTAAAAATATTATTCTCCACCATGTGAGTCTCTCACATACAAAACTTCCTATTTTGTGGTTACCTTTTGGAGCTCCTCAGAGATGGACAATGGCAAGAACATTTATGGGTTTTTTGCTGTTTTTGGCCTGAACAGAATCTTACTGCTGTATCTTTGTGGTGTTCATTATGCAGGGGAAGAGGCATATGGAGGTTTTTGTGCTTTTTATTAATTGCTGATTTATGCATGGATTGCTCTGAAAACTGTCCCTGCCCCCAGGACAGATGATCTTTAATGTCCCTTCCAGCCCAAAGCATTCTGTGATTCCATGATCCTGCTGTTACCTTCATGCAGGTGTGTGTACATAGAAATGCATACATGCAGACACAGATATATGTGTAAATATGTTCAACATGTATCCGTGGGTCCCTGTCCCAGTGCTCTGCAGATCAGCAGGAGCTGTGGCTTGCAGACATCTTCTGTAGCAGCCCTGTGTGCTGGGTGAGGCAGGGATCACACTGGGGGCTCAGTTTCCAGAAGCCGAGTTGGACATTTTTAAACAAATGCAAACCTCAGGACATATTTAATATAGGACACACTCCCTCAGCTTTATTTCTAACAAAAAATGCTTTGTTATCTTTTATTCTGAAATGGATTGTGAGCTAAAAAAGCTGTTTTATTCAGAGCTGCTTTGCAGTGAATCAAGCCTGCTGCAGAGCTGCTCAAATGCCAACACTGCTGTGCAGATACACTTAATATATCCAGGGAAGTTCTTGTTTGATTCACTGCTGGCAGAGACAAGTAGCTGACAGAGGGAGAGGCCTTAAATTAGGGTGAGGAGGAGAATAAATAAAAGACCTGTGTCTTTATCATCTCCTCTGCCACCATAAGCAGCAAGTGCTGTAGCTGCAGGTATGGAGCCCTAAAAACTTCATCCATCAGTCACAGCCCTGGCTGCAAAATAACTTTGTTAGAAGTCTGCTATTCAAGCAGAAAGGCAAACTCAGTTTTCAGGCATCAGTGAGAAGAAAGAGAAGAGGACAGGGCTAAAGGTAAATTTATGGGGAGGCTGCATTCTTTGCTGATTGTATTTTATTGCTGAGAACAAGTCCATGCAATAGACTTTAGACAGGTTAACAACAGTCCTTTATACAAGAACACTGCTTTGGTGTTTAAGTCACCAACAGGAAAAATAATTAACTCTGTTGGTCGTATTGTGCATATTTTTATTACAAACATACCAATTATACAAGCCTGACATATTATAAAATGAAGATTTGCTACCTCTTGCACTATTCAGTTTGCTTTGCAAAGGCAGAAGCTTTTAAAATTTCTGCTGCCTCTGTATAGAACAAAAAGCATTTCCTCTTTAAATATTTTGAGCCCTAAGGACAGTATTTGCCTGGGATGTTTCAAACCACAAATATGATTAATGTGTGAAAAATGGAAAAGATTCTCCACTGCAGTCTGTTCTCTGGCCAAGATAAAGGGCAAGCAAGGATCCAATTTCACACTGTTTAATTGTTGTGTCTATAGTATTCTAGAGGCATAATTAGGCAAACCTTTCTCCTTTTTTATTCTGAAAATGTAGGAAAAAATACAGAAATATGAGACTTCATGGATTCTCCATTCTTCAAATATAAGAAACAGAATATGCCAGAATTTAAGTCAGAAAAATTATCCTTTGTGCTAACTCATAGCCTACATTCTTGCTTCTCCCCACTTTCTACCATATCCATGTCCAGCTTTTGGTAGGATCTGGCTTCTTAACCACCTGTTATGGTCCCATGGTGGCCAGATTCCTTCTGAGGGAGGTGATTCCCATTGCACTGGCAGGATGCTCGGTGGTACTCCTCCTGCCCAGGTCTCAGGGAAGTTCTGTCACTGCTGTCCCACCCTGCCAGGGGGATTTCCCCCATGGTGGCACTCACAGGGAACACAGTTTGAATCCTAGCACAGAAATTAGGCTGGTTCAGTTCCTGCTGGACTTAACTCATTCCTCAGGAGGCTGCTTGAGCTGTACATGTGCACTGTCAGAGCTTTTCAAGTGCAATAGAAAAGGAGATTTGGGGGTTTTCTGAAGAAAAAAAGACAAAAAACCTCCCTAAAATAACTGCCACCTCTTGTTGCATTCAGGTCAGTACAGTGCTTAAGGAAGAATCAATGGGATTAGATTAAATAAAATTTAGATGTCAGAAAGTGTCTGGAAAAGGTGGCTGTGACACACAGGTTAGCCAGCCTGGGAAACTGTGATCTCAGAACAGGTAAAAAGCTTCTCCTAAAGAAGCAGGAGGGTGCTGAGGGTAGGAGAAGGAAGGCTAAGGATCAGGATTTCTTGATGCAGGAAAGGATGAAAAATGCCTATGCACAAGGACAGGGAATTTTTTATATGGGAAATTCTGATCAGCTGGGGAAAAGTATTACCATGAGATCCTGGTCAGATACTGAAGCTGGGGCCCAGACTGTGGGATCTCCACATGTGGAAACCTTCAAGACTTCACTTGACCTGTCCTTGAGCAACTTGATGCAATTAAACTTGCTTTGGGAAGGGGGTTGGACTGGGTGACCTCCACAGGAACCTTCCAATCTCAATTCTATTATTATAAGGCAGTTTAAAACTGGAAAAGTTGGTCAAAATCTGTATACAACAAGGGAAATCAGACAGTGCTAATGTGCAACCCTTGGAGGAAAAGAGACACATTAAATTGATACCAAGATGTCCCATAATTTAAAAGTCTCCTATAAAAATCGTATGACATTTTAGGCCACTGGCAGGACTCTTTGTCTTTCCCATCTGAGCACTTTCTATGCTCAGTCTCCCAAACAAGTTCTGCTTTTAGCTCTCACTATCAGGAAATCAGAGAGTGGGAGTGAGGTCACCTTATTTCACATCTTAACTGAGTTCCACATGAGTGGAGGAAAGACAAGAACCAACTGACTGTGTCCTGAAAAGGAAAATCACTGCGGAAGGAGAATGGTTTCCATTTATTATCCTTTTATAGTGCACTTCTACTTACATGACTTCTTTCCATTAATCTCCAGGCTTTCTATGGAGGAAGGATAGAGTGATGCACAAATTAATGACCTGCTTTGCTGGAAACAGCAGGAAAATCCTGTTTAATGTGTTTGCTTCTATTAGTGAGTGACCCACCAGCAGATCAGCAAAACCCAAACAGCATCAACAAGCATAATGACTACACTTTGCTAATCAACAAGTCAAAATAGACTTTGATATGTGTATTTCTGATTGGGTGATGCCATACTCTTTATTGACACACAAATTATTTTGCTGGTCTGTATTTTCTCAACTCTTTAACTCACTTTCTAGCACAAGGACCCAAATATTGGCACATATGACAATAACTTGCAAAGCATACAGGTATATATTTAAAACCTTAGATTTCAAATAGGAAGAACCAGTTTATTCTCTGGTCTTTAATCCTAACAGTAATTTTGAAATGTTGGTTGATGAAACTGTTGCTTAGCTGTGGGATTCTTCTGAGAGATTATTTGTCCCTCAAACCCACCTTTGAGGTCTCAAAACACCAGAAGCCTGAGGGCTGGAAGGAGAAGAAATTCCAGAACTGTTGAATGAGATGAATGGAGGGAGAATATTCCTGCAAAGATCCCTGATGATGCTTTCATGCTATACTGGATTAACTGGATGAGGAACCAGAGCTCAAAGCAGACCCCAGTGCTGAAATAGGGGCAGTGATTAGGAATTATCTCATAGTGCAAACCCTACAGTCAGCCCCAGGTACCTGTGTTGGAAGGAGTCTTTGAAAACTGTGATCTACATTTCTGGACATCTCCAAAGGGTGTAGAAAGATCCAAAAGCTGAAATCCCAGCAAAGATTCATGTTAGCCTAGAAATATTTCTGTGAAACAGTTGGATTTGGAATAGGTGGTAGATGAAGAGGTGCAAAGCAGTGATAGAGAAGAGAGAAATGATCTTATATTTGGCCAAAGCCCAAGTCAGAACTTGAAAACCAAAGTCAAGTTACGTGAAAACATGATCAGTATTGGAAACTGACCAACATCCGAGGCAGACAAATAATGATCCTTTTGATTTGCTTATTTTACTGTGAGAAACACATTCATGAGCCTGTTAAACTTCTATATGTGTCTTACTCTTTTGCTTTTATTTAAACCCACTAAGGGAAAATGTATTCTGTGATTTAACCAGAATACACAGGAGTCTCTGGGGTTGCTCTGTGGAAGAAGAGAATAATTGCTGCTCTTGGTCTGTAATTCACAGACTCTAAGTGGTATTTAATTAATCTGACTTCAGTCACCTTCAATGGAGTCACAAATACTTATTCTGGGGTCATCAAGGATTTCCTTTCATTAAGAAAAGAAGCTAGATGTCTGTGATAAACTGGATAAATCTCCTTCTGAAAGTTTCCCTTCTCTTTGTTAAGTCTAGAGAAAGTATACGTGCTTATCCTAAACCAACAACATAAACTAGATGTGGAAGTATATACAATTATCTTAACCTGGATCTTAAAACTATTAGCTGTCATAAATTCCCATCATCCAGGTGTTTTCCACTCGATTCTTTCAGGCAGACACAAGTTTTATCTTGATTTTGCATAGGGTATGTCTAAATTCCAACTTTGGGTTTGCATCACACTTTCTGATCCTCATTTTCTCTCCAGATTAAAGACTTGGATAAAAGAAAACTTTGGAAAATAGAGTTGATGCAATTATAAGGCAGAAATTATTTGTTGTTAAATCCTGTAGATCTTTCAGTGATTAGTGGGATGCTGAAAGTTTCTTGGAAAAAAAGTAGCTGGCAGAAGTTGGCTAAGTAGATAAAGTTACTGTTGAACAGAAGTTTATTTAGAGTCAGCAGATTCTGTAAGGTTGAATTTTAAATATATGTTCATTGATTTGAGTATTACAAGCAGTATTTATCACTGTATCTATATTGCACTTTTTACAGCATGAAGATATTTATGCTTATTAATTCCTCTGTGCTTTATTTAGCATAGAAATAGTGCATAATTTGGGGGTTATTTTAAAACCTTATATTGGACAGTATTTAAATTGTGTCTATTTAATATACCACATATTCTATTTTTAGCCTTTTTGTCGTTGTTTCACATCTTTGGTGCCAGCTCCCAAACATAGTACATTCATTATTTTAATTGCTTTGTCAACTGTACATTTTTTACCTCTCTTATTTTTGTCAGAGAGCAGACCTCAGGAGGGGATGTGACAGAGTATAAATTGATTCTGAAGATGTGCTGGTTTATATGATTTTTAAAAGGTCTCCTTGTAAAGCCCTACCAAAACAAATTTAATATTGATTTTTTCATAAACCTCCCTTCTTGTCTCACCACCTCGTCTCACACCCAGGGATGTCAATACACTCTGACAATAAGTCCTTGGTGTCCTGACCTTCCTGTGGTCACCAGCCCATGACACCATGGGCTGCTTCCCTCCTCAGGAGGCTCAGGGACTCTCCAGGAGGTGCTCCAAAGGGACAGGCAGGTGGTGGACCCTAAGTGAGCTACCTGCAAGTCCAGACAGTGGGTTTTCTTCCAGCTGTAATACCTGGAAATGAGGATTCAGGAGCAGCTGAGGGAGCTCCAGGTGTTTATCCTGGAAAAAAGGAGGCTCAGGAGGGACTTTCTGGCTCTCCACAGCTCCCTGACAGGAGGGAAGAGCCAGTGGGGGTCAGGCACTGCTCTGAGGACAAGAGGAAATGGCCTCAAACTGCACCAGGAAAGGTTCAGGTTGGACATCAGGAAGAATTTCCTAATGGAAAGGGAGCTCAGGGCTTGGCAGGGGCTGCCCAGGGAGCTTTGCAGTGCCCATCCCTGCAGGTGTGCCCTGGAGGTGGCACTGAGTGCTCTGGGCTGGGGACAAGGTGCCCATGGGGCACAGCTGGCACTCCATGGGCTGGGATTTTCCTGCCAGTGGGAAGGCAAGGAGCTGCTGCTGTTCTTCCCAAAATTTCCATCTGAAACTTTCTAACATTTTAATTCCACAATTAAGGTGAAAAAGAAAAAAAAAAGTTACAATGTTAGATGGTAGCTGCATCCATTTTTGTACCCAGCCTCTGTTTCCAGCAATTACCTTCAATAATGCTGAGTGAAAGACAGATACCGCCTTTCAAAACATGAGCCAGCACCTGAACTGAAACCATTGTTAGACCAAAGTGGCAGCCAAGAGCCTTACTGGAGACCATGGGCCAGGATCAGTGGGTATTTGGAGCTTTGTGAGTCTGTCCATCTGTGAAAGGAAGGCAAAAGCCAACAGTCCTCAAGAAAATTACAATTTGTGACCTCAGGCAGCCTTTCACATCTTTAGGGAGTTCACTGAGAGGCCACAACAGTGCTTTGTCTGTTCTTCTCAGGGATGCAGAGCTTGAAGTTCATTCTCTAGAAATACAGACATTGATTTTTTTATTACCCCACTTTGCTTCCAGATAGAAACAGCTTGATGCAGCTCCCAGTACTGGATTACTTATGAGTCCAGGAGACTCTAAAATGTGATTTTTAGAATAAAACATCTCAGTATTCTCTGCCCTTCGAGTTCTGTGTGGAGTTTTGGGCCTCTCACGTCACAAAAGGACCTTGAAGTGGTGGAGTGTGTCCTGGGAAGGGTCTGGGAAACAAATCTTAGGAGCAGCAGCTGAGGGAACTGGGGTTCTTCAGTCTGGAGAAAAGAAGGTTCAGGAGGGACCTCATTGTTCTCTAATTTGTTGAGGAGGGACCTCATTGTTCTCAAACTTCCTGAAAGGAGGTTTTAGCAATGGTCGGTCTCTTCTGCCATGTCCAGAGCAAAAGGATGAGCAGAAATGGCCTAAAGTTGCACCTGAGGAGGTTCAGATTGGATATTGGAGATGGAAGTTTCACTGAAAGAGTGGTCAGGCCTTGAAATGATCTACCCAGGGAGGTTTGGATTATCATGTTAGATGGCAGCTGCGTTAACTTTTGTGCGTAGCTTCTGTTTCCAGCAATTACCTTCAACAATGCTGAGTGAAAAACAGATACCACCTTTCAAAACATGAGCCAACACCTGAGCAGAAACCATTGTTAGACCAAAGTGGCAGCCAAGACACTTACTGGAGACTTTCCTTACTGGAGACCAGGGTCCAGGATCAGTGGCTGTTTGGAGCTTTGTGAGTCTGTCCATCTGTGAAAGGAAGGCAAAAGCCTGAAGTCCTCAAGAAAAGTACAAATTTGTGACCTCAGGCAGACTTTCACATCTTTAGGGAGTTTACTGTCTGTGGGAGTGTTCAGGAGGAGCCTGGATGTGGCCCTTGGGAACAGGGTTTGGGGTGATGCTGGTGGGGCTGGGTTATGGTGGGACGTGAGGTTCTCCTCCAGCCTTGATGATTCTGTGGTTTCCAGGAGCAGCAATGCCTGATGATTCTGTGATTTCCAAGGCAGACAATTCTGTGATGGAGCTGTACAAAAAGATGGAGATCTTTGTGGTTTTACCACGTAGAATTGAAGACTTACTTTAATTATTAATGAGGCTCAGTGGCTGTTCTAGGCCTCATCTGTAGCAGTGATGAAACAGGGCCCAAGGAGCAGCACCTGGCCCCAGCTGGATGTGATGGGGACTGATGTCAACCTGCACTGCTTATCATGAGCCCCTCCAAAGCAGAATTGTTTTGAAAAGAGCTATTTAGAGCAGCACAAAACTGAGTTAAAAATCAGAGTGGATCACTGGGATGGAGTGCTCAACTCATCACCTGGCTCTCTCCCATTTAGCAGTGGAGCTGAGCCCAGAGGAGGGATGTTTGCTGAGAGAGACTCAGCTATGCAGGCAACATTTCACTGATTTAACTCAGGCCAGATAGAACAAACTCAGTGCTGTTCTGTGGGAGGCTGCAAAAAAAATAAAAAAATCCAGTGGCTCCTTGTTGTGGGCAGGAGGGAGCAGCCTCAGTGTCTCTCCTGAGCCCTCTCTGCTCAGTGGCTCCATTACTGACCTGGCTAATGAAGTAGAGAGGCTGCCTATTAAATTAGCAGGGAATACCAGGCTGGGAGGGATTGCATGTACACAGGAGACAGAAGCACAATTCAGGCAGGTCTTGATGAACTGGGAAATTGGTCTGGAAAAAAATTGGATAAAATTTAGCAAGAAAATGGGTACCCTGAATAACCAACTGCAAAAGTACTGTGTAGAGAGCAATTCTGTTGATTCTTCAGAAGAGGATTTTGAGGTTATTGTGCCTCCCAAGATGAACATTGACAGTCTTTATAACCCTGTCCTGAAAAGCCAAATGAGGATCCCTGGAATTGTTGAGTGCAGGTTTGGAAACAGTGAGAAAGATATGGGCCATCTTTAGACAGTCTGAAGGATAACAGAAGATATTATTAGAGAAACTGATAGAGAAAATGGGATTTCTGGACAATGTTGAAAGCACCAGAGTTATTTAGTTGTAAAAAGATAAGGGTACTGGTGGGGAAAGGAACGATAAAACTTCATGTAGATTAAAGACTGGTGCAAAGATCAAGGTAATAATCTATTCTTCATGTTCCTAATGGACTAGAAACAAAGCTGTGGGTTGAAACTGCAGCAGGAAACTCAAGCTAGATTAAAAAAACCCTATTTCTAATCATGAGATTAGTCAAGCAGTGGAATAGATTGTGCAGCCTAGGGAGTTACAAAATCTCCTTTTATTGTAAGTCTTCAAAATCAGGTTGGGGAAACATCTGTTTGAAATTGTGCAGACACAGATGAACCTGGTTTAAAGAAGAAAGATAGACTCAGGTGATCTCTCCGAGTCCTTCCAGCTCCATTTTTAGATGATGCCATATTTTCTACCTAAAACTGGAGTGCAAACACACACCCCACTCTAGCTAGTATGTGCATTATTTATATTTACATTTATAGGTATATTTATATTTAATTTTAATTTTAATTTTCAGCATGAGGCAGCCAATACACAGGTAACCAACTTGTATATGCTCTTACCTCACAATACACACCACAAGCCTGGGCTGTTTCTTCCTTTTCACTCCTTAAAGTCTCTATATGGCTTTCCCAGTTCACTTCCAGGTTTCCTGCAACTTGCAGAGAACAAAGATAGAGATCTGTAGCTCACTTATCTAATGTGTGAAACCAGCTGTAAGCAAGGTGCAGGCTACCTTTCACTAAATAACCTTGCAGCCCGCAGTAAATGCTATCTGTTGTCTTAAATCCTTGCTTGGGAAACTCCCTGGCTGCTTGGAAAACTGTTAGAAATGTATTTTTTTCTATAGCACTCTTCTGAATTTTTCCCAGGTTGTGTTAAGAACAGGCAATTAAAAATAGAAGGCAGAGGGATTAGAGTTTATGCACATTAGCTATTAAATTGTGCTTTAAAGGAGTCAGAAGTGCCAGGAGATGGCATGCTGCTTCAAAGTGTACCAAGAAATGCACACCAATAGGGCTCAAGTTGCAGAGGAAAATGATGTTCCCTGCACCAGCTCTTCCTCAGCATCTCTTGCCATTGCCTGGTTGGGGAAGTAGATTGACTGCATCCTGTTAAAGGACTCTGATTTCATTTTATTCTTCACAGCCCTTGCTGGCTTTCAGAGACTGATCTCTGTCTCTCAGACAGTGAACTAAAGGCAGAAGAAAAATTAACCCATCATCTATAAGCTGAAGAAAAATAGCAATTAGGAAAAAAAATCCCTTGAGCAAGCATGTTACTGCTTCTAAGATTGAACAGCAGTTTATGTTTTATACTGGCACATGCACAGGCCAATATGTGACAAGGTGACATTCCTTTAAATATTTCTTATTTCAATTGTTTAATCTTCTCTTTGCTGACAAAGCTGCCTTTTTTTCTTCTTGTGTAATCAAAGTCTCTGGCATGTTAGGCTAATTGAAATGACAGGAAAAAGTTTAAAGTAAAATCGATTCTTTGTCACCGAAGCATCCCCAAGTGTTTAAAAGGCAATGTGAGCTTAGGAAAAACAAGGAGTGTGTTAACCAGTTAGAAACCAAAATCTTTTGCAATAGCAGCTTGTTTGAGGAAAATGAGAGTGGTTAATTTAGTGAAGATGCATTTACCAGACTCAATTAATAAATTAATTGAGAGTAATTAATTTTACATTTTAAATAGCCACAGATGCAAATGGATGAATAATGCTGGGAGAAAGAAACAATTGAAAACAAAGCATTTGTAAAGCTTTACAGCAGAAAATCCTGCTGTAAATCTTTGGGATGGACAAACTCTTTTCAGTGAGAAAGAGTGGATGGTTGCTGGAATGAAAGTTAGCCCTGAGGAATTCTGTGATGTTTAGCTGTCCCTAAGTGCTGTACCCATGTCAGTAGGTGGTTTAGGAGGAACCTGTGCTAGGTAACTGCATTAATGAGTGCAGCCTAAGTGCCAGAGACAGCTTGGCCTGTTTGACTTTCAAATTAACTGTAGGAAATGCTGCCTCATGAATATTAAATTTCAGCTTCCTCTGCCATGATCAATACATTAATTTTTATGTATGACCTCACAAAGATCCAGCCTGTCAAGCTACGGGCATTTGTCCAATATTCTTGTGTAAATGTCAAGGCAGATGGTTCTCAAAAGCTGCTGCAATATTTCACGTAATAATAAAGGTGTCTGGCTGCATTGACCTCTTCATATCAGAAGTGGGAACTCAGGCAAACTCTGGCTAAATAGGACAAACTAATTTGGCATTTTGACAAGCAAAGGGGCAATGAGTTTGGGTAGAAAATATGGCAAGTTCCCCCTCTGGGCTTGTTCTGAGCCTAGGGAATTTTGCTAGAGCAAGCCAGTCTTCCCCGGAAAATCACTGTCTATGGAAGGAACAAAATGTGTTCCTGTAGAAGCCTTTGCATGGTCTCTGAAGGGAGTTGGGGTGCCTGGCTTGGAGACAGATGTCTTCACTCTGGATTTCAAATGTGAGAGGAGATGAACTCCCCTCTTCCCCAGGCTGTAGGAGAGCAGAGAAGTGCAGTGACCCATTCAGCAGCTGAAACTGTCTGCCAGTTCACATGGAAGAGGTGTTTAATGATATCTCAGAAACATCTCTTATTTATTTGGAATTCACTTTGAAGGACTACATATTCCAATGTTTTCAGGTCAGTGTACCTTTTGAAATGCTAATCAGGTGGAATTGGCCTTTACCACAAGCAGATATTTGTATATCAAAGAGATTCCTTGCACACTTTGTCAATCTGAACCAAGTTTAGATTACATTGATGCATTATTTTTAATGCTGATTCCTGCAAAAATCTTCTTTTCTACGTCATTAACCCTCTAATTATTTTTAGCCTAGTGTTAGTTAGCCATTACCAGGCTCAGCACTGCACAGGGAAGTGAGTATTATTCATCCCAATGCTTCATTACCCCTCTATTTTTGCATGCAGGCATCACAAAGCCCGTGTCAGAAATAAAAGTGGCAATACTGAGCACTGTAAAACTGCTCAGAGCTGAGATTTCCCTCCTCACACTTCCCGTGCAGGATGTGCTGAGGCTCTCAAAGCCCCCAGAGGGATCTCTGTGTTCCTCCACACCTTGCCCTGCACAGGTTGCTGCAAGCAGGATGCAGAAGCTTTCATGGATGAGCAGGGACTGCAGAGCAGCTGGTTGGCTCTGCTGCAGCCCTTGGGCCCAGGCACTTGAGTGACAGAGGAGACACTGAGCTGGCATTTCTTCCAGCACTTGTCCTTCCCTGCTAATGTAGCCAACTGGCTGAGATGACCTTCAGCTGGGAGTCTCTGAATGGAAGTAATTTCGTGATTGAACAAAACTAGACTTGGGGGAAGTTTGAACAGTCTACTACAGAGCACGGTTTTATTCCTTGGTTTGCTCTGCTGCTGAAGGGATAAGCCATCAAAACCCTGGAATAAAGAACATCAAAGGTTCTAGGTGACAGAAATAGTAAACTCCAGATTTCATGGCAGATGCAGCACTGAATCTTCCATTGGGAAAGTTTTGTGTAGAGCTGAATCAGTTTGTCAGAACTACTGATGGTAAAATTTAGCCATATTTATCCACTTCCATTGTTTATCCAACCCTGTAAAAATGAATGGCACATAAAAGTCCTAATCTGAATAAAACAAATCTGTAAACAAGGCACAGGCACAAATTCACTGAATATGAATGGATTGCAACAAGTTACTGTGTCTGCTCTGTTTATTGCCATCTGCCATCTGTTCGGAGCAATCGATACCCATCCGCAGAGCCCTGAAGTAACAGGCTTTGTAGCACTCACATTTTCTCCAAATACTGCTTATTTTAGCCTGGAAACATTTGTCTCTCCCACCACAGGTGATCAGCGAGTTTGAAGCCTCTCCCGACTCATTTTCCTACAGAATCCCCAACCTGAGCCGGAACCGCCAGTACAGCGTGTGGGTGGTGGCCGTGACGGCTGCGGGGAGAGGCAACAGCAGCGAGATCATCACCGTGGAGCCACTGGCCAAAGGTACAGGGACAGCTGCCCAGAGCCAGCCAGGCTTCTGCTGGCTAATTACTGCTGCTAATTACTGGCAGAATTGGCTCGTGTGGCCTCGCTGAGGGTGGGATTTGTCAGGAGCTACCTCGTGACAACTCGCGGGTAATTGCTCCAGGTTTTGCTGGAGTCAGCAGAGAGGGGATGACGTGCTCTTCCAGGGGGTAGCTCATCCAGCCTGCCTTAGAAGGGAATAGATTGCTTTTTGGAGCCATTTTTATCTCCACTTGTTGGGAATAGATTGCTTTTTTGGAACCATTTTTATCTTTACTTGTTGGGTGCAGGGGGTTTGCAGATGATGCCTCTCCCCCTCTGAATATATTTCTTTTCCTTGCTGTGCAAGGTAACTTCTTTATCATTCCTTTCCTTAGTAATATCTCTTGTGTACTCCACAAGTACCATCTACTGTATAAAATGGTCTGATTAACATATCTAAACTCTGAACAATTGTTCTCTACTTGCATTAGCTTTGAAGTTTGCTGCTTCTATTTCAGATGTGATGAAAGGATAATGTGCCTGAAATCTTGAATATTTATTTCCAGCTGTATTAGTTGTTCTATTAAAAGATATTGCTGGGGCCTGTGAATTCTGCCTTTTGAGATGTGATGCTTGCAACACTAGAGCACCTAGGCTTGGAAATGGCGGCCTAACATTTTGAACAGCAAAGTGAGAAGAGTCCCATCCCACTCAATCTCTACATGGGGTCTTCAAATTGATTTTTTTTTACTGCTCAACTTGGTACCATTACAGCCTGTGCCAGGATGGGCAGAGAAATGCACAAATCCCCAGAGCTGCAAAATCAGATACATTTAATTGGCTTTACAGTTTTACAAGCCTGCTAATTCTTCACTGGGGTGTTTAATGATGTAAAGATGTAAAATAAAGTGTCTAGTGCATTATGGTGACAGGTTCTTTCTGAAAAGGCTTTGCTGAACTTCAGCCTAGTGCCACCAACATGAAAGCACTTTCTGCATGGAAGAGCAAACTCCATCACCATGGGAAATCTCCCTGTTCCTACCTGTCCAGCTGGAGGATCACCATTTTAATGCTGGTAGAGTAAAAACAGAGCTTTTGCCCTGGGCTGCATCAAAAGCAGTTTAAGCACAGGGTTAAGGGAGGTGATTCTGCCCCTGTGCCAGCTCAGGTGATTTCCCAGCTGCAGAGCTGCCCCAGGCCTGGGCCCAGCCCAGGGAGGAGCTGGAGCTGCTGCAGAGAGCCCAGAGGAGGCTCCAGGATGAGCAGAGGGATGGA
>JAWWEY010000001.1:112502815-112514104 GCA_035582745.1 Loriotus luctuosus
CATTAATTAGAAACAACCACATGAGACCAATCACAGATGCACCTGTTGCATTCCACAGCAGCAGATAATTATTGTTTGCATTTAATTTCTGAGGCCTCTCAGCTTCTCAGGAAAAAAAGATCCTGGCAAAGGATTTTTCATAAAATATGTCTGTGACAGGCAAGGTTTTTAAACTGAAAGAGGGCAGGTTTAATTAAATATTAGGAAGAAATTCTTTACTCAGAGGGCAGTGAGGCACTGGAACATGTTGTGCAGAGAAGTTGTGGATTCTTCATGCCTGGAAATGTCCAAGGCCAGGCTGGAAAGGGCTTGGAGCACCCTGGGACAGTGGGAGGTGTCCCTGCCCATGGCATAGGGTTGGATTGAGATGATCTTTGAGATCTTTTCCAACCCAAGCCATGATTCTGTGATTCTGTGCCCCAGTCTCCTGATGGGCTCCCAGTGCCTAATGATTTGGATTTCAGAGATTCTTTGAACCAGAGGGAATTAATTCTATTATACACAGATCCTTACAAGGTCTAATAAGTGAAAAAAAAAACCCACATGCTTGTGTTTGGGGATTTTATGTCTGTAAATATTAAAAAAATAAAGATAGATACATTTTATCCCTTTAAAGAATTAATCATTGGACTCCTCATCCACCAGACCATTAAAATATTTTTTGCCTGCATTTAGTTTAGGAAGCTTCAAAAGTGAAACTTTCTTTGCCCTGTTTCCAAGCCCTAGAGGCTCTTCATTGCTGTTGGCACTTTAGGATTTTATAACTTGAAAGCTGAGCTGTTGTGGTCTGCAAAAAAACCAAAAGAATTGAAAATTCCCTGAGCCAGAATGAGACAGCATCCTAATCAGCAACAACCCCCTTGCTTCTGCCAAGTGCCTGTGCTGTGTTTGGACACCCCATGTCACTGCTGCATGCAGGGGAATTAATTAGCTCAGCAAGGAGGAGGAGAGACAGCCCACAAACCAAGGAATAACTCTCAAGAATAGCAGGGAATATTCCTGAATATACAGAGGCCTGAGTTCCAGTTCTGGCTTGAAAAACCTCCCACATATTTTGCATGGAGCTGTCCCTGCAGCCAAGGTTGGCATTGGGAATACTCTCTTGTCAGGTGAGCAGTGAATCTGCAAATCTGGGGAAAACTCTGCTCCTGCTCCCTGTGATCCAAACAATGCATCCTGTGGTGGTTGAGTACTTTATAATAATGGAAATACAGAGCATTCACCCTGCTGAGGAGCTCCAGCTCTGGCATTCTGGGATCTGCATTCTCTGAGCAGGAGTCTGATCCCATCCCTTGGTCTCCTGCATCCCCAGTGGGTGCAGAGGGGTGCAGGGATGCATTTCCCAGACTCACTTATGGGCTGCACAGATGTATCTGACTCTGTGTGTCCTGTAACTATTGGATTATTGAAATTGGACATTAAAAAAAAATCAGTCTCTTTCTTTAAACTGAAAGAGGGCAGGTTTAGAAGAAATATTGGGAAAAAATTCTTTACGCAGAGGGCAGTGAAGCACTGGAACAGGTGCTCTGCATTTGCTCTTCTACAACTTTGGGCAAATCCAGAGCAGTCCAGCTTCCCAAGGGCCTGTATCCAAGCATATTTGGCATGCAGATAAAATATTACTGTCTGATTCTCTTAACATTTCAGCAACTTGAGTGGCATCCACTCTGTGCAGAGACTTAGAGAACACCAGTGTGGAATTTACCTGCATTTGACAATACTACATGTCTTTGAAAATTTATGGTTTTTAGTAAGAGTCTGTGATGACCATTCTCCCCTGATTATATATGGAGAAAAGTCTGGAAGCCCTTGGGAGGCTCTCCTGATATTTTGCTCCCATGATGATTGAATGAGGCACCAGTTGTGGCCTTTTTGAATGCATTTCAAATATCCACGTGTATGTGATGGGAACAGCACCATCTAATCACCCAGGAGAAGAGAGACATTAAATTTGGGTTGTATAGATGGTGTTAATGATGTTGGGGACCACAACAGCAGGGAAACCAGGAGGTGAAAATCAGAGAGGTGCTGCCAGGTGCCTTGAGGATCTCACCCTTGGATTTGGAGCAGAACCACTGACCACATGGCTAGAAAATTCCTCCAAGAAGAGTCTCTAGGAGAATGTCCAAACCTGAGGTAATCAGGGCTTGCTGACATGGAGACACAGCAGGAAGTTAACACAAATTTCCTGGAGATGTGGGCTCATCACGTGTGGATTAATCTCCTGTGCTCACAGAAGAACTGAGCTTATCCCTTTAACAGTCCTCTGCTGATTCCATTAACAGCAATAATTCACTGCCAAAGCAGAATTAAACTGAGTGATCTGCAGCTATTTTACACTACAAAATGAGAAAATGAGCCTCCACTTGGATCTTACAGCTCTTTGAAGCCTGAGCACCTGGATCACGCTGCTGGCTGATTTGTCTCAACTCTCCACAGCCTCCCTGAGTGAAGTATTTGCAAATATTTCAGTTCATCCAGAGATTAATTACATCTAAAAGGGCAAAATGTTCCTCTTTAGTGCAATCTGAAGGATTTTTGGTGCAAGCTCTGTGCTAGAAATGACTGTGGCACTTGCTTTTACCATCCATTTTCATTTGCTTTTGGTAGACAGCTCATTTAAGAAGTCATTTTCTGGTACACAAACTTCAAAATAAAATTGTTTCAATTTGCATGATGATAAAATAATTGGTTTATGTTCTTTTTTAGATTATTGCATCAATCAATTAAACATAATCCACAAATGTAAACAAGATTTGCAATTTTTGTCTTGGAACATCAATGGGACTAAAGCCTTTATTTATTTTATGCACTCTATTAATAGCATGCTTAGTTATTAATTTGCTTTTTCATTTATCAGTGGAAGTGATATTTGAAACTTAGCTAATTAAAAATAATGAAAAGATAAAAAAGACAATTAGAAATTACTCAAGACATCATTTTCCTACCAACCTGTTTGATCAGCTGCGTGTTGCTTTACTCAGATTCATGAAGAGTGAAAGAAAAGATCCATCTTCCAAAGTGTTTTTATTAATTTCATTATGACAGCCCTTGAAGAAAACTGTGTGAAATTCTCAGGTTCCTGCTGATGGAGGGCAGACCACATCCCTCCACACTGTGCATTCATCTAATGCCTGGCCACGTGCAATAAATTAATACACTTGTTCTGAAGAGGGCAAAATCAAATGTATGAGTGGTTTCTGCTGATTATGGTCACACTGGTGTTTTTGAGCTGGACAGATTGAAAATTAGGAAGTTTGCAAGTGTCTTTTAATTTAGGCTGAATGTTAATGTCTTCACTTCTCTTTTGTTTTCAGCAAGAACACCAGGACATCAGACACGCTTAACAAGCAGCAGCAAACACTGAGGATGCACATAGACATTCCCAGAGCCCAGCTGCTGATAGAGGAGAGGGACACCATGGAGACCATTGGTAAACCTGAGATTTTTTCCCCCTTTTTTAATGTAACATGTTCTTTTAGGTGGAATTCCTTTTCTCCACACCGTTTCTCTGCTGCACACATCAAGAGAAAAGAGCTACAAAGTAATTTGAAAACTGAACTGGGTTTATCTTCCCTCCCCTTTGAGTCATTTCCCACTAAAAGTAATCTCAATATAGGATCTAAAATAATGCAGGGCATTAGGAAAATGAAACTGTTGGAAAGAGTTTCTTGAAGAAAATGGAATTGAGGACTGGCAGTTTTATGATTTTCATTCTGATTTCTCATTTGGCTCTGCCTAGGCAGTTGGATCACTGACATTACTTAAAGGGAAAATGAAATTCTGAAACTGCACTCCCGGTAGCTAAAGATTTGCTACAGCTAGCTTTTAAAACTTACATGTTGCATATTGTATCCACCTGTTCATAGCACATGATATTTCAACATTTTGATCAGTTTTCATCTTCTGTGTATCCATGCAAAATTCAAATCTAAACTGTTTGATGCTACAGAAAACAAGATTTCTCATGGGGCTGGTACTTAACTGAAGTGTCACGAGAAATTGAATTGTTTGGTGTTGTTTTGGGGTTTTTTTCCCAAATAATTTAAAAATATCTGGAAACTCAGAATAGAAATGCAGCCTGATGTCGTGACTGTATGAGCACACACTGTCACTCCTGACTGACCTTGTTAGACTTCTAACTTTACATTTTTTGGATAAAAATCTGTATAAAAGAACAACGTAACAGCATCCAGGGATGGTGTGGCCAGAGAGGAAATTCAGCAAGCTGAGAGCAGCATCTCTGCACCTCCTGGTTTGAAAAGGAGACCTACAGACTTTCTAAAATCATACTTTGAGCTTCCCAAAGCCTGCCCTTTGTGCCAGGCTTCGTTCTAAAGAGAGCTTTAACTTTTGAGAGGCAGCTGCTGAGCAGGGGGGGTTCCAGTGGAAATACTCTTAGAGCCTGAACTGCAGCAATGCCATCAGGGCCCTGCTAAGAGGCAGCTTCCACCCAGAATAAGCAGGGATTTTGGCAGGGTTTGACAGAGTTTGCTGCCAAGAGGCTTTATTCCCAACCTGAATAAGAGCTCATCTTTTGCCAGAGATAGAGTGATTTGATTCCTAATGTTATTCTATTTATAGCCTTCTTTGGGTAAAAAATGTGTGTTCTGTTATTGTGCAGAACTGTTCACCCTAATGGTGTCTTGTCAAGTTAAAAAAAAATAAAAATCAAAAACAAAAACCAGGAATACTTAAAAGAAGTGGATCAACCTCTGCTGACTAGTAAATGCCCAGAAGTCCTGGTGCTGCCAGTTCCTTAGAACACATTACAAAACTACATAGCACAGCCCAGCAGGAAATCCTTGAGGCTTTTCTTGCAATTATGAGTAGATAAAAAGACTGTAAAGAATGCAAAAGAAAGTGTGATAGCACACCAAATAGTTGTTCTGCAAGCACAAAGGCAGTGAAAGATTTATTGCTATTAAACCATCCATGATCAAGTGGACCAAATTCTTCCTTGGAGCAAAAAAAAAAAAATGATACACAGATCACAACTGGAAAAAAATAAATAAATGGAAGCAAATGCTGTATAGCACTGCAATGATCAAGGTGTGTGTAGAAATTTGGTGAATATATCCTACCCCCCAGGGAAGAAATAGAAGCAGAACCACACAGCAGGAAAGGTTAGTGCTCACCTTTTCCTTCCTTCCCAAGGTCAGGCTTAACCTCACACTTCTATTTGAAGCTGCATAAAAAACCAGTCCTGGGTCAGGGTCATCCCTGTCTCTGCAGAAAAAGGGGAGAGAGGGTTGGTTAGCACCACCCCTAACAACCTCCTTTTGGGATAATAGAGGTGGTTCCACTGAGGACATTGCTAATCATGCTGATAAAAAGAAGTAAAGGGAATATGTTGTTGAAAACATCACCAACATATGAGGTTGAAAAGCTCATCTGAGCTCTCTGAAAGTGAAGAGGGCAGTGTTCAAAGGATGGGAATGAAGGAATTGGGGCCACAAATGACGACACACAAATCAGCTCTTTGTGAGGGTGTTTAACAGTCTGCCCCAGCTGCATGTCTCTAAGGTAAAATCACCAGGAAAAATTAAAGTTATTCTTTAGTTTTATATGGGATTTGAGTTTAAACCCAGAGACTCCCTCCCTTCAAAGCCCCTGGGCCCTCCAGAGAGCTGTTTTTCAACTCCACACACTCAGGGTCACCAATTGTGGTGTTTGTGAGGGTCCCCAGGATGAGGTGAGAGATGAGAATGTGACTCCATGCTCTTAGAAGGCTGATTATTATATTATATTATATTATATTATATTATATTATATTATATTATACTGTATTGTATTGTATTATATCATATCATATCATATTATATCATATCATATCATATTATATTATATTATGCTATACTAAAACTATACTAAAGAAAGAGAAAGAATACATCAGAAAGCTTAACAAGAATGAATAATAAAAACTCGTGACTGACTCAGAGAGTCTGACACAGCTGGCTGGGATTGGTCATTAATTAAAAACAATTCACATGGAACCAATCAAAGATGCACCTGTTGATAAGCAACCTCCAGACCACATTCCAAAGCAACCAGATAATCGTTGTTTTCATTCTTTTCTGAGGCTTTTCAGCTTCCCAGAAGAAATCCTGGCAAGGGGATTTTTCAGAAAATGTGACAATGACAGGGAGCTGCTCTGCCCATGGTGTCCCTGGGCTGTGGACACCTGGGGGCTCACTGCAAAGCTTGGATGGAGTCAAACCCAAAATTCTGTGCTCATTCTCTGATTATTTTCCCACTTACAGATGACAGATCCACAGTTCTGCTCACTGATGCTGACTTTGGAGAGACGTCCAAGCAGAAGTCCCTGACTGTCACCCACACTGTCCATTACCAGTCGGTGTCACAAGCCACAGGGCCACTGGTGGATGTCTCTGATGCCCGGCCAGGAACAAGTAAGCACATCAGAAAATAGATTTTTTTATTTAGACAGGAGAAAGCTGTAACAAAATAAATGCTCTGCTCCTGTATTTGCATCCTCATCTTTCTGTCTGAGAGTGGAGAGAAATCTTTTTAGGTCAGCAGAGGACATTTTTTAAACTATTGCACTTAGTGATTCAATATGAGGGGAATTGCATGTGCATCTGAAATAGAGGTGTAATTTGAAATAATTCATACCTGGCCTTCATTAAAGCAAATGCATGCTAGATTTTAATTTCCAGAATTTATTGGGTAAATTACCTTAATGGCTTTTAGTGTGTAATGCACTTTTTTTTTCCCTCTGTGATCAATCTTTATTGTATTTCAAAAGCAACTTTCCTCCTACCTCTCCATCAGGAAAAAAAAAAAAGCAATTCTCATTATTACTTTTTCTGAAAAAGTTGTATTTCTGGCTGTAGTTATTATGGTAAATTACTTTTCCCAGATATATTCATGCCAAGTTGTTCTTCTAGTGATTAAAATACTATCATAAATTAATATACTGATGCAATCCATTCTTCTCATTCCTCTCATGAATATGTTCCATATCTTTGTGAATGGGTAAAAAAAATACTGGGTTGAATGATTAGCTATGAGTTAGAAATTTTACCAAAATGTAGTTCACTGCAGTGTGCAATTTCTGAAATCTCTTAGATTATTTCTGTCCCCTGATTGTTTCAGAATTTACTTGTTGAGTTTAGTGAACTTGCTAGAATGCAGATAATTTGAAAAATCCATTTCCACCACAATCTTTTAAATAAGAGGAGTTCTAGTCATGGCCTTGGTCCTTTTTTAGGCCTTTCATCTTTTTTCAGGTCATTCCTTGAGGACCAGATTTTCTAATAAGGAAAAAGGCATCACCCCAAAACCTCACACCTCTGTTATACCACAGAACTTCATAGCACCTTCCTTTCTAATGCCTCTTTGTGTGCAGTTCTGTGCTTGATTCCTTTGCAGCCAGGGAGAGAATTCCTTCAAATTAAATGTGGATTTAACTCATGTGTAAGAATATGATCTGTGTCCAGCCCTGCTTGGAAATAAAAATCCACCGGCACTTTTATTAAGCAGTACAGATCTGATTGCAGCAGTGCACAGGGCTGGGTCAAAGACTTCCAGGTAGTGTTCTCTGGATTTAAGGCAGTAATCCAGCTTTGCTGCAGGCTGGGTGATGGGATTTTGTCTAGAGCCACCACTTGTGCTGTGAAGAGGAGAGCAGAGCCCAGCTGGGTGGCTCAGAGGTTGTGGACCCTGCTCTCTGAGCCCACTCATGTTCACTGAGTGACAAATATTCCTTTACAGCATATTTGAAGTTCTTCTCTTGTCCTTATTTATGATTTATGGAAGAGTTGCTCTGTGAACCTTGGCCTTGCTGAGCTCAGCTCTCTCCAGTGGTGTTTGACAGCAGAGGTGGCATAACCAGGGCACCAGCTGTGTTTCCACCCCACTGCCAGCTCTGGAATTGCTGTGCCCATGCTGCACAGCCCCTCACAGAGGCAAAGCTCAGTCCTGCTCATCAGGACAAGGACTGAGCTCCTGTGGGCTGGCAGAGGCTCTTCCAGCTCATTCCCATTGCTGATAAGATCCTCCCAAGTCACAGGATCAGAGGTTGAGGTCCAGAGGGACATCTGGGCACTGGTCAGTCCAGCCCCTCTGCTGAAAGCAGGGTCAGCAGGGCTGGGCACAGATCCTAAGCTCAGGAACAGCCCCAGATGGCTTCTGAGTGTCCCCAAGGATGGGAACTCCCATCTCCTGTGTGTGCAACCTGTGCCAGGGCTCAGTCTCCCTCACATTAAAGTCTTTTCTGATGTTCAGGATGAAGCTCCCATGTTTCTCCTTGTGGCCATTGCCCCTGGTCTTCTCATTGGGCACCACTGACAGAAACTTGGCTCTTGTCCTCTCTTGTACTCTTGCCCCTCAGGTATTTCCATACATTGATGGCATTCCCCCAAACCTTCTCCAGACCAGGCAGCCCCAGCACTGTGTCAGGAGCTGTTCTCACCAGCACTCTCCTTCTGTTCTCTTCTGTTCTCCATGTTCACTCTATCACCAGGTGGGGGCTGTGTACAAATTACAAACAGGGTGAGACTGCTAGGAACCTGTCTTGAGCCATCAGCATCAGTCTCATTACATGGTTATGACAATGGGAAGATGCCACCAGCTCACATCTCAGGCAGCAGACCAAGAACTTAATGTTACAACTCACTTTATAAGTTTTTTGCCCAATCACACACAGCAAAAGCACATTGACAGTAGTTCTATCCAACCACTATAAGCACATGTACCTTTGGTTAAACAATGCTTGCTTAGTTCGAATACAATACCTGCTTGCAAGCCTTAAAACACAATGCACAGAGCTCCATTATTAAGCTTAAAACTTTCTAATATCTCACTAGATATACATTTCTGTAGCTTAGGGAGTTATTTTAGACAACTGTTAATACACAGACCATTGTTCTATTTGTCCTTACTTTTCTACTTCTTACATAATTTTTTTGCTGACCAATCTTATGGCTGCTGCTTAGCTCTAATCACAGCTAAAAAATTTTCTGCTGTCTCTGAGGCCTGCCTTTTGCAGCTTTCCCAAAACCCTCGGGTTTTATGGATTCCCACATTCTCCTTTGAATGAGGCTCACTCCTGGCCACGCCACAGCCACGTGCCACATTCCCAAGTGTTGGTTTGTGCCACACTGAGCATGGATTTGGATGTTGTCCATGTGAGGCAGCTCTGTGCTGCACTACCAGGAGGAACAATTATCAGTGGCACCAGGTTCTGATTTTTCCACTGCTGAAGGGAAAGAAAAGGAGAAGGATCAGACCATTATTTGTAAATAAATGCCTTGTTTCTTTGAAGCAGCAGAATACAAATTCTCACTGGGAATGCTTAGGCAGAAACAGTGCTCAGAGTCATTATCTGGGTATTGCTTTTTCTTTCCATTTCTTCTGCTAAAGTCTCTTACCTCAAAGACTGACAACTTCACCATTTGAATGTCAAAGAACATTTTGAATAGATTTAAATTTTTCATTTCTAACACCCTTTCTATTGTTAGTGATATCCTTTCAGAAGCTTTGAAGAGAAATCCTTCAGTGCTGATGTAGTCATTCTCTATTTGCCACATAATGATTTTTCTCTTGCCCTTGCTTTGTTAAGCTCACTTTCAGGGCAGAACTCTTTATTAATAAGTTCAAGGAGGTCAATTTTGGCACATAGTTTGCTTTTACAATCTTGGCCACTATATTATCTCTAAGTTAATTTAAAAAGTACAACGTTGCTGACCTTAAACCAGCAGCAGATGATTTTTAAGTTTGAGAAATTGTATTAATTTGCTAATTGTTCCAAAGCAGTCAAATCTTTATGAACCTGTTCCCACTGAAACTCTGATGGCACTATTACAACTTATGTTTTATGTCTTGGCCACTTGTTAAAATAGGAAATCTGTAGCTGATCAATACTGTAATACAGAACAGTGTGTCCAGAAGAGGGAATTATAGCCCCACATTTCTGAGCACATCTATTTCAAAATTGACAGCAGGCGCAGAGTGTTTCTGTGGGCACATCTGTGATGATAATTTGCACTTCACTTGAGGTGTGGTGTGAAATCCCTGACCAGATCTGCTTGCCTTGTGCTCTTTCAGTTCTCAGAGTGGTTTGGGTGCTGGAGAGCTGCTTGTCTTGGAGTAAAGGGATAATGAATGTGTCAATGGAAGAATGATGGGGCCTTCAACTCTTCAGTTCCACCCTTGATAAAATGTAGAGTTTCATTAGAAAGAGAGTAGTTCTAGAAAAGCATCAGCAGTTTGGTAATGATCAGCATTAACACTTCATTTTTTCCCCCCAAAAAGAATGTCTTGAGTTTGGGTTTTATTAACAAAGATGATTTCAGTGGCCATCTCCTTCTGGAAGGGGGAAGTGAAGGGCCAGGCACTGATCTCTCTGCTGACCAGAGACAGGACACGAGGAAGGGAAGGTATAGGTTGGAAATTAGGAAAAAATTTTTCACTGAAAGAATAATAAGTACAGGAATGGTCTTCCCAGGGAGGTGGTAGAATCACAATCTCTGGATGTGTTTAACAAAAGACTGGACATGGAACTTGGTGCTATGGTCTGGTTGAGGTGTTGGGCACAGGTTGGACTCGATGATCTCAGAGGTCTCTTCCAAGCTCATTATTCTGGGATTCTGTGAAATGTTTGGAGCTGTGTCAGGGAAGGATTGAGTTGGATTTTAGGAGAAGATGGATTTTCTTCACCCAGAGGTGGTTGGATGAATGATCATGGCCCTGAGGCTGCCAGAGCTCCAGGAGTGTTTGGACACTGCTCCAGGGATGCCCAGGGTGGGATTGTTGGGGGTCTGTGCCGGGCCAGGGCTTGGACTGGATGATCCCTGTGGGTCCCTTGCAGCTCAGGACATTCTGTGATTCTGACAGGGCTGGTTTCCTTCCCACCCCTCTCTGCCATCCCCCACAGATCCCACCACGAGGAGGAGTGCCAAAACCGGCCCCACCGCGCGCAACCGCTACGCCAGCCAGTGGACCCTCAACAGACCCCACCCCACCATATCAGCCCACACCCTCACCACAGACTGGAGGCTGCCCACGCCCAGGCCAGCAGGATCTGTGGACAAGGAAAGTGACAGCTACAGCGTCAGCCCCTCGCAGGACACAGGTACGGACAGGGCTCCCTGCAGGGACACACGGACAGGAGCTCCTCATTCCATTGCTGACAGGATCCCACAGCTGCTCATTCCCACTGCTGACAGGATCCCACAGCTGCTCATTCCCATTGCTGACAGGATCCCACAGCTGCTCATTCCCACTGCTGACAGGATCCCACAGCTGCTCATTCCCATTGCTGAC
>JAWWEY010000001.1:112523735-112535301 GCA_035582745.1 Loriotus luctuosus
CTGCCCCTGGATCCCTGGCAGTGCCCAAGGCCAGGTTGGACACTGGGGCTGGGAGCAGCCTGGGGCAGTGGGAGGTGGCCCTGCCATGGCAGGGGTGGGATGGATGAGCTTTAAGGTCCCTTCCAACCCAAACCATTCTGGGATTCTATGATTATTTGTAGTTCATGCCTCATCATTAACACCACCACGATTTTCCCTTTTATAGCATCACATTCCAAACTGCCAAGCAAACTGGAATTGCTGTCTATCAACAGCCTCTGCTGTTTTCAGAAGTGCAGGGATGGATGCACACCTGCACATGAGGTGTTGGGGACTGCACCAAAACATGGGTTGTTTTGTGGACTGTCAGACCTCATCTGCCCAGAGCTTGAATGTGACCTCCTGTAGATGCTGACATTTTTCAGGAAGCCATCAGAATAGTCAGGTATCCCAGGAGACACCTTAAAGCAGAGAATTGAAGCAGTAAAAACAGCACAGCAGGATTTTAAAGCTGCGGGATAAATCCCATCCTTTACAAAAGTTGGTCCTCTCAGCTCCTGTGCAGTGTTAAAATCCTTCATGCTGTAAAAATGGTGGCAACACATTGTTGGCAACACATTGTTTTCATTGCTTCTTTCCCAGCATCAAAACTCCCAGAAATTTGGGATTTGGAGTTTTGTTCTCCTCCCCACAGCTGTCATTAACTACCAGTTTGGTTAGTAAGATCAGGTCCTCAAGGAATCATTTAAGCAGAGCAAAACTGAGGCAATTTTTCATATAAATATTCATAAATTTCAACAATTGTAAACCCAAGTTTACCTGTGGGGTTGACAAATGAGTCAGTCCCTCATCCTCCAAAAAAGGGACAGAAATTGGAAAAGAAATGCACTCTCTTCCTACCTCCCACTGTGCCATCAAAGAGTCTGTAATGTAGAAAAATGGAAGATAATTGTAGAGGTTCAAGGAGTTTTATAATAATGTTCCTTTTTTTCTGTTTCAAGAATAATAATCACAAATTGAGTTATCATAACAATTATTCTTCACTGCAATAAACATTGCTGGAGCAGTTTCTTAAAAATAGATTCCCATTATTATAATTTTAAATCTCAGTAATAGTCTCAGCCAAGAAGCCTGTTGGGTTTTTTCTTCTCTTTACTCCTGAATTATTGTGCTGGAGAAAAGAACCACTATTAACTGGGAAATATTTTGATATTTTTGCATCCCAAGTACTATTTATGTCTGGGGTTCTTTTGTGGACAGACCACTTACTTGTATCCCCTGGCAATGGAGTTCATGCTTGGAAGGAATAACATCACACAAGGGCTTGAATGGGAAATATCTGGAAAATTTTCATTTCTTTCAATTTACAGAAACTTCCTTTCCCACAGGGGTACTGCAAAATCAGACCCCCAATTATATTTTTCTCTTTTGCTAATCAGCAGTAAAAAGAACCTTTAATTGTATTTGACACTGCCCTTAAGGGTTTGTGTGACTTGGACCAGGAATTTCTCTACCTGATGTCACAAAACAAGTTCAAGGTCATTTTTGACCATCCCACCTCCTCAAAAGTGGGGAGAGATCACAGGAAGGACTAAAGCATCCCAAATATGATCCCAGAGAAGAAATGTCTCTCAGGGGGTGTATCAGACTAGTAGATTTGGAAATCCATTTAAAGCATCCCAAGATTTTTTATCTCAGAACTTCCTCCACAAACTTTCAGGTGGGGAAAGGAACCAGTTTGGAAAGAAACCTGCTTATGAGTGGGGACAAATGGCATTTTTGGAGAGGCAAACTCTGAAAAAAAGATTTTCCAGGGATAAATTTCACAGCCATGAAGATTTCAGGGACACCCCACTCACTGTAGGGAACTTGGGTGCTTTTCTGGAATTTTCCTCCTGCTGTCCTTGTGTTCTTGCCTGGTGGGCAAGAACATTTCTCTCCTCTCCATTTTCCAGCCCTTCTCCTTTGCCCCCACGTCCCAGAGGAGATTTGCCCAGCTGAAATTGCCTTTTAACACCAGCCCAAGGCCAGGCCAGGCCTGCTCTCAACCAAGCCCTCACCATCCAGATTTGGGCACTTTTTTTTGGGTTTTTACAGCTGGGCACCTCAGTCCAGCAGCCCAAGTCTAGCCATTAAACCTACTGCATATTAACTAGGAAAAAAATACTGATTTCACCTCTCCAGCTTTGCTGAATGATCAAGTTCTCTCAGTTTCTCAAATGCCTTAATTAGCATTTTTGACCCAATTTAGAAGTTTCTCGCTGTTTTGACTAATCCTGGTGACTGAACAGCAAAGCCTTAACATGTAGACCAGCCTTGAGCTAAAGAATGCAAGTACTTTATTAAAAGATTTACAAGGGTCCCTTAAATGCAGTCTGGATATCACCTGCAGTGCCTAAATGTTGTTTTAAACACCCAAGTCGAGAAACAAATCTTCTTTTCCAGAATTCAGTCAGTGCAGCTAAAAATAAGCTGCTTAGCATAATGAGAAAAATAAGAAGCAGGCAGCAGTGGAAGGCACAGTATTTTTCCAGTGTGAGCCCCAAGATGTGAACTCTTTTTCTGTGAGTTCAGGGGTGAAGGAGCTCCTTGCCTCTGACCCAGGGATTGGAGTCCATGTAGGGAGTGGGTTTTTGTTGGAAAGCTGCTGACAGAGCTCCACTGGCTGTGACTGAATTCAGCACAAATTCAACCACAGGGGATTCAGCAAAGGCTGGGCCTCTTGACAGCTCACCTTTAGCCTCCTTCCCCCATGCCTGCTGTATTATCCTGACTGAAAATGGGGAATAATTCCATGAATTCCATGGTTTCCAGATCCAAAACTGAATTTCTTGAAGATGCAGAGGAATCTGTGTAATTTTCTGTTGTTGTTGTTCAGAAATCACAAAGCAAAGCACATAAAGGCTGAGATAAGGGTTGTTTTCTGTTCTGGTTTTATATTTGCACTGTCTGGTTTGAAATCCAGAATATATAGGAAATATATATATATATGAAATATATTTATGAAATATATATATGAAATTTTAAAATAGAATATCTATGAAAAATATGAATATATATATATACACACACACACTGTGTATGATGTGTATACAGAACAGAGAAATCCCCATCCTCACTCTACAGTGGGAGACCAAGATCCTGTTTAGAGAAAAGTACATAAGGAGACAAATCAAAATAAGCAGGTGGAAAAACAGAAGGAGAGGCACAGAGTGGGGAAAAAACCTTCTTGCCTACACTTTTAACAGTAGTAAATACTCTTAGCATGGCTGTTAATTTGTATATATACTTATGTATTTACTGAAATGACTCCTCTAGATGAGCATCTCTAATGTTTCCATATGAAATCCTTCTGTGCATGGAACACCTTCTCTTTATTTTCTGCTGCACTGTTGGAAAAGCAGGAGCACATCACAGAAAGACAGACTGTGCCATTTGCTGCTTATCCTAGAAATGGCACATCAGTGATGAGAGGAAATTGCCTTTATCTTGTCTCAGCTTTTCTTTCTGTGGAGTATCAGGAGCTTCTTCTCCTTCAGCTGAGAAAAGCTGAATGTTCTGCAGGGATGAAAACCATTTAATTCTGCATTTAATTTGATGTGACTGCATACTTGATATCACTGGCTTTGGTTTTTATTCTGGTGGATTTGCAGACAGGAAGGCTCACACTGCAAGTTTTTTAACCATGCCAGTACAATAAAAATGAACTTAAACAGATTCAGATCAGAAGCTGAAATATTCTGGGATCAGAAAGGAAAACAGTATCAGTGTGAATCTTGAGTTTAAATAGGACAGCTGTTCAGTTACAAGGCTTCTGTGCAATTGTGATGTGGAAGTCTCATTTTAGGTACTTTAGGAGATGTCTGCAACATAAATTCAAGTCATTGGTGGCACTGGAACAGGTTTTCCAGAAAACCTGAGGCTGCCTCATCCCTGGATGTGTTCAGAGGCAGGCTGGACTGGGCTTGGAACAACCTGGGAGAGTGGAAGGATTTGAAACTGAATGATCTTTAACATCCAACTCAAACCCTTCTGTGAGTCTGTGATTAAAGTAATATAAATTATTATTGCAATTGTCACCTCTGAATCAGTGATAGTGGTGTTAGGAAGAGATATTTTAATTAGAGGAGAGAAACAAGTGGGTACCAATTCCTCAAAGACACTGTGAGGAGTGTGTAGCAAAAAAAGTACTTTTTCCTGTTTCTTCCTAATTTATTCTTTATTTTGATTTCAAAATTAACACAGACATTGGAAAAAAAAAAAACAGCATCCCAAACTGTGCTGTTCAGGATACTCTTGGGGTTTTTTTTTCTATTTTTTCTAGACTAAAATTTGTACTTTAAGGAAACCCCCTCCCCCCAAGAATGCCCATTTTCTATCTTTTGATTAGCAAAAGGATTTTATAAAAAGTGAGGGTTTTTAAATTTTAATTTAATTTTGGTTTTCTAAAGTGGATTATTTGCTTTGTGGTCCATATATACTCATATACATATATATATAAATATAAAAGCTGCAGCTATTAGACTACCCATGTAGCTTTAGACACATTTGATTGAGCTGTAGTTACTGAAGAGTTTTATGCCTTAAGCAAGGATTACATTTATCAGTAAATTTTCAGCTACCTTCGTGTTCTCACAGTCATAACTTCAATATTAAATTGTTAAAATTACCAGCAAAATTTCCAATTCAAGGCAAAGATGCTGTGTCCCCTTCAATTAACACAACAGATATTTTAGAACATTTCTGTTAAGTGTCCCTAACTTGAACCTCACTTCTACAAAAACTAGATTTTTAATTTTAAAAATCCCAAATAATTTCACTTTTGCAGTGTTGGGACACAGTGTGTGTGATTTTTGCTGTCAGTCAGCTCAAGGCTGGGGTTTCCATCCAGACAAGAACAGATCCAGCCCTGCTTTAAGGTCCTTGCAGACATTTACAGCCATTCCTGATTCAATTAAGTCAGGCTCTGTTGTTCTACTGTGCCAAGAGGACCTGAGTGTAATCTGAGCCCTACAGGAGAGCTGGCACTACCACACCTGAAAATGGAAACCAAACCTTACCTGCAAGAAAGGTCATGCTTGTGCTCTTCTTGGAAAGTAAAGCAGGAAATCACAGCACTAGAGAAAAAAACTTTAGTTTTTAACAGTCCTAATCTGACTGTAGTGATGGTCTGTGCCATCCATGGAAGAGCTTTGTGTGCTTTAAAGCACAAAAGAGCTTTATGTGCTTTAAATCCACCTGCACAGCTCTGCAGGTGGATTCCAGCATGGAAATATTCAGCATCCCTAATTTAAATGTGAGAGCTGTGAGAACCCCTGGTCCCAGGGGATTAATTAACAAAAATGCAATGCTGCACCTGGTCAGCACCACCCAGGGGATTCAGAGCAATGGACCTGGGGAGAGTGAGTCACAGAAATTCCTACAGAACTTCCCCCCTAACTCAGCAGGGAGCAGGGCAGTGCTGATGTTGGTTTCCCTGCTGTAGCCTGACCTGCCCAGCTCTGTGAGCAGCATTTTTGTTCTCCTGTTCCTGTGGCATGGTCGGGTTTATCCCTGAATTCACAGGGATGGCTCAGAGCCTGATGCTGGAAAATCCCAGCTGTACAGAGATAGGGCAACTGAGAGGTATTTTAAAAGATTTTATTCCATTATCAGTCTTGTAGAAGGGTGAGACAGAAAAGATGTAAAACTTAACACCATTCTATCAGAAGCCACCCTGGTTACAATACCTAATAAATGTATTTCAGCCTATTAGCTTTTGCCACACAATGCTGCTAATACTTCTAACACCACCTATTATTTTGAAAATGCCAAATAATATCATTTTCACAGTGTTGGGAAACTGTGTGTGATTTTTGCTGTCAGCCAGCCCAAGGTAACCAGCAGCAGGGGTTTCCATCCAGACAAGAACAGATCCAGCCCTGCTTTCAGGTCCTTTCACAAGGACCTTATAAAGAATAGTTCACCTATTATTTTACCCCATGTGGTCTTGCTACAATGCATCTTCCACAGTTCTAATTCTCCAAAATATCTGGTCTTTTTGCAAGGCCATCTTTTGAAACTTGTTTCTAGTTCAATCTCTCTCTCAACCACGTCATCTCTATTCCATGGCCTTCCTAATCAGCACACCTTATCTCAGAGTTTGCTTACAGATGTACGAGACTCTGTGAGCTTTCAGTCAGGTTTTGGGAGTCCTTTACAAATACATTTCTCACACCTGGAGAGGTCAACAGAGCAGCTCCTGCTGGTTCCAGTGACCCCTGAAAGCTCCTCACCTGTCCAGCCTCTGTGCTGATTCCAGGCTCCCAACCCATCTCAGGGATAATTCTGTTTCCATGGAGCCACCATTGATTTAACCCCCAGCTGAAATGATGTATAATTGAGCAGCTTCTGTTCACTGCACCCAGGAGCAGCAAATGAGTTTTAAAAGTCCAGCCTTGCTAACCAGGGGCAGCTCACTGAGGTTTCCAGCACAGTTTTCCAAGTTTTCCCAGCCACTGGGCAGGAGATGCTGTCTCAGAACATCCTTAAAAATGCATGAGGCCGCTTGCGTGACAGGGCACAGACAGGAAGGGAGCCCTCCTGGCCTTACCTTTTCTGTCACCATTTCATTATTTATTGACAGATTTGCTGCCTTTAGTCCTGGGGTGGGTATTGATTTACACAGTGAGGCCCCTTTTGCATGTTATTATAACTGAGACACCTCATTAAATCCAAGCAGGAGGGGATCAGTTGTGCAGGTGCAGCAGCCCTGTGAGGCTGGACATCCACATGGCTTATCCATAGGATCTAAATCTATCTGACCCGTGGAGTTAATCAATTTTCCTTCCTTACTCAGCTCAGTATCAGAGAAACCCTTAAAAATACATCAGTTCTCCTGAAAGTTACTTCTGGAAAGGACAAAGCATCTGGCAGGTCTTTTGAAAGTGCAACGCTGTGTTAGAGACCCCAGTTCTGCTTAGAGAAATGCAAACCAAAAACGTGCTTCAATTCCTGTTCCATTAGATCTTCCAGGAAGAGGTAACAATGTGATAATCAAGGCTCCTGCCATCCTCTCAGGCAGCTGCACAGTCTGTTGTGTCAGTGGAGTTCAGATGGATGATCTCAGTTCAGCTACAGCAGTCATGCTGTTGCTTTAAGACATCTTGATCAAAGGCTTTTTCTTGGAATCAGAAGGCTTAAATCTAAATAACAAAAATGAATCACCTTTTTAAAAAGAGAAAAAAAATCCACATTAGTTGGAATCCTCATTTTCAGTCACTTAAACCTAATCTCCAGTAAGTAGAAATCAATTTAAAGTCTTGCTGAAATCAATAGAGTCAGTGATTTATAGCAGTAGCAAATTTGGCTCCTGAACTACAGATTTCCTGATACCCTGGTGTTCCTTAAGAGATAATTCCAACAATTGTAGTCAACAGCAACTGTTGTTTTTATTTTGCTCTGTGAATCACAGCTGGTATTTTGAGTATTTTTATGAAAATGCCAGTTCTAGCAGACTGCAATGTGAAACATTTAACAAGGTGTTGTGGATCTCCAAACCATCCATGAGGGTGCAGCTTTTGTCTAGAAAGTTACAAAGTACAGCCCTGCAGGGGTGACAGGGAATTCTGATTTCTCCAGCTAGAAATGGAAAACCTTGCTATTTCTTTTTCACCTATTTAGGTGAAAAATGTAACCAGCATAAGGGTGAGGTGTTTTTCTGCCTGCTGAAACACAGAGAGAAGCACAGGAGGCTGTGAGATGCTGTGGGTCAGAGAGCCAGGAAGGGCAGGGTGGGAGCTGAAATGAGTCCTGCATTCAGTCAGTTTAAAAGTATCCCCCAAATGCTGAGCACTTTAATCATTTTTCTGGGCACCTGAGCAGAAGTTGAAGCTGCTCTGGAGAAGGGAAGGGCACGTGCCTGCTCTCACAGCAGCGTTTTCACTCGTGAGGAGGCTGTGCCCTGCCTCCTCCTTCCTTCCTTTCCCCTTCTGCTGCTTGGCTGTTCTCAGACCTTCTGCCATTTCTTCTGGATCACCTCAGAGGATTATTAAATCCAGTTTTTGTCTTGAAAAAGTGGCCTCAGCAGGAGCCTGTGTGTGCTGATAATGGTGTGCTCCTGTCAACAGAGAGCAAGATGAGATTCTCACTCATCTGGCCAGCCAGAAATTTGCATATGGGAATTCCATCTCCATTTCCATTACTGATCAACACTGGCTCTAGAGAGTGGAGCCCTGGCATTCAAAGCACTCTTCAGAAATTTTTACTCTACTTGTGGCATTTTGCTGCAAGAAAATAACAAATTCCAACAAATTGGGAAGGCAGCTCGGCGCTGAGCAGATCCTGGGACCTGTATCAGCCAAGCAAGGAGGTGCAGGACTGATCCTCTTCACCCCCCCTTCTTTGAAAGCAGGACACAGGGGCCAAGCTAAGCAAATAATTGGCTTTATTGGTCATTAAGTGTGTTTGTCCCTGGTGCTGCAGAGCCCTGCAGGTGAGGGGATGGTTTCGGCGCAGTGCGGACCCGAGATGGACAGGGAGGGAGCACCAGCAGGATTCCAACACTGACAGCAGCAATTGTGAGAAATGTTACTGCTGCTATCAGCCTGGCTTCAGACCAAGCTGCTGCTGTCCAAGAAAGCTTTGCCTGCTAAGTTTTTAATGGTGTGTCAGTTCTGGATGTGACAAAGGCCTCTGAGCATCGCTTACACTCGTTTTTTTCAGCAAACCTCTCACCTTGTCCTTGCAAACTCTTCACTCTTTCCTCGTTTCTAATGCAGGTTTTCCTTTACAGGCAGTCTTTGTCCTGAAAAACAACCTGTGAGTAGCACCAAAGGCTTCACTGATTTATTTACTGTGCTAGTGAGCTGGAAAAACCAACTGTAATTTTTTCATCAGCATAAACCTGAGCTTGGAACTACGTCAGCAGCTCTGTCTCCTTTGCTTCCTTTCAAAGGAAAACACAACATCCCATCAGTGCTTCCCCTCCCAAAGTCAGCAAAGCCAGGAGATGCCCAGCAGAGTGGGACTCCATCTGCACAGCACTTGTACACCCCCAGCACTGCACAAGGTCATAATTTGCTCCTAAATCAACATAATTACATCAGCACCTTCCCTGAGCCAATAGGGCTGTGGGGACTTAACCCTGGCATGGTCTCTGTCCCCATGGAATCATCCCAGAGAAATCTCTGAGAGCTTTTTTTCAGGATATGTGAATGCCCTGTTCAAGCAGTCTCATCTTTACCTTTGTTAAATAAAACACCCTGTCACAGTCACCAGCCCTGCTCCTCAAACCTTTCTGAGATAATCTCCCAAATAGCACAGAATTTCCTCCACATGGCAACCACAACCTGAAAACCCTCAGGCTGTCACCCTCACTGATGGTATCTCTGTTGGAGTGTTGTGAAGACAAATTGCTTTTGCTTTAGTGGAGGCTCTGATTCATGAGAAAATGCATTGACCTCTCATGTAAAAACTTGGTAAGAGCATCTTTTTCTGCAGTCTGTGATGATCCTTGAATTGAAAATAGCACAAATCCTTAGAAACTTTTTTTTTTCTGGAGTAGATGAAAGCAAAGAGAAAAACACCATGCAAGCTCTCTGGCATTTGAAAGAGGAATGAGGTAAATCTTTTGGGAGAAAGGAGTGCTTCTCAGCTTGGTTTAGTTCTGTAGATGAGACAGCTATCTTGAATAAAATCCAAGAAAAATTCAGCAGTGATGTTTTTCCCTGCATGTAGCCTGTCAAATTCATCCCAACCCTTCCCACACCTGAAGCTGACCTCTGGAAAATGGCTAAAAATGTCTGTTCTTTTTTTTTTTTCTTTTTTTGCAAAGTGTTTTATATCAGCTGAGTTGTACTGAAATAAGGATAAATTATTTTTATTCAGTGCTGCATTAACTCAGAAAATACTCCCTTCTTGGTAGAATGTGTTGCTTATTGTAAATATCACAGTAAGTGATTTTTAGCATTTGTTTACAAATATTTATTTGAACTAACATTTTCTTAAATGTACTGTACTAAATATTTCATTAGTGGGTTGGCCATTAAGGAAAAAAAATAAAAGACTGAGGTAGCTCTGGCTTAAATTGCAGCATTCAGATTTGACTGGGTGCTTATTATTTCTGTACAAACTCAAGGTTCTTATACAGAAAATCCTCCTTTCTTAAAAAATTGCAAAATCACTGAAAGGTCAGGGTGGGAAGGGACCTCTGAAGATCATCCAGTCCAAACCCCGTTTTTAAAAATGCATCAGAAAACCATAGTTTTAGAATGTCTTTTGTACTAATTAAGCCAAAATGCATGAATTATTAAACATGCTCATTTACAGTGCTCATGCACTTGAAAGGTTTGCTTTCATTACTAATAAGGCACAAACATAGCTGAAAAGAGGTAATTAGAGCATCAAAGGCAATGAACCATCCTGAAACTTCATAATGTTTTGCCCAAAAAAAAATCATTCAGCTGAACAGCAAGAAACCAAAAAAATGCCTGCACTGTTGTGTCCAGAGGATAAAAACCAAAGTCTTCCCAAGCAGCTCCAGAGATACAGCAAGAAACCTTTTTCTTTGCTCAAAAAATACCTTCAGAATTGATGTATGAATGGCAAAGGTGAACCCCTGTGGTTACATTTCAAAGATTGTGTTTTCAAGTCAGAAACCCATTAGTTCTTCTAAATCAAAGACTTTCCTTTTTTTTTTTATCCTGCAACGTTTCAGCCCTTGCACAGAAGGAAAAAAATTTCCATTCTCAAAATTTTTCTTTGCCAGTGATTTTAATAATGTGCCCTGTTTGATAAGCAGTTGCAGGGAGAGATGCTCCTTGCAGATGAGAAGGAGCACTGACGCTTTTTATGATGGGAAAATGTGTACATCACATCAAATAATGAGGGCTCTGCATAAGCCATGGCAGAGATTGTGCTTTGAGTACCCAGCTCTGGAGGACAAGTTACACTCTGTGGTTTCTCATTACTGAAATCCTGCTGGAACTTTGCCCCCAGACATTTAGAAAATTGCAGTAAAATGACGGCATATTGTTTACACAGATTATTGACTATGCTTTCTTATGTAGATTTAGAAGGGGGGGGGAAAGATCTTTTTTACATAGCTCCAAGCTCCTAAATACACTTGAGAAATGTCTAGACAGCAGCTTGAAAACCAACCTCCATCTCTGTAAGGTTCAATGCTCATTTCTGTTTTTGTAGTCCACTGATACCCGTGGCTCTCAAGGAGCAGCAAATGTGCCAAGGCACAGAATCAGTTCCGTGAGGGACCCACGGGGAGCTGTCAGTGAGCCACGCTCCAGCTGCTGCTCCACACCAGCTCCTTCCTGGAAAGCCAACCAAAAAACAAGCAGAAAATGCAGTAGAAAGAGGGAGCAGGTGTAAAATGTCCTGGGTGGTGTTAACAAGGCAGTGGCAGCCCCTCACAGGCAGTGGTGGGTGACAGACACCTTTGGGAAAAGGCCAATTGTTGTGGGAAATGGAAACATGGAGTGCTTTGGGAGGAATGGTAAAGATCATCCAGTGCCACTCCTGCCATGGCAGGGACACCTCCCACTGTGCCAGGCTGCTCCAGCCCCAGTGTCCAACCTGGCCTTGGGCACTGCCA
>JAWWEY010000001.1:112568996-112584326 GCA_035582745.1 Loriotus luctuosus
AAAAGCTGCAGAACTCACAGCAGTGAGACTGTTTTACTGATAAGAAATAATAAACACCTGAGTCTGAACATGAAACATCATCTCAAGTGCCTTCAATCCACACCCAGAGACACCCACAACTGGTACCACCACACAGCACTTCCAAACCCTTTCCTGCTCCAGCCTGCAGACGAACTGCTTCAGAATGAGTTGGCACTCACTGCTAATTGTGGGATGACCAATGATACCTGAGGGCACTCGCCAGGAAAACACAAACCAGAGGATTTTATCTTCCAGTGTGGCACTGCCTCCCTCAGCTTTGCTTTCCAGGGATGCTCCCTGAAGAGCAGCTGGGGAAGGAGCTCAGAGAAGTGGCAGCTATCACAACATGCCACCCAGGAGTGGCAGGAAAGGGGGATCAAACCCCTGCCTGCCAAAGTGACAGGAGCTGGGGAAGGTGACATGGGTTACAGAGCAAAACCTGTCACTCACACAAAGGAGAGGAATCAATCAAAAGCACCGTGGTATGGAGTCAGAAGATGGTTTTTTCCATGCACAAAGAAGAGTGAGACTTTGCCCTGCTCATCCTCAAAGTGGAAAATAAAGGCATTTTCTTAGAGTCACTGGATACCAGCTTATCTGTTAGCAACTAATGAGAGGCTATTTTAAGTTTACAGGGTGATTTTAATAAAAACTACTTTATCAGCACTTGGAAAGTCGCAGTGAGAAAACACTCTCCTCTTGTAAAATCTATCACAGCTTTTAATTACAAATGACTTAATCCCACACTCAGAGGTAAGGTACAGGAACTGAGCTTTGCCATTCAATATCTCATTCTGAAGCAAAGGAGATTTTGCAGAGAAATTCTTCCCTGGGAGGGTGGGCAGGCTCTGGCACAGAGTGCCCAGAACAGCTGGGGCTGCCCCTGGATCCCTGGAAATGCCCAAGGCCAGGTTGGACACTGGGGTTTGGAGCAGCCTGGGACAGTGGATGTCCCCTTCCTATGGAAGAGGTGGCTGGAACAAGATGAGCTTGAAGAACCCTTCCAGTCCAAACCATTCTATTATTCTATTTCAGCATCTTCCAAGCCTTGTAAATATTATCAGTAAGAAGCACTCTACTGCACAGATTAAGTGCAAGAAACAAACAACTTTAATAATGGCCAAACAGTGCAGCTTGTATTTGCACAAATGTGGGCACTGCTCGTGATGCAATAGGATAAAATTAATTCAGCACAATCACACCACAAAAAAAGCCACTGCTTTAACACATGTACCATGTTTTTTTTACATCTTGCACTATCCTGCCAGTTTGGGGATGCTTGTGGAGGCAACTAGTCAATAACTGGGTAGAAGTGGAGCTTGTGAGGTTAAAAATGCCCAAGGAAATACCTGGACTCCTTTAGTGACAAAACAGAATTGTCAGAGGGTAAAAATAGGCTGGGATGCACAAACCTGCTCTAAGAGATTCCTTTAGGAGAGCAGTGGGAAAAACAAAGTTTGCCACCCCTCCATAAAATCAAACTCATCCCTTCAGGAGAGCCCCAGAGATGTGATGGATGTAAAATCCAGGCTTCTGGAGCAGCTCCAAGGTAGTTCAGCCTGAGCAAAGACCAGGAAACTCTGATGGACATCAATTTACCATGAAACCTGGCCTGCCACTGGGTCTCACATGCTCCTGCATCACTTGGCTTTGTCACTTCACTCCAGCCTCCACAAGCTCAGCCAGAGTGCTGGACAGACTCAGTCTGACCAGGAGTTTTACTGAATGTTCCACAGAATGAAGTTTTCTCACAAAAGGTACAGAATTTTAACACCCCTGACTCCTGAAAGCAGTCACCCAGCTGTAGTTTTCCACCATAAAGCAAAGAAATCCTGTTGCAGGAGGGTTGGTTCTTGGAAATTTCCACTGTTTTCTTTTGCTTGGGCTGTTACCCGAACAGAATCATTAATTTGAGTTTACATGTCTCCACTGAACACAAAGAGCCACAGTCTCTGTTTATTTCCCCTGCAGGCTGGCTTGCTTAACTTTCTTAGGAAGAGAGGAGGGGCTGCTCAGGAGAATGTGGGATAACACTGAAACAGCAGCACAGGGGAGATAAATTAAGATCCAGTGGCAATGTGGCTCTGAAAGAGGATGAGAAGGAATTAAATGCTGCAGGGCACTGTGAGTGTGTTCCAGGCTGTCTTGCCCAAGAGCCACTTGGAAAGCCATGCTACATGTTCTGCAGAAGCTCATGAGGCCAAATATTTCAAAACCAGATTCTAGGTAAAATGGTCTGGCCAATTTCTAGGAGGGGGAAAAATCCTTAATCTAACTTAGAATCATAGAATCATTAGGCTGGAAAAGATCTTTGAGATCTGTAAAGGAAGACAAACTTGAAGGTGTTTAGAAATGAAGAAAAGCAAGGATTCCAAGGGTGCAATTCCAACATTTTTTGGACAGCATGAATCTCAGCCTTGAATCCCCTCCCTTCACTGGTTAATTCTCCATTAGTGTGAAAGGCAGCTCAGAGGGACTGGTTCAGATGTAGGTGTTGTTCTTTAAATGAGTTACATTGCCTGAGCCTGAGTGATGCCTGAACTACACACTGTAGAATTTCAGATGAACACACTTATCTGCTATTTCTTTCTCACCAAATGAATTATTTAGCCCTTATAAAAAGTACTACACTGAAACTGCAGCAGCTAAGAAATCTTGTTTGCTCCAAGAAGGAAGAAAATAAAATAAAATAAAGGTAGGCACAACTTCTTTCACAACTCCAAGTGCTCTGATCCCATGGGATGGAGAAGAGAACAGCTCACCTTCAGCAGAGGGTCAGAATGAACATTTGTTCCCTCTGCTGAGATGGCCAGGGAAGCTGCCAGTGGTGGAGCAGATCTGGATCCTCTCAGCTCCCTCAGGAGCTGACTGAACACTGTGCATTCACTTTTTTCTTTTTATAGAAATATAGTTGAACAGACAGAAAAAAACTGTATCAGCACTCTCACCCTCCTTTCAATTTAATTCAGAGATAGTGAATTTTTGTGTACACTGTGTGCCTTTATGTGTACATCAATAAGACTCCTTCTGTACCTCTAATAAGGGATTACAGCTAACACCACGACAAGCAATATCAAATGCTTCATGAGAACAAGCAGCCAAATGACAGTTTCTGAGAGAGCTGTAATTGAATTCAGCAGCTACAGCAAACACCAAACCTCTGCTCTGCTGCTTAGCTAAGAGTGAGCCAGGGGATGGCTGCTGCCATCCTGAAGGGTGGAGGTTCTGTAGGGCTCCAAGGAACCCTGCTGAACCAAGGAACCCTGCTGCACCCAGCATGTGGCAAAGGCAGCCAAAACAGCACTGAGAATGCAGGGGGAATGAAATGTGGGCGTCAGATGAGCTGGGTGGCCATCTGTAGAAGACAAGAACACTTTAAAAGGTTTTGCCATGATTCTCATGGCTGATCCAAGCCAAGGAACACTGATATCACACTGGGATCTGCGTGCAGAGCTCAGAAAACCACAGTGACCCCCTCTCTGAGCAGCTCCCCAACATGGTGCACTCAACAGAGAACTCTGATTTCACAGCACAGTTACACTCTCATGTTCCTTCCATGCCAAAACACACAAAGTTACTGCTTCATCATTCCTTAATGGAAGAAATCCAGCATCATCACACATCCTTGCCATGTTTTCTTCTTTTCCCACCCCTACTGTGGAAACTGATGCTGAGGTGGACACAACTCTTGGCTCTGAAGCAGAACTGGAGCACAGCTCTGCTCTTCCATTAATTTCCTGTCCCAGAGTAATAAAAAAGACCCTATTGTCACATAGGACAATTTACTGTTTAGCATAAGGGAGTAAAAAATGGCAGTGAGCAGATCCTGTAAAAGAAGGGGGGATGAATCCAGAAGGGCAAGGTGTCCTTCTGAGCCCTTTCATTACCCAAAGGCAGTTCTGCACTGGCAGGCTGAAGTCTGGAATTGTAACAAGTCAATACCAAAGCTCTGTGGGATTTCTTGTCCCTGCCTTGAGCCTCTGTGTTTATTGAGTGAGGACTGATGGTTGTAGGGTAATTTAATTTTCCAAGCCTTTCCAAAGCAGCAAAGATAATGAGCAAGGTCGGGCTCCAAAGCCACTAGACAGTACTTCAAATCCTACCTCTGCTTTTTTTTTCCCTTTCCCCCACCTCATAAAAAAACCAGAATTCCAAACCTTCTAGGTCCTAGGCACTGACTCAGCAACATCCTCTTTTGAACTCCTTGCTATTTCAGAAAAGGGTGGAAGGGTTGTTCTCCCCTAAGAGTGCAGCTCTGTGTTCTGACAAGCATCTGACTAAAGTGTAGATCATCAATGCTGCCTTGCAGTGGGCTTATTCTCAGGTGTGTAGCAAGGAGGAGTATCCACCTTTTTATAGCCTGTGTATTGATTAATCACACCCACCCACCTTTTTATTTTATTACTTTTTTAATGTGGGTAAAAGCAAGCATGTTTTTCCAATAAAGGAAAGAGAAAGCAGGTCCATATTCTGAGCTCTGCATCTACATCAGGAGGTTATGGAGCAGGGAAGTGAAAATGGTCTCATTATCCTGACAGATGGTGCACTTAACAAACCCACACAGAACGCTGAGGACACAAAGGAAGGTTGTACGTGCTGCAAGTGTGGTGCATTTCTGAGCTGCCAGACAAGTGGTGTGTGAGGTACCACACTGGCCCTCCAGCCCTGCTGCTTTCCAGCCCTCAGAGCTGGAACAAATCCCTTTTGTCATCCTCTGCCTCCTTCTCCTTCTGTCCTCCCTTTTAATCCTCCCATCCTCAGAAAGATTCCTCTGTAACTTCAAATTTTTTTTTTCAATGCAAAAACATGTTAAGGCAAAACAAAACAAAAAAGCAAGTTTTATTAATATGAGTTGTCTAGAAGAAAAGGAGGCTTCCTATTAATCTTATCTTGGTTTTCACCTCACTAAGTTTTCACCTGGTGCCTTTTAACAACGCCTATTTAAAATCAATTTTATCAGGAGGGGTGGCCATTGATTTAGCT
This sequence comes from Loriotus luctuosus, assembly GCA_035582745.1. Taxonomy (NCBI): domain Eukaryota; kingdom Metazoa; phylum Chordata; class Aves; order Passeriformes; family Thraupidae; genus Loriotus; species Loriotus luctuosus. Next base: position 112,574,001 of record JAWWEY010000001.1, read on the forward strand.
AAGTGCTGCAATTGCAATTAGAAAGTTATTAAACCCTGTGCCAGATAGACTAATTGACATGAAAATCAGACTGAGGCCAGGGGATAAAGGTTTCCCTCCTGCTTCAGCTCTAAGTTTATTGCACGCATAAAGCCATCTTAAAAGAACATTCAGGTTACAAAGTTGAACACGAGAAAGTTAATAAATGACAAAACAAACTGATACCATTAGGCAAAATTAACTGAATCATTGAATGGGCAACTTGAATTTTTGACATTGAAACTCCCATGGTCTTAGCACAGTGTTTCCTAGATTTAAAGCACAAAAAATGTATTTTGATGCAACATATGGACACCCACATGGCTCCTCAGCACTGCTGCTTGGAACTGTTAAATCAACACCAGTTTTAATGGAGTAACTGGCAGTGGTGGGAGGCTGCTGTCCTGTTCCTGAATCAGCAGCAAAGGGAATGACCTTGACTATTTTTTGGGTGGGATCGTGAAGCTGATGAGAAAGGAACAATAAGAAAACCCTGATGCTCTCAGGTGTGGTGGCTGCTCCTGCTCCACCTCATCCATCCCAGCTCTGCCCCAGCCCTGATGGTCACCACAGCCCCCAGCAAACCTCAACAATGCTGTGTCTTTATTTGGCTGCTCCTGCTCCCCAAAACTGCTCCAGGAAATTCCCTAACCTCAATATTCCAGCCCAGCCAGTCCATATTCCTCTCAGCCTGTCACCATGATATTTTATGAAAAATCCCTTCACCAGGATTTCTTCTCCTGGCAAGATGAGAAGCCCCAGCTTCTCCATGTTTTGCTCCCCTGGAATGTGATTTGGAGAATTGTTTACCCAGCATGTGAATTGTATTTAATTAATGGCCAATCACAGCCAGCTGTGTCAGACTCTGTCTCAGGTTTTTATGATCACTCTTTTCTAGCTTTCTGATGTATCCTTTCTCTTTCTTTAGTACAGCTTTAGTCTATCATTTCTTTTAATATAATAAAATATGGTGACACAGCCAGTCCATATTCCTCCCTCCCAGTCCTGCTTCCCATCCCAAAAATATCAAATCCTGCCTCTCTGTGGTTCCAGCTTCCTGAGGAGGCCCTACTGAACTCCTTTGTCATCCCATCCTCTGACCTCCCAGCTCCAGCTTCTGGGACCCTGTGCTCCCAAGCAAGGAGGCACATTTTTTCCTAAGCAATAGTGGTGTTTTGGGAGCACAGAAAAGGCATGACCCTGGCTCTGGCTTCAGCTCCTGGCCAAAGCATTGCTGGATGTAGCAGCAATTAAGGAAAACTATGATTTCCTTAAGCCTTTCAAAGACAGTGTTGGTTTAATTGCTTTAGTGTTTACTGTTTGGCTCAGTGATGTTGAGTTTTCGCAGAAAAAAAAAATAATTAACTGCTTCACTGAACCCACACAAATGTAGGACTTGTATAACAGATAGAAAGTCACATCCCAGATGACAAATCTTACGTTTCTGTTCAAACTGACAAAGGCTCAAAGCAGTCAGACAAAAGGCCACCAGAAATTGTTTTTAATTTCTTGATGTGCTAACATTTTGCTCAAGCCTCATTTTTGGAAAGTACTGGAATGACTTTGCTGAACCCTTCCAAAATAATTCTGCTTGAGGCAAGCAATCAAAATGACAAATTTCAGCCTGAGCAATTGGATTTTGGCAAGGTTGTGTACAACTGAAAAGGGAGCTTTTAACCAGCAGAGTTCAGCAGCTGTTAATCGGCCTTGCCACCAGTCCAGATTGCAATAAACAAAATAAGTGCATGTAATAACAGTGAAGGAATGTAAACCAAATGAAATAAAAGTTACAGATAGCTGGAAAATCTTTAAAAGGGATCAAAATCAGAGGGTGAATGTTATTCTGCTGGTGTTTTTAGAGTTGCCAATGACTTCTTGAAGATTTAAGCATGGGAAAAAAACAGAAAACAGTTGAGTCGCTTAAAATGATTACATGGAAGACAAAAATTAATCTGAGTAGGGCTTTACACATTCTATGTTGAGGATTTCTCTCGACTTATCTCTGCTACTCATTTAAAAATTCTCTAGAAAACATTTTCCCTTGTGTGACTTTAGACCCTGACCGACACTTTTGAAGGTCTGTCTGGATTTACAGACATGTCAGCTTGTCAATAAACCTGACCAGAAGGAGCATCAGAGCTGACACACACGGCTGCCCATCCTCAGATCATCTCTCCAGCCCGTGTTTTCTGATCCAGAGAGATCCATTCTTCCTCCCCCTGCTTCTGAGGATTACAAGGACAAAGCTTACAAGCATCTGGAAGAAGGACTAAACCTTTCATGCATCTGCTCTGCTTCAGAAAACACAAGCTGGGTTGGTGCAAAGAAGGACTTAAGTTGGGACTCACATCCCTCACTGCACAGGATACAGCACACCCCAGTCCCTGTTCCACTAAAACCCAACTAATTGTCTTTACTGCTCAAATGTTAGATCTGAATGTAAACAGAACCAATTACTTCTTTTTTTCTCCTCTTTTGCTCAGGAAACTCAATTACTTCCCCTTTCCTTTCCTTCCCTTTCCCTTGCCTTGCCTTCCCCTTCCCTTCCCTTGAAATTTCCTTTCTTTTCCCTTTCCTTTCCTTTCCTTTCCTTTCCTTTCCTTTCCTTTCCTTTCCTTTCCTTTCCTTTCCTATCCTTTCCTTTCCTTTCCTTTCCTTTCCTTTCCTTTCCTTTCCTTTCCTTTCCTTTCCTTTCCTTTCCTTTCCTTTCCATGTCCTTTCCTTTCCTTTCCTTTCAATGTCCTTTCCTTTCCTTGAAGTTTCCTTGAAATTTCCTTTCCTTGACATTTCCATGAAATTTCCTTGAAATTTCCTTTCCTTGAAATTTCCTTTCCTTTCCTTCCCCTTCCTTGAAATTTCCTTTCCTTTCCTTGAAATTCCCTTCCATTGAAATTTCCTTCCCTTGAAATTTCCTTTCCTTGAAATTTCCTTTCCCCTTTCCTCTTCTAATTCTGCTACTTTAAAAACTGCTTTGTCTCTTACTTATGTTTCTCACCTTCCAGGTGTCTCCTCACCTGGCCCTTGCATAAACTGAATTTTCTTGATTTCCTTAGTCTAGGAAATTGTTTGTGAGACTAGAATGAGAAACTTAAGGAGAAGCTCACTATGAACCCAAATTAGAGCATTACTCAGGAACCTTCTTTATAGCAAATGAATTTTCTTTATTAATGATCCGGACTGCAAATTTTCTTGGGAAAATAGGAGGGGAAATGAGGCAGTCAGAGGGAGAAGCAGCATTTGACCTGGCTGTGCTGGGAAGCCACAAAATTCTCAAGGGGAGGAGAAAGAATGAGAGGTGATACAGGAGAAATGAGGGAGACAGGAAGAGGGGCAGACAGAGAAGACACTCTTTGTGGAAAAGATGAAAGGCAAACCTCAGGTTTTCTGAAGAAAGCAAGGAATAAGTGACTTGACCTGTCACAGCAGCCTGGACTGCCTGGCAGGAAGGACCAGGAGTTTGGATTGAGCCCGGGGCATCCCACTGCACCACGGCCTTCATCCCACTCCCATGGCACACTCCCTTGCTGCCTGGAACAAGGGCCCTCAGTGGCAGCAAAATATCAATTTACACAAGCCAGTGACTGGTTAAAACTTCAATATTGTGAGTGAATGTCTCTTGGGCCTTGCAAAAACCAGCAGAAAGCACTGCCAGGAGAGCTGTGGCAATGTGCACCATGGATCTGAGTGTTTTCCAGTGCTCACCTCAACCTGTGCAGCCTCTCCTGATGAGCAAAAAGCAAAACTTTCTTCTTTTTTTTTAAACCAAATCGATCAGGTTTTCTCCTGAAACAACTCCCTGATGAGGGCAGAACACCCTGGGGGTTTTTTAAACTGCCTGGGCTGGAAGTCCACATTGCTTTTTGTTTTCTGCTTTGTTTTCTGGCACGCTTGGCCAAGCTTATCAAGTGTTTTGTCACATTCAGACAGCATCACTTACAACAACAAAAGGTATCCCTGACACCAGCAAACGAGGCTGGCAGCTCTGGGCTGCATCACTCCCTCTCTGAGCAATTACACTGAAATTAAAAAAAAAAATAAATCAACTCAGCCTTTTGCCAGAAAAAATAAACTGTGCCAAGCCAGAACCCCCAGAAATCCACAGCACAATGGAAGCAGCTGCTCTCTAACTCAGCTTAGGTTAATTGTTGGTTTCTATTCTGCAATTTCTGTCAAGAAATGCAGCCCCAAATATTCCACAGTACTACAGAATCCTGCAGAAAACTTCTTACAGCCACAGAAAACTACTGTGGTGTCCAAAGAGTTGTGGGAAACTCAAAACAAGGGTCAAATTTATGGTAGTTATAAAATCTTTTCATGCCAAGTTTCAAGTAAATTTGGGTATATTTATAGTTTGGAGAGGAAAACAGTAACTTCTTAGTGGTCTCACATAGTACCCACTCAAAAATAATGGCAGTTGTGGATGTGCTTATATTTAATTTCATTTAAACTTGAAACTTAGAACCAAACTGAGTTGGAATTAAAAGCTCACATAAACAATTATGTGGAGAGAAACTACAAAGAACTGGTATCCCTTGATGCAGCTTTCTTCACTGGCTTTTTTTGTGTCCATCACCTTCTACTGCAAGAAGAAAAAGAACTAATAAAAGGAAAGAAATAAGTACTCTAATTCCAACTCAGTCTGGACTTCAGCCAGTCCACCATGTAATAGCAAAAATGCTAATGTTAGCTGCAGTAATCTTCTTAAGATGATGAATAGAGACCAAAAATCTTCACAACTCTGCTGCATCTGAGAAGAGCTTCTAGACTGTGTTGTCCCCAAGGTTTGCCTGTGGCATGGAGAGGAATGGGGGGGAATTGCCAAAAATTCTATTTTCTTTTTGATGTTCTTCCACAATGGAATGGTTCTGAGCTGAGGAACCTCCGGAGGATTCCATCTCATGACTTAAATCTTTTGCTGTTTATTTCTGTGGTCCCTCCTGTGAAAACCATAAATACTTACACGAGAGTTGTGACACTTTTCTCTGGCATAGCTGTGGAAAAGCTTCAAAGAGGTCCCAGCAGTGAGAGCAGACAATGCCCACCAAGCCTCCCACACCTGGTCCCGCTGGGCGAATGGCACACGAATATACACCATTGTTTATGGACCATTAATCTCCAAACTCCTTCTCACAGGGGTCTAGAGAAGCCATCTCTTTCTATTTAATTTGACAGAGGAAGGAATTTAAGCCAAAGAAGTTTGCCTGAGATGAGACCAAGTGGTGCTGATGGAGAGAATGATTGATTGGCAAAGCCAATGTCTTGCCCTCTGCTGACAGCATCCATCACCCTTTGACAGAAAAGGTCCAAACCTCCACATCTTCCATTTCTCTTCTTACTTTCTTGGCTAAAATAAGCCAGCAATGTTTTTTCCCCCATTTCTCCACATCTTTGCCTGCCAGAGGCAGAGCTCACACGAGAGACACAGATCCCTCACCAGAGACATGGAGTTTTGTTGTGAACAGATTCATTGGAAAGGTCACCAAGAAATTTCTGCCAGTGACAAATACAGCTGTCTGCTTGATGAATACAACCATTAGTTGATATTAAAATACACATTTTCTGCTGGTAATTATTCTGCTGGCTGCTCCAGGACACCAAAGAGCCTTGGATCCAGCTCAGCTCTGTCTCAAAGTCCTTCTCTTGATAGGTTCTGTCCCCTGAGAGGTGAAAAGAAGGAGGTTGTCTGATCCTCACCTGTGCTCTATGAACCTGGATAAGCCAGGATGGGGTTTATGTGCTCCCATCATTCCTCAGGATGCAGCTGGAGGTCTGGAATACACACAGCTGTATCCACACCTTCCCTCAAAGGCACCACACCTGATAACCTACATTCAGCTCTGAAATCAAAGGCCAGAAGAATAAACAATTCTTCAGGCTTAATTAATCTCACCTCTCCCACCCTTCTGTTTGGTCCTACCACACAACAAAGGATGTGGCCCAGAATTTTCCCCACAGGTAATTTCTGTAGCCCAGAATTTGCTCCATGGCCAATTCTTGTCGCCCAGGATTTTCCTCACAGCTAATTCCCACAGCCCAGAATTTTCTCCATGGCCAATTCCTGCAATCCAGAATTTTCCCCATACCTAATTCCTGTAGCCCATAATTTTCCCCACAGTTAATTTCTGTAGCCAAGAATTTGCTCCATGGCCAATTCCTGTAACCCAGAATTTGCTCCATGGCCAACTCCTGTAATCCAGAATTTTCCCCACAGCCAATTCCTGTAGCCCAGAATTTCCTCCCTGGCTAATTCCTCTAGCCCAGAATTTCCTCCCTGGCTAATTCCTGTAGCCCAGAATTTGCTCCATGGCCAATTCCTGTAGCCCAGAATTTGCTCCATGGCCAATTCCTGTAACCCAGAATTTGCTTCATGGCCAATTCTTGTAATCCAGAATTTTCTCCACAGCTAATTCCTGTAGCCCAGAACTTGTTCCATGGCCAGTTCCTTCCACGGCCAGTTCCTGTAGCCCAGGATTTGCTCCATGGCCAATTCCTGTAATCCAGAATTTTCCCCATGGCCAATCCCTGTTTCCTGTCAGACACCTGGGTCAGAAATTCTCTGCAGTGTCTGTGGGCACTATAAACTAAATTTTAGGTGTCTATCAGTATGAGATCTTTAACTTAGATTAGGAGCTGCAGTGATAGTTACTGTTGGATTAGCACAGGCACATAATGAATTCCAAAATCCTGCAGGAACGTGTTGTGCTGCTGGCTATTAGCCCGGGTTTTAATTAGTTTGTGCTAATGAATATATTTGTACATGTCCATCTTTTATTGGCAGCTTTTACAGGAGTAGTAAATTGGTCACTGTGGAGTGCCAGTGTTTCACTAAAACCTAAGGAATAATTAATGCTTTCTCCACCTAGAGTCAACCAGCAGTCTCAGGGGGTTTTAGGTACAAATTAGAATGAAAGATGAGATACTCAAAATACAGTTAGAGAACTCATTCATCAGTGGTGATTAAATAATGTCACTGTGAGACCCTGGAGAAGTGCTGAGAGCTGATTTCCAGCTCTGGAATAGCCACACCATCTCCCAGGAGCTGCCAGAGCACCCTGACCTATTTTTTTTTCCACTGTGACTTTCAAAATGCCTTTTCCATATCCGGTGCTATTTAACTTTCTTCTGTTCTTGGAAATTCCTCCTTGGAAAATACGTATTTTTCTCAGTCTTTCCTATTCCTAACCCACTGCAGGCTGATGAAAAATCTAAGAGTGATTGGCTAAAGCAAATGCTTCCATCAAATCCAGTATCCTGGCTAACAAAATCCTCAAGCCAGAAAATATTTGGATGTTTTCACGTCCATATTTCCACAGATAAAATGCCTGTGAGAGCTGGCACAAGATGATCAGGATAAGTCAGATCTGAATAAGGATGGAGTGGTTTGAGATGGATTTAAGGAAAAATTAAATGTCCAGGTACAAACCAGACATTCTTAAATACCTTTCTGAGCATCCACTTAACTCTAGAGATAGACAAAAAACTCTTACATTTATGAGGTGTTTTATTATATTATTTTCATTATTTTGTAAGCTTAATATTACCCACAAATTCCTCAGCCTTGACAGAGCTAAGCAAATTAGAAGCCTAAATCAAATTAAGATCCATGAACACCAGGCTCTCCAGAGGAGATCATTCTGATAAACACAAAAACGTCACCAAAAATACATTTTTCTCTGTTGAGAACAAACAGAGCTTTAGGTCTCCCACATGGATGTGCACCCAAAGAGCCAGACATGAAGAATTTCACCCCAAACTTACAGAGAGAGGAATAGAAACCCAAAACACATGTGGGGCTTTGAGACACACCTCTCTTCCCTTAGACAAGCAGTCTATGCATTTTAAATAAGGTCCTGAAATACTCTGAGCATGGGAACTGAAGGGGAAGTGTTGTGCTGGTTCCTGATGCAGCATCCACCTCCTTCCTGCTTTTTGTTCTGGCCACCAGTTCAGCAAAGGACCACATTTTCATCATGTCTGTAACACTCTTGCTGCTCTAAATTCTGGTGCCTGCTTACACAAGGGAGCCTGATAACACCAAATTACAAGCTAATTTTGGAGCATCGAGCTAAGTGCCTGAAGACAGCTGTGTGCTACAAATTAATATCTTAAAAACCTTCAGAAAAAAAAAATATGATTAATCATTTACCGATTGCTAACGGAGGAGCTCTTAAGTAGGGAAGTATTTTCATTCCATTTACAAACCCAAGTCAGAAGAAAACAAAAGCCTGTGGTGTGAAGTAAAGCAGGTCTGTGTACAGTCAAAAAAAAAAAGTGATGTTTCCACAACAGTAAATCCTGGTAACCACTGTTGGGCATTGATTGTGTTCCTCTTTCATTTTTCACTTCCACTAAATTAAAAAAAACATGCTGCTCAGCTATATGCAGCTCTTGTAGCCTTTTAATCATGTGTTGTTAGTGTTGGGGAACGAGGAGAGATGAATCTCCAAGTTGTGCCAGTCAGCCCAGCTCTGTGGATTCCCAAGGTAAATATTCCAGCTCCCATGTCCCAATCCTGACACACCCAAACTACCCTTGGTGATGCAGAAACAGATTAATTTCAGAGGTGTTACCAAGATTACTGAGGGGCTGGCTTGAGCTGTGTCCTCCCTCTGGGTCAGCACCAAAGCAGAACTAAAGGCTCCTGCTCCCAAAAAAACCACATTTTCCAGGCAGTGCACATTTGTGGAAGGCAGCCAGTTAGGTGCCAGTCAGGGAAAGAAGGCTCCTTTTCCCTGGTGCACATTCAGGCAGCTCACTGATAATTACAGACTGATTTCCAGAAGAAATATGGCACTTGTCAAAGGCATCATTTCAATTCTGTCTTTCCTCGTTAACACTTGATGGGAACTCCAGCAGATTTATGACTCATCCAAAAGGCAAAACCTACCAAAGCATCACCACAGCTTTATTTTCTTTTGCTTCATTTAATTTTTTTCTTCGTTTCTAATCACTGACATTTTTTTCCCCTAATGACCCTGGCTGATTTTCCAGACAGTTTCTCAGAAAGGAGCTGGGCTAGTATTGTATTTGTGGGGTGCCCCGTGGCAGGAAGGAATGATGAATCTGACTCCATGTTCTTGAAAGCTAATTTATTATTTTATGATACTATATTATATTAAAGAATGCTATACTAAACTATACTAAAGAATAGAGAAAGGATACTTACAGAAGACTTAACAAGATACTAATGAAAAACTTGTGACTCTCTCCAGAGTCCCGACACAGCTTGGCATTGATTGGTCATTAAGTCAAAACAATTCACATGAAACCAGTGAAACAATCACCTGTTTGGTAAACAATCTCCAAACACATTCCAAAGCAGCAAAACACAGGAGAAACAAATCAGATAATTATTGTTTTCATTTTTCTCTGAGGCTTCTCAGCTTCCCAGGAGGAGAAATCCTTTTCCCAGAAAATATGGGATTTTTCCAGAAAATATGACAATGACACTTGGGCTGTGACCACCACCAGGAAATCACTGTCCACCACCTGGATGATGGACAGGAGGCATTTCCCTGTTTGCTCTGGGGAAATGGCAGCCAGGAAGTTTTTTTTAACTTTTATAAATGCCCTAAAGCTCAAGCTTCTCTTAGCAGGCATTGAATAAATTCTTTTAGTCTGTGTTTATATCTGTGACATGTGTGTATACACAGAGATATGTACAGAATCTAACTCTTAACTTTCCTTCATTTGCCTTTCCCAAAGGCTCTGGAGAGTTTGCTTGCCATCATCAGGATTTTCTCAGATTTGGGTTGAGTTCACCTCTCTCATATTTGTAAACTGGAAAATAAAGTTACTGTGGAGCCTTTTGACAAACTCCTTTCGTTAGTATCATGGCTTATAAAGTTTATTTTTGAGAAATGAAGACATGGCAGTGTTTATGACCATAGACTGAAGCCAAGTTTCCTTCTTTTTCTTGGCATATAGAGTTCAGGTTCAGTATCCTCAAGATGCATAAATTACGCAGGTTTGACCAGGGAGCTCAGAAGGATTGGCACCCATGCCTTCCATGTATGGATGATTTCATTTTACTGCCATATCTTCTCAAAGTTCAATCTCTAACACAGCTTTTGGACTCTCAAGGTGTTAAAATTTGCTTTCTTTTCCTCCAGGAAGACAGGACCTTGCTTGGATGGCAGGAGCAGGCAGCTGGGTGAAGTGTCAGCTCTCCTTTGCACCACTTTCCCATTTGGAAGTGGCCAGTGAAGAATTATTTTAAAAGAAAAATGCTGGTTTGTCTTCTTTATCCAAAGTGCCTTCCCAATTTTTGCAGCTGTGGTTCTGCTGCAGCAGGGATCCTGCACACGG
>JAWWEY010000001.1:112599772-112620348 GCA_035582745.1 Loriotus luctuosus
TGGGGGCAGGCAGAGTGCCTGGAACTGTCCTGCTGGATGGACCTCAGCTGGACAGGAGAAAATATTTTATAGATAAGATACAATAAACAACCTTGAGACTGAGAAGTGAAGAGCTGTGACTCGTTCTTCAAGCGCCAGGCTGAGAAAAGAGACTTTCTAACTCTTCTCAGGGTCATTCTCACAAGCTAAAGAGCCCGACAGGAGAAAGGCTGGACACACCCAGATCCCTCCATCTTTCCCCCTGAACCCCCATTCTAAAAACCCCAAAAATCTATTTTTCACCCCGTGATAAATTCACTATCATTCTACTTAAACTGTTGTGGCTTGCATATCTTCATCTAAGGTCGGCAACTTGCTCCATGAGTCATAATCAAAACTGCAGGGGTCTTGGGTTCTGTGCCAGGGTCTCTGAGACCCCTGGCAGGGGTCTTGGCTGCTCAGGACAGCCAGAGGGATGTTCTGGGTTCCAACACCCAGCCATCTGCTGGGATGGCAGGAACTTCTCCAGGTCACTCCAGCACCAGGGAATCTCTGGATGGTGAGTGTGCCCAGCCTTGGCAGCACAGCCTTGCCCAGGAGGATGACACAAAGCTGTGACATGGGCACATCCCTGCCAGGGGGACCCAGGATGGGCTGCTGGAGGTGCCCTTGATGCGGGGCAGTGCTCAACAGAGGATTTGTCCAGCATTGTTCCCATCCGGATGGGGAATGACCTGCTGAGAGCTTTAGAGGAGATGCTTTGTTACGGGGGGACAGATGTGGTTCAGAGCAGAGCTCTTGGCACTGGGAGGAAAAACCACAGCCAAGGGATTAGAAAGAAATCAACACAGTGAAAGGAAAATGGGCAGGGTGAGGCACAAGGTCACCTTGATGGCCACGAATCAGGGACAGAGATCAAATAAGCTCACATGTAGCAAGCAGAAGACAAGTGAGGTCACTGCCTCTGTCCAAGAGATGGACAGAAAATTGGGATTTCCACAAATCACAAACTCTGAGGACCCTGCAGCTGCTCAGGGAAATTGTTGCTGCAATCCACTTCATTGCTAACAGCAGCAGAGAAGATAAGAAAGGAATTTCCACAGAAAAGCTGTAAGAGTTGCCAGGTTCTCTGGTCCCAGCAGAGACAGACCAGGTTACCTGCCCTAAGAATAAATCCATCCCTGTGGGAGTGGGGAGGCCCTGGCACTGGCTGGCCAGAGAATCTGTGGATGCCCCATCCCTGGAAGTGTCCAAGGCCAAGTGGGGCAGGGCTTGGAGCAACCTGGGATAGTGAAAGCTGTCCCTGCCCATGGCAGGGTTGGAATGAAAAGATCTTTAAGGTCCTTTCCAACCCAAACCATTCTGTGATTCTATAAACTGTGTTCTCCAATTCAAGTTCAATGAAAATTTGCAAGTTTCTCCATGTAGCCCTCTTTCATTCTGTCTTCAGTCTCACACTATGAACCAGGCTCCATTCTGCACTTTGTGCCTTGCATATGAAATAAAAAACATTTACACCTCATTCACACACGAACATGGCCAAAACATCCTATAATGCCACTAAAAAGGGCCTTTAGGTGCTCCTACAAGAAAAGCCATGCACTTTGGTAATAGTCTCCCATACTTATCCTGTGACTAGAAAGAAAATAGTTTCCTTAGAAGTTCCATGCAGAAAGCAGATTTAGATCCAGCAGTGCTGCCTGACACATTGCAGTCAGACAAAAACATCTATTAAAGACTTACATGGCATGACTGCAAAAGCTATTGCTAGAATTCAGGTAATTTGCAATTTGGGTTCTCTGCAATTCACAATATTAAAGTAGAAGCTTTGCTACCAATGTTCCCACACCTGCAGATCCATCCCCCAAGTCCAATTCCAGGACAGAAGAGCACAAAGCTTTTGATCCACGGAAAGAATACAAAGCAAAGCCCAGAATAAAAGCCCTGTGAGAAAGAGAGGATCTCCTGTAATCTACCCTGAGATGTTAATTCAGCTTGCTTTGGGTGTTAGTGCTCTCCAGTAGCTTGCAAAATATGCTGAAGGAAAGAAGTGATAACTAGCCAAGTCTGACTGGCAAATTAAAATTGGCATCAAGCTGGCCTGCCTTAGGCATTTGGCTGCCCTGCTTAAACTGCAGCACATGTGTGCTGGCACATGCACCCTCAAATGTGCCAAGCCAACAATATGTTTGCTCTCTTCCAGGGGTGTATCTGTCAGCTCTGACTGCAGCAGTGATAAGTGTGAAGCAGCCATGAAGCCACATGGCTCATTTCCCCCCCCATGTCATCTGCCTGCCCAGCCATCCTTCCTCCTCCTCCTTCCCATCAACTTAATGCTTCTAATTTCTGCCAGTTTATCCTCTGACCTCACATTTTATAAGTACTCTTTTAGAATTCCAAGAAACAGATTTCCACGTCGTTCAGATTTCCTCCTGGAACACTACAGTAAAAAGTTCAAATAAAAGTCATTATTCAGAGCATTTCCATTAATGTTAAAATTATGTGCTTTACAGTCAACATGCAGACTACTCAGTATTTTAATACAAGAGTAATTTAATGCTGGCTATTGCAAAGAAATGCCTTTTTCCTCCAAGGGAAAAACAGAAAGAAAGATCCCCAAGAGAAAAAAGAACCCCATTTTTTGAAACATTAAGGCTAGAGAATGAAAATCACTACAATTCAAATGGAGAACACACATGTGATTTTTGTAAGGGTTATTTTTCTGCCTTTGTACCCTCTCACTTAAACTTGGACTTCAGCCTTTTAAAATGTGTTTTCATATTTATCTAGGCATTGCACCCTGATACTCACCTGGCAAACCAACCTCACCCTATTGCCTGGGTGCATTTCATGGGGAAATGCTCTGATGTCTGTGAAAGCCATTCTCACAAACCACTGGTCTTCCTTCATGTCCTGAATGTCACTAGGAAAAAGTCTAATATCCTCAAAATCCCCAAGAAATCACTGATGTCCTCAGATCTATTAATTTTTGCTTCATCTGCAGTTACACACTTGCATTTTGGGAAAGGCTGTCGAGATAGTGGTACCTGCTGGGTAAGCAGGCTGATTTTGTTGGTCATGGTGGACACCTGGAGATGCAAAATCATCCCCAGATATTAGCAGTGGGTGCTGTCAGCTTCCCAACACTCTGCCCAGGGATTTTGAAGCTGTGCAGATCCCAAGTCTTCATTTAAAATCTCTTCCAGCCCGTGATTCACTCCAGAAGAGCCCATGAACTCTTCACAAGCTGATTTAGCAGGATTTGTCCTATTTCTAGGGTCAGTCCTGGGCAGAGCTGGCTTGGGCATTTCTGAACTGTGCTCCATCATTCCCAGAAAAGGTGCACCCAAAATCCCTGCAAATCCACCCACACCAGTGTGTGCAGCCAGCCAGGACCCCCAAAGGGATCTCTCCTTTTTACTTTCAGAAGATTCCTATTGTGCAGTGATCCAACATGAACCTCCACAGCCCTGCTCACTCCTTCCAAGCTTAAACCATCATAAATTGATCACATTTCAGGTTTCTCTGGTTCTACTGCTGCAGCTTTCCACTTCTGCTGGCACCATTCAGTAGCTGTGGCCCCACAAGCCACCAAGAATCCAAGTGCCAGCCAAGAAACACCAGGTGAGGCTGGTGACAAAGCAGCTCAGACCTTCCTGGCAGGCATTTGGACACTCAGACTCAATGGTAAAGATATTAAATACACACCTCCAAGCTTTTTGGCAGAGCTAGAGTCTGTGTTTCCAAGATTTGATGCCACCCTTCTCAGCAGCTCCTTGTCTCAGCCCAGGGATCTCTGAGGTCTCCAAGGTCAGACAGAAGGACACCAGATTGTGCAAGTTGTTTTTTACTTTCTTCTTTTTCCTTTTGCTTCTTACTTTCATCTCTCACAAAAGAGTTCTCTAGCATCATTCTGTCTACTGTTACAGCACTCACAGTGTCAGCTCCACCACTGGTTCAGGTCATATTTCATGCACTCTAGACTGAGGTGATAATGCAAGAACATTCAGTGTCTATAAAGTAATACTTTTCTCTTCAAGAGGGAAGACAGTTCAGCTGTAACTAATATTCAAGTCATGTAGGCAGACAATTTTCATTTCTTCTCTGACTAAACTTGTGCTTCTCCCTCCAAATTCCATGTTAGTGCATAAAAAAGGCTTCATCCCTCTTGGTATGAACTGATGAGGTGAGACAGCACCAGCCCAAGACCTGCTCTGTGTGACACTTGCCCAATTTACCTCTAAGCAGACTTAGAGGAAGCAGCCATGGAGAGTGGGGTAGACTGTGACCACAAATCCTGTCATTTACAATATTTCACAACTGATTTCCTTTGCTGTTGCTTACCATGTATCTTCCTAACAAAACTAATGTTTTTAATCTGTCTTCCACCTCTTTTTTTTATAGGAGAACTAGAGATTGGTTTTCTGAATTAAAATTAGAGGACAAAGTTAAAAAGGGATTATGTATGATTTGACCTAGTTTATAGGTATCTACCATATTTCTTTTATCTATTTAGAAACCCAATACCCAAAAACTGAAGAAGCAGAAGATGTTTACTTAAAAAGAGGGGGAATGTATGTTTATCTTCATGAGAAGACCCTGTGCCTTGCAGAGAACGTGGCACATGGCTCAGGGAATTTAAGGTTCTGTTGCCAAGTGAGAGGCTGAAGGAAGGAATTGCTTTCCCCCATCCTCTTCAGCCAGTGAGATGTCTCAGGATTGACATACCCAGTGTTTAGCCCACCCTGTTACAAGCTCTTCCATAGCAGAGTTAGAGGCAAAACATGCAAACACATTTTCTAAGTCAAGCCTGCAAAAAAACTGAGACAGACAAGAGCAAATGGCAGTTTGGAAATCAAATATTTTATTCAAATTACAAAAACAAAACATAACAAAAAAACCAGAAACCTTTAATGGAAATGCCACTGCTGTTCTTGCTGAAGTTAACTGCTATTTCACATTTCATCACTAGCATGATCTAGATAATGTAATAACTGTTGGATGATGACTCCTATAAGCTTGCCAATTCATTACAAATTTAGGGATATTGGACAGGAAACTAATATTCCTTTGCAACCTGAAATTATATTGTACTGTCAAGTGCTGCAGCATGAAGGTTGGAGTAAGTTACTCTTTTACAAGGAAACATGATATCAAAGCACACTATTAAAACTAAATGTCCTTTTTTAGTGTGTTGCCTGAATCTGTTGGCATTCTATACATGGCAAGAAAACCCATGAGCTTCTGCCAGTGTCATCAAATTAAGATCAATTTCCAACATCACTTCTAAGTGCTATTTTAGAAGATGCTTGATCCCACTGAAACCACACTGATGGAAAGAGTAGGCAAAGTGACAGATGTAAAACTTATTGTTCTCCCTTCTTCCTCCTCTTTTGAGCTGCAATTTACCACTCAGCTAATAAATAGATGTGAGTTAAAATTAAAAACTGATGTTCATGTGCTTATCGATCCCACCCCCATCCTGGAACAGCTGCAGAATTTCCTCCTCCTCCTCTCTGCCATGTTCTTGCTGGGGTTTTTAGAGCTGCACAGTGTTTGTACCTACTGTGAGCATGATAAGGAAATAATTAACAATTGGGGTCGTGGCAATATCTGAAAAATGCAACCACAAGGGCCCTCCTAAGGTGAGGGGCTGGTTCAGACTCCCACCAGGACTGGAAGCACCAGAGCAGAGAACAGGAGCTCCTCTACACAAATATGGTGTGTTCTTCCCTTAAAACAGCCATTCTCTGATTTAGTGCCATCAGGGTTATGGTTGTATAATCCTCCCTTGTGTTTATGTGGTTCCAGGATGCTAAACACCATTTCAATGGAATGGTTTCAAGGGAATTCAGGACAACAACACAGGGAGAACCTCAGTTTTACCATTTAACCACCTGAAGCAGACACAGTTCCAGCCAAAACACCTCCACTTACACCTAACATTTCACACATTCCCCATCCTCCTACTGAACACACCTGTCCAGAGGGACAGGGACATGCTTCAGGCTCTCCCTCAAGAAAAGGACACTTTCTTTGGGCTGTGGGACATGCCCAAACCATGGGGTATCACTTGCCTGGAAGGCAGAGGCTGCCTTGCTGATGTGTGTGTTAGAGACACACCTCAGGCACTGCTGAAGCTCCTTTTGCAGAAGAACATCTCTAACCCCAGTCATCCCATGTCAGCCTGCATTTCTGCTGAGCTGGCTGCTTAGACACCTGCCAGTGAGGGTGATCTGAGCTCCAAAGCAAAGATTCAGCTCTCCAGGCTGCAGAGCAGAGCTGCATAAGCAGCTCATCCCTCAGGAACACCCTGCACCTCCCAGTTACAGGGCACACAAACACCCTCCATGATCCTGTTGAAGGTGGGCACAGCACAGCAGGGGCTGCAAAGCCACCCTAAGGCAAAAGGAAAGAGCCTGGTGTACCTCAAAGAAGAAAAAATTTAGTGTTCTTTGCTTTCAAAGCCTGACCAAAAATTCTGCATTTATGCAGACATCAAGTCTTCAGCTGTTCACCTTCCCAACTAAGAGTCAGACCTCTAACAGCTCTCTGAATTTCATGTGCCTGGTTGCTTGACACCTGTTTCCAAAGGAAAGCCAGAATATTCTAGCTGCTGTCTGGTCAGCAGGCTGATTCTCAAAGATAAAAGGCTGCTGGCACAAAGTACACCCCACTCACAAGGTGCACATCAGCACCCTGGCAATCAGTGCTGCACTTCACTCACGTTGCACAAGGCTCTTCCAGGGCATGTTCTTCAATCATAGGTGCCCCAGGCAATGAAAAAGAGATTTCCCAAACGGCTCTCCTGAAGTCACACACCTAAATAAGATGTATTAAAGCTGAGCTTGCCCCCTACACCAGCAACACCACTCTGACCCTTTAAAATCAAAAGGAAATAAATGCATCCAAGGCAATCTCTGCTGGGGACTCCTCATCCCTGAGCCACTGGAGCAGCACCCAGGGCTGTGAGACCACATTGTGTAAGTGCTCTCCTTCCTGAGCCCAGAGCTGATTCCTGATGACAACCACGAACATTGCCCACAGAAGGCAGGAGTGAATATCATAAAAATGTCTGTGTGATTGAATGCTTCTTGTGAAGCCTCGTGGCAGGGGAATACCAGGACCCAACATCATCTGCAACGTGTCAGGGTAGTTAAATGAGTGACCAGATGACAGGAGTCCCTGTGGTGACTGGAGTTTGTGCCAGATGTGAGGCCAGAGGCTCACGGGTACAACTGCTGACTGTGAATAAAGATTTGGCACTGGTCTGTGGCCACATCACCCAAGATCTTTTCCCCCAGTTCAGCCTGTGGGACTGGAGATCTTTAATGGAAGCCAGACTGCCTCTCATGGCTGCTCATTGACAGCAGATGATATTTTTCAGCATAACTCTCCTCTTCAGGCTCATTAAAAACAACAGAGAACAGCCACAGACCTACAGAAAAGTCTGGCTCCCCAGATATTTGAGACAGACTTTCACAGCTAAAGATGCATTTCAATGTACACTGACATTCCCAAGGAATTCCCATCCACATCTGCCACCAAGCCAGGCAGCAGGAAGCATAAATCACAATTTTCAAAGCCACTAGGTCACCTCTTACACCTCACATTCCCAATGGCTACTTACAGGGTCAGACTTCTGCCCAGCAGAAGCAACTCATCATTAAACACATTTTCAGACAAATACTGCAGAAAAAGTAATGTAATGTTCTTCCTACAGGCAAGGTCCTTATCCTTCTTGAAAAAATACAATCTAGCTGCTGGAAAATAGAAAAATACTACAGGCAGAAGAATAACTGCTTCCTTTTCAGCTTTTTCCTCCAGGAGACTGATGATCACAAAATGGACCTTAAAGATCATCTTGTTCCACCCCTTGCCATGGGCAGGGACACCTCCCCCTATATCCCAGGTTGCTCAGAGCCACATCCAACCTCTCCCTGAGCACTTCCAGGGATCCAGGGGCAGCCACAGGTGCTCTGCACAACCTGTTGAAGAGCCTCACCACACTCATAAATCACCCTAATCACTGCCCACAAACAGGAAAGAAGTTAATTTTGCTTGAAGCATAAAGTGAGAATTCATGCAAAGTCTCAGTAAATAACTCAGGGAGATGAAAGCTCTTTTCTGAGATTTCTCTGACCACATTTCCAGCACTCCTCAAATCCATACAACTGGTAACTTAAAGCAAGAAAAACCACCTTCCCACCCTCCCAACACTGTTCTATGAGGGATAAGGTACTGAAGGCTCTAATTGAGCCTCTTTTCAATCACCCCATCCACAGATTTATTTTTTATCAGATTAAGCCAAAAATAATATCTTTCAGTTGCAGCATTACAAGCTAAAACCACCGAGACCCCCCCAACAGCGAACACTTATCCAAGAGCTTCCTTTCTGCTCAGGCTATTTTTTGCCTCATTTTTTAACAATCTTTTGCAGTGAGATGGTTTGGGGTGGTGTAGTTGCTCTCCTCTGCCTTTTGGGGAAGAGCTGACAGCAAGGAACAGCAGGGAGGCTTTTCTTCACTGGAGCTGAGGGTGATTAACTCCCCAGTTTTGTCAGGGGAATGACAGCAGCACTGAAGACAGTGCTCAGAGTCACAGGCACAGGACGCAGTTCTGCACCAGGGAAACATCTCCCAGCTCCAGGGGTTTGCCCTGTCAGGCACAAACAAATGCACTGGGAATAAAGAACCCCTGTGCTGGTAGCAGGGAGGATCTTTATCTTCACTGAGTCTCTTCAAATCCAAAAGGCAATCAGTCTAATTCAAATTATGAAAGGTAATCACCGAGCAAATACAACCAGCAGAAAGCTGGGACAAGAATGCCTCATATAGTTATAGCAGCACCACCCAAGCATCACTCCTCTCCGTAAGGTTTCCCCCCAAATTATAAATTTAAAGTAAATTTTAGTGCTGCTGCATCTCACAGCACACTTCAGCCAACCTGGGCGGCAAAGTCACAGTGGCTGAAACAAAACAAAAAAGGCAACAAAACCCCAAACCAACACGGCAGGAACTCCAGCCAGGTGACAGAAATACAGGCAGCAGCACAGGAGGGGATTCTCATGAAGACATCCCTGTGCCTGATCCCTGCAGGCAGCAGAGATGAGGATTTCCTCTGCTCTCCCCACCTGGCATGACCTGAAAGCCAAAATGTGAGCTGCTCCTCACAAATCCCTGCACCACAGCCCAGGCTGCTCCTGCTTTGCATCTCTGCTTTGCACCTCCACAGCAGAGTGTAACACCTGCACAGCAAACAGTCACAGCTTATCCCGTGTCACTCTCAATTTTGCTTCTAAAAAAAGGAAAATCCCATTTGTTAATGGAGTAGCAGGTGTTTTGTAACAAACAGCCTCCAAAAATAGGTGCTGGGTTACAGGTACCTCTGCTGATTCCCAAAGAATGAGCTGAGCTGGAGAATGTGGGATCTCTCAGCTGAACCTAAGGAGTTGTTCTGTCTAACAATACATTTAACTAAAAAATTTTCTAGTTTGAACTTTTCCACTGCAGAGAAAAAAACAAACAAAAAAAAGCAAGCAGAAAACCCCACAAGTGCAAAATTTCAGCTTATTTATTTACAAGGGTACAAGTGATCCTTACATGTTTGGCACTATTTACATTTTTTCGCCTCGATTGTAATCCCTCTCAGGACGCTACTTACAAAGTTTACATCAGCACCCAACCAAAACCAGAGTGTTTTTTCCATGAGCTCTAGCAGGCAACTTTCCCACAACTTAACTAATTAGACCCTCTTTTTTATACAGGAAAGCGCCGGGTAGGTATAAGAAATTATCCCTGATTTATAATTAAGACTCCAAAGGACAAACCCCCAACTTGCTTAATGGTCTGCAGGTGCGCACACACCTGTGGGGATGCGCTGAACAAGAGATGCTGAGACCCCCGCAGGGGACCTCCGCAGCGCTCCCTCCCCGGCTGCCCGCAGTGTCGTGACACTGACCCTCCGTCCTGCCCTGTCCTGCTACCCCCGTTCCCGCTCAGCCCGGCTCACCTCGCTCATGTCGCGACAGTGTCCCGGTGCGACAGTGGCAGCGGCCCCGCCGGCGCTCAGCGCTCCCGCCGCGCCCGCGACGCGCCCGTTAAGAAGCGGCGCCGCGCGCCCGGCCCGGCCCGCGCCGGCCAATCAGCGCCGCGCGCGCGCGGGCCCCACCCAATCCTCGCGCTCCCCGCCATCCCGAGAGCGCGTGGCGCCCCCTGGCGGCGCTCAGAGCCCTCACGGCGGCCGCGCTCCCCGCGTCCTCCTCTTCCTCATCCTCCTTTTTTTTCCCTCATTTTCTTCCTCCTTTTCCTCCTTTTCTTCCTCCTTTTCCTCGTCTTCCTACTCCTCCCCCTTCCCTCCGCACTTGCCCGAGTGCCCGGCACCATAGGCTTCGGGCATACCCACAGGGGAGAGCCACGAACTCCAGGTGTGCTGGACGCAGCCTGGCGATGGGGAATTATTGCGGCAGATCAGATGAATAAATTAAATGGGGAACTTTTTTTTTTTTTCTTTCGGTGAGAATGGTGAGGCACTGGAACAGGCTGGCCAGGGAGGTTTTGGATGGTTCAAAAGGTTCTTACAAAAAAGGTAACTCCAGTAGTTGTTTTAATTATTCCCTGCCATTTATGCTGTCTGATGGCACCACATTTTAGTTTTCAGGTACCCATTTCCCTGTCAGCCTTTCTAACCCATAGCAATCCCTCAATTTAAAGGTGCCTCAGCCTGGCAGCCTGGAATGGTGGAAGGTGTCCCATGGCACAAGGGATGGGGCAAAATGATCTTTAAAATCCTTTTCTAACTCCTTAATGTCCTGTGATCCTTTAAACCAGGCATAGAATCTCTGCTCTGCTCCCCCCTGGCTTTCCTCTCTGTCTCATCAGTCTTGCTGCCATTCCTGTTCAAATACACAGCATTTTTTTCCACAGATACACGGAAAACAACCCTTTCTATCATTTCTCTGAATGGTTAATTAAAGCAAGGCTTTGGGATGTGTGCTGTTGTGCTCCAGCATCCGTCTTTTGAGGGAGCACAATCGCTATATTTGGCAATACACACTCAGATGCTCTGACTCACGTATCTGTGAAGAAATATAGGTTCAATTAGCTCTGGGAATGCACTTAACTCCCTCAAATTTTTCTCAAATCAATAAAAAAGTTAAAGTATTATATTGGAAAGTCCAAGAAGCTTGACAAGCCCTCCCACTTCCAGGGACTACCTTGCAGCAGCCTCGTTTCTTCGCCAACATCTGTCTTCAGGGCCAGTATTAATAGAGGCAGGGAAATAAATTTGATGAGAAATCACATTTTCCCTTGGAGCTGGAGCTGGAGAGGCAGGAGGGGCTGGTGGGCTCCTTCATCTGAGCATGAGGAGACTCCACAGGAACCAGGGTGTGTATCCTGGGAATATTTTAAAGATTCTGGCCAAATATGTAGGGATGGGATCAGGACAGCTGAAGCAGAATTGGAGCTGAATTTGGCAAGGGATGTGAAAAATAATAAGGGCTTCTACAAGTGTGTTGGCCAGAAAAGGAAGAGAAAAGAAAATTTACCCTCCTGGGAAACAAAACAGGAAATCTGAGATACTGAACACCATTTTTGCCTCTTTCATCATACCGCTCTTCCCAGGACCTCCACCAGCATCTGGCATTTTTTAAAATTAACATGAATTGTCCCAGTTTTTGGCGTGAGTGGCCCGCGCAGGCAACAAACATGGTAAGAGTTCATTGCACAAGCAGCTTCAGGAGCTGCCCTGTGAGGACCCAAAATAAAGATGATGATGAAGTTCAGCCCCTGAAGAAGCTGTGTTTCATGTGACACTGTTTTCCAGGGAAGAGCAGTTGTGGGTGTATTGCATTAGTATTGCTGTTCTGACAGGAGTGCCACTGGTCTGTCAGCTTATGGATCCAAGGCACAATGCTAACATAAATTATTAACAGAGTATTGCTGATCAAAGGGCTCCCAATCTCATGGGAAGGGACACAGAAAACTGAGAGAAAATCTGTTCAGGTCCCTTTGACTCTGAGGGGAATCACATCAGTCTCACTCTTCACCATGAAAATAAATGTGTCAAATCCAAGCAGAAAATCTCCTGGTGATAATTCAGGCTGTGTGCCCCGAGAAGCAGGTTAGCAGAGAAAGCTCTTTGCACTAAATGCTGCAGGAGAACATACAAAATTCTTATTTTCTGATCTGTTTGGAGGAGGTCACAGTTTAAGAGAGGCACCCTGGAGGGCAAGCTGAGCTGTGTCTGGGAGGTGGCACTCTGGAAACACAGCACCCAGCCTGGTGCCTCTTTAGGGGAACAGTGCTGAGGTGTGACAGTGCCCTCCAAGCAGTGACACTCCTCTGAGGACAACTTTGCATGCAGACACAGTAAAAGGTGCATTATCTGCCCTCAGACAGGTTCCTGAGTGAGCACAGGGCTCCCCTCTCCCAGGGAAAGCCTTTGACCTGCAGAGATGCAGCTGGTCTCTCTCTCCCTCTCAATCTTGTCCCCTGCCTCCCAGCTTTGCATCTCATACACTGCAGAAAATTTCTGTAGCCAGCCAGAGCAATCCAGACATGAACTTTGGGCTGTAATGCTCTGTGGCTCTCCTCCTTCTCAGTGTGGACCTGCTGAACTTAATTATTCAGTTCACAAACACAGACACACAGATGCCTCCAAATCCATCTTAAATAGACAAACCCCAGGTTGTGGGAATGCAGCAGCAACCTGAGCTTTTCAAAAGGTTCTTACAACAAAGGTAACTCCAGTAGTTGTTTTACTTATACCCTGCCATTTATGCTGTCTGATGGCACCACATTTTAGTTTTGAGGTACCCCTTTCCCTGTCAGCCTTCCTAACCCATGGCAATCCCTCAATTTAAAGGTGCCCCAAAGTTCTGCTTTTACTTAAGTGCACATCTAAGTAGTAGCACTTCTAAGTACAGAAAATATTCTAAGCAATCTATTTTCAAGAGCCATTATATTCTGAAAATTGACTATTAAAATACCACCTTCTTATTCATCAAGTCTGCACTCAGTGTGTGTTCAATCTTGTCTGCTGGCATATGACTGCAATTTTACTGCCTTTTACTCCCACTTACCTGAAAAATTCAGCAGAGAGAAGAGAAGAGAATCTGAGCTGGGTGTTGGAACAGAAAGGCTCTCAGGCTTCCAAGGAGCTTCACCTGTTTAAGGGGACTGAAGACAGCTCTTCTGTGCCAGACTGAGCAATCCATAACTGGAGAAGTGTGTGTTAAAGTCACGGAATTATTTGGGTTGGAAGGACCTTAAAGATCATCTTGTTCCAAACCCCTGCCATGGGCAGGGAATGTTCCACTAGGTCAGGTTGCTCAGAGCCCCAAAGAGCTTTCAATTCCAGGGATAAGGAGTCCACAACCTCTTGGGCAACCTGTGCCTGGACCTCACCACCCTCACAGGGAAGAATTTCTGCCCAATATCCCACCCATCCCTGCCCTCTGTCAGTTTGAATCCATTCCCCCTTGTCCTGTCACTACATGTTAAAAATCCCTCTCCAGCTCTCTTGGAGCCCCCTGGAAGGGACTCTAAAGTCTTCAAGCTGAAGAGCCCCAACTTTCTCAGCCTTTCCTCACAGGAGAGGTGCCCCTCTGGTGCTGTATTTGTACAAGGAGAGAGCTGATTTTGTGCTCAGTCTTTGTCACTGACAGCAACACACAACTGCACAGTCTTGCTTTGCTTTTGGTCCCACCAAAAAGTTTCTTTATACCCTGCCGTTTATGCTGTCTGATGGCACCATATTTTAGTTTTGAGGTACCCTTTCCCTGTCAGTGCCTGCAAAGTTTGATCAGAAGCACAGAATTGCTGCAGAAGAGACAGAATCACAGAATCCTTTAGCTGGAAAAAACCTCCCAGCCCATCAAGTCCCAGCTGTGCCTGATGCCCATCTTGTCACCCAGCCCAGAGCACTGAGTGCCACCTCCAGGCCTTCCATAGACACCTCCAGGGATGGGGACTCCAAACCTCCCTGGGCAGCCCCTTCCAGGGTCTGACCGTCCTTTCCTTGGAGAAATCCTCCTGATGTGAAACCTGAGCCTCCCCTGGCCCAGCCTGAGGCCATTTCCTCTCATCCTGTCACTTGTCACCTGGGAGCAGAGCCTGACCCTCACCTGGCTCCAAACTCCTTTCAGGAGGTACCACAGAGTGCAGGAGAAGAGTTCTCCTCAGACTGCTGTATTGTTCAGTCAAAATTTGATTCAAATCAAATCCAAAAAGATCAAAATGAAAATATGGCTGTGCCTTGAACAGCATTCCACATTCCATCAGAGCAAAACTGCTCTGCTTGGTAGAATATATTTGAATTTTGACTGTGACTGCAAAAACTGAACTTTCCCAGCATTTGAAATTGGTACAGTGAAGTGAAACCTCTGCCTCTTGCTGGTTTTACACTATGAATTTTTAAACAGAAGAAACAATTTCACACAAACTTTCTGCAAAAAAAAAAAGTCCATGTTGAAGGTGAAATCAAGAATGTAGATTTCAAATGGAGAACTTTTGTTTCAGAAGGATGTGTGCCTTTGAATCCTAGAAATCAGGAGAGGATCTGGATCACAGCTTTAATCACAGAGAATATGCTCTAATTATAGGCATGGTAGCAATAGATTTAACAAGCATGCCTCAGATGCTGGATGATGGATAACTGGTCATCTTAGACTTATCAGCTAATTTGCCCAAGAAAAAATCTAAAGAGACAGTTTCCACAGCTGAACTCCCATTAGTATGTCTTCTTACCTTTTAATTAAGAAGCTAATGGCTGTGGGTAGTTAATCAACAAAATACCTTTAAAGATCTGGGCCTGAGGGCCTTTGTTACAGCCTAACCTTTGTTCCCATGCAAGAGGAATGAGTCAATGGCTCCAACAAAATCTTATCGCTGTCGTTGTCACAAAGATATCAAATATCATTTGAAAAATTGAGTCTTTTCTCAGGAGAGTTACAAGACATGACTTACTGTACAGTGTGAGTCATCCTCCATCCTAAAAAAATACAGCCCAAAAAACCAATCACCCAAATATATGTGTCAATTCTTCTGTCTGCCCAAAGAGTTTTGATGGATTTAATTCAGAGCTGTGTCCTTAACTTGGACAGACTTGTAAAGAAAGCCATTCTCAGTTTCAGCCAAACTCCCTAAACTTTTGAAAGCCTGAAGAATGTTCTGGGCTTTGAGTCCTTGACTGGCTCAGCTCTGCAGAGGATGTGAAGATGTGGAGCATTCAGATGTTACCTGGCGCTTACCTGTGGCAGTTCCCCTCTTAATTAGAAGGTAAAAAGACATCATAATTACCAGTTAACAATTTTCAATCTCTGTACAGGCAAAGGAATTAATGTGATTTAGAAGATCCACAATTATAACTTGTGATGTGAAGAAATAAGGACGTTTTAAGTAGATTTGTTCCCTTACTTTACTTCAGTGATTTTGGGGAGGTGAAGGGCAAATTCTCAGGGAGTCTCTTCCCTAAATCCTTGGATTTAGAAGGCTCCCAGCTTCAAAAGGGCTGAGGTAACATCCCTATCAGTATTAACCTCTGGGAAGACCTTAGGGATCCCATCCTTTTCTCCCACCCCAGCTGCAGAGATCTGGTTTGGCCAAAAAGGAGACTCCATCCACCAAACACCACCCAACACTGCTGTTGGGAGTGGGGGAGCTGCTGGATTATTATTTTTCTTGGTCTCTGTAACAGCAAAAAGCAGAGGTTCAGAAGAGCTTCTCTCCTATTTATCTTTCATCTTTTAGACAGAGCACAGCCCCCAGAACAACCTCTGATCTTCGTAGCAGTCCCAAATTTTGCCAGATATTTTACAGGAAAAAGAATAATCAAGTTGAGACATCCAAACCCTTTCTTTCCACTTCATCCAGAAACCTTTTTATTGCTGTGTTGACAGTAATTACACTTAACATATTCCAGTAAAAGGAAGCTAAAGTCACCAG
The DNA here is from genome assembly GCA_035582745.1 of Loriotus luctuosus. Classification (NCBI taxonomy): domain Eukaryota; kingdom Metazoa; phylum Chordata; class Aves; order Passeriformes; family Thraupidae; genus Loriotus; species Loriotus luctuosus. Next base: position 112,615,699 of record JAWWEY010000001.1, read on the forward strand.
GTCAAGTGATGCATAGTTAGTGGCTGCCAAAAGAGGAAACAAGTATGAACTCACTTCATCTCTGCTCTTCCCTCATGCAAATGCCTGTTGGGATTCCTCACTCTCTCAGAGGGCACAAAAATGCCTCTGCTGTGCAGGATGAGCAGGGATAGGGCATGGATCAGGACAGAGCAGTCTGCTGCAGAGGGAAAACCCTTATCAGTGTAAGGACTCACACATAAGAAGGTCAGTGAACAGCAGGAGTGGTCACTGTTGCTAAATCCCTTCTTTAAAATATATTTATGGACTGATAAGTGAAGTTTGGCAGTTCTCAGCCTCAGCTGCTGGGGCCTTTTTTCCCTCTCATGCCTGGTTTTTGAAAGGAGCCAGTTAGAATTAATGTTACACACAACATTGGCTGGAGGTAGGAAGCATGAAATGGGCTTGATACTTCAAGAGGCCCTATCTAGGTTTATTTTCTACATTCAGTTTATTCACAAAGTGGAATCTCTTCCACTTAGCAAGGTAAAGGTATTTACTCAACATTCAGAAATTGAGCCAGTCAAGGGAGAGGTGAGCTCAGCACTTTTTAATTTCTGAGCTGTGAAGTGCAACAACAGACTGAGACACATTGGGCTGCCTTGTAGAAATACCCATTTAGCAATGGGCATAGTCAGAGACCCAAAACCAGGCACTTTAGCACAGCCTGTTCTGTCCCACTGAGTTAAATCTCTCCTTTTAGCCATGGTTGGTTTGCTGAGAGGAGTGTGAGGCATGGAAAGGAAAGGAGACATAAAGTAGGCTACCAAAAAAAAATTATCCTGTTCAGCATCTAAAGACCTAAGATGATGAATAGGTGCAGCTAATTTGGCTGAATCTTTTTTAATGATATTCTTTGTAATTTTTTAATGTTAAAAATGATAAAATGGAGGTGGAAATAAAAGCAACTCCCTGCTGACTGATGCAAAAGGATGACCCCTCACTTTTAACAGAAAGAAATGCTTAGTTCCCTTTCCTTCATCTTTCTTCTGCAATGTCTGTGTTACCAATAATAACACCTCATTTAGCTTTTTCCTATGGGCTTATGGTGACATTTCAGTTTAATGGTTGATGACTTTTCTGAGGCCCTTGCCCACCTTGTATCCTTGCTGGAAAGTGCTCTCTCTGAGCCAGTCTCTTTATTTGAGGTATTATTAAGTGAAGGTTCTTGCAAAGGTCAGCACAACTCTAAAATAGATTCACGTTCACAAAAGGGAAGTGGTTCTCTGTCCTGGCTCACCATGGTGCCATTTTATTCAGAGTTTTCCATGGTGGTATTTCCAAAGCACCATCAGAAGGTGAGGTTGGAAGGTCTGAGCTCTTGGGGATCTTTCTGCAGACCATGAAAGGGAAGTTTCCCCTGAGGTAATTTCAGGACACAACTGACCATCCTGATTTGTGCCTTGCCAGAGCATCTCCCGCTCCCTCCCCCTCCCTCTCCTTTAACTTTCTACTCAGGTGAGGGAAAGAAAAGATCCCAAACCTATTTTTTTGGTCATTGTGGCTACACCTCTAAGGGTTGACACAGAAACCTTTCTCCTGAAAGATGAAAGTCTTCTATGGACGGCACTGGAGGAGGGTGAGAACAAGGCCAAGCTGTGGGATCCCCCAACTCCAACCTCCCAGGCTGCAGCTCTGGCACTCTGCTGCTCCTACAGCTTTTTTCTACTGATGTTACCTCTTCAAAATGCAAGTGAGGGCACGTGGAGCTTGTTTAACACTTGCTGCCGCACAGAAATTAAAAATAACTGTGTTACCTGGGACCAGGAGAAAAGCACAGTGAGGTTTAATGCATTCTTGGGTAGTTGGTTTGTCCCTGTGCCCCTCAAGTGCTCTGAGGCACAAAGAGCTCTGACATTTACCCCAGGATCTGGCCAGAACAAAAGTCCAGTCAGTGCTCCCTTAAATGACCAGAAATAAAATAATTTTGACTCAATTAGAAGCCATTCAGGTCCTACAGTGTCCTTGGCAGTGAGATGGAGCACTGGCTATGAGCCTAATGGACAAACTAGATCTGATCTCAGCTATAAAAAACAGGAGTAGTCCTGGATTTACATTTTTTTTCATGTATTTTATTTGTATGAATAATAAGTAGGTTCATTTATATAAATTACTCAAAGGAGTTTCTGAAGGTCAGAGGAATTTAATCCCAGGTTCTCTTAAATATTTAGTTTATCATCTCTTTGTATTTAAAGTTTCAGAAGCTGAAACTTTAATGATGTTATGCAACTGTAAACAGATGAGTTCACCTGATATTGAGGAAGGCAAGGGTGTTAAATAACATAGCTCTTACCCAGGAAGGACCAAAACCCTGCTGGCTTATTTTACAGAGCACATTGCCATTTTGCTGAGCATGGATCTACCTTGTTTCATGTTTCGGAGCAATTCAATGGAATTCAAAACAATTCATAGAATCAAAGAATAATTTAGGTCAAAAAGGGATTTCTGGAGGTCATCAGTGGAACAGCAATGAAATCCTGAATGCAAGGAAACAGTTCAAACACTTGATAAAAATTTCTGGACAACGTGTGCAAGGAACTCTGACTTAAACCTGGATTTTTCTTTGTTTGTGTGTGTGCATTAATTTTGTCAATAACACATTGTTATGGTGCTGGGTGGCATTAGCTATGTGACTGTATTTTTATACAAATTTCAGATGAGTAAAGAGGGCTTTTGTGTGAACTCAGTGTAGTTCCAACCTCCAGCAGATTTCAGTAGCCCTAACACACACTCACAGGGCTCGTGCTGCCATTTGGGCAGGAGCTGTTCCTTGCTTGAGAACTTTGGAGTTTCTATAACGTATGCTTGAATTTTTGGGAGGCAGAAAACCTTCAAATCCAGGGCCTGAGGGCACCTGTCTTCACCTGGTGCAGGAGGAAAACATGGTTCAAACACTTGTTGTAAATTTCTGGACCCTGGAAAAAATATAAATTTATAAATTTCTGGACACTGTTCTGGAAAACACTGCCAGTCCTGTGCTAGCCAGCATGGGTGACACAGGATCTTTAATGATATGTGAAGCTTTACTTGCTAATGGGATTTTCTGTTGTTTGTTTTGGAGAGCTCAGTTTGATGAGCACTGATCAGGGCAAAGACTGAGAAGGAGGTGAATGGGCACTGTATCCTCACTAATACCTCATTAAGCAGGATGGTTAATTATACTCTCAGTGCTGCATCTATAAACAGTTTGCTTCTTATCTGCTTAGACCACATTTAAATCCAGGATGAAAAAGCAGTGGCAAGTACTGTCACTAACCTGTGCAATATGTGCTGTTCAGTGGGAAAAGGCTCATGATTAGTGTAAAACTGGGGGATTGGGCTCTCAGGAGAGCTGTTAGCAGATCTGGGCTCAGTCTTCTTCAAAGTACTGTATTTCAAGAAAACAGCTCCAAATGAATGAGCTCTGGTTTACTGTTGGAACCCTAGATACTGAGAATTTTAGACTTTCTGTGTTGAAAAACACAGACCCTCAAGAAAACACTACATTTAACCTAAAACCATAGAAAAAAACTTCCAAAATTGAATCTAAGATTGTAAGTGTGTAGTTTCAATAAAAGTGTGTAATATCAGGTAGCAAAAAACTTAGAGTTTAAAGTTTTAAAATGTAATAATAGATATAAAACTAAAGTAGAAGTTTTAGGGTGGTAGCTAATCCTTCTTCACCTTCTTCTTCATAAGTTTTAGTATTTTATAATTAGACAAAAAATCCACATTACAAAACAAAAGTAATTAGGTATTAAATTTTAAAAAATAATGTAAGTGTCATTTCTTAATTAAATAATGTTTCCTTAAAAAACCTTAGAAAGGTAGATACGGGGCCATTTTATAACTTGTTAGTAAAATACTGTAAAAATCACAGCCTATAAAACTGTAATATAAATAAGAAATATTAAACATTTAAATCTGAACACAAAATAGTGTCTCAAATACTTTCGATCCCAAACCTAACCCCCCAAAAAATTTTTTTAAAATTAAAAAAAAAAAAAACCAAAACCAAAAAAAACCCAAAAACAGAAGACCAAAAAATCCCCCACAGTTCCCAAAAGCAGAGAGGCTGCTCTTGCTGCTGAAATGTGTCCTTCCCTCTGTGTCCATGTTCTCCTTCCTCCCTCACTGCTGCAGTGTTCTAGATTGTGACCAAGAGTATTTCCAGAATATGCTCCTTGCTGCTTTCTATTAATGTCAAGCAAAGAAATGTGCAAGCACATAAACACCCCAACAAAATCCCATTTCCATATTAGAGGTTTATTCTCCCTGTTCCATTACACACTTTTCTAATTTAAAGGAGGATGTGACTGATGCCTGGAGAGCAAAGGAACTGCTGTGTCCTTTTGAGGTTTCGTGTTATAAATTATCTTTGCCATAAAGTAAATTAAAATTGTGCTGTTCCAGGAGCTGAAGGGAGCTTACAAGAAAGACTGAGAGAGATTATTTACAAGGCCCTGGAGTGACAGGACAAGGGGGAATTGCTTCAAACTGACAGAGAGCTGGTTTAGATTGGATATTAGGGAAAAAAATCTTTACTGTGAGGGTGGCGAGGCCCTGACACAGCTGGGGCTGCCCCTGGATCCCTGGCAGTGCCCAAGGCCAGGTTGGACACTGGGGCTTGGAGCAGCCTGGCACAGTGGGAGG
>JAWWEY010000001.1:112638614-112652357 GCA_035582745.1 Loriotus luctuosus
ACAGGGAAGGTTATGAATGTAAAAAGAAAATACTTTTGGTCTGGGAAATGTTTTGCTCTGTTTGCATTTGTTGTGATAAAGTTAGATCAGAGACTGCAAATCCACAGTTTAGGGTAAACCTTCAGCAGCCTTTTATCAGCTCCTGCACACACAAATGGGGCCATCACAATACACTTAACTATTTAGTGCAATACAACACAAACTGAAAAACAGTTTGTCTTCACCAAGCCATTTTTAGATTGCTAAATATTCCTCTAACACAAGGAAAATAGTTGTAAATAATTTTCACCTCTTGATTCTCTCTTGGTGTTTTTCAAGAATGTGTGTGCAGCTATTGGTGCAGGTAGAAGCCACTGTGACAGAGGTTTTAAATTGTCCAGGGACAACTGGTTTGAAAATCATAAATATTTCAATTTTATGCTGTTTTTCTATGATGGATTCAAAGTTTCCCTGGCCACTTGATCTCCTAGGCCTCCTAACCCAGGATTTCATGTGGAGGCTGCACCTTTCATGTCTCAGATTGAATCAGGACAGTGAACCCTGATGGTCCCCACTCACAACATTGCTGTTCTCACAGTGGATGGAGCTGCCTGAGAACACCCAAATTTGATGCCTTTCAGATGTCACCAAATGCCTTAATAATGCCACCACAGTGCCCAGCCAGTGCCCATGAACCATCAGGGAGCACCCAGGCACTGGGAAATGCCCAAATGGATCCCAGAACCACCAAATCCTGGAGGCATCAAGGCTGGCAGAGACCTCCAGATCATCCAGGCCCATCATCAACCATCACCACCACGGTCATCACCACCCCTAAACCATGGTGCCACATCCAGACACCTCGTGGAGTCAATATCCTGCCCTGAAATGTGTCCAGGGTGCTCAGCACAACCTCTCCTGTCTGTCAGAGCAGACAGCATGTGCCAAATGCATGGAAGCTTCTGTTCACTGTCCTGATTCAATCTGAGACATGAAAGGTGCAGCCTCCACATGAAATCCTGGGTTAGGTGGCCTAGGAGATCAAGTGGCCAGGGAAACTTTGAATTCATCACAAGAACACAGCATAAAATTGAAATATTTATGATTTTCAAACCATTTGTCCCTGGACAATATAAAACCTCTGTCACAGTGGCTTCTACCTGCATCAATAGCTGCACACACATTCTTGAAAAACACCAAGAGAGAATCAAGAGGTGAAAATTATTTACAACTAATTTCCATGTGTTAGAGGAATATTTAGCAATCTAAAAATGGCTTGGTGAAGACAAACCATTTGTCAGTTTGAACAGGGCTTCTCAGTATATTGTGGTGGCCCCATTTGTGTATGCAGGAGCTGATAAAAGCCCCATAACCCTGTTCACAACCATTCCAAACTCTGTCTGAAAGTGTTGCTTGGGGTTATAGATCCACACTGATGCCTCCACTGTTTTTTGCAGACTTTTCAGCTTTCCTTTAAAAGTGTTTTGTTTGACAAGTAATTCATGTCAGCCATCATAACTACCAGGCACAAATGCATCAGTGTCATTGCTGTTATTTTGTACTGGCATTATGTGATCATTGTTTTAATTGTTGATTGAGTGCTTCCTAAATTTCACTGTGTGCCAAGAGGAGTTGACACACTCTGCTATGATTTATGTGCAGCGTCATCCCCAAGACAGATTTCTGCATTGTACATGTTAAAGCAGCTCTTCAGAAATAAATGAGTTATCACTGTGTTGAGGAGTGAACTCAGTACCACATCACCACCACTTTCTCAAGAGAATATTGGCAAAAAACCATCTCGGAGGTGCTAAATGGATTTTATAAAAATGTGGCATAAATTAAGATTCACATTGCTCTTGTGCTGGAAGTTAAGAGAGAGCAGCACCAGCCTTCAGAGCAAGGCCACTCAAAATGGAAGCAGTGGAGGAGCAAACACTGAGCTCTGCTTTTTCCATTTTATCCACAAGGAAAAGGGGCAAAGCTCTGGGGGCACTGGGTGTTGGGTGTTTGCTTTCCCTCCTGAGATAACAAAGGTTTCAAGATCAATGTGAAGCTCCTGATTGAAGAAATTTCTATAATATTGGAAAATACAGTCAAGAAAGAATCCAGAGAAAATGCAAAATTTATTTACTCTCTCTACACTGGATTTTGTTTGCAAAGGAACCTCAAACCTCACTTTCACAGTGCCTCCATGTTATACCCACATCTCCTTCAAGTCTGAAGGAAATTGCACTCAAGAATGCTGAGGGGACATTCCACTTACTCAATTACAGCTGTAATTGACTTCTAATTGTCTACCTGCCCAAAATCTATGCTTGGCTCTAGCACAACACACACTCTGTGAAAAAGCAACAAAAAAAGGTCGAGATATTCAAGAAATCAGCATTACCTTTGGTACAGAGCTGATGTGCAAATTGTCATCAGGGCCAGCAAACTTGGAAAACACTGGGGGAAGAGAGGAAAGTCCTGCAACAAGAATATAAAAGATTAATGTTACTCAGTGTCCATCATGGCAGGAACCACAATGGCTAATATTAATTATTAATTAATAATATTAATTATTAATATCATGAGCAAAACCAAGGCTAATTTTTTGGGCTAACATGGCCAGATTTTTGTACTGAGGGAGTCTGCAGGGGTGATTTCTGTGAGGTGACACCAGGAGCAGCCCCCAGTGTCAGACAGAGGCAGTTCCAGGTGGGTCCTGCCTGAGCTGTGACATTGGTGGCACCTCTGCCATAACTTATTTAAGGAAAGGTGAAAAAACCCCAGCACAGCAGGACCTGGGAAAGAGGAGAGAGAAAGTGTGAAGGAAACAGTCCTGGAGACACCCAGGTCAGTGGAGAAGGGAGGTGATCAGCCAAGGTCACCCCAGAACAGCAACAAATATGAAAAAAGCCAGTCTGGAACTCTGTGGACTCAATTTGTCCAGATCCACTTAATTTCCCTTTTACTCTTTATAACTGCTGCATTTTACAATACTACATACTCTCCAAATCTTTCCCCTGCACTTATTTCTTCAGCACTGATTTGTCAGAGAGGAAAGGATGTGTGCCTGGATTATAGACTCTGCACAATAATTTTATGCCATTAAGTGTTTGATTAAATGTTTTGAGAATAATGTGGTTAAAAATGCAAGTGGCGGGTAATGATTTGGTGGAGATTTACATTTGCTTTTGAAGAGTCTTCGGGCTTAAGGACAAGAATTTATAATGCTAACTTAGTCATTTATCAGTAAAATAATAGTTCACTAACTGCCTTTATTCTTTCCTTCTTCTCTTTCTTTCCTTTTTCTTGTTTTAATTTTTTTCTTTTGTGTGTGTGTGTGTGTTGGCAGTGGTGGATTTTCTTTTGTTTTCACAGGCCAACTGCAAAATATTGCCTAAATTGCTGCTGCTTGTATGAAAATCCAGTCCTCCCACATCTGGCCCCAGAAGACAATTAGAAGAACAAAAGCATTTAAAAAAACAAACCAAGGACTAAATCTAAATTCAATTGCAAAGAACTTGGGTGTTTCCACTATATTTTTGGAGGATCCTCCTCTAAAACATCAAAAATGTTCTGGAGAGGTCCAGGAAAAACAAGTCCTTCACTAAATATTGTGCAAGCTCATAATTTTAATTGCTTGACTTGTTGTCCAAAAGGCCCACGTTGAGAAGCAATTTGACAATCTGTGATTCAGCAGCTTAGACTCACCTGGGCTGTGCTCTGTGTTCCACAGTTCCTCTGGAATGTATCCCAGATTTTCACTGCCACCCCTCTGCCTGTCTTCCAAATCACCTTCTTTTTTCTTCTCAGCTGAAACTTTTCTAGAAAACAAAAAGGTGGCATTAGAAGTTCTTCATGGTGGGAGAACTCTTGGGTAGCAGACTAGAAAGAAGTAAATGTCTCACGTCCCAAAAAATAATATTTTTACACCTAAAAATTTTTTACAAATTTACACCTAAAATTTTTACACCTTGTTTTTTTTAGGTGTAAAACATATTCCAAGCAATTAGCATGGAAGTATTGCCCATGGAATTCTGTTTGGAAAGTTTCCATCAGCTGCAATGTGAAAAAAACCATGAAAATAAGGCAACCTTCCAAAAGTGTGGACCCTGTGCCAGATCATAGGTTTTGTAGAAAATTAATTTTGATCTCTGATTCTGAATTGCAGGATATTTATGTGCCCAATAATGGAACACCAGCCAGGTCAGTTATGACAGCTGATCATTTTGGTGCCCAGCTGCAAACCCAAAGCGTGTCCTCTCACATCCCCACAGTCAAGGACTCATCAGTACACTCTGAAGTTAATCTTTCACTCTGAAATTTGCTTTACATGTGAGAGAAATTCCTTGGTAAAAGTCACACGTCTCTGAATTTGCAGAAAGCTGCCCTCACAGCTGCACAAGGAGAAAATGGTGCTTTTTCACCCAAAATTCTGATGCCAGAAGAGATGCTACTATTGATCTGTTGCTACCATGGACCCATCTCCAGGACACTCCCAGGTCCACTTCTGCCTAGGTTTGAGGTGTGGCAAACACAAATCCACCATGGAAAACCTGGAATTTTTGGTGGGAAGGGACATTGGTGACGTTTGTGGAAAATGTTGCATTCCTTGTACAAAAGTGGTAGTGAGGGTTGGGCTCTACCCCCAGAACTTCACAGGGGTGTCCCTAATGCACTCACAAACCTGGTGAGTCAGTTCTCAGCTATGGGGCTTTTTTAGGAGATAAACAGGTTGGACACCACTAAGAGCCCTGCCATGGTTGCTAGAAGACAAAAGCAAATGTTTAGGGCTACCACCCCCACATGTTACATGACACTGTGCTGTCTCTTTTCTCTGAGCCTTAGATCCCAACAAACTCAGTGGAGTAGCCAAATAAATAGCAGCTACAAAAAAAAATTAAAAAAAAATAAAAGGTGTGTGGGAGGCATAGGAAGATAGCCAGCCAAGCTAAAAATAAAGGTGGAAAATAAACCAGTGTATGTTTGGTCTCACTACTTCTTTGCTACCACAGCAGCTTCCAAAATCTGGACAAGCATCATTCTTTTTACTGCAGGGAAGTTCCCCCCAAGGGGAAAAAAACCACTGAGCCTACAAAATCTGTGATTGTTAATAATCCTTCCTGTGATTTCATGGTCATTGTTTTTCAAACCTTGAAATCAACACTGAATCTCCAAGTCCAAACTGGGCCTCAGAACCTGAACTCATCCCATGTTTTTTTAAGTTGAAATTATGTGAACACAGTGAGACAACTCATCTTTAATGGAGAAATAGTAACTCTGTAGTACTGAGGTGAAAACCACATTTCTGCCATGAAGGTAGAATTGCTTCTGCCCAGATCAGATGCAAAAACATAGAGGGAAAGGAAAGTTATGCCCTGTTCTGGACCTGTTCAGGTTGTCTGAAAGAAGCACTGCACATCCACAAGAGCAAGGCAGGGTCTGGCAAGGACACACACACATCCTTGTGGAAATTTTTGGGGTTCTGAACCAAGTCAGAATCCAAGCAATCCCTGCTGAGTTAGCCCTGCCCTATTTATAGAGGTGCACTTGGCAAAATGATGAATTTAGCCCTACAAAGTAAGAAATCACATGGAAGTTTACACGTATGGCATGGCATAATAAGCATCATTTCCTTGGGAGAAAACAGAGGGTATCTCATTTCCTTATTTTGTTTCCCATCAATAAAGTGCTTTACAAATGGAAATCTGTCAGCAGACCTGCACAAACTTTCCCCACAAGAGGCTGCTAATGAAACTGGGAATTACTGACGTGCCAGGCAGCGGGGTGGAACATTCTGCAAACTCATTAAGGGACGGGGACTTAAAACCCCACAGGCGTAGGCAGGGAATGAATTCACAATGCGGCCTAAATATAAATAATAATATTAATAACCCCAATGCCATGGCTGTCACAGCTGCTGATAAAAAGGATCTTAATGCTGAGAGCCACCAGTTATTGATTTCTAAAGTTTTCCATCTCAGTGCAATAATGGAACAACAACTTTGTACTGAAACACGTCTGAAAATCACTGGACGAGGTGCTGATACTCATCCATGGGGCAGCTTCCTTAATTTTTAAAATTTTTATTATTATATATCATCATATAATATTCTTATATATTAATTTTTTATTACAGAATAGCTTGGGTTGGAAGAAACCTTAAAGATCATCTTGCTCCAAGCAGCTTTATTAATTTTTTTATTAAAAATCCACAGGGCAGCTTTATTAATTTTTTAGCATTTTTATTACTATATACTATATAATTATATAATATTATTATATCTTATATTAATTTTTTAATAGAATAGCTTGAGTTGGAAGAAACCTTAAAGATCATCTCACTCCAAGCCCCTGCCATGGCCATGGACATCTTCCACTATCCCAGGCTGCTCCAATGAACACTCCCTGGACAACCTGTACCAGTGCCTCTCAGTCAAGAATTTCTTAATATTTATTATATAATGTAATTATACGCTATTTGTTATGTGTTATATGTTATGTATTACCTATATTATATTTTTATACATTATATATATAATATATATATTCTATTCTATTCTATTCTATTCTATTCTATTCTATTCTATTCTATTCTATTCTATATAATAGATATAATCAGATACATATTCATATATAATATTTTCTTCCTCTTAATATCTAATCCAGACCTTCCCTATAGATACTATATTATATATATTATGACTATAATCTATAATATAATATATAATCATATATATTACATAATAGAATATAGTATATAAAATATATTATATAAACTATAATATATATTATAGTTTATATATTATATATTCATATATAATATTTAATTTCTTCCTCTTAATAGCCATTCGAAACCTTCCCTATGTATACTATATAATATATATTATCTACATTTATTATAATATATATAATATATTATATATATGATATATATAATATATATCATATATGTAATATATAATATATACTCATATATTGTATCTAATTTCTTCCTCTTAATATCCAATCGAAACCTGCCTTCTGAACCCTTTTTTCCCCGTTATCGGGTGGAATTTGCGTGCCGCGCTCCGGCTCCCGGCGCGCTGCCGGTGTGGCAGTGCCATCCTGTGGCGGCGGCGGCAATCGCCCGCCGGGCTCGGGTCCTGTCCCGGCCATCCTCCCTTCCCTGCCTTCCCCGGGACACCCAGGGGCACGGCCGGCTCCGAGGAATTCGCTTTGTCCTTCAGCTTCAGCAGAGCTGGGTTTGCCCGCTCTGCGCCGCATCAGCGCTTTGGGGTTTCCGTGGGGTTTTCAGCGCTGTGGGATCGGAGTTCACAGCCTGCTGCGAGCCTGGGGCTCTGCTCTCATTCCTAAATCAGTGTCCTTCCCTGGATGCTGTTCCCCGTCCCTAAGTCAGTGCCCTTCTCTGGATGCTGTCCCCCATCCCTAAATCAGTGCCCATCTCTGATGCTGTTCCCCATCCCTAAATCAGTGCCCTTCCCTGGATGCTGTCCCCCATCCCTGGATGCTGTTCCCCATCCCTAAGTCAGTGCCCTTCCCTGGATGCTTTCCCCCATCCCTGAGCTGTCCCACAAGCTCACACAGCCCAGGAGTTCTGAGATGATGATGCCAGGACAAGGACACTGGCACGTCCCTCTTGGCACCCTGCAGCAGCCTCAAAGAGTCCAGCAAAAACCCCAAGAAGTTTTCCATCATCTGACTTACCTTATTTCATTTTGATAAGTAGATCCTAAAAATTTAAGAAAAAAAAAAGGTGTTTAAAATGCAGGAAATTCAAATTTAAAACTTCTCTAAGTTCTCTAAGAGCATGCCCTGAGTTCCAGCTACCACAGGAATACAATTAGGATCATTCACCTTATCCATCCTCATCATCCTCATATCCACATACAGAAACAACCAGTGGCCCTCAATCTCCGTAAAAACCACCAAATCCTGAAAATCATCAATGACACTCTAATCGACCTCTCAGCACCATGAAATATCTCAACATGATGGAACTTTGGATGGAACTTCCACCCTGTTTGCAAAATTGGGCAGCCCTGTAGAGCATCTTACATGAAAACTGGAATTAGGCACACAGCACTGAAAATATTCTTCAATAAAGAACCTTTAAATGTCTTTAAAAGTCAAAACTCCCAAAAAACATGGCTCCCTGGGAGTTAATGTGAAGGGCTGACTCTGACTGGAATAAATTCATGAGAGAAACATGATGGTGAAATTAAGGAGGATCTTAAACAGGTCATGGTTAAGAGCAGGATCTGCCTGCTCAGTCTTCTGCTTACAGAAGTAAAATTAAAATTTGTGCAGCATCAGAGCTGACAGAAGTAGATTTATGTCTAATCAAAGCCACTTTTTAATGTTTAGACCAGCTGTGAGGGTTCACTCACCTTTCCTCTTCAGGCAGCAGCGCACAGCAACCACAACAATAACGACCAGGAGAACAATGCCAAGAAATGAAAGCACAACTGCAAGTACAATAACCCACGTGCTCCTGTTGTCTTCACTGTAATAATTTTCTGTTAAATTAAATGGAGAAATGTTGGACTATCAGAGCCTCACAACATCCTTTTCAGCATGTTTACCTTTTCTGGGAGATGCTATTAATTGTTTGGTGAAGATTTAACAAGGAGGCTGTGTTTTCCAAATGACAGACTCTGTATTTATGGATGGCACCCAAGAATTTAAAATATTCCTGAATTCAAATCCTTTATTGCAGTTGTAGCTTTTCCCAGTGCTACTTCTCTTCTAAAAAGGTTGCAACTTCTTCACAAGGTTGCAACCTTCAAACTTTCTATTTTATAATAGAATATAAAGGACTCTGGGCATCCCAGAGTGCTTTGGAGACATTTGGGGAAAGGTGTTAAGATTCAGTTTAGGTGTAATATGTATTTTCATACTGCAAATATTGAGTGTCTTGCCTGACTGCTCTTGTCAGTGGAGAGAAAACAGAACCCATATTTTGGGTTACAATTAATTTGATCAAATGTGCATGTCTCCCTTTTAATAAGGTGAACTGCTTTGAAAAAAAAATGTTCATTTCTCCCCACAAACCACAGCAAGAGTTGTAGGTGATTAGTACAGTTGGTGATCTCTAGCCTGGAAAAATGATTTTCTAATCAGTTCCATGCTGGGATTTCTCTCAGTGATTTCAACATCTGATTTTGGGATGTGCTTGGAAAGAGCACCAAAGAGCAAAACCAGTGAAGAATACACAGCTACTGACCCATCTTCTCTACAGCATGCTCACATTTAACTGATTCCTTCATCTTTGCTGTAATCCACAGGGTTAAATGAGGGGATCTGAAGATAATTCAATGTCTTTCTGAAATCAGTTGATATGACCAAACAGCTCCCAAGTGTACATAATTTTAAAAATATCTTGCATTTACAATTATAGAATTATGGAATAATTTGGGTTGGAATGGACCCTAAAGATCACTCAGTTCCATCCCCTGCCATGGGCAGGGACATCTTCCACCATCCCAGGTTGATTCAAGCCCTGGCCTTGGACACTTCCAGGGCTGGGGAATATTTCTCAGGCAGCTGGTTGTACAAGGAAGATGCCAGTTCTGCCAGTCACATCATCCTGCCCCTTGGTTTGACCAAATATTCCAGAAGCACCTCCAGTTTCATTTCCCTTTGGAAAGCAGCCCCAAAACACTTTGGCAGTTGTTTAGAAGCAATCTTCCAGTCCAAATTACAGGTGTGAGACACGTGCAGATTTGGCACAGTCCTGTCCCATGGGTCTGTGATTGCCTTTTCCTCATTTGAGGTCCCAATTAACAACTCCATGGCCACAAAACCTCTGGAAAAGGTGCCACAGGAATGAGGGTGACTGGGAGCTGCTCAAGATCAGGGCAATTCCCCTGATGTGGGAGCCAGGTTTACCTGTGGCAGGGAATAAACTAAATCCTTTCTATCTACAAATTTTCCTGGGTGCGTGTTTGGGGTTTGGAGGTTTCAGACTCAAAAGATACACTACCAAAACCTCCCACAAAGCTTGAACCTCTGCCAGAAACCTGCATTCTTCAAAGCTCAGGTCACTATCATTAAGCAATTCGTTCCAATCTTCTCTAATCCTAATGGTCAACCAGCATGTTTGGAATTTCTTCTATTAGGAAAAAAAAAAAAACAAGCACTCAGTTTTACTGAAAAAAAAATTACAGGATTTACTGAAAATTAGCAGTAAATCCTGTAGGCTGCCATCAATTGATGATAAACTTGTTCACAGTATTTTTATCTAGAAGTACTGCAACAGATATGTACATTTTAGTACATTTTGTTCCATAGAGGTGCCATGGGGATTTCAAGATAACTAAAATATGAATGACATCTATTTAGCTAGAGGGGAAAGCTTAACCCTGGTGAGAAGGGAGGAGCTGAACACACCTGCACCAGCCCATTCCTGCAGGCTGGCTGCCACACCAAGGTGCTTCACTCCCTGCCAGGGTCAGGTTACCTCCAAGAGATTTATGGAGCTGAAGCCAGAAGGACAGGGTACAACACAAACACTCCCAGAGCTTCAGCATCTTTGTATCTCTGCAGTTTTGGAGGATGCAGAAAGAAACTGGAGCTGGGTGTGAATGAGGAGCTGCCAGGTGAACACACAAGCAGGGAGAGGCACGAAGGGGTGAAGGAGTTAAATCCCTTTGAGTCCCCAGGAAACACAAACCAAGTTCCATGGAGTGTTTAGTGTAGACAGAACCACTTCCTCATTCCACAGGGCCCATCCTCTGCTGCCATCCTGACCTCTGGCTCCTCCCTAAGTTGTCCAAACACTGACAAAGTGTTTGCAGAAAAGGGGATTTTCCCAGGCAGGTGACCAGTGAGAAACGAGAGACTGGAAAAACCTGCACGTGGCTCCTTGGACACTTTGGAGCTTTCTGGTTGATCTCAAAAGCAAAGGACATCCAAAGGCTCATGGGAGACCCTCTGCCCTCAACTTCTGCAGGTCAAAAAGCCTGCAGGAATTCACCACCAAAACCAAAGACGGCTTGGACCCAGCTAAGGAACTCCCCCATGGATCCCATTCCAAGTAACAGCATCTCCTGGGATAACTCTGTAGGAGTTCCCAAATTTCAGGCACAGCCAAACACCCCTGTAGGAAGAGAGAATGACATGAAAATGCATCACTTTGTATGGAAAGACTGACCCAGAGGTGCAGGAAGGAGGGACATCCCCTCCCCAGGGGCTGGAGAGGGCTCAGGTTTTCTGTAGTTCTTGTATTGCTTGAGAGGAACAAGGAGGAATTTGATTCCCCCAGTTTTTAAGTGAAGGGGAAAAATTGATCTTTTAGTAGTTTTGGGAAGGATTTCTTACATATTTGAAGCTGGTTGTGTTCTTTCCCAACAGCCAGCTAAGGCTGAGCCTGTGTATGAAAACTGGGACAAGCTCTTAGATTTTGAGTGTGATATATACATTATACATCTTCCTGTGTCATAAATTCCATGCTTTTATTTCATCCTGATCATTTAAAGACTTCAGATTCTCCTATCCTGTCAAATTTTCAGTGCCTGCTGCTGCTGCACAATGGTATTTCCAAAGAGAAATGAATGATGGTCCTATACAATCACTAATTATACACGAATAGTGCTTCATGACATCTGTTTTTCTCCTCTTCTGATTTGCAGGGAGTAGCTATGGAAACATCACAAATGAGTGGGCAGGGGAATTTATTAATTTCCTCAGGATAGTCCTATTTTGCTTAGTCAGTAATTAAGATCAATGTGACTACAAAAGGCCATATTAGGGATGGTAAAATGACCTTTTCCAACTGCATTACCAAGCAAGCACTTCTGAAAAAGGCCTGCTAATAATGATTCATACAGAAAACAAAGGGCACAGCCATTCAATCTTCTCAGTTGTTTATGTGTCAAAATGTCTGTACCAAACCTCTCATTGATACCCTGTAAGGATGTTTTGTGTGTGCCTTGCTCACCCATTGCAGAAGAAGAATCAGTTCATCAAGAGAAGCTGTCAGCATGATTACAACCTTAGCAAAAATATTTAGAGTTATCAAAGGCCTTGCTAAACTGCTCTGGAGAGATTTGCATGACATCCCACTTTGGATTAAAGCAACTTTGAATTTCTTTAAGTGAAAGTCAGTAAAAAGCAACCTAATGCACTGCTCTACACACTCCATATATGTTAGGACAGAATTTATTCTGGGTTGTGTGCAGAAACCGGGAGAGGTTTTTTCCCCAAATCAGGGGTGAAACTGGTATTGGATATTACAGAGAACAATTTCACACGAGGGTTTGGCTTTGTAAGAAATTAAGTTAATATGGCTGGCATGCTCTGATCAAGGATATTTAAGATCTAAATTCCTTGGGTGTTTTCTTGGTCAAGGAGCAAATGCTGGTTTTCCTAGCACTGAATCCACAGGAGTCAGAGGCAGATATTTGTCAGAGGCTTTGTCCTGCTCAGTCCTACCTTGGGCTTCATGGTTCATTAGAGTACTAAAAGTACATTTAACCCTACCTATACATCATGCTGTGACTCCTGGCCCTGAATCCCACACCCCTGAGGATTTCTTTGGCAAATAAACAACTTTCTAAAGCAAAACCAAGCAGAACAAAACGCACAGCCCTGAGCACGGGTGGTACGGGACGGGAAAAGCACAACAAACATTCACTTACCCGTGGCAGAGTTGTCAAAAATAAGAGTTACTGTTGCATTCTGAGGGCTGGGGAGTGCTTCTATGTCAGCTAAACAAGTCAAAACCTCCGTGTCCCTCGGAGTCAGAGTTAAGGTGCTCAGGGCATTGTGGAGGCCATGAGATCCTGGGCTTTGCTGGGTAACATAGCTCGACTTATCAACCAAAGAGTCATTTGTCATCCAGGCAATGTCTGGAGCTGGAGCCCATCCTAAGGCTTCACAAACAATCTCAATTGTTTGGTTGTCTTTTACTGTTAAGGTGCTATTTTTGATGAGTAAAGATCCATTAACTGTGGGAGGGAAAAGATGTTTTTGTTCCTTCAGAACGTTTCGCTGCTTTGCTTTCCTGCTGGTGGTTTTTAAATCTTATCTGGCTACCCAGAAATAGCTATGCCTTGAGATATGAAGTGGAAAACAATTATTAATACAGATATACCATATGCATGATGGAAACATGCAGATATTTCAACCACACGGGCCCATTACCCAATATGTTAAAGCACGAGTCTCAGCTTTCAGTACCTTTCCAATAAAAAGCAGGAAATTGCAATTTTTAGCCATCTTGACACATATCCAGCTGGAGGACAACATAGTGAAATAACTGTGTTTCTCTCTAAGTTTTAAATATGCTCAGGTCATATAAGAAGAGGTTTACAGGTAGGTGATGAGATGGCATCACTGCACCAAGCCCCTCCTTGATGGATGGATGGTGCCTGCTGGTGAGATCCTGCTTCCCTGGCTGCAGGATGATAAGGAATAAGAGATGGAGCAGGAAAAAACAGGGGCAGCTAAAACCTCTGCTATTGGCATTCTGCATGGGACTCTAAAACCCAATCAGTAAAATGAGGGTGAGGAGGGAAGGAGGCCAAGGATGGTAAATGGGAGCACGTGCTCCTTCCCAGGGATAACCTGAGCAATTCTTCAGAGGATTCCCTTAAGTGCAGCACGATAAAACAGCTTTTTGCTGGTGGCTGTGATGCCTCAGGTTTGAGCTTTTCTATTTTTCACATTCTGTGCTGCTTTAGTGTGTGGGTTTGGGTTCATATTATGGGATGGTGAGCTCTGTGCACAGAGCAGGGAGACAAAACAATTCCTGCTCCAGCTGGGCACCAAGGA
>JAWWEY010000001.1:112654536-112667930 GCA_035582745.1 Loriotus luctuosus
AGAATAGAATAGAATAGAATAGAATAGAATAGAATAGAATAGAATAGAATAGAATAGAATAGAATAGAATGGAATAGAATGGAATAGAATAGAATATATCAGCCTTCTGAGAACATGGAGTCAAGATTCTCTCACCTTATCCTGGGGACCCTCACAAACACCACCCCCAGCCCACATTTAACCACTGCACATCCAACCAGGCTGGTGCCAGGAATTGTTCTTTAATATAAATAGCTCCTCTCTTTCCTCCCACCTGCTGCAAGCATTTTCAGACTTCTTTGTTTTGCAGGATTGTGCAAACCTTGCTCTCCCTGGCTCTGTGTATGGCTGACTCTGAGTTCTGTCATGTTTACAAAAACCTTCACAAGAATTTTCCACCTTCCTGGGTTATGTTACCTCTGCCATGCACCTCAGTCTGCTCAGTATATCTGTGTGTGAGCAACCAAATATTAAATGAAAAGCAAACTTTACCAACTGTGATAATTAATAAAGCCAGATAAGATTAAGTAAATCATATTTCTGTTCGAATTAAAACTTACCCACTCTGTCCCTCTTAATGCAAACTGTTCTCTCTGCACTTGGAATTTATTTCTATGCCTGTGCAAACACTCTGCTTTTTCCAGGAGCTGTGGTCTGCCAGGGCTCTGAATAAATGGTTCAACTTTCAGGACAATACTTGCTGTTAATTAATCTTTGAAATTTATCCCTAAACAGAAATAATCCAGTGACCATTGGCTCTAAAAATCATTGGCTGTGGGTTTTTGTTTTTTGCTTTCCTCAGGACAGTATAGGCAGGTAGGTATGAGTTAATCACTTATCTATGATAATTATTTTTTATCAGTCCATAGGTAAGGAAGGATCTACATCTCCTTCCACCAACCATGTCTGCTGGAGCAATAAATGACATTTCCCTGATTGCTGCCCATGGGGAAAGGTCCCTGAGCCCTGCATGGGGATCCTTTGGGATGCAGAGGGGCTGAGGAGTGGGACATAACCTCTCCTCCATTTAGCTCCCAGCCAATAAAGGAGTTTCATCAGCTTTCTCCACCTGTGGCCTGAATGGTTTTGGTGATTTCTCCTTTGCCTCTTTATCTTCTCCCTTTTATTGTTTGTTCTGCACGTGGAGCCCTGAACCAACAGCGTGTTCCATTGTCCAACCCGGGCACAAACAGTGACAAAGTCACCTGTGTGAGGTCACAGAGGACATTCCTGGCACAAAAGGGATCCAAACCCAGCCACCAATGCCTCCAGCCAGTGCTGGGACTGCCTTTGCTGGACCTTGCCTCATGCACTGGGGAGAAAAAACGTTGGTGCTGCTTTCATTTGCATCCTGCTTCAAAAATACCTTGCAGATGGTCGCTTTTAAACAAATTAAGGGCTAGTTTTTCACTGCACTTTAGAGGAATTACATGTTCAGCTCTTAACAGCTGCTTTAACATCTGCGTCCCCCCACAGCAGCAGGGAGACATCCCACCCAGGCAAAGGGCAGGGAAATGCTGGGCTGGCTCCCTGATCACCCCTGGGCTGAGTGAGGACACCTTCTCTGAGGCACATGCTAAATGTTTACAGAGCACTCAGCAGGGGTGAAAATTTGTTTAAGTGAAGTGTTTATGGTGTCCCAGGTGCTTGGTGCCTCCCGGCAGCACAAACCAGCTCCTTTGTGAGCTGGGGTTTTCCCTCCTCTGCCACACAAATTCCCTGTCACACCACTGCAGGTAGTGAAGAAATGAGAATGCATCTTGTGCAGGATGATGCCTACACTGAGGGAACCTCATTTGCCAAAGAGCCACCCTTGCCCTTCTTCAACAATGGTTTTTATTCCACACTTGAATGAGCCCCAAAGGAACCACTCTTCCCTGCTGGATTTTCAACAAGGGCATTGAGACCTGGCTACCTTCTCTTCCTTGCCTCCTGTCCTCTGCTGGCTCTGCCTTTCCTCTTTTGTAAGTGACCTATTTGGATGCAGCACAGGGAGGGACAGGATGAGCTTATCCTTTTGCCATAATGATTCCTCTTTTTTTTTCAGCCTCATTATCGTATTTCAAAATAATCTCCCCCCCTCTACCCATACTGCCCTTCCACAAACATTGCTTTTCATCCTTCACTTTTTGTATCCAATATCTGCCTTTCTCCCTTCCCTCTCTGCTCTTTCTGTTTGAATTTCTACATATTTTTTTTCCTTCCACTCTCTTTGAAATTCCTTTCTCTCTTCACTTTTTCTTCATTCTCCTGCTCATCCCACCTTGCCTCCTACCTCCCCTTCCTCACCACTGCTCCAGCCACAACTCTGCTACCAGCTGTTAAATACACAACAATAAATAAATAAATAAGCAGCTCGAGTTTGTCTCAAAACCTAACAGCCCTGCAGCTGAGCTTTTTGAAAACCAAAGTAGGTTAGAGCTTGTCAAAGCCTGCAGCGAGGGACTGGCTCGTTCACTTGTGTTAACAAGAATTTTTAAATGCTTACAGGATGTTTCTGTCAAGTAATACCAGACTCCTGATGCTCAGCAACTCTTATTTCCTCCCACCTGCACCCAAACCTCTCCACAGCCCCCAGGCTTGTCTTCCTCTCTCCTCTCACTCAATGTTTGACAGCAATCCCTGGTAGAACCTCCCAGTGCCCAAAAAAATAGAGATCCAGGGATTTCCTGAGCCAAAAATTGCTTTTTTGTGGTATTTTCTGGGGTCCCCGTCATTGGAAGGAAATGATGAATCTGACTCCATGTTCTTAGAAGGCTAATTTATTATTTTATGGTATATTATATTATATTATACTCACAGAAGGCTTAACAAGATACTAATTAAAAACTCCTGACTCTCTCCTCAGAGTCAGACACAGCCTGACCATGATTGGTCATTAAGTCAAACAATTCACATGTTGGATAAAAAAAATCTCCAAACCACATTCCAAAGCAGCAAAACACAGGAGAAGCAAATGAGATAATATTGTTTTCATTTTCTCTGAGCTTCTCAGCTTCCCAGAAGAAGAAATCCTGGTGATGGGATTTTTCAGAAAATGTGATGGTGACACTTCTGAACCTATGGATCTGCCCTTTATGATATTTGTTTATAGGTTTTTTCAGCCTGTTTATAGTTTGATATCCCCCATAGCCAATGACCATGAGCTTTACTATTTAATTACATGCTCTGAGAAAAGAACAGGCTTTTGTTAGCCTTAAATCTTCTGATACTCTTAGTGGTTACCACAAATTCTTTCTGTTATGAGAAATTGTAAATAATCATTTCACCATTCACTCACATAAAACTAATAATTTTAATACATTTTTACCATTTATTCTTCTTCACAAGCAGGAGAAATACACCCCAGTCTAATGAAGCCTCCTCATCCTTCCCTCCTAGGCAAGAGGGGCTTTGGATGCCCCATCCTGGAAGTGTTCAGGGCTGATGGAGCTCTGAGGAACCTGGTCTGGTGAAAAGTGTCTCTGCCCTGGCAGGGAGCTTGGAACTGGAAGATTTTTAAGGTCCTTTGCAACCCAAACCTTCCTATAATTCTTTGATTCTCTACCTTAGAACAGCTCCATCCCACTTTGTAGCTTTCTCAGACCTGTGCTGTTTGTGATGGAAGGGTTAACAAAACAGCCAGTATCTGAGATGAAACCTTTCTGTGGATTTACATCATGCCAGGTTTCATTTTATCTGCCCTTGCTGGAGACATTAAATGGTGAAATTTTCTCTCTTTTTCAGCAATTTACTCTCTTTCCAAGACATCTATTCTTTTCTCCGCTAGACACTGCATTTAAGAGATGCTTTGCATTAAATGCTTTCTCTGCTTTTCTTACTCACTCATCTGACATCCTGACATTTTCTGGCAACTCTTCCTGGTCCCTTTTTGGATTTGGCTGCCCTAAGTAATTCTGCAAAGTCTGCCACCTCACAGCTCCCTCCCCTTCACCAGGTTGTTTAAGAGCTTGTTGAATACCACACATCCCTGTGCAGCTCCCCTGCTCAGAAAACTCAGTGTTTATTCCTGCATTGTGTTTCTTTTCATTATTAATCCATGACAACACCTTTCCCTTCATCCCACTGCAGCTCATTTCTGTCAGAGTCTCTCAAAACTCCAGCTAGACTATAATTAAAAAAAAATCAGCTTTGCCTCCGTTACCCAACTAATCACTCAATATTCACTTTTCCTCAAAAGCTTTGCCACCAAGACACTTTTAATCTGAATTGACTTTGAGACTCAGGCATGTGAAGTGTGAATTGGTGGTAAACCAGCAATGTGACAATTTGAATTTACTTCTGCAAGTAAAAACCAGCTGCTGATGCTGAGGTTTCTACAGATGCACCCTCAAAAGCAGCCCCAATCAGGAGGAAGAGGAAAACAAGAAGAGAAAGTGAAAGAGGGCAGGCCTCCCACCTCCTCCCCACCCCACACTCTGCTCAGTCCTCCACACTCAAGCACACTTTAGATTGTTCAGGCTTGAAATACAAACATCTCCTTTCAAGCACTTGAAATAATCCCACTCTGTGGCTGAGTGCTCAGCCTGAACTCATCCCCAAGGCCATTTTCACCACCCTGAAATGGGTGCCCACATTTTGCCCATGCTGGTTCATCTCACGGGTTATGAACAGGTCCTACCTGGCAGCGAGGCAGTCAGGATGAGGGGCAGCAAAATGCATTTCTGGAAGCTCTCCATTGGAGCATTCTCTCCTGGTCCCTGAGGCAGGAAGCCACCAGTGGTCACTGCATGCTTGAGAAGGAGCTGAAGGACAGAACTCCTGGAGAAACTCAGGAACAAGTGTGGGTCCTGTGACAAGGGTGACTTTGTGTGACCTGTTCCACCAACAAGGGTAAAAGATTAAATGAGGGAGGCTTTGGAAACAGAGCTGAGTCTTTCCTCAAATAACTGTTTTAAAGACACAGAGGAACTTTTTTTCAGCAGAGAAACCTCCTCCTGCAGATCTCCCATTCCTCAGGCCCTCCTGCTCATCACTGACAGAGCCAGGGCAGCTCCAGCTGCATCACTGAAGTTGCTCCTGAGCAACTGGGAAAAATAATTCTCTGAGCTTCTGCACTTGTGAGGATGAGAAACTTCAAATCTCCCCCCAGCTGCCCAGACTGAGCCTTCAGAAAGGCTGAGAGTACAAAAAAGGTCCCCAGAGTTATTCCTCAGAACCTGAGAGTGCAAAAAAGGTCCCCAGAGTTATTCCTCAGAACCTGAGAGTGCCTCCTATACCCCACAATAAACCACCTGCAGCTCTCCACTGCAGTCAGAATTAATACACAGATTCTGGGTGTGAGACACCACCTTACTCCCATATTTTCTGCTTTTTCAGTGTTTGTGATTCACTTGTGAGATATTCTCCTCCTCCCCCTCAAAATATGTGGGAGAGGCTTTGACTGCGCTTGGTTTACAAATTCCTCATCTGGGCCACTGAAGCTTGCCTTTGTGGAAGGAACCCGGGCCAGAGGATGTGGTTTTGTGGCCAGACCAAATTTCTTGTCAGGAAAGTGTTTCTGACTCCTGGGGTGCTCTTTGTGGCAGCTCTGTGCAGTGCGTGACAATTCAGTGTCACCACAGGGACACCCTGAGTTTCCTGCAGCACCAGGAGGTACCAGAGCTCCGTTCCCTGATGGAATCTGGCAGGCTCAGCTTTCATTTTCATCCACATTTTCCCATTTCCATCCACATTTTCCCATTTTTCAAGCTGTCAGTTTACCCTGGGAACCTACAGGACAGCCCTGTCGACTTAATCAACGTTTTCAGCCAAACCTGTGGGCTGACTTCTTCACCTCTTTGCTCAAAAGCTGGTTCGGGTTTTTCTAGCACGTTTTAAAAGGTTTGGGGTCTTTTTACCTCCATATTTTATGTGTGGAGGAGTGCCCAGCAGGCAGGTGGGAAGGGAGGGTCACTGTGCACAGCCTGGAGGGATTTCTCTGTGCTCTGTCACTGTGAGACAGCTCTTGGCTGTCACACACAAAGCAGTCAGGATTACAGGAGCTGGTGTCATCTGTCATACCAAGTGAAACAGCCCGAGTAAAGCACCAGGAAACAAATCCAAAACACAGGGCTGGGTCCTTTTCCAGGAAGCTGTGACACCAAGCAGGATTTCCAAGCAGAACAGCAGCCTTCATACTCCCCCCCCTTGACAAATCCAAAGCAATCTGAGCTGGGCAAAGTTTTACATGGTGAAGAATAAACTGGCAAGAAGATGGTGCCAAATCCAGGACAAAAATCAGTAAACAGCTTGGGGTGAAGTAGAGCAAGGCAGGAAAGGGAGGGATCTGTAATATTTTGTTTTACTTGGTTTCAAAATGGACTTTCAAAGGGCTGGGAAATATTATCTGATCCCCAGGTGAAACAGGATATTTTGGCTGAGGATGAATTAACTGCCTGCGTTTGTTTTGGGCTGCTTTTCCCCTCCTCTGCCAGCGCATGGGTGACTCAGGCTGCTCAGAGCCTGCTCCCTCCCTTATCCACGACACAGGCAGGGAATAATAGCAATAATTATCCCCTCCAGGAATGGCAGCTGGACCCAGAGAGGGGCTCAGATGCTTTGGGCACCCCACGACGGCCACCAACCCCAAATGCCAGGAAGCAGAACAGCAGACAGAGCCACAAACCACTCCTGCCACCCAGAGCAGGCTCCCTGCTGAGGGAGGAGCAGGGAAAAGGGCTAAAAGGATTGAATTATCTTCCAACCCCCGGCTCTGTCAGCCGGGAAGCAAATCCAGGCTGGCCAGGGCTTTACCTGGATCACATCCCTGGCGCTGAGCTCTCTCCCTCTGACGGCAGCTCCGGCTCACGCTGCCCACGCAGGGGCTGGAGGGGATCCAGGGCAGGATCCCGGGCCAGGCCGCACCTGCTGTTCCCAGGAAACGTCCCTCAGGTGTTGGGGACACTGTCTGCGAGGGAAGGGAGGCTGCTGCGAGCTGTCCCTCCGCCGCAGGCCGTGCCTGGCACTGTGACACGCAGGGATGGCCTCTGCCTCCCTCCGCCCTGCGCCTGTCAATGTTTAACCGGCCCGGAGGAAGTGACACGGCCGGTGACACACGGAGCCAACAACTCCGCACGGTGACACACGGAGCGAACTCAACCCCGCACGGTGACACACGGAGCGAACTCAACTCCGCACGGTGACACACGGAGCCAGCTCCGCACAGTGACACACGGAGAGAGCTCCACACGGTGTCACACGGAGAGAGCTCCACATGGTGACACACGGAAGAGCTCCACACGGTGACACAGGGAGCTGGCTCTGCACGGTGATACACGGAGCCAGCTCCGCACGGTGACACATGGAGTGGGCTCCACACGGTGACACACGGAGAGAGCTCCACATGGTGACACACGGAGCGAACTCAACCCCGCACAGTGACACCCAGAGTGAACTGAGCCCCGCACGGGGACACACGGAGCTTGCTCTGCATGCTGACACACGGAGCCAACAACTCCACACGGTGACACACGGAGCGAGCTCAATCCCGCACGGTGACACACGGAGCCAGCTCCGCACGGTGACACACGGAGCGAACAACTCCACATGGTGACACACGGAGACAACCCCGCACGGTGACACATGGAGCAAGCCCCGCATGGTGACACACGGAGCGAGCTCAACCCCGCACGGGGACACACGGAACCAACAACCCCGCACGGGGACACACGGAGTGAACCCTGCACGGTGACACACGGAGTGAAGCCCACACGGTGACACATGGAGCGAACTGAGCCCCGCACGGTGACGCACGGAGCACCGCGGGACAGCCGCCACCAGACACGGGCACGGCTTGGGGACAGGGCTCGGGCGGCCAGGGGGGCAACCGGCACGGGACAGGGATGGCCTGGCACGGGTGGCCCTGTCACAGGGACACAGGTGACAGCCGTGGTGCCAATTTCCCGTTACACTGACACAGGTGAGAGCCATGGTAGCTGGGACAGGTGTCCTCTGTTACAGTGACATAGGTGAGAGCCATGGCGCCTGGGACGGGTGTCCCCTGTGACAGTGACACAGATGAGTGCAATCATGCCAATTTCCCCTGTCACAGTGACACAGGTGAGCACCATGGGTAGTCTGGAACATGTGTCCCCTGTGACAGTGACACCGGTGAGTGTGATGGTGTCTGGAATGGGTGTCCCCTGTCACAGTGACACAGGTGAGAGCTGTGGTGCCAATTTCCCCTGTTACAGTGACACCGGTGAGAGTGATGGTGCTGATTCCCCCGTTATAATGACACAGGTGTGGTCAGTGGTGCCTGGCACTGATGTCCCCTGTTGCAATGACACAGGTGAGTGCAATGGTGCCAATTTCCCCTGTTACATAACACAGGTGAGTGCAACAGTGCCTGACACTGATGTCCCCTGCTGTAATGGCACAGGTGAGTGTGATGGTGCCTGGCACTGATGTCCCCTGTTACAATAGCACAGGTGAGTGAACAGTGCCTGGCACTCATGTCCCCTGTTACAATAGCACAGGTGAGTGAACAATGGTGCCAATGTCCCTTTTATACTGGCACAGGTGAGCATGATGTGCCTGAAATGGATGTCCCCTGTTATAATGACACAGGTGAGTGTGATGTGCCTGGCACCAGTGTCCCCCCTTTACAATGACACAGGTGAGTGTGATGGTGCTGATTCCCCCATTATAATAACACAGATGTGTGCAGTGGTGCCTGGCACTGATGTCCCCTGTTACAATGGTACAGATGAGTGTGATGAGGCTGGAGCACATCCCACTGTTAAAATGCCCCAGGCAGGGTGGCAGAGAGCAGGAGTGCCCAGGGAGCATCCAGGAGGATCATTTGCAGCTGAAGGAGATGGGGCAGGGCTGCAGGTAAGGCTTTGTAAGAGCTGGGGTATAAAACTTTTCAGGTAAATCTTTTGCATGTAAAACCAAGGTGCCCATCCAGGATCCGGCTGCGGCAGCACTGGGAAGCATCACAGAGTCACAGAATCCATGAGGCTGGAAAAGACCTCTGAGATCATCAAGTCCAACCTTTGACCGAGCATCACCTTGTCAACCCGACCGGAGCGCTGAGTGCCGCGCCCTGAAACGCCTCTCAAAGTCTTTCCTTAAACGCCCCCAGGGATAGTAACTCCGCCTCCCTGGGAGTGCTTCCCAGTGTTTAATCACCCTTTCCGTGATGAAATTCCTCCTGATGGGCCCGGCAGACTGAGGGGTGTGTGTGTGTGAGATGTTCTTACAGCCTTTGTCTTCCTCCAAGAACTGCATCCTGCATTTTATGCCGTTGTTGGTCAGTGAGTTGAACTGATGTGACACGTCAGGGGATTTTTGTGATGAGCTTAAATTGTAAAAAAGGGATGTAAAACTTCCCTAAACTGTATTTTCTATAAGCACAGTAACAATAGCAAGTAGAAATTAGTGCCACAGTGACTCAAAATGGAAAGGTTCAGCAAAGAGAAATGAATCGTTCAGTTTGGAGAATAGTGAGAAATTTCTGAAAATAAATTTTAAAAACTTTATTAGAAAAAATATTGCCCAGGCTTGTTATAAAAAAAAAATCCATGAAAGCTGCAGGAAGAGGTTTTTTGACCAGTTATATTTTTTTGTTACTATTTCCTTGACTTTACAAACCTTCTGTTTTAAAGTCTAAAACATCACACTCTTGTTCCACTGACTTAAATAACAGTATTCTTGAAATGCCTTCCATACAGGTGTGTCTAAATAAAGCTAGAGCAAAAAAACAAAAGGATAAATAACATCTAATGAGCACATTCCATCTCTGGTTGCCCAAGCAGGAGAAGTGCAGAAGGTTAAAATGAATTTTCAACTTGAATTAATCAAGATTACCCTTCATAAAAACACTTTGGAAAGGATAATTGCTGCTTTAGAACTCTTACAAAGCTGTCATTTGGCACTGCTGAGAAGGGATTGTCCTCTCTACACTGAGGGGATGGGCATGAACCTATGAAGAGCAATTAGAGAGATGGCAGAGCCAAAATCAGTTGGGTTAGAAAAGACCAGCACATGCATTGACATTTTATTAATTATTAATTATTAATTACTGCCCTTGTCAGCTCCTTCCTCCCTTTGGCCTTCCTAATGAACCATGGTGTTGGGATAAGTAAAACCTTGGGTGAGGATGGAGTGGGGTAGGATGGAGTGGGATAAGATGGAGTGGGATAAGATGTGATCCCCTGTGTGCATGCACAAGGTTACCCATGCTCATGATGTTTAAAAAACCAGGTCCTTACTTTGCCAGCCTGATTTCAATGGAAGAGCATCTTGGTCACTCTGTGAACCACCAGGCAAGTCCTGCCTCCCACTCCACTTCCCCAAGACACTTCTTTCCAATTTTTCCTTTTTCTTCTGCTGGTGAGTAGGAGGATTTTCACCCTTTTTTTTTTTACCCCATCCCTTCCAAACCCGTTTCTGGATGGTGTGTACACTGTGAACTCCTCAGCAACCCCCAACATTTTTGTTCTGGGGTGTGAGAGGCTGGAACATATGTCTGCACAGCTTGCTGTGCCATCCCACACAGGGAGCTCTGAGGGAAATGGACTTCCTGGGATTCACTCAGGGAAACCTTCTGTCACTGCCACTGGGGCCACAAGTGTAATTTCTGCTTCCCCTGCAGGAGAATGGGACAAATTGTCACGATGGGAATGGCTTCAGACTGAAAAGAGCTGGTTTAAATGGGATATTAGGAATAAATCTTTCCCTGGGGGAGTGGGCAGGCCCTGGCACAGGGTGCCCAGTGAAGCTGTGGCTGCCCCTGTGTGGGAAATGGATTTGTAGAAAATTCTCAAACACAGAAGGCTCACACAGTGTGTGCATCTGTGTGGAAACTTTAAGATAAGAAATACTGACTTAAAAATACCATAGAATAATATAGACATTGAGAGAGAGAAATAGAACTAGAAACAAGTTTCAAAGGATGAACTTATAAACAAGACTAGATACTTTAGAGAAATAGAACTATGAAAGATGCATTGTAGTGGGACCCACAAGGGGTAATTTCAGATGATTGGCTTTAAGGCATTTACAACACGGTGTGGCTAAAGCTAATAAGCCAAGAAATGCTGATAATGTGTTGTAATTAAGAAATAGTTAACTTCTGGTTGTAATAGTATAAATTATACCATCTGTATTGTCTCACCCTTCACATGAGACTGAAAATAAAATAAAAGTTTTTAAAATGCCTCTCAGTTACCCCATCTCTAAGTCAGAAAAAAAACTTCATCCAACACCCCTGGATCCCTGGCAGTGCCCAAGGCCAGGTTGGACACTGGGCTTGGAGCAGCCTGGCACAGTGGAATGTGTCCCTGCCATGGCAGGGAGTTGGAACTGGATGATCTTTAAGGTTCCTTCCAGCCCAAACCATTCTGTGATAGAAAATGAACAACATATAGACACCTTCATCTGTAAAAAGCACCAGGCTCTACAGTTCCATGCTGCATTTTGGCTTTTTTAGCTGAGTCAAAGAAAATAATTATCAGATTGTGTGAGCACTAAAACAGCAGAGAAAAGCCACTTTCTGGTTAAAGCTGATTTGAGGTCGTGCTAGAAACAGAAATAAGATTCTTCATTTCTTCACGAAAGTGGGCTTGAAAGGAGGTTAGACTTGTCCAACTCTGCCTCTAATTTTTTTCCTTTCTGTGCTCTTCCTCCTCTCCTTTACTGTTCTCTAAAATATCTGGTGCTCTGCAAGGTGTTTTTCATTCAAAAGAGATTTTATTAGTGTCAGCTGTAGAAGTCTGAGTGAGACACACAGATCCCTCTCTAATGATTTTTTTAAAATCTTACAATTAGTCTGTTAGTGGAGTCACATTATTCCTTAATCAGAAGCTTAGAGGGAAAGTTTTGGAAATAACAGGGCTGGGCCATTTCCTCTTTGTGTCACCATTATAATAATTGAGATGCATTTTCCCTCATTGTCTCCCTCCTTAATTTCACTCCAGAGGAGTCTGAAAGGCTGGACTGGGGTTTAGACTGCAAAAGTAGCTGAGACCAATCCCACCAGGTTGCTTCCCACTGATTTGAGGAATCTGCTTTGTCTCTCTCCAAGGAAGTCAGGTAATATTGGCCTTGATGTAAAGATTCATGAAATTATGCTGCCATGAATCTAGGCCAGGATAAATTCTCAAAAACAAACCTTGTAACACAAATTTAACTCATCTGATTTTTTTTCTTTCATTTCTTTATTTCCTTTTTTTCCTTGCTGATTATTATTATTTCCTGATTACAATAAAGCCACAGCTCCTTGCAGAATTGCTGTGGGCCCTTAATGAGGAAAGCTTTGGACATAATCTTCTTCCAGACTTTCACACCCAGGAGGCCATGGGATTAAACACTTTTTTTGGCACGAATACCCTCACAGTTTTTATTTGCCCTGAATAAATCTGCACAACTGGAATGCTGTGCTCCAGTCCTCTCCTGCCAGCTCTCCTTGGGAACCACATTCCATGCTTCCCCTTTGCCAGGTGCATTTCTCCTCTCCAGCACTGAAACCAGTGAGTTGTAGCTGGAAAAATAAAAATGTCATCGTTCAGGGCAGGTAGATGAAGACATTTATCATTTCTAACTTCATCTTGCCAGCTCAGACTAGATGAAGTAAGAAACTTTATCACACAGTGACAGAGGATGCAGCTCTGGTGCTGTCAGAGGGAGTGTAAATCTGAGAAGGAAATTTTTTAATACATCAGTTCCCCTGGCAACATTTTCTTTAGCTTTAGAAATGCTTTGTCTCTGATTCAAACAGCTTTAATTGCTCTGGTTATCCTTCAGTTTATTCTAAAGAACTTTTCAATGCGTGATAATGTGCCAGGAAAAGGGAAACATCATTCTCTACACTCATAATCATGATTGCATTTTTCATTATTGCTTAAGGTCATGCTTTTTAGACTCTTCCTGAGGCTTACATGGAAAACCAGATTTTTCGAGGAGTTCAAACAAAGTACAAATCTGTCCAGAGCTCCTTTAAAACTGCAGCTCACCATTTCTCTTTAGCAAGCACAGTGAGCCCAGCTCTGGGCACAGCAGATGAACAAAGCTTGGTCAGAGGAATGCACACACAGACCCCGAGTCCAGGGCTCCAAATCCCACAGGACTTCCCATGAAATTCACCATGGGACCATGGAATTGAACCCCTTTCCACACAGAATCCCACAGAATTGTTAGGATTGGAAGGGACCTCTGAAGTTCATCTTGTCCAGCACCCCCAGGCCTTTCTTATTTTCCTGATGGTTTTGCAAGGGCTGCCAGTTATGAGAAACACTCATGCTCACACCTCTGAAAATAGAATATTAATGAATATTCCCCAAGTGCCCTGTGGGGGTACCAGTTGTGGCTTTCTCTGGATTGAAGGCACTTGAGATGGTGTTCCATGTTCACACTCAGGTGTTTATTATTTCTTATCAGTAAAACAGTCTCACTGCTGTGAGTTCTGCAGCTTTTCATTAGAAGGCACA
>JAWWEY010000001.1:112714403-112733168 GCA_035582745.1 Loriotus luctuosus
TATTTTGTTGGCATGAAAAGGAGGATTCAAACTGGAAATTGAAGATTTTAATGGGGTGTTCAGGACCTGGTCCCTGAAACCTCAGGGTCAGGGTTCCACAGGAGCATTCCCTGCTCAAATACTACAGGTTTACAACACAGAGCAAGAGGCAGAGCCGTGAATTCCCATTGAAAATGGGAGATGTGAAAGCCAGGATGAGACTTCTGGGAAGAGACAAAATCAGGCAATGGGAAAATGTGGAACTGACCCTGAAATTGAGTTTTCCTGTGGCTCTGATCTGAAACACCTGCAGGACATCCCCCAGTTCCCATGAACACCAGTAAGAGCCACCAGTTTGTACCTCCCCCCAGGTGATTTATCCACATCTTTTCTCCTATCATTAAGTTTATCTCTCCCACTCCTTTTCCAAAGGAATTTTTCTAAGAGGACGAGCTACAATTGGGATCCAATCTGTTCTTCCTTCCATTCTGTTGGCACAGGAATGAGGATTTAAACTGGAAAATGAAGATTTTAATGGGGTGCATAGGAGCCATTCCGAAGGAGCAGCAGTTTAATTTAAAACTGGGCTCTGTTTTTCTTCCTTTGAGGGGCTGAAAATCTGGGAAAAAATCATGGAATAGGGTGGCCTTGGTGGGAATTTGGTTGCTCACTCCCTTTTGTGAGTTCTGGTGGGAATTTGGAATGAATTCCCTAATTTGAAACGGAATGAAATACGTTGAAGTTGATAGGATTTGGATTAAATGGATTGAAATTGATTGGAATGGAGTGAAATGGATTGAAATTGATTGGAGTTGAATGAAATTAATTGAAATTGATTGAAATTAAATGAAATTGATTGGGATAGAATGGTGATTTGAAATAGACACTACCTGCCATGAAAGACTCCATCTACACAACTGATCCCCCATTTTTTATGGAGAAATTGTGATTAATCTACCACTAATAAATTAATAATACAATAATATGTTGATAATATCTACTAATGCTAATAATATTAAATTTTGTGCCCTTTTATCTATCAGTCTGCAACAGTTCCATAAGATCCAAGCCTTTACTCACTCCCCACAAAGGAGAAAAGGGCAGAGAAGTGGCAGAAATTCCAACCTCCACAGGCACATCCAGGTGAGCCCAGCCCACAGGTCCAAGAGGGGGATTTGAAGTGAGGAAAGAAGGAAAAAGGGAAGTGCACCTCACCCAACAGGAGTAGGAAAACTGGGAATTGCCACTGGGCACTCCACAAGTCACAGGTGTTCAGTCCTGCAGGTTGAAATGCAGGGGATGAGCAGAACAAACAGAAAGTTTGGAAAATACAGGAGAAATTGGTTGTGTGTGGAACTGGCAAAGAGGGGATGGAGACCAGAGCAAGCCCAAAGTGCAGCCTGGGCTGGAGACCATCTGCTTCCCAAATCCAGAGTTCCTGCAGCAATTTGGGGAGGTGTTCCTGAAATGTGTCCAACGTTTCTCAGCACGGAAAGCAACAGGTGAATGTTGGGCTGCTTCTCCCCCATTAATTGGAGGAAGGATTAATGAACTCTCTGCAACAACACAGATCAGATAAATTTAAAAAAATCACTGAAGGAGTGGTCAGGCATTGGAATAAATTGCCCAGGGAGGTGGTGGAGTCGCTCTGGAAGTGTTCAGGAGGTGTCTGGATGTGGCACTTGGGATGTAATTTAGGGGTGGTGATGGTGGGGCTGGGGTGATGCTGGGACAGGGTGATCCTGAGGGGATTTTATAACATTTATTATTCTAGGAAAACATTTTTGGGCATGCAAATGAGCCAGGTCCCTGACATGGCTCAGTGCCAAACTTCATCTGCTCAGTGCCAAAACACCCACTGGCTTCTCCCTTGTCCTGGACTGGGGTGAAACAGCAAATCACATATTTTTCTACTCCTCTTCTCTTGCCCATGAGGGACTTGGGCAGATTTTATTATTTTCCAGCCACATGTTGATGAAACAGGTGGCAAATATCAGCCAAGTGTCTGAAAAATGGCATCTGAATGAAATCTTCTTTCCTGCAACATCTCCCGGTGTCTGTTGACCATAAAATTTAATCAGGTGATCAAGAAGAGCAAGCATGGCAAACTTTACATTTGACATGATCTCTCTTTGTATTTTCCTTCTAATTATTTCCAGGTGCCTCTTTGGATAAAAAAATAAAAGGGTTTTTCATCTGCTCCCTGGCCTGGATATTCCATAGGATTCTTCAACAATGCTGAGACAGCTTTAGCCAAAATCTTTGTGACAATGCTGTGAGGTGAGAGTTCTGGGGAGAAACTAGAACTAGAACTAGCTAGAACTAGTTTTGGGGTGTCTAGAATTGGTTTTAGGACAGCTAGAACTGGTTTTATTCATGTTTATGAATGTGAAATCTAAGGAAAATCAGAGAGCTGAATTTCAGAATCCCTTTAGTTTGTGTTATTCCTGAATGCCACTCATTTTCCACTGCTCTCTTTTCCTCCAGTGAGGATTTCCTCACAGAATATCAAAATAATAACAATTTTTGCTTGGACTGCACAGGAATAAGTTACCACTGGCAGCTGCTTTAGACCTCAATCTCCTGTAGGGTCACAACATCTGTTCTGCATTTAGTGAATTCCTAATAATATATTAAAAAAGAGGGGATTTATTATGTGAGTGCTGACTGGTGGAGATTTTTCCACGTGCTGAAATTGGTCAGGAGGTTATCCTGAAAAAGCTAAATATAGCTATTTCTATATTTTCACCTATAGCAGCTGCTATTTTGGTCCTTCATCCCAAATCAAGCTGCACAGCAGAGAGTGGAAATATCCCCTTTGTTTGCAGGATTATTGGAGTCCTTGTGCAAGGAAATCCTCTCCTGGGAGAGTTTTTAGAACTGGAATGTGAGTGGGTAGAAAAGGTCTCAGGGAAACACAAGCAAGGCTTTAAATCAGGTTTTTTTCTTTTTTTTTAGAGAGAATGGACCAACTTCAAGATGATATTTAGAAAATTTACCAAGGCCCAGGCTGGACACTCTGGCCAGACCTAAACTGGGTGTGTTGGAGCTGCCTGATAAATCAAATACCTTGTTATTCCTGAGGGCAGGAGCAGAAATTCCCTCTACAGCCCTGAAAGGAGGTGGAGCGAGGTGGGGTCGGCCTCTTGTGCCACATCCCAAGTCAAAGGATGAGAGGAAATGGCCTCAAATTGCACCAGGGGAGGCTCAGGTTAAATATTAGAATTTTTTTTCCTTGGAAGAGTGGTCAGGCCTTGGGCTGAGCTGCCCAGGGAGGTTTGGAGTCCCCGGAATTGCCCCAGAGCAGTCTGGATGTGGCCTTGGGGACAGGGATTGGGGTGATGCTGGTGGGGCTGGGGTGGCACTGGGTGATCCTGGAGGTTTGGGGAAAGCAGAAAAGTGTTTGAGGATTTGCACCTGGGTGTTAGAAACTCTCATGAGGGAAATATCTCCTTTATGGGCAGAGCTGCCTAAATTGTCAAAATGAGTTTTCACACTGAAAATGCAATCACAGCATGGTGTCAGTCAGTGATTATCAAAGATGGACTTGTCATGGGAGCCCCTGGCAAATTTTATTGAAGGCTCTGTGACAGACAATTTCCCTTCCATTTACAGCTTTTAATGATTAAAGGCCCATCTTTGTTCCAAGTCAATAACACCACAATAGGACCAATCATTATCTCTAGAAGAATATGACTGTGGTGTGTTTACTTTCATGAATAAGAATTTCTCAGCTTTTGAGCAAAGCAAAAGGACTGAAAAGGAATTAAATACACACAAACAAAAGATGATAAAATAAAATATCCAGGTGTACTATACCCCTGTTGCTGCATGCTCTTCCTCGCCTTCCTACAGAAGGGATACAAAAGAAAATATTAAAAAGATAAATTAAAGAAAGAATATTAGAAATGAGACAGGATAAGCACAGCAAAAGTTAAACACTGAATTTAGGAAAATTATATGGAATTCACTGGATTAATTTGGAGATACTGTCTTCCAAATTAACTCACAAAGCACATTCAAGCTTAACTTTTTTATTGCAAAAGGACTATAAAATCATTAAATTGAGCTCCCTTTTCCTCAGTTACTTCCAATCACAACTGCTTCATTGGCAAGCAAAGGTTTGGAGCTGGGGTTTTTTTCCTTGTTCAGGTGGAGTTTCTGTGGGTTTTTTTCGTAATTAGCTGGTCTACAAAATGCAAGTATAATCAGAATTATAGAAGAGTCTTATATATGCTATATATCATCATTCAGAATCTGGCTTGTGATTCTGCTAAGTGTTGTAGGCTGCAACAGATGCCTTGGCTCAACAGGGAATAAAAAATAATACAAGCTGGTTTTAGACTGTAGATTGAGCAGAAGTGATGAGAGAGATAAAAAAGAAAAAAAAAGTGAATAGAATTTAATGTTAGATCCTAAGCTGGCTATGGGGGGGAAGAGCTGATCCTACACAAAACCCCAAAGACAAGAGGCAAATGTCACAGTGCCACACAGAAGGCAGAGGGGTTGATTTGAGTTCTCATGGAATGACTTAAGGGAGTGAGTTGCAGTGCCAGGGTTTAAATATGGCCTGGGGAGTTGCTGAGACAGGATACAGACTTGCATTATAATATGATTTTTGAACATGTTTCTAAAATAATTTTGCCCTGAAGGGAGCCTAATCTGTACTGAAAACTGATTTAACTGGGACACCACTTAAGAAATACTCAAAGCTTAAATCTGAAGTCAAAATCAGACAGTGAAACCACAGAAAATTTATTACCAGCACATGGAGTGACCAGCAGGCTCCATGTGAGCTGGAGCTCAGTCTTCTCTTCAGGAAACTCAAAACCAAAGGAGACAAAGCAGGAATGGGAGGCACTGCATCCATGCAAGCAAAAACCTGGAGCTTCTGCGTTTCTGCATCTCCCAGGAGCAGCAGCAGGATTTGGAGAGAGCTGAAAGCTCCACACTGAACATCCCCTGCTACTGAGCACTGGAGGAGCCTCCTGACACCTGGAGCCTTCCTGCAGCCCCAGGGCTGAGCCAGCCCCAGCTTGTTCTGGTTTCTCACTGGTAAAGGCTGAGGTGACTTCCAGAATTTTCCACAGCGCTGACATTTCTCCTGCAAAGCCACTGGAGAAAAGCTGGCTGGGTTACACCCCACAAATGGGAGTCATTTTGGAGGTGGTTTGCAGCAGTGCTAAATAAGGCCAAAATTCCAGCACTAAATTCCCACTGGAGTATTAATTCAGCCATGGAACATAAAACTGCCATCTTTCAAATGTTTGTGTTGAAAATACCTCTATCCTTTAGGACTCAACATCCAGTGGAGATACTCTGATGGCAGCCTGGCAGTCTTTGAGCATCTTTATTTTCATCAAACCCTGCTCAGGTTTGGTAATGGTGTTTTTACTTTCTTTTATAAGCAAAAAAATGAGATACAGAGACAAAAGGTGGAATTCATCTCACTGTAGCTGCCTCAGAGCTGCTCTTCTCATCTAACCCTGTCCTCTGTGTGCTGTGTGTAGTGAGTGAGAATAGCAGAATTTCTACAGAATGATTCATGCCATCCCAACAGAAGTGATAATTGGGATGAACTATAGCAAGGCAGGCAGATGCCACAGCACTGAAGTGATTTGTCCTGGGTGACACGAGAAGTGGGTGGTGGAACTGGGCAAAAAGTGTTTTCTGTGCTCTCTCCTCTGCCTCTCCCCTCCCTGAAAAACTACAAAGAAATCTATATTTTCCACTTTTAACTCCAATCCTTTCTGTGAGAAGTGGAGCAAGGTGCTGGTTGCACAGGAGTGGTGCTGCATGATGTCAGTGCAAAACCTCTCCTCCACAGCTGCCTGACACATTTGCAGATAAATCCCAACATTCTGCTCTCATTTGAAAAGCATTAAAGCAGAATGCCAGCCAGAAGGGCAAGGCACCCAAGCCAGGCAGCAATTTTGGCTCCTCTTATGAGCCAGAAAAGGAGTTTGATGGCACTCACCTGCCAGCTGAAATTCACAGCAACATGAAAAGTGCTTGGATATAATTTTCCTTAAGGAGGAATTTAGTTCTCACTGAGGACTGTCTGTCCTCATCACTGTTTTGAAATTATGAGTGGGACTTCCCAGTGGCTGAGATGTGCCTGAGGCTGTGTAAAAGGGGCTTTTCCAGCCCAACAGTGACCAGATCAGTCACCATTAAAAAGGGCAGTGGGGAAAGACCTACAGAGAGATGTTTCCTCTGGAGAAATACTGCAGCTAGATGAAAATAGAAAAAACCCAAACTCCATTTATTCTGATCTTTGATGTAAGAGATGATGCATTTGTGCTGGATATTCCCCAGGGACCATGTGATCTCCAAACACAGCAGAACCTGAGAAGCAGGCCTGACTCCCTGGGAAGAGTCAGCACCCAAATAAAGCCACCCTTAAAGGACAACCTGGGCTGCACTTTGAGATCTGGAGTGCCAGAGCAGGAGCAGGCAGGAAGGAAAGCACTGGCCTCCCTTTCTCCCTTTCTCCTTTCCTCCAGGGGATTCTGCAAGGCCTGCAGAAGTCACTGTCAGATCTGCAGCAAACTTTTACAGCCAGATTTATGAGCACTGCACTTGCTGGCCATTGAGAGCAGCGATTTGTTTTTTCACCCAGGCAGGACTCAGATGTCTAGTCCTAAATTACCCTCCATAACTAGACTCTGGTTCCCAATAACCATCAAAATAAAATAAAAAGCTTGTGGTAACAAGTGGCAAAAGGCAGCTGCTGATATTCAAGAATCAGAGCAAAGTTCCCTGCAGTTTTATCCAGGTTTGATATCATCCCGATATCAAAGAAAACACATCCAAAAGACACTTTGCAATCAGTCACCCTGAGGCACACCAGAGGCCTTGTGGGTTTATGTTCCATGTGCTTAGCACAGGTAAAACCCTCAGATCACAAAGAGAAAGGGGAAATTACCTCTTGACCTTCTGGTGGTGTCTGGCCAGACTGAGCCTCTTCAGCAGCCCCTTCATTTGCCTTGTCTTCTGTGTGGGCCTCAGTTTCATTTGTGGCATCAGATTTTTCTTCCTTGGAATCAGATTTATCTTCTGTGGCTTCTGACTTCTCCTCTGTGGCATCAGACTTCTCCTCTGTGACTTCTGACTTCTCCTCTGTGGCATCAGACTTTTCAGTTTCCTGGCAGCAAAGGGGAACTCATGGTCAGCTTCAGGGCACATAGTCACAGCTCATTTGTATGAAAGTCTTGAGTTTCTTATTTTTGGGAAAGTGTTTTTCTATTTTTGGTTCAGCTCTCAAATGAAAATACCTCCTTTTAGGGTATATTTCTCCTGTGAAAAGAACACTTGCTGGTAGGCTGACCAGGTGGGATTTGTGTGGGGAAAACATGAATTCAAGCACTTCTCAGCATAGCAGGTTCTCTAACCTTCCTCTGAAAGTTCAATAGAAACCAAAGTTCACCCTGATGGCACATTTGAGTTTCAGGAAAAAAAACCCCTTTTTCCACCAGCATGAATTCCAATTAAACATCATCCAAAAGCTCCAGGAAAATACAAATAATAATTTCACATTTAATCTCTTAACTTTCTTGCTTAAAAACATCAGGAAACTCTTCCCACATCAGTCACTCAAGTCCCTTTATTCCAACACCATAACCAAGCACCTCCTGGGAAGTTCTTTATGTGACAAATATCCTGATGTCCTTTCAGCCAGGTGGCTCTGAAAGGTCACAGTGGCTCCCACACTGTGTCAGACAAAAGGAGGCCTCGAGTGGCACAGCAGAAATATGATGAAATGCAAGAGCATGAAGTGCAAAGTCACCTTATTTGGGACAAGCAGTTCTGGGACACCAGGATATTTGTGACATTAGAAAGTGATTTTTCTATTGCACTTTAGGAGCTTGTCAGTTAATGATCATCAAGGAAGAAAAAGATGGATGTATTTAAATAGGCATGGGATAACTGAGCCATGAGGGTGATGTGACAATGAAAGAGGTAAAAAATGTGATCCTCAGATGTGTGAGGTGAGGCAAAGCCTCCTCTGGATTGCTCTGTGCCATCCAAGTCACTCAGGCTCAGGAAGGAGAAACTCAGATTGGAGCAGGTGCACAGAGGGCTCCAGGAACATCTGAGGGGGTGGAGAGCCTGTCTTATGAAAGGGGGACAAAAAAAGCTTCATTGCTTTAATCTGTTGGAAGTGATGCTGTGAGGGGATATGGTGGCACTCCCAAAATAGATCAGAGTAAACATCAGACAGGGATAGGACAAGGAGGAGTGCTGAGGGAGATGCAAAGTGAGTACAAATTGGCTGTGAGGAAAAATTCTAATCATCATCAGTGGGAGATTTCAGAAGTGATCTGTAGTAGAGAGGAAAAAGACCTTACTCATTAAAAGGAAATTTGACCCCCTCTGATGGGTGTTATCTGGGGTGGGTTCCTCTGGCACTCAGGGGAGGTCCTGTCCTGTGTCATCCTCAGTCCCACATGCTTTGGGAAGAGCAGCACATCCCTGAGAGGGCACAAACTGCTTCCCCATCCCTGTGACCAAGCCCTTACAGCTCAGCCCCCTGCTTGCTTTGGGGTTTGCTGCTTTTCCATCATTTCATTTGTCTCCACAGTTACACAGAAGCCCTCAGTCATGTTCCCCTGTGCTTTAAACTTCACAATCCTCCTCCAGGGTCCCCATGATGATTTCCTCAGCCAGTGCTCTCATTCTGCAGAACAGGGCATGGCTGGCTGGCTTTTATCCCCAGAGCTGCTGGCTGAGTGCTGGCTTAGGGATCTTTGTCCAGGATGTGCTGTGGGACATCAGAGATGTCCTCCTGCTGACAAGCTCTGCTGGATGGGGACAGAAATGATAAAAAGGAGCTCAGGAATGTTAGGAAGCAGATATCACAGCAGTTTGATGTTTTTGCTGAAACCTGACTGCCTGTAAGGCTTGGTGCTCATTTGGCAATTGTCT
Source organism: Loriotus luctuosus (assembly GCA_035582745.1). Lineage (NCBI taxonomy): Eukaryota > Metazoa > Chordata > Aves > Passeriformes > Thraupidae > Loriotus > Loriotus luctuosus. The sequence continues at coordinate 112,723,311 of JAWWEY010000001.1, forward strand.
CCTGAGTTGTGGAAAGTCAGTTTTACACCCAAGTTCCTTGCAGTGAAAAGAGAGTGGGCACAAAGGTCCCCAAGCTCTCCTTCCTCTGGAAGTGGAGCAGGAGCTGATCAAGATGAAAAAGCTTTAAAAAGCAAAACTTTCCTACCTCACAGCACTTTCACACTCTGTCACACAGCTGCACAAGTGTTGCTGCCAGCACGTGGGGGATGCTGGGGAGAGGGATGAGCAGCTGGGGGGAGCAGAAGGAGCCAGAGGAAGGAGGAGGGAGAAAAGAGAATTTCTTTTTCTGGCAATATTGTCTCATTTCAAGTGCACATAAAACTGTGGGCTCACTGCACTCTGATGCTGGTGGCATTGTTATTAAAAACAGATCTACAGAGACATTTGTTTGGCTTGGTTTATAGTTTACTTTTCTCCCAGAAGCCAAAAAATGTTTGAATATTGAAATATGTAGTGACACAAACATACACTGAAATTCTCTTGTGCAACATTGTGTTAATACATTATTTTCTTAAGGAAATGGCAACCTCCTACAGATACTTTCTTTGCAGAAGTTCCTCAAATGCAAAAGACAGTGTTAATGAAAATTAAATTAACAGAATCACTGACCATGATGTGGGTTGGAAGGGACCTTTAAGATCATCTCATTCCAACCTCCTTGCCATGGGCAGGGACACCCTCCACTAGACCTGGTTGCTCAGAGCCCCATCCAACCTGCTCTTGAAATAGGTTAAATATTTATTTTCAGCACAAATATTAACCTTTCATTAAAATCCATACACTCAGTATTTTTGGCTGGGACATAAAATACATAAGAACCACAGAGAGCACCCTAATTAAAATGACCCTTTTGTGTGAATCCATCTCAGATGAATCACATACTTAGATCACAAGGCACAAAAAAGAGTTGTAGCTGAGAGAACTAAACTCTAGAAGCAGCATGTTATCAGCCAGAACACACACACACACACATAGAGACAGAGTTCTTGTTAATTATATGGAGAACTCTGACATTCAGAACAGCATTACCACACTGGCTCTCCATAGAAACACAGAATTTAATTTTCAGCGAATTCAAAATGAAGTACCATTTCTAAAGATTGGCTGACAGGTCATTTTCTCTTTAAATAAAACACACATAGCACAAATTTGTAATTCAAAGCAGATTTAGGAGAAGCCTTTTTCCACTAACTTAAGCTTGAGTATCTACAGATTTGGGGATATCAAGATTCTGGATATTAAGATCAAAAATAGTGGGATTAAGGCTTCAAGTATGCACAATATTTGAAAACAGACCCTCAAATCACACAAATCACTGAGTTCACTGAGTCAGACTAAGCATAAAAGTGATGCCAGCTTTAAAAAAATGTACCCAGCTTTTGAGACTGACACACCTGACCTCAAACATACAAACTACACCAATTAAAGCTCAGATCTACACGTGTATCCTATTGGGACATCACTGCTCAGGCCACTGATCCAAGATTAAACAGGACCTCTCAGAAATCTGTCACAAATTTGAGTGATCTTTGGGTCAGGGATAAGGTCTTTAATCCCAGCCTGCCCTGAATCATGTTTGGACCTGATCTAGACCAGGTTTTCCTTCAGGTGAGGAGGTGTTTGGTATTAATAGATTAAATTACTTATTAACACAAGCACTACATCTGCTGCTTCTCTCAGGCACAGAAAACTGTTCTGCTCAGCCCTGCTAAAGGATGCTTTATAAAACACAAAAACCATTGTGGTCAGGAGGGAACAGGAGAGAGGATGATGGGAGCTAACAGACCCTTGCTGAAGCACCACAAATATGGATTTTTTTCGTGTAAAGTCACTCAATTTTATGGGCACATTGCACCCTTCAAGGAAATAAATGTACTTGGTATGATAAAATCACTGAATCAGAGAATCACTGAACTATTTGGGTTGAAAGGGACCTTAAAGATCATCTTGTCCCAGCCTGGACAGGGACACCTTCACTATCCCAGGGTGCTCAGAACTCCATCCAGCCTGGCCTTGGAGATTTCTAGGGATCCAGGGACAGCCACAGCTTCTCTGGACACCCTGGGCCAGGACCTCCCCACTCTCACAGGAAGGAATTTTTTCCTGAAATCTGATGTGAACCTGTAAATTTTCAGCTTGAAGCCATTCCCTGTGTGCTGTCCCTGCATGCCCTGGAAATTGTCTCTCTCCAGCTTTCCTGGGGCTCCTTCAGGCCCTGCAAGGCCACCCTGAGCTCAGGCCAAAGCTTCTCCTGTGCAGGTGAACAATGCCAGCTGTGCCAGCCTTTCCTGCCAGCAGAGCTGCTCCAGCCCTCTGCTCATCCTGGAGCCTCCTCTGGGCTCTCTGCAGCAGCCCCAGCTCCTCCCTGGGCTGGGTCCAGGGCTGGATGAAGCACTCTGATATACAGAATATACTGATATATAGAAACAAAGAACAAGAGAATCTTCAGAACTGAATGTGTATTTTTTGCACTCAGTAATGGAAATGAATTGGCAATAAATTTAACTACAAGTACTTTGTTGGGAAGTTATAATTTGTTGAGGGAGCCCCAAAAGGTTCATCTGCTTCCTCAGATGGAAGGAAATAAGCTCAAAACAGTCCTGGTCAGGATGCTGTTGGATTGTTCTGTGAAACAGCACCACGGCCAGTAAAGAATTTCTTTAGTCTTGGTGCAGTATGAGACAAAAGATGGATGGAAAAAGAAATAGAATATTTTAAGACAAAAGTATCAAACAGGTATCAGCTTCATCTTAATCTTTGTCATGTCTCAGCACAGTAAAAATCTCCAGAAAGAAAATGCTTACTGCCTTGTGGTGATTCCATGCTTTATAGTTTGCTTCTTCATTCCAGAAAAGCAAAAACCCAAAGCCCACACGTTTTTTTAAGAAGACATCAATAGGAAACCTTGTCATATGTGTCACCATCACCATCTCTTCCACACCTGATTTATAATTCCAGATTTATGCTGCTGGAAATCAGTGTCATGAGCCATCCATTGTGCTTATCTAAGGTGGAGCTGGCAGAGAATGAGGGGGAAGCAGAAAGAGAAGCAGAAGCAGAGCAGGAGAATTCTTTTCTTGACAAAGCAGGCAGCCTCTCCTGCAATGAAGATGCTGAGAAACACCTCTGCAAGAAATGTGTGTGTCTCTCACAAACAAGAATAGACTCTGAAAGGGAGACTGTCAGAATTCCACATTTAACAGGGACTTTACAAACACTCTCACTTATTTGTGCTCTCTGGCCTGAAGCCACCACCAAGGCAGCAGTTAATCACTGTAAACAAGACTTGCCTGCTACCAACGGCACTGACAAACAAATCTGCCCAGCAGAATGTACCAAACATATTATTTTCAACATTTCCAAGGCTGTCACGAAGTAGAAACTGTAATAGCCTCTGCTGACAGCTGGGAACGAATGAATTCTGAAAAATTGTTACTTTGCTTCACAGATATGGAATCTACCAGGACCTTGCATGAAGAAGCAGATAATCTGTGGAGTGGGAAGGTGGAAAAATGCAATTTTCTTTATCTCACTGATTCTCCACATATCTTTTATAATGACTATAATATGTAATACCTGCAGTCCTTTAAGCCTTTCATGGCTTTGTGGATGTTAATTAAATGAATTCTCACCAGACCCTTGTGAGGTAGGCAAGTCATTTTTATTTCCCTAGGTGGGAGATGGCTCAGCTAAAGCAGAAAGTTTAAATCACTCTCCTTATCACGCAGGGACTCAGTGGCAAAGACATTTATAACAATTGGGATATTTAAAACACACCCCTGAGTGTGTTTTCAGCTGTGGCTCTCAAAGCATTTAGAAAAGGCTCCTTTTTTTCCCCTTCTGCTTTTACAGAAGAGGATAAGGAAATATTTCCAATGGTGTTTCACTCAAAGCTGCTGCAGTTGGACCAAGGCAGATCTCCTGCTCCCAGGCACTTCCTCAGCCAGGTCACCACAATGCAGCAGAATTCTCCTGTAGCTCTGGCTCATCACTCTCTTGATTAATTTCTTTTGTTGGCTCACCCACGTTAAAGATGGCAATATTTTATGAGCTCAGGATAGCAGAGCTGTAACAGTCTCAGTTATAAAACTTCTAATTAGAAGAAGATTCTAATAAAGAAAAACCACATCGGATTCTGTAAAAAACAACACCAGGGGAAAAAAAAAACCAAAATAAAACGTTTTTCTTTTGCCAGAAATGTGTTAGAACATTGTCAAAATGTGATGGAGAACCACAGGCAGAGTTGCCAAAGGGACTTGGTGAAGGGCTGGGTGAGCCCTTTTCTCCTGCAGGCAGAGGGAGGGAGTTCCATGGTGCCAGTGAAGGATGGGATGGGTCTGATCCCAACCCCGTGTTGGGGACCAGGGCTGGCCCTGCCCAGTGTGGTCAGGAGCTAGAAAAGGCTTCTTGTAACCAACACAGCCTAGAAATTGTGTGAGGGAGTCTGCAACACTTAAAAGCTGAACATAATAAAACACTCTTTGTGTCAACAACAACAACAAACCCATCAGCTGGAGCCATGGTAACGAGCCTGCAGTGAAAGAAGGCAAGAAAGAAGAATTTTCTACTATTTACTGAACCAGCCACTTTTTCCTCCCCTAAGAACACTTTGCTGCTCCAACATCTAACATATTGCTTGCCACTGCCTCTTAAGTGACATGCTGAGTCATTGCCAATGTTCATCTTTTATTAAAAGCAAATAAATGATCCCCATGGAAGGACAGAAGTGCATACCTTTGTGCCTGGAGGAGGAGCAAGGCCCAGGAACGAATAAATAATATTTTCTTCCTTGGCAGAGAAAAAGGATTCAAAATCCTAAGAAAGGAACAAACAAACAACAGAGAATTGGTATCAAAAATAAAACAAAAAGCACAGGAGAAGAGGCCAGCCCAGACAAATCCTACATAGATGAGAATGATCATGCATTTGTACAATTGTCTGCATTATCCAAGCCCCAGGAAGAAAACACAGATAAAGGGAGTTTCACACAGAGTGGCAAAATGAATAAATGAGCAAATCTCTCCAGAGACTTACACTTTAATTATATCCCATCCATGGCAGAATCAGATAAAATTAAGTGTCTCATTTTAACGTGCCTCAGCTGTACACTCCAAGGCAAAGCTATTCCCTTTAAATTTAAAATAAAACTTGCTGTGAATAAGGACACAAAATACCCTGGAACTTCTTTATGGCAAATAAAGGGCAACAGTCAACATGATAGCTCAAGTGAAATGGTAACAAGGAAACTTCATTTTAGGGAAAGGCAGTCTGGTTAGAAAATGATGTTATTTTCAGACTAACTTAGGGAAGGGTTGTGCTGTTCTCTCTGATATCCATGTACCAGCCAAAACGTCTTGTGCACTGGTGAAATGAAATTATAAATCATTACATTAAATGCCTGTTTTCAGTGGAAATGGAACTCAGAAGACCAGGGATGCCTCCTATCCTGCCAGCTACAGCTTGCATGCCCTTTGCTGCTTTCACCTGTACAACACTCCCATCAATTGAGGAAGTTTTGCTATCACTACTTTTGTCACCGAGGACTTCCCAGCTCACATCTCACACGGCTAAAAAGCAACAAATATTTAAGTTCCAGCAGAATCTCCAGTTAGAAATGACTGCTCCAGAATCCCAGCCAGCTCTGAGACAGGGGACTGAACATGTCCTGCTGAGTCCTATCCTGCTGCCTTGATCATGTTATCATCCTTCCTCTAATCCCAAATGCCTCCAAGAATAGAAGCCTGTAAATAATAAGGTGCTGAATCATCCTTGAGACTTGTTTGCACAGCCAGGTTAGGAGCTGAGTTGTTTTATCGAGCTGTTTTAGTATTTCCAGAGTATAAATTATTGGAAAGGCTGGAGTGGATGGTTTTGAAATGACTTTAATGCCAACAAGAGTGGAATTGATGAGATTTCAGTGCAGTTTGGAAGAGCTTTACAGACAGGACAAATGACAGCCCATTGCACTGATTTATCTGAGGGACAGATTGGCTCTCACACAGCCACACCCAGGGGGAACTGCTCTGTCTGGGAGAAGCCCTGGAGCACATTTTGCTGCTGCTCCAGGCCACCCATTTCTCAGACCATCTTCTCATCCAAGCCAGGCACTGTCTGCATCTGGCTCATGGATTTAGGATTGGGTCATGGATTTTTTCCCAGCAAACAAGAAAATGAGGATTTTCTGCAATTTGAAGGGCTGACATGGCCACACAAATATAGGAAATTTCCATACTCAAAGCAGCCTGAGCCAACCATGACATGACATGGCAAGAGCTGGGGAACAAAGAGAAGACAACAACAAGGAAAGGCCATGAAGTGGACTTGATATTTTATAGGACTTTCTGAGGAAAAATAGTCCATGGTAAGTGTACTAAAATCCTCCAGAAACACAAAGCCTTGTAGATAACCAGACCTGAGGACACAAGCAAAATGTATGAATGACCAGACAAGTCCTTATCAGAAGTGAATATAATCTTGTATGATATCAGGGGTACCTTGGCAACAGGGAGTGTGCAATAACATCCCACAGTAAATGGAAGGTCACTTATTTCCTCACACTGAGGAGGAAGCTGTCATGTGTTAAATAAGAGATAAAGGAAAGCCTACAGTGATCATGGAATAGTTTTTTTATGGTGTATTTGCAGCCATGCTTTACTAATGGTGACTTGTTCACATCTTCATTTGCTGAATGACTGAAGATAACTGTTCCCAAGGCAGGCAGTAAGAAAAATAAGCAGGAGCAATTTACTTCAGGTAAGCAATTATATTTTATCTGTGTGAAAAGACATAAATTGTCTAAGTGGTGCAATTTGTTAACTGGACATCAGCAGAAATTTCTTCCCCCAGTGCTAGCTACAGCACCAGATGAGAGCACAAAGAGAGAGCATGGAAACACCATCCCTGGAGTCTTTTGGAATTCAGATGGCCAAACCCCCAGGCAATATAAGCTAACTTTAAAGCTAACCTGCTCTGAGTAGCAGGGTGGACTACAAACCTCCAGAGGTCCCTATATTTCCATAAATTTTACTTTAGCAGTTACATAAATGATAGAATCATAAAATGGCCTGAGTTGGAACAGGACCATAAAGATCATCTCATTCCAGCCTGGGCAGGGACACCTTCCACTGTGCCAGGCTGCTCCAAGCCCCAATATCCAACCTGGCCTTGGGCACTGCCAGGGATCCAGGGGCAGCCAAAACTTCTCTGGACAACCTCTGCCAGGGCCTCAGCACTCTCACAGGGAAAAAATTCTTCCTAATATCTAATCTAACCCCACTAGCTGTCAGTTTGAAGCCATTCCCTGTGTGCTGTCCCTGCATGCCCTGGAAATTGTCTCTCTCCAGCTTTCCTGGGGCTCCTTCAGGCCCTGCAAGGCCACCCTGAGCTCAGGCCAAAGCTTCTCCTGTGCAGGTGAACAATGCCAGCTGTGCCAGCCTTTCCTGCCAGCAGAGCTGCTCCATCCCTCTGCTCATCCTGGAGCCTCCTCTGGGCTCTCTGCAGCAGCTCCAGCTCCTCCCTGGGCTGGCCCAGGGCTGCAGGTGGGAAATCACCTGTGGGGCACAGGGACAGAATTATGAGCTGGTTTTTTTTGCATTTCTGTAGAAATATTGAAAGAGAATTTGATATTGAACTTCCAGTCATCCTTCCCCTTCCTGCCCCCTTGCCACGTGCAGGCTGCAGCTCTGGAGTTGTTGCTGTGTGACAGGAAACATCTCCTTTGTTAAAGCAGTTCACATCTTCAGGGTTGTCCTTGCTTCTCAGAGCTGAGCTGGACTCATTTTTTAAAGCAATAACCTAATTGCTTGTGCTAATTAAGGCCCCTTAGCAGAGCAGTGCAGAATTGAGGTCAGCTTTTCTTCGCTGTCCCTTTGTGCTCCTGTTCCAGCATCTCCCACTTGCTGCACTTCCTCTTCCCAGGCTCTCAGCATGTCACCCTTGCTTGGATGTGGATTTTTTCCTGCTACCTCAACCCCCCCTGACCCATTTTTACCATCCTGCACCAGCAGGAAGGACAAAAATCTGCTCAAATTCCCATTCTGCAGGAGAGATCCTGGTTTGGAGAGGTCGGGTGCAGAGGGAGCAGTTGGGGGGAGCTGTTCCTTGGGGCCTGGGGAAGGAGCAGGAGAGGAACTCAGGGAATTCTCCAGTTCTCAGTCCTTTCCAGCTGGGAATAGTTCAGGATTGAAGGAGATTCTGCACTGTGGGAGAAGGGAAGGATAAACCATGGAGAGTGCAGAGGGAGCTGTGTGCTGCTCTCCTGCAGTTCAGCAGGTTTCAGTGTTACAGTCTGAGCTGACACTTTGAGGATGCAGCATTTTTGTGCAAAGGAAATTTTGTGGACAGCACATCCTCCATGGGATGAGTGACAACATCCCTGGAGTCACACAGCTCCTGCCTTTCACTCAGATTCATTTCAAAACTTTCTTTGTGTTCATTTTTTATATTTTAAATTTCTTCTCCTCAACTCTGGAGGTGAATCTCACCTTCAGCTTGGCCATCCCTTTTCCAGTTGTGCCTTTTCTTCCCTCTCCTGTGGCTGACCATCCCAGTTTTCATCCAGCAGTTCCTCCTGGCAGGTTATTCCAACACAAACACAACTTGGCTGTTCCAGCTGACCCAAAAAAAAGGTTTCTGATCTTCCTGGACAGAAAAACCTTGAAATTGTAGGAAGAATTTGAAGCTCAGGTTAATACTTCAGCCAAGAGGAAAATGGTGTTTTTAAGGAAAAACCAAAAGTGCAGAGCTCTCATCCTGAGCTTGGGATTCTGGAAATCCAGGAATTCTGGTAGAGTTGAGATGCTGTTGTTTCTCTTTCTCATCCTAAATCCCTTCAACAGGAAGGAAGAAATTTTTTTTGTTTGTCTGTCCTGACAAGGTTGCACCATTCTTGGGCATAGGATTTTTTTTGAGTTTAGAGATCAGGCTGTTTAGATAACAGCTATGAAAAAATGGATTTAAACAAATGTTTTCCTCTTTTCCTCTTAGGAAATTCTTTCTGGAGTGGTGGTCATAACCAGCAAGGACACAGTGCAGCACCAGGGCATCTCCTTAACCATGGAGGGCTCAGTGAATCTGCAGCTCAGTGCCAAAAATGTGGGGGTGTTTGAGGCCTTCTGCAACACTGCCAAGGTGAGGCCTGCCCAGGTCAATGTTTTGAGCACAAAAATCTCTCTTTTCTCAAATGGAACCTTTCCCTCAAGGCTCTCAGGTGTCAGAGCTGCTCATGGTGTGAAAGTGATGGAAAGCAGGAAATGCTCAGCTTTCTGTGGATCACAGAATGCCAGGATGGGTCGGGCTGGCAGGGAGCACAGGGGTCACTGGTGTCACCTCCCTGCTCCAGCAGGGCCATCCCAGAGCACAGGGCTGTGTCCAGAAAACTCTGGAATATCCCAGGGAAAGATATATGAGAACATTTTGGGGAATTAAATCACACTGGTAGGAGATTTTTATTTCAGGCTGAAATGCACTGCCATAAATAGGTTAAAAGGGTTAGTGGATGATGTACTGAATCTGTGATTTAAAGAAAAACAATTATTGTGTGATGTTATTTTATTTTTGTTGAAGTGACTGGGTTTAACTGGACTTTGTGCCAGATCAGTCACTGTCTGGGGAGGCCATGGAGGGGTTCTGGGCAGGGGACAGGATTGCTCAGGAGAGAATGGAGCTCCTGGAAGGGCTCTGAGCTGCTCCCCAGGGACAGGCTGGGCTGCTGGAAAGGGTTTGGTCAAGTGAGGATGGCCTTGAGTCAGGGAATCACAGAAAGTCTGGGGCAGAAGGGACCTCAAAGCCCACCCAGTGCCACCCCTGCCATGGCAGGGACACCTCCCACTGTGCCAGGCTGCTCCCAGCCCCAGTGTC
>JAWWEY010000001.1:112771021-112788024 GCA_035582745.1 Loriotus luctuosus
GCAGGGACTTGTGCAGAGCCACAAGGGCCCCTGAGCCTCCTTTGCTCCAGCCTCAGCCCCTTCCCAGCTCCCTCAGGAATTCTCCAGCCCCTCTCCAGCTCCGTTCCCTTCTGTGGATAAGCTGCAACCCCTCGATATCCTCGCAGTGAGGAGCCCAGAGCCGGACACGGCGCTCGAGGCAAAGGCCCTGGTCTGGCGGCACACGGCGTCCGCTCTGTCACCGCATCGCCCCCTGGAATCGGCTCTCGGTGCCTCGCCGCGGGTCCCGGGAGGGCTGTCCCGGCCCAGGAATGCCGAGGCAGCGGCGGCAGCACCGCTGTTCCCGGGGCCGAGCGGAGCAGCCCCGCGACCGCCGCCACCTCTCCCCCGCCACCCCTCAGCGCTGCCGCCTCGCCGCGCTCAGCCCCGCCTCCGGTGCGCGTCACCGCCGCCTTCTTCGCGTGATCCTTCCGCGCCTCCGCCTCCCCTTCTCCTCACCCGCCGCCTTCCCCGCCATCCCCCCCGCCACCCACCCCGCTTCCCTTCGTGTATATTCCCCGCGGCCACACGCCTTCATCGCCGTTCCCTCGGCGCGCTCGAAGCGCCCGGTACTGCGGGAACTATTTTACGCCGCCCCCCCGCAGGCGCTCCTGGCGGAGGTGTCGACGGCGGCTCCGTGGCGGGTGGTGCGGCGGCGATGGCGGCGGCGCCGCCGCCGAGGCTGCGCTGAGGGGGGAGAGGGAGGGAGGGAGCGCTGAGGGGAGCGGGGGGGCGGCCGTGAGGGGAGGGAGGGAGGAGGGGAGGCGCTGACAGCGCCGTGCCGAGCCGGGCCCGCCGCCCTCAGCCCGCCATGGCCGAGCCTGCGGCCTCTTCCAGCTCCGGCGCGTCGCTGCCTCTCATTGAATCAGGTAACACCGCGGGCCGGGGTGAGGAGGTGCCGCCGGTGCCGCCATCTTCGTGCCCCCCCATCAGGATGGGTCACGGCCGCCCCCCGACTCATCCCCCGTGTCTCTTGCCGTGTCTCTTACAGAGCTTTACTTCCTCATCGCCCGGTTCCTGAGCACCGGGCCCTGCCGGAGAGCGCTGAAGGTGAGTCCGGGGCTCAGCGGGGCGCGGGCACCCCGCGCTGCCCCTGAGGCTCGGGGGGAGGTGGGAGCAGCCGCGCCCCCCGCTCTGGGGAAGCCGGATCGTGCCTTGTCCCTGACTTTGTGTTTTTCCCCTTTCCCTCTGCAGGTGCTGGTGCAGGAGCTGGAGCAGCACCAGGTCTGTGTGGGCTCTGATGAAATCTTGCTGTAGTCAAAAGTTTCCTTTGCAAGTCATTCAAGTTTCTGCCGCTGTCTCAACTTTTCCCCCCCTCGACACACATTGTTTTGGATGTGGTCTGTAATCCCTCCTTTCCCCTTTAACCGCTCACGGTTTTTCTGTTTGTTTTTCCTTTATTTAGTTGCTTCCCAAAAGGTTGGATTGGCAAGGAAATGAGCATTATAGAAGTTATGAAGAATTGGTGAGACTTTTCTCTTTTAAAAAAAAAACCCTTTTATTTACGGTGATGACATTGATGTTAGACCCCTCTGCCTTTAAGAGTAGGCCCAAATCTTCACCTTCCTGTACCATCCTGCCTCTGAACACTGGAGTTACTTTAGAAAGGGCCTTTAATTTCTTTACATCAGACTAACAAAAACACAAGCGGTGGTTTAAATTGAGGATATTGTTTACATAGCAGAGGTGGAGCTTGGCGTTGTGCAGTGGTACATGCCACTGCCTACATGCAGGCAGGAGCCAATCTACAGCGAGGTTTCATTTCGGAGTTTCAGGGACCAGGTTGTGAGGCACGTTGTGATTTGTCGGTATTTATTTTCTGGTTGGTTTCTTTCAGCCCCCTCCAACAGATTAGGAAATGAAATCGCTGTTCAGAAGCCGAGGGTTGGCACTTGTGGTGACTGTGAATGTGCTCACATCGCCGGCTCCTCGCTGGTCATGGCTTTGTTTCTAAAGTGCCGCAAAGATGGGGATGATCTCTCCACAAAATTTACTTTCTTCCCTTTCACGGCTGGTTTGGTGTGTTCTGAATTGATTTTTACAGAAGGCAGAGCTGTGTTTTGGGGTTTAATTTTTCTGCTTCTTAAGTAGCAAAGAGTTTAAATGCCAGTGGGTGATGGCCTGGTGGTGCCTGCCCTGCCCTGTGTGGTTTTTATTCTGTTATATTGTATTTGATAGTGTTTCCTTTGAGGAGTTTTTTATCCTTGCTTTTTCCCACCTCAGGTTCAGGCATTCCGGGTTAATTGACTGATTGTTGCAGTGAACTCCCTCTTGTGAAGCACTTAAAGATCTCAGGATCATATTTGCATAGAGAAGGAATGAAGTGTTGTTTAAAACACTTTCTTAATTATTTGAGCATTGCTTGAAATGATAAGTGTGATTCCATTTCCTCTGTTTGTCGTTGTGGTCAGTTGAGCAAGGAAGGTTTTAGATCAGTTTTTTTAAGTCAGTAAGAAGCCTGGCCTTGCTAAACAGGAATATTTTCAAGCTCTGACTTGAATTTAGGCAAGATGAAAGTAGGATTAAGCTTAGAAAGAATTGTTGGGAGGTTTTTTTTGTTGTTTCATTGTTGATTTCTTAGCCCATTTCTGCTGGCAAAAAGCAGGGTGTTGGGAGATCCCATGTGTGTGTTTTTCTGATTTCAGGGCTGCTTTTTAACTGTGATTATTCTGCATATGCAGTTGTCAAACTAATTCTTTAACATGGGCAGCTTCTAATTCTTTTTTCCTGCACAATTTAAAGGAAATCTCTGCACGGGGCAGTAGTGTTTCAGAACATCTAAATTAATCTTCTCAGAGTTTTAGTTTCTGTTTTTCGAGGGGCTCTGGGAACCTCTTGTCCCACTGGTCTCACTCTGAATTTGCAGAGATCACAGATAAACCAGTCATGTGGTGTAATTATTTCTATTCCACTTTGCTCAGCATGGAATTGCAAATCTTTAAAGTAACTGTTCCTTCCAAAATCTCAGCAAAACTACTTCAAAAAGAAAGGAATTGCAAGGTTTTGTATGCAAGGGTTGCATTTACAAAATATATTAGAAAATATACGTATTGCTGATGGCATGCAAACAAAAAAAGGGTTTTAGTGTTTGGCAGAAAGCAGGCTGACCTTTCTGTCCTGGATGTTGTGGCTGGTACTGCTCTGTACCAATTCAAGAGTCAAAATTGATAAAGAAATTCTGTCAAACTGCATTTGGTAGTCTTTGGGCTACCAGATATGTTTCTTATAATCAACCTTAAGCATCTGTTGGGCTGATTTGGTGGGACAGATTTGCCTGTGGGGAAATGGGAACTATTTTATTGATGTTATCACCTCCCACCCTGCCAGGTATACAACCTGTACCCCACAACCTTTATACCTACATTTTATTATTAACAGCAAGTGCAAGGCTGTGACTTAAATTGTACTTTCTGAATGCTCTGTGTGCATTTGGGCAGCTTTCTGGCAGTGTGTAATTTTTTATTTTTATTCCCACTGTTGTGTGAGCAGATCAGCCCTGTTGGGACACTTTGCTCATCCCAGCTCAGCCCTTCAGGAGAACAGCATCAGCAGCACGAGCTCGTTCTGCCTGTGTTCTCAGGCACCTGGGCAGGAGGCCACATACCTGAGCTGGTGTGGCCCTGAGCCTCTCCTGGCTGGATTGGCTGGGAATTCTGTGGCTGCTGCAGGAGCTGCTGGGGCTGACTGGTTTGTTCATGGCCAGGTCACACTGCAGGAAGTGTAGGGCTGTCAATTCCAGCTGCTTCAGACCTCCCCAACAGCTTTAATTTATGATTCTGATGGTTTGCTCTACTCAAAGCTGTTTGAACTCTTACTTTGTATCTTTAACTTCTGCATTATTGTGGTTGTCTTGATCAGAATAAGGATTTTTTAGATTGAACACCCAGAAAGAAAAGAGGGAAAAATCATCAAAACCCGCACACATCTGTTCTTGTCTGAGACATCTGAGTGTGTGTGGGGGTGTATTTTTTTTTTTAGGTTGCTTGATGCAGATAGTGTGGGATCATTCCTGAATGTAGGGAGGAATGGTTTGATCCTTTGGTTTAAGTAGGGCAGACTTCAGTTATGTGGTACTGGTTCTTCAAGGAAACTGTTTCCAGAGAGATTGTACTCAAACCTGCTGGTTTGCAGAACAAGTACCAGTAGTAGCTGCATAAATTCTTGTGCTTGATTGCAACCACATTCTGCATGGTCTTGAGTTCTGAGGGTTTGTATTTTATTTCTTATTTTTAGTACAAATCACAGGGTGAATTGGGCAAAGACACTCAGTGTAGGGTGCCTCACAAGTGGGTGCCACAGGGGTGATTCCTGCAAGCTTCAAGTAATAAAATACTGATGTGCAGGAGTCACTTTACTCCAGTTATTTTTACTACAGCTCTCCCTAGCTTGCAGATCAGTACCCACTGAATTTACTAGATCAGAGCTTAACAGAATTGATTTTTCTCTGTAAGTTGAACTGAAAAAAAAAATCAAATATACCTCTTATATTGATGCTTTTAGATCCATCTGTTCTGGGTGTACCAAGCTAATTTTTAAACCTTGACTTTGTCAGGTGCTGTCCAACAAGCATGTGGCTCCAGATCATTTATTACAAATTTGCAAACGTATTGGCCCTATCCTGGATAAGGAGATCCCACCCAGCATTTCCAGAGTGAATTCCTTACTTGGGGCAGGGAGACAGTCCTTGCTACGGACAGCAAAAGGTAGGATCTGTTCTTTGGTTGAGATGGGGCTGATTCATTGGCGTGGGTACAGAGTTAGGATTTGGGGAATGGTGTGAGAAAGGCAGGACTGACACTTTGGAAGTGAAATCCCAGAAAATCCCAGAATGGTTTAGGTTGGAAGAGACCTTAAAGCTCATCCCATTCCACCCCTGCTGTGGCAGGGACACCTTCCACTGCCCCAGGCTGCTCCAACCTGGCCTTGGGCACTGCCAGGGATCCAGGGGCAGCCACAGCTGTGCCTTCCCCACCCTCCCAGGGAAGGATTTTTTCCTAACATCCCATCTAAGTCTTACTTCCCACTTGTCCTTTCACTCCAAGCCTTTGTGAAAAATTCCTCTCCAGCTTTCTTGTAAAACTCCTTTAGTTACTGAAAGGTTCTTGAGATCATCTCATGAAATAACTTCATATTATTAACGACTCATTACATTTCTGTATAAATATTCAGGAAAATGTTAAAAATCCTTTGGAATTTTAGTTTTGTGTCATGTCAGCTGCAGGGGTACCATCATTTAGGAGTAATTTCAAAGTTTGGTGGTTGGTTGTGTTGGTTTTTTCTTCTTCCGTTACTGTTAAATGGATTTTTCTCTTTAACTCTTCATTGTTTGTGAGAAGCTTTGGGGCAGTTGGTGCCTGGTTTTTTGGTGGGTTCAGTCCTGTATTTGACCAGACCAAATGGGCTCTTTGCTGTGTTTTGGTACTGCAGCTCTCTTGGCATTTTTAGAAAGTATTCATGATGAATTTCAATTGTTTTTGCAGATTGCAGGAACACTGTTTGGAAGGGCTCTGCATTTGCTGCTCTGCATCGAGGCAGACCCCCTGAAATGCCTGTGAACTATGGCACCCCACCAAACCTTGGTAAGCTCCTCTCACCTCTCCCCACTGCTGCTGAGCACATCTAAAATTCTGATATAAACATTGCAGATACCACAAAACCTGACTTGATGAAACCTGAAAGTAATTTCTAGTAGCTTTTTAATATTAATGACAATTGAATAAACCCAAGTTTTAGAACAGACATATTTGAAACATGATGTGATTCCTCTGTGTTCTAGTGGAGGTGCATCGAGCAAAGCAATTAACTGGATATGCCAAGTTCAGCACCTCATTCCCAGGGAGTATGTACCAGCATGTCAAGATGCACAGGAGGATCCTTGGCCATCTCTCTTCTGTGTATTGTGTTGCATTTGACAGGACTGGACACAGAATATTTACTGTAAGTTGATGGAAATAAATCCAACTCTGAATATATTTTAGATGATGCAAGGAAAAGAGCTTGGAAATGGGTGTTGTGCTGAAACTTCTGGAGATAAATATCAATGTTGGTAAAATGCAGCTCCCTCACTCTGCTTAAGTGGAACAATTTGCTGTAATTAAAGGTCAGAAGCATGTCAGAAGTTGTCCTTAATGAATATTTCTCTTTAGGGCTCAGATGACTGTCTGGTGAAGATCTGGTCCACCCACAATGGCAGATTATTTGCCACCTTACGAGGACATTCAGCAGAGATCTCTGACATGGCTGTGAACTATGAGAACACCATGATTGCAGCTGGGAGCTGTGACAAGATGATCCGAGTGTGGTGTCTGAGGACTTGTGCACCAGTTGCTGTCCTCCATGGCCACACAGGGTCCATTACCTCACTGCAGGTATGGGGCTTTTGAAGTGTTCCTGCTGATTAAAAACTGAAATTATTTGTCTGGGGCTGCCTATGGGAGTAGGCAAATCTGAATGTGTGAATATTCATGTCAAAATGAAGTCAAATCACAGGATAAACCTGCTTAAATGCAAGTAAATACCTTGTCTCTGTGGAATTTCTAAGTATTTAACTGAAGATAATGACAGGAACTCTTTTTCACTTCAAGATCACTGTGTGTAATACTTGAATTGTTGGAACAAAAGGGAATTTCTGGGAAATATCCTGTCCTCCTGTTTTCTCTTACTGGAGACATGATTTGCTATTCTGTGTGAGTGTGTTCTGATCCTATATGTTATTCCTGCGACTTTTGGGATGTGGGTATTTGTTTTAATCTCCAGTGTAGGAGTTATTTCAGAAGGACAGAATAAATACATACACAAATATGTATGTATTTAAATTTGAAGGTGGTTTGATACATGATGGGCTCTTGGTGGTCCTTTGTATTCAGTCTGGGTTTAAATTCCTTAATTAACACAGAAATTAGTAGCTCATTATCCAGGTATGGGGTGTTTTCCACTGAGACCACCAGCTTGTCTTGAGGGGTGAAGAGTGGCTTGTGGAGCTCAGTACAAACAAATAATTTTGAATTTTTCTCAGAAAAGCTACCTGAGAGAGTAATCTTCATACCTGCACTTTCTGTGGCATTCATTGTGTTTTTTAGTTTGGTTTTTTAATGTCTAAATACTTGTGGTGCTTCTTTTATTGCAGTGTGTGGATTTTTTAATTTAAGATTTCTTAATAATACCATAACTGCACTATGTACAATTTATGTGACTTTCCAATGCTAGTACTTGATGAACAGTTGAAACAAGTTGTGTCTGTAAAGTTTTCTGAAGGGTCCTCTGTGCATAGCAACAAATCCATGTCTTAAAGGACTATTTCTGAGGAATTCCCATGAAATTCCTATAAAATTACATGTAATGCTAAGTTACACATTCAAACTATCTCCCATCTCATGCTCTGCTTAATTATTTTTAAACTACACCTGTCTATTCCAACTTCCCTTTTTTCAGTCTGCTGTGCTCATTATTTTAGTCATTGACAGGATTTTCAGTGAATGATTGTGGTCAGTGGAAACATCAAACCCAAACCACTGAAGGAATTGGGTTTTTTTAACACAGTAATTGAAACACAGACCACAAACTTACCTTAAATCACAGGAGGTATTCTTTGTAAACACTAAAAATGGCTTACCAACAACTGCTCCAGCAGTTTGAGGTGAAAAATCCAAAATAA
Source organism: Loriotus luctuosus (assembly GCA_035582745.1). NCBI lineage: Eukaryota > Metazoa > Chordata > Aves > Passeriformes > Thraupidae > Loriotus > Loriotus luctuosus. Next base: position 112,778,694 of record JAWWEY010000001.1, read on the forward strand.
ATCAAGCTTTTACATTAACTTTTTTCAGAAGCTGATGAACAATTGTTAAATCTCTGTTTGTGTGTGTGATTTTGCTTCCCTCCCTGCAGTTCAGTCCCATGGTGAAAGGCTCCCTGAGGTACATGGTCTCCACTGGGGCAGATGGAACTGTTTGCTTCTGGCAGTGGGATACAGATTCCATGAAATTCAAGTATGTGAATGGTTTGCTGATGAACCTTTATGCCATTCTAGGCTTGAGTAAAATAAGTCAGGTGGTTTTTACTCCACTGGGTTTTTGTGGTTATAAAAATGCTGTGCAGATCATGCATTCAGTAGTTATTTTAAAGCAGCATCACCAACTATATCCTTTACAAATTAATGTTCTTCCATTGACTTGGGAGATTAGTTGGGAAATACATTAATTTCTTTCTTCACTAAAAGTACAAATGTAGGACAGCAGGACTGGCTGGAAATGTAAAAATGTTGGAAAATATAATAAAACTTGGTGGTGGTGTTGGTTTTCCAACAGTCCTGTAGTTTTAGGATGTTTCTTACAGAACTTGCATGCAGGATAGTTTGAAATGTTCAGTATGTGATTACTCTTTATTTGTACCCAAAAGATAATTACTACCAAGAAGAGCTCAGTGTGTGTCTGGTGTTTTGCCACATCATGGTATAAAATGATCCATGTTTAAAGAAACATCCCTTTATGCTTTGAAATGTTGCTAAAAGCCAAGTTTAGGGTGCTGTGACCTATTTCAAACATATTTTCTTTTTCAGCACCAAACCCGTGAAGTTCACAGAGAAGCCCAGGCCAGGGGTTCAGATGCTTTGTTCTTCCTTCAGTGTGGGTAAGTCAGGTGGAGTTCAGCCTTGTGATTTCTTCTTTCCTCTCTTGTAACACTTGATTGTGACAGCTTTAAAATGGAGAAAACCTGCAGTTGTGAGTAAATAACTGCACAGATGTGCACTGTTAGCTGTGACATAGCTAAGGGAAGCCCCATGATTTAATTAAGAGTGAGACTGTTGAAGACGTTGGTGATTTCACAGAGGTAAAAGCCACCTCATGTCTGTTTTTTTCTATCCATCTTTAGTGTAGTTTTTATTTTTGTTTAATTCCCTCATGCAATGTCAAAGGTTGGCAAAATGGGTTCTCTGACATGCCACAGTCACTAGCAGTGGAGGTGGGTCTGTCAGCAGGAGCTCCTGACCCAGTGCCAGGGATAAAGATCTCATAAAGATCTTCCTCTCTTAAGGATCCAGAACTGGATCTTTAGTGTGCTTCACTCCTGCCTTGCAGTTTCCTGTCATTCAGTTCGTGTGAATTTCAGAAATAAAAAGCAAATAAGTAAAAAGTGTAGCTTGTTAATATTGTCAGGACAGAGCCCTGGCTTGTGTTGGGAGGATGTTTTTGACATTTTGCTTGTTTTTTGGTTTTTTTTGACAGCACTTAGAGGCAGATCTTGGAATTTCTGCCACCTCAGCTAAATACTGGTGTGCTTCACTTGACTGGTTTACTCACATTTCAGCCTGATTTTGATGCAGTTCACTGGCACAAATGAGGCACAGACTACAATGAGAGTCATCCACAAAATTCTGATTATCCAGAGCCGTATTCCCCACCATTGAAGGCTCCTCTGTGCAGTTTAATATTAAAAGTTCCACTATTGCCCTAAAGATATATTTGGAAACCTTTGTAACACCAATTTATTTTTACTATGGCTGAGAACATTTTCTGGGGCAAGAAAGGGATTTCCTTCCACATATGTGTGTCAGTGGAAGAGCATAAAAAATGTGCCATTCTCCAAATAGTTGTGGGGTTTTTTTTATTTAAACCAGGCCTCTGAGAAATGGTGGTGATCTGTTTTAATTTCTTTCACAGTGGGTTAATTATTGCTTGATTTTTACAGGTGGGATGTTTTTAGCAACTGGCAGCACTGACCACGTCATCAGGATGTATTTTTTTGGCTCTGAAACACCTGAAAAAATAGCTGAATTGGAAAGTCATGCTGTAAGTAATTAGTTCATTAGTTCATTTGAAGCCATTTTGAAATCACAAGATGATTTTATGAGTGGGTTTTTAGAAATGCTCTTAATTAATTTTGTTTGCATTAATACTTCCTCTCCTACAAAATCTGACTTTATTTTTGTTGCATTGATAAGGCTTGATCAGTTCTTACTTTTTTATGTAGAGGAGACTTTTCCACTCTGAGACAAAGTGTGGTATCTGCTTTTCTGCAGTTCTTATTGTGATAAAAGTGAATTATTGTTTATTTTTTTAAGGAAAGTGTAAGTAGGAGTAGGAAAAACAGATTCCTCACCATTGTAGTTGACTTATGGTATTGGAATCAGGTTATTTAATCTGTTAATCCTTCATGTTTAAATCAGGCAGATTTTAAAAGATGCATTTTAGATACATTAATGGTTAGTGAATTCTGGGCAGTATTTGGACTTGATTTGCCATGCAATTAAAACTCTTAAAAATAACAACATTCTATTTTTTCATTATTTCAGATTTTACTAATATCAGAATTACCAAAAAAATATTTTCCCTATTTAAAAAATTAAATTTCTAACAAACTCTACTTTTTCTTACAGGACAAAGTTGACAGCATTCAGTTTTCCAATGGTGGGGACAGGTATGTTGAAAAATGGTGAAATATGGACCAAAATACATAATTTTGGAATTAAGAATCTATTTCTGGATGTTCCCAGTAAAGGAAAATATCTTTATTTAGAACTCAGAAGGGAAATTTTGGACTGATGCAGGAGCATAATTAAGCTTCAGCTGTTCCAGTTTCTGTTGATCTATGTTAGGTGGTATTTTTTGCCTGGCTTGGGTTTTATTTACCTGGAGGAATTTTACCACTTTTTCATGTACCCAGTGTGTTTGTGACCTCATAAATCTTCTTTTCCTTGTTCTTTCCTTTCAGTTTCACTGAGTATTGTATAGGAAATAGGAAAAATGCAGTGGAAATAGTAAAAAATAAATTAGAACCTTTTAATCTGTTTTGTTATTGCCTCTACTTCAGTATCTGAAACTCTGCAATTAAAATACATTGAAATCCTGTACTGAGAAGGAGTTGAGGATGAATTTGTGAATTGAGTTAAACTTTAGAACTTGTTTCTCTGTTCTTCATATTTTGACAACTTTATTCAGTTTTCCAGTTCAGAAGAATTCTTTCCTGCTTTTCTGGAAAGAAGGTTAATGGAAAGAATTCTCTTGAACGCAAATTGAAGATTTCACTTCTGTCACTCTTCCACTACAAAATCTATGTTGTGGTGGTGTCCAACTCTAAACATACTTTAAAGCAGATTTTTTGGAGGATAAATGAATGGAGTTTTAAACCTTGTTCAGGTTCATAAGTGGCAGCAGAGATGGGACAGCTCGGATCTGGCGTTTCGAGCAAGCAGAGTGGAGGAGCATTTTGTTGGATATGTCTGATCGACTGCTGGGGTAGGTGAAATGTTCATTTCATGGTTTCCTTATCTAAATTCAGAAAGATTGAAAAACTCAGTTACTCAAGTGTGAAAGTGAGAGCAGCATCCTGGTCAAGTTCTGTGGTCTTGGGAGGGGTGAATTGAGTGTTCTGGTGATGTAATAATTGCTGAGTTTGAGTGCTTTCATAAATTCCTAAGTGTTCAGGAAGCTCTCAAATGTACTCTGTACCAAGTCAGTTTTACTGCCTCTTTTCAGGGAAAAAAGTGAACAGAAAGAATCTAACTTCTCTCTCTGGGTTTTAGTCTGACACCTGGTGTGTCACGGGAGAAATATTTTTAGATTAGTAAAAATAAAGTAGGTGGTGACCTATTTGCAGGAGAGGTCATGACATGGAATAGGTGGCTTTTCTCAAGGACTGATCTTCCTGTCTGTTCCCATTTTCTGCTTTTAAAAAAGTGAATTAATGAAATGCTGGTGGTACCCAGTCTGAATAATGTTATTACAGATAAAAATCAGATTATTTTATGGTGTTGGATAAACGTGAAGGGGAAGTGATTTACAGGAGTACAGAAGCTCAGTGAGCTTCCACAGACACTGAACAGAAATTCATTTGTAGGGGATTAAATTAGATTTTGATTAAATGGTTTGTAGGTGATTAAATAAAAAACCGCACCTTGGGTACCCATTTGATTTGAGGGTGATTTCAGGCTTTTCCTGTGATGAAAAAGACCATGAAAGAAACCTGATTTTACAAAGGAGGAGTTATTAATAGTTGAGATTTGACTGTGGCTTTGTAGTTGAGAGTCTTTGTAAGTAGAATAAAGATAATCCCATGTGAGGGTATTTCAAGGAAAACTTATTCCTTGGATTGACTGGAAAAAGGCTGAAGGGCAGTGTTACAGAATCCTATAAATGTATTTTGGGGAGAAAATAAGGAAATAGATTGAGGTTAAAACAAAATGTTATCTTTACTGTTTTGCTGTTGGGACTCATTAAAAACTGCTTAGCTAATGTAGAGGTTGGCTTGGGAATCGGTTGGAAAAGCTGACTGTAAAAAGTCCAAAATTCTGCAGGATTTATGTTAGGACTCTAATTGTAGAGGAGCCAAGATTCCATGAAAAAGGAAAGCCTTTTTGCCTTGCATCTCAAATGGGAAAGAGATTATCAAGTCCTTTAAAATTTAAAAATCCAGATTTACTTTAAATGAAGGATTTTGTGGACAAAAGTTTCAACCCGAATTTAATTCTTCACTTTCTTTCTGTTGTCTGATTATTGTATTTTGATATAGAAATGGGTTAATTAAAATATAAAATACATCTCTGACCTGTTTGACTTTTTTCAAATAGTGACACTTGTGCAGAAGAAGACAAATTCATGAAGCCTAAAGTGACCATGATAGCTTGGAACCAAAATGACAACTATGTTGTTACGGCTGTGAATAATCACCTGCTCAAAGTTTGGAATTCCAGCACAGGGCAGTTGCTCCATGACTTGGTGGTATGGGATTTTCCTTGCTTTTGGAAGATTTTCCTGGAATTGCAGTGACATGTGCATGCTGAATTTATAATTAGAGCTGATTAGTCTTGAAAGCTCTGTATGGATGGTACAGCAAGTGGAGTGTTCCTTGAAATTCTTTAAACCAAAATTTGCTGCTTCCTCCAGATTTGGACTTTCCCTGTAAATAAAAGAACAAATAAATGTGGAATAAATAAAATTCTTGTGCAGTAACTCACCCGTTGAATAATTCACCATCCTTTGGCAAAAGCTTCATATTTCTACAACTCTTGCTTGAATCCAGAAAATTTTTACCTTTGGAATGTTCAAATCTTTGTGGCTGCCTGGGGTTTAATTTTCCAGAGAGGACAGCACAGGCATTGGACTCTGTTGTGAATGTCCTGCTGCTGTGGATTTCCCTTTTTTCCTGAGATGTGCAATTTTCCATTGCAGGGCCATGCAGATGAGGTGTTTGTCTTGGAGACCCATCCCTTTGATTGCAGGATAATGCTGTCTGCAGGCCACGATGGCAACATCTTCATCTGGGACATCACCAAAGGCACCAAAACAAAACATTATTTTAACATGGTAAGAGCTTCTTTAAACACCATTTGTTCACAGCAGTGTGTTCATTATCAGCTTAAGGAACTGCCACCAACATTCACACCTTTGCATCTTTAGGGAAAAAACCCCAACCGAACAGGAAAACCTTAACCAGCAAAATTTATTAATTCATTTTATTTCCTTAGAGCTTTTAACCTTAGAGTTTCCTGATTATTGCAGATTTTACACCCTTTCTTACTGCAGATCATTGTGCACTTCATTCATATTAATTGTTTTCCTCAGCTGAGGGGAGGTGCCATCTAAAAGGCTTTGTTTTTTTTAGGCCATTGTTTCAAGACACTTGTATTTTCCACAGGATTAAAAATGATAATCTTAATATCCATTGGCACAGTGCTTGAGGGCTCCATTTGACAGCTCATCATTAATACTTTAAATTAGGTTATTTTTTCTGAGACTTAAGTTCTGAGCTAATGTTCATATAAATTTTTCATCCTTTTTCCCTGGTCTGTCAACAGCAAAGAGCATTTTTTTTATTTTTAAGTTCTTAAAATAAAACCCTTCTTCTTTATTTTATTCTTAAGTTCTTTTTCTTGTCTAGAAAGTTGTTGAACAAAACCAGTCTATATTAGCTCCAGTTTATTTCAAACAGTGTGCTGACAGCTAAAAAGCCTCAGAAAAACATGTTTATTTCTTTATTCTCTGAACAGTAACTTTTCATACCTTCTAGTGCATCTTTTAGAATTGGTTCAGGACTTAAATTCAAGGGGAAAAATATACTGAAGTAGCAAAACTATTTGTGCCTTAATTTGAGGTGTTTAGGGAAATGCATGGAGTAACTAATTTTTCATGCTTATGGTTTGCTCTGAAAAAATGGTCAAATAATCTTGATTTTTTTTTTCCTTCCATCCAGATTGAAGGCCAGGGACATGGAGCTGTTTTTGACTGTAAATTTTCACCAGATGGGCAGCATTTTGCATGCACAGATTCTCATGGACATCTGCTGATATTTGGCTTTGGCTGTAGCAGGCCTTATGAAAAGGTAAGTTCAGCTTTTTATCAGATCTCTGTATGGAGTTTCTAACTAAAATCACATTATTACATTAATTAATTTAAAAATTTATATGCAAAAATAATTTGTGTGGTTAGAGGATCTAAATGTAATGGATTTCTTGATGTCTGTGAATTGTCTTGCTTATATGATCCTGGCACAGCAGAAAAAAAACAATGTCTTATCATTCCCATGGAAGTAGCTCCCAAGAATGTTCCTGGAATACATTTTCATCTTGGAGACAGCTAATTCACCTTCATTGTTCAACCTCAAAAATGCTTCTGTTTCTAATTTCTGCTGGTTTATCTTGCACTTCTTTAGGCCTTTCCTCACTCAAGCCCAAATTCACTGTAGTTGATTAAGTTAAGCAAAAGTAAATTACTGATCCAATAATTTATTCTATCTTGAATTTTTGAATTTATCAGCCTGCTTCCTTTTTGTTTTGATACACATTTCTTCTTTTCTTCAGTTCCCCTCCATTTTTTTTTTGATTACAATGCTGGTTCCATGTGTGTCATTTTAAAGAATTATTATTTCCTTGCTCTGCATTCTCAGCTGAAATTGAAACTTGTTCCCTTCATCTTTGCCATCACTGCTGGAAGCAAACATTCTGACTGATCTAATAGTTATATAACCATTTCCTTTCAGCCTCATGGACTTCCAGTTGTAGAAAAAAACTTCAGGTGGATGTAGATTAAGAATGAAATCCTGATTAGGAAAACTTTAATTTGAGCTGGTGTTGAGCTTTAGCCAAAGATTTTCTTGCAAGGAAGCTTTGGGGCCACTCACAAATTGGACTTGGTGACCCTTGTGGGTCCCTTCCAACTCTGAATATTCTGTGATTCTGGTAACTGTAGGGCAAAAATGCAGAATGAGAGATAAATATTTTTAAGTGTAAAACAGTGCTTTTGCATCAAGTTACTTCAGCTTTTTGTTTTCTGAAAGAATTTTGTTGCCTCCAAAAGCACTATAGAAAGCTGCAGTGCTGCAAAACCCATCCAGGTTAACTGAATTTACACGTAAGTCTTCTTTCAAATTGGAAACTTGCCCTTTCTTCTACCTTTAAGTAGATTTTAGGGACTTTAGTGCTTGTTCTTTGCTCTTTAGCATATTCTTTTTTTCCAAACTGCTGACATAAAAATAAAATTTCCTTTCAGATTCCTGATCAGATGTTCTTCCACACTGACTACCGGCCGCTGATCCGAGACTCCAACAACTACGTGCTGGATGAGCAGACCCAGCAGGCCCCTCACCTCATGCCCCCTCCCTTCTTAGTGGATGTGGATGGAAACCCTCATCCCACAAAATATCAAAGATTGGTGCCAGGAAGAGAGAACTGTGCAGATGAACATTTGATTCCTCAGCTTGGATATGTAGCAACAAGTAAGAATGTCACTAAAGCTCTACATTCAGAAGTAGGTTATTCACTAGTTCCTAAGGGGGCATCAGCAATTTAAAAATACTCTTTTTTCACTTGATATGTTGTATTTGTGTTCACTAAAGATGCTGGAAGGTCCTACAGTAAATACAATTTAAAAAAGCAAAAAAAAAAACCAGTTTTGCAAATGGATGTGTTGCAGTTCTTTTCTGTGGGCAATGATGTTCACAAACCATTTGATTATACATTCCATAAATGTCTTACTTGGAATAAATAATTGGAATAAGTTCATTGATTTGATGTGTTTTACACTTGCCAGGTGATGGAGAAGTTGTTGAGCAGGTGATTGGCCAGCAGACGGTTGACCAGGATGAGCCAGGCTTGGAGCCCAGCATTCTGGATGGGATGATCAGACAGCTCCAGCTGGAGCAGGATCAGAGAACTGGAGCTGATCAAGAATCTGCTCCAAGTGGCCCCCAAAATGGGGAGGGAACACCCAGGAGAGGTTAGAACTGCTGATAAATTCTTCAATAATTGTTCTGTCTCTGTTTTTATTGTGCTGTGTGAAATACTGAAACAGGTTTTAACTTCAGTGTAGTTTCAAGGACTAAGATTCCTTTAACATTGTGATACCTGATTATTTTCATTCATTAAAGCACTGCTGCTCCTGTGATTAAATGATAAAGCCTTTCACTTTAAAAGGAAAAGGTCATTAATAACATGCAAAATATATGCAATAGAATTTTTTGCAAATGTTTACCAATATAAGTTATTTTTGCATTCCTTGCTTTTTGCAAAGTAAGTATTGTGCCATTATTCAAACTGGTTTCCCCTGTCCCTTCTTTACACATTTAAACAGGATACTTTCCTAAGCTGTGTCTTTGGAGTTCTAATTATGTAATTATATAACATAGATTAAAAAAAATATTTTTCTTACATAATTATACATTTAATTATATGCACTCAGCTCTAGGAAAAGTGCCTTTTAGAACCTCACTGGCCTCAGAACTGTCTGAAATAGTTCAGAAGAACCCTTCTGTCACACCACAGTTCCTTCCACTGGGAAGTGTTTGGGAAACCACTGGAGTGTAGCACTCAGTGTTCTGGTTGACCAGGTGGTCATTGGTCAAATGCTGGATCTTGGAGGTCTTTTTCAGGCTAAATGACTCTGTGATTCTGAAATAACCATTTTTAAAGTACTTTGTGTAATCTCTGTTTTCTACAAGACACATAATCCTCCAGAACTGATGCCTTGTGCAGGCTGCCCTAGAGCAGAGGCTGGGCAGAGCTAAAGAATAAAGCAGGGATTTATTCAAAGGGTCTCCTCCATGGATGCACCTTGGGCAGCCCCAGAGCCCAGCCAGGGCTGCACCCAAGATGAACCAAAATGGCCCCAAAATGCACGGCCGGGCACGGGGTCTGTCCC
>JAWWEY010000001.1:112794587-112822334 GCA_035582745.1 Loriotus luctuosus
TCCTGGGCTCTGTGCCAGGGTCTCTGAGCCCCCTGGCAGGGGTCTTGGCTGCTCAGGACAGCCAGAGGGGTGTCCTGAGTTCTGACACAGGGCTTCCACACTTTCTTTTTCAACACAATCTTCATTTCTCTCTTGGGGGTTAGGTGTCTTGGTTAGAAACTGCTAAAGTAATTGTTACTGCCATCAGCCAAGGATCTTTCTGTCAGCACATACAGGGAACGTGGGATTGGTTTGAGACCATTCCCAGTGTGAGGGATCTGCTGCTTTGTAGGGAAGACTCTGCATTCCCAGTGAAGGTGCTTTCATTTTCCCAATGAAAAGGGTTCTCAAGGTTGATGGTGTTGAAGGGGAAATGTGTTTAATAAATATCAGTACAGAGTATCAGCATTTTCCCAAGGGATGGAACAAGACTGGGGGGGGGTTTAAACTGAAGGAGGGCAGGGTTAGGTTAGATTAGATTAGGGAGGAATTCTTGATTCTTGAGGGTGGTGAGGCATTGGGACATGTTGTCCACATGTTGCCCTATGCCTGGAAATGTCCAAGGGCAGCTTGGACAGGACTTGGAGGAGCCTGGGATGGTGGAAGGAGTCCATGCTTGTGGCAGGGCATGGAACAAGATGATCTTTGAGGCCTCTTCCAACCCAAACCATTCTATGACTCTATAACTTAACTGTCTAATGCATAGGGGACACAGTCACTGCATTGCTGGTAGCAATTTATACTTAGGTTGAATATTAAATTTTTTTATAAGTTACAATAATTACTCTATTTTAAGCTACTGGGTTTTTTTTAAGTTAATTTAAATAATTACCTTAAGTCACAATAAGTACTCTTAGTTGTTTTCTCTCATAAAGGAGCAAACAAATTATTTTTTTAAGCCTGGGGTAATTTTGATGCATTTGGTCTGGTTTTCTCTCTATCCTTTCACTTCCTTCTGAGTAGAATCAGTTTCTTGCAGCTTGAATAATTTTTAATTGGGTACTGAGACTGTCATATAAATTATAAAACTTTCTGCTAAGGCCTGCACAATAATGACTTGCTCACTCCAATCTCCAGATAGGAAAGGAATGTTTAATATTAGAATTACAAATACAGTTACAACTCAAACAAAGCCTTGGAGGAATTCTGCTGATACTGTTTGGAAATGCTGTAGATTAGTCCTTTATAAATTAAGCTGTTATCTGCCAAACCAAAATGGAATGATTTATTTAGAATTCATGTCCATCATGTCTGATTTTACAAAGGCTGATGCTGCAGCACAACCACTGAACTTGGAGCTGTCCTATGACTGGCACCCTCCAGTTTGGATCACAGACACGGCTCTCCGAAGGTCCCCCTTTGTCCCTCAGATGGGGGATGAGGTAGGAACAAGGATTAACATCTTCCAGTGCTTGTGATTGTTATAATTGCTGAATTCAGGAAAACATTCACTGTTTGGGCTGGTTGGGGTGTTTTTTAGGTGATATATTTCCGACAAGGGCACGAAGCTTACATTGAAGCAGTGAGGAGAAATAACATTTATGAACTGAATCCACACAAGGAGCCTTGGAGAAAAGTGGTGCTTAGGGTAGGTCTGCACTGAAGGTTCTGTGGGTTTGTAACAGAGCCTGTGACTGAAGAGTTTTGTTATTCTGTTTGCAAAACGTGGATTTGGGAGATTACTAATGTTTCCCTATGGGGAAAGTGTGTGCAATTATCAGATTGTCTTCAGAATTTTCTGTGGGAAGCCAAATGAAAGACCTGTGTTAAAATCCTCAGGCTGACAGACTGTCTTCCATTGATATCTCAAATCTCATTTCAGTATTTTGCATGTGTGTACAGTTGGTTAATTCATGTTAAACTAACAGTTCTGTGCATGATCTCTAAGACAAAACTTGCTGAAGCTGTTTGTTGTTACCTGTAGGATCAGGAATTGGTAAAAATTGTTGGAATTAGATATGAAGTTGGTCCTCCCACGTTGTGTTGCCTCAAACTTGCCTTTATCGATCATGCCACTGGGAAACACACAGACAAATCATTTTCCATCAGGTATGTGCAGTTTTAGTTCCCTGGAAAGTGTTCAAGAATATGTTTCTCTTCTTTTTAAAGCCCTGAGGCACACTTGAGTGATGATTTTTTCTATCCAGATACCACGACATGCCCGATGTCATCGACTTCCTCATCTTACGTCAGTTCTACGACGAAGCCCGGCAGAGGAACTGGCAGGCCTGTAAGTGTTTGCTGAGTGCTGGACTGAACAGTTTAGAAATCACAAATGTGTCCTTGGCTAATTGCTGCATGTGCTCTTTGTAGGGTCAAGAGTCAGAAGTTTGAGCCTTGGAGGGACTGCAGTAGATGTAAATACAGTCACCAAAACACATATCCAGACTGTTCTGTTCCCTTTTTTATTTTAAATCTAAATAACAGACTTACCTGTCAGTGAGTCTAGAACTTTAATTATGGAGAGGAATCAAGCAGTACATTTATCAAAAGTTTTTCTGATTGCCTGTGGCAGCCACAGAGTTAAATGCTGCTCTCAGCAGAATGTCTGTGTTTGCTGCAGCCGACAGGTTCCGCTCCATTATTGACGATGCCTGGTGGTTTGGGACAGTGCTGGGTCAGGAACCTTACCAGCCTCAGTATCCAGACAGTCACTTCCAGTGCTACAGTGTCAAGTGAGTACACAAAGATTTGATTTCCAATGTTATTAGAGTGCCTTTGCTCTCACACAACTGCCTCATTGCTATGGGAATGTATAAATTGTTCACTTCAATGATTTTATTCCTGGTATTGTCACTTTTTAATGGTTTTAAGTTGCTGCTGTAGCACAGTGTGGCTATGTAATAGCTTGTGGCAGCTTGTTAATGAGTAGTGATATGGTAAAAGCAGTTGTTGACCTCTTCACATTTCCTGTACTGAGTAATTGTGTGTCCCTTCCACAAAGCAAGCAATGCAGTTTTCTGTGAACGTTAATTATTGGTCTGCACTGATAGTTGGTTTGGGGATGCTGCATCTCCTCTGTGGCTGCTGACATCAAGGTCCTTAATGTCTCAAGTCCTCACATTTTGTCTTTAACATTGTGCACCCTTTTTCATATTAACAGACAGGCCTTCCCACAAAGGAGGGGAAGGGTAAACAAAGATGTCTCTGGACTTCAGTGTTCAGACTCAGGATATTGACCTTGTCCTGCCCTGTCCAAACTGTCTGGAATTCACAGAATGGTTTGGGTTGGAAGGGACCTTAAGGATAGTCTTGTCCCTTGCCATAGGCAGGGACACCTTCTGCTATCCCAGGTTGCTCAGAGCTCCAAACAGCCTGGCCTGGGACACTTCAGGGATGAGGTAGCCACAACTGTGGGCAACTTGTGTCAGGGCCTCACCACCCTCAGAGTCAAGAATTCCTTTGTAGTACCTAATCTAACCCTTCCCTCCTACAGGTTAAGGCCATTCCCCCTTGTCCTTCATTCCATTGTGAAGGTCCCCCTCCAGCCTTCTTGTCACCTCCATCAGGCACTGAAAGGATAATTCTGGGATTTTGATTGGTTTGGTTTCTCCCAGCAAGGGAGGACTGTAAGGAGAATAAACAGTGAATGTTCAATATTCCTATTTCCATCATGCCCAGAGATAATTCCCACGTCTTGGACAGTACATTTAACAGTCACACTTTCATTGTTGGAGGACTTCTTAATTGCTTTTTCACTCAAAGGTTTTTGAATCTGTTGCTCACCACAAAGAAGGGAAATTTTATAGCTAACAGACAATCAAGTGACACTGCCAAGGCTGTGTTACATGTTTTGGTTCCTTGTCTCATCTACTTGTCTTCTTTCTCAATGATTTTCCTTGGTGGGAAGGTTGAAGTAACCCCCAGACTGAAATTTTTGGCTGTTACCTTCCCTTCCATGTTCCATCCATTCCATGTGTTTGGTTGTGTGCCACAGATGTTCCTTAGGAGCAAGTTCAGGTGGGCTTTGGATTTTTCTTGGCCAATTCCAAATCAACTTTCCAGTCATGAGCAAAAGCCTGGTGCCAATTTCCTGAGCTCCTTTCTCCTGTGAGACCTAAAGGATATTTCAATATTTTAATGTATCAGCCTTTAACAGAAGAATCTAGAGCTGCTTTGAGGGAAGGAATACTGTGTTCCTTAAGATCCTTTTCCAAAAGGACTTTATTCTATCTGGCTCTTCTAGAGCAGAATCCTAGGATATGTCTGTGAAAATATCTGGAGTGTTTGGAAGCTGTATTTAGATTTTGTGACTTGTCTGGGTCTGTTGCTTTTTTTGCCACACTTACTTCAGTTTATCACTGTTACTGTTGTATGGAAAATAAATGAAGATAATTTTAATTTTTTTTGTTATTTAGATGGCAAGACAATAATAGGTGTTTGTGTAGAAACAGCTTGATTTATTATGAAATTGCATTACCTGGATGAGTGGAACTTAAGCAGAACTAAGTGGGGCTTAAGCTGTACTAAATTCTTGATAAAGTCTTACATGCAAAATGATGAATTAATATATCAATTTGTGAATATCCACAACTTGTGAAGCATTGTACAGTAACTGGGGAGGAGAACTGAGCAGATCAACCTTTAGGACTCTTAATTCATAAAAACCCAACAGGCTGAATGATCCAAGTTTTCCAAGGCATTGGGAAATCCAAAGCAATGGAGAGCTACTCCTGCCAGAGCAGGGATTTAATTACAAAATATTCTGAGCATGATCATTGCAGTTTCCAGTTGGTTTGAAATAAATGCACAGGAGGCATTAGACCAAATATCTGAGTTTATTAATGCATCAGAAGTAGACCTAGGAATTTGGAGAGCTCTGACAGGAAACTGCTGGCAAAGCTCTGGAAGGAGATTGGTGAAGTGCAGTCTGATCTATTGATTTCTGGGATGTGCTTGTAATAAAAAAGAAAAAAGGGAGAGAAAGTATTAACCCAGCTGTAGGAAAGATCCAGCACTCCATCTGTACAGGGTGGTTCTGCCTGTGTGCATCACTGAGGTGTGAGGCTGATCCAGTCAGACATTGCTTACCTTGGAAATAGCAAAATTCATTGGTCTTTTTTGTATTTTTAAAAACATGTAAAAATCTGCCCAAATGTGGTGGGATTTGGAAAGATCTCAGAATGATCACACACCTCGTAGTTCAGTATCAGGATATCCAGATCTATCAAGAGCACCTGTGTTGCTTTTGCTTTGTCTTGGACCTTAATTAACTGCAGTTTCTTCATTTTATATTTATTATTTTCTTTGTTTTAATGTCCTCTGCCTCATAAATGGAAGTCCTAACATGAAATGTCTCACTTCCTGTTCTTCCTTCATCCATGGACTTGCACAACTCCTGTTGTGATCATCAAAAAAAATCTCTTGTGTTTTTTCTTGAATCTTCCCCTTGATGTTACCTCACTTTTCCAAATGTGCAGCTTATTTTTCTTCATCTTCTTGATACAGGCTTTGTAAAATTGATTTATGTATTGGGTAAGTTGCATACAGCCAAAATCAGGGGCAAAATTTTAACCTGAAATTGATTATGAGGAATGTTTCCCTTCTTGCTGTTTGCAAACCAATGCCTTTGTTTCTGTACCTGTTTATACAGTGTATTTGTCAATACTTACAGATAGCTGTAATTTAAATACAATGCTTATAGCTAAGATTTAAATATGCTTGGAGTCAAAGTAACTTTAAATTATTATTGTATTTTGTTTACTTGGTGAATCAGATGGGACAATGGTGAAATTGAAAAGCTGAGCCCGTGGGACATGGAACCAGTTCCTGATAATGGTAGGTAAAAAACCTTTAATAAAACAGCTTAATGTGCTTCTCCCTCTTTCCAGCTCCTTTGTTTCATGCAGGTGATTCCTGTCTTAAAGACAATCTTGATTCAGAATTAGTGAAATAATTTAAATATTTAAATAATAACCTATATTTTTTTCCTTTTTCATCTTCAGAGCAATTTTTTAGAAAGTAATTTAAATGTGTAGCACTGACTTAGAGAACCTGCTACTTCCAAATGGCAGCTTTCAAAAAACATCTCAGGTTTCAAAATATGAATTTGTTGTAGTTACTATAGTAAAAGGGGGTGTAAGAAGACAATAAATAAAATAATTTCCAGTCAGCAAACCCTTACTGCACATAGTTTAAAACCAACAATTTATGAAGTTTGCTGGTCAAATCCAGATTATCTGTAAATAAAAGAGTGGAATTTGTGGTTTGTCTTAATATTTCACTTTTCCAGTACTTGTCAGTACCAGCTGGGAGGGGGGAGGAACGTTTGGGAGATACTGAGGAAGTAGTTACTGAATAAGATGTCAAAAAGGTAATAAACTTAATTCAAAACTGCAGAAAAACAGAATTTAAAACATTTTGCTGTTTGTATCCATTTTGTTTTTTTTTCCCACAGCCTTAGCATTATGCTCTATTTCAAGGCAAGAATTTTTTTGTCAGTTGCTAGCACACAATTATTTAATAACTATGAGTGCTCAACAGTTTATCTTATTCTCACTCCTTCTCCAATTTGCTGTCTGTAGTTGATCAGCCTGAGGAATTAGGAGCAAGTGTCTCTGTGACTTTGGAGGAGGTGGAGAAGCTCCTGTACAAACCCCAGGAGGGGGAGTGGGGGATGAAGTCCCGGGATGAGGCCTGTGAACGGATTATCCGTGGCATTGATCAGCTCATGACTCTTGGTAAGTGTGAGCTGAGCTTCAGGTGCTTTTCTCCTCATGGTACATTTATAGACAGCCTGGAATATCCATGGCATCCTGTAAAAATTCCTTGTCTTGAAGGACTTTAATGAGAAAATGTTTTTGTTTGCAGATCTTAGTGTTTGTACTGAGATCTTTATGATTTTGTACATCATTGCTTTTATAACATCCATCTCATTTGTCATGGACGTGCAGGCTTTGAAATAAAATCCCAGAATGGCTTGGGTTGGGAGGGACCTGAAAACCAGTCCAGTTCCTGCCATGGGCAGGAATATTAATCTCTCTTTGATTTTTCTTCTTTTATTTTTATTCTTTTCAATATGCTTATTCAGCTCCAAATCTGAAGCCACATCTTGATATAAAACAGTTTTCTAGGTCATTATCCTCAGAAATGGCATCAGAAATGGGATATGTGGAGTGCTGGCATATTGCAGAAATCAAGGATGATCCTAGGAATCAACAGGAAGAGCATCATGGACTTTGCTGAATCCAAAAGTGCCCTCATAGTGCTTTATAACTCTGGCAGTGTGTTGTGCCACGAGGGAACAAAATGAAAATGTTACCAAGGCTTTCCCTCACAAAGGTTTATTGGTTCACTGGGAGGTGATCAAAAGGAGAAGGAAGAAAAAGCGAAAACACAAAACTTCCTGCACTAAAAAGAGAATCCAAGGCAGGAGAGTTGTAGAATCATAGAATGGATTGAGTTGGAAGGAATCTTAAAAATCATCCCATGGCAGGGGCACCTTCCACTGTCCCAGGGACACCTTCCACTGTCCCAGGGACACCTTCCACTGTCCCAGGCTGCTCCATGCTCCTTGAACACTGCCAGGGATCCAGGGGCAGCCCCAGCTGTTCTGGGAATTCCATCCCAGCCCCTGCCCACCCTGCCAGGGAACAATTCCTCATTCCCAAGATCCCATCCATCCCTGCTCTCTGTCAGTTCTAAACCATTCCCTCTGTCTTGTCCCTCCATCCCCTGGAAATTGTCTCTTTCCTATCAGCTCCTTCAGGCACTGGAAGGCCAACAATGAAGTCAAACAGTTCAATGTTGCTGTTCTTGCTGTTTTTCACCAGACATCTCAGCAGCTTTTGCTGGCCCTGTGGACCTGTGCACGTACCCCAAGTACTGCACGGTGGTCGCGTACCCCACGGACCTGAACACCATCCGCACGCGCCTGGCCAACCGCTTCTACAGGTCAGTGCTGCAGAGCACAGCAAACCCTGCCATCCCTGCTCTGAGAAATTCACCATGTGAAGCCACCAAATAGTAAAAAAACTCCCTGAAGTTACTTTAAATTCAGATTTTAATTGCTGTCCTTGAGTTACTTCGAACGTGAAGCAGGTTAAGCTGTTGCTATATTCAGAAATGAGCTTAAACACAAGAGGTGAAATGTTAAATATGAACAGCAGCATTTTAAATGATGAAAACTTACACTCTTCCCTCTATCTCTTCTGTAATGATGACAGAGCTCTGGTTTGATGGGTGTGCTGGTCAGCCATAGCTTGAAAATAAATTTAAGTATATTCTTCATCTGGACACTCATTCAATGTGTCTGTAAATACAGTGAAGAGGCATTAATAGTGGTTTTCCTCCTGTATGAGATGGAAAAAATGTTTTGGGAAATAATTGGAAAATTCTGTAGGTGAAGAACTGCAGACTTGGGGTATCTCTGCTTCACAGGTATAAAGAAATGGGAAAATGAGTTACAAAAATGAAATTACAGGTTTGTGGCAGCTTGTTTCTATCAAGTTATAATTTCAATTTGTAGCAGTTTCTCAAATCTTATTTTTAAGATATTAAATCTGTCATTTTACAGGAGGCACTGCTTTCAGTGATCAGTTGGCCTCAGAGCAAGGTCTTTAAGGGAAAACAGAAAGAAACATCATAGCTGGGGTTCTTTAAAAATGCAATTAGACTAAGCTCTTGTCACTCCTTTTTAATTGTTTGTGCTTTGAATTTATTAATTAAAACTTCCTCAGATATGATTCAACTTGTGTTCCATTTCTCAGGGCTTTGTAACAAGCAGCTTCTGATATTTCCAGAAGAAATGTGATCATTTAGACTAGTGATTAAATTATACTATTTCCCCTCCTTTTGAATAAGTCAAATGTAAGCTTTTTAAAAATGGTTGTGTTTTTAAAGATTCCAGGAAATCCATAGTCCTTGGGATGATTTCAGTGATATTTTACACTTTAGGGATAACAAATGCTGGTGCTTGCTTGGCCAGCTGAATTAACTGAGTTTATGTCACAAACTGCCTAAAGATGGATTAGCAATAGTGAGTTGGGAAATGAGTGATGAAAGATGTGCATTGCTTGTTCTCCTTCCTTGGGTTTTCCATGTGAAGGAAAAGTTTGAGACTGCCCTAAAGGGAGATAAACCAGAGGATATCTAAATCTAATATGAAGAGAAAATTACAGAGATATAATTTTTGCTGGTTTTAAGCTTTTCTTTAGTATTAAAGGTGCAATATTTTCTAATCTGAAGGAGAATTTCAGCATTGGTTTGGGAAGTCAGATACATTGAAAGCAATGCCAGAACCTTCAATGAACCTGGGAGTGCTATTGCCAGAGCTGCAAAAAAAATCACCACCCAGCTTCTAAAGTTTATCAAGTAAGTGGCATTTTAATCTAAAGAATGCTTGAATCCTGGTGCTTTTGAACAGTGGAGAGTAAAAACAGCTCAGGATCCTTTGTGGTGAGCCCTGCTGTAAAGGAAGGACAGGTGTCTAATTCTGAGCGTTACCTTAAATACAGACATGTTTAGCTTAGAGGCATTTTACCTTTTTTCCTGGTGTTACAGTCCCAAAATGTCACTTGAGATTGAGTATGTTAAGTAACTCAGCCTGTAAAATTGACTTCTGTGCTGTCCTATGTAGAAGTTCCTGTTGAAGGTTGTCTGACTTAATTGAAAGGTTAAAATAAACTGAGAGGTTTATTTTGAAATGAGTGTGAGCAGCCTTCCTGCAGCTGGGCAGGCCCCTTTCAAATCCCTAATCCTGATTTTTATATTCCATTTAATACTCAGTTACTGTCTTCCCTTTAATATGGAGCACTTGGTTGTGCCTGAGTTTAATTTAGGAAACAACAGCAGCTCTGTTTTTGCTATTCCAGTAACACAGATTTAATTGCATTGCAGTGACCAGGACTGTACAAATATTTTTGAATTATGTAGCACAACAGATGATGAACAAGATTGTCATGATGCTGATCTGGTAAGTTGTGGGTTTTTTTTTGTGGAAAATTCCAGTAATTTATGGTGGTGAGAAAATACCAGCAACCTTCAAATATTGTTGGTAAAATTGCTGAGTTATTTACATAGCTCATACAAACATGGACTATATTAGGAATTTTTGTGAATGTTTTATATCACTTATTATCAGTGAATTGCATTGCTGGTAATATTTAGTGACTGAAGTTCAAAGTTTTTGAGTAACTTCTAATTGCAATTTCTGATGGTGGTTTTTCCTTTTCTCAAACCACTGAAGATTCCAGACTCCAGCTTTTGTCCTTATCTAGGATATTGCTTTCCAAGTCTCCCAGATGCTCTGTTGTATTTTTATGCTCATTTTTTGTCTTACTGAAAGAATTAAGAAAAAAAATTAATTTTACCACAGTTTCAAATCTAATGACACTTTTAGCCTCCATCACCTATTTTTTCCTACATCACTTTTAAGATAACTGATTTTATTTTGTGCAGGATGATGAAAAATGTGTTCCAAGAACATCATACAGAAGAAGAAAAGTGAGTTGGCCAATCTTTACCTTATAACCCAAATCAGGTTGAATTTTTTCTTGCTGTATTCCAGTAATACTTTTACTAACTTTTTTTTTCCCCCTCAAGGGACGGGGCTTAAAAAAAGGGAAAAACCTGAAAAGTGGCTATGATGAAAACTGTTGGAAGAAGCAGTGCATGGAATTGGTGAATTTAATTTTCCAATGTGAGGATTCTGAACCTTTCAGGCAGCCAGTTGATTTGGATCAATATCCTGTAAGTTGTACTTGATAACCTTAATAGATTCTTCTTTTCTTGCTCTCTTACTGTGCCTTGTAAAGGGATTATTTTAGAAAAATCTGTATTTTCTTAATTAAAATGAGTATCTTGAAGGTCTGAAATCTGTTTCCTGAACCTGAGCTATGAATTTGATTTTTTACCTCTCTTTTAGCTGTTCATGGTAATCTTACTACCACCTTCAGTCTCTTTTTTCCTCTAAAAACCCAACAAACTTAATCTAAAGGAAAAAAATCTACTTTACAGCAAATAATTTCTCCTGGTGACTCCATATTTTGAGTTTGAGTCTCACTTCAGGGTTTAAAAGCATCTTGAGGTTCTCTAAAAAAACAAGAATGGGAGAGAAAGAGAGATTCAGGTGTTTTGATGGGTTTGATTTGGGGTTTTTAGTGTGGTTGTTGTGTTTTGGGGCTTTTTGTTTTTGCTGTTTTTTTATACCAGATCTGTTGTTTTTCACAGTAAAATTCATGGGGTAATGAAAAGGAGATTTTAAATCAAACTGTCTCAGCAAAAGTGTTGCTTTCTTCTGTGGTGCTTCCCTTTCCACTGCTGCTGGGATAATTTGTGTAATTTTAGCTACTCCTAAATGACAAATAAAATTCAAAAGGTTTTTTTTTCCTTTATACTTTTACAGATTTTTTTTTTTTCATATGTTTTTTATAGGATTACAGACATATTATAGACACTCCAATGGATTTTGGTACAGTGAAGGAAACTCTGGAAGCTGGGAATTATGACACTCCAATGGAACTGTGCAAAGATATCAGACTGATATTCAGTAATGCAAAATCTTATACTCCAAACAAAAAGTCAAAGGTAGCTGTTACTGTCTGGGGGTTTGTGAATGTCTTCATGAAATAAATCTTATTTTGCAGTTTGTTTATCAGTACTTTTGATAAAGCTGCTGATTGGGTAGATAGTGGGGAGAAATAGGACAAAAATATTTAATATGTTCATTTTGTGTTTATTTGATGTTGCACAGGACTGCCTGTGCTTTTCCTATTGCTTTTTAATGGAGTTTTTAATATTTCAAATGTTAGTCTTGGATCAAAGACTCTTGTTTTTAATAGAAAGCACTTCCTTACCCAGATTTACAGTATGACCTTGAGATTGTCAGCACTGTTTGAAGAGAAAATCCGAAGAATTGTTTCAGATTTCAAGAATGGGCAAAAACAGAATGAGAAGCTAAAGAGAAACCAGAGGTACACGAGAAGATTTAATAATCAAAGCTCATTGCAGCAGCCCACCAAAATGCTCAGGTAATCAAATAATGAAGGTATAAAGATCTATCTCAGCTGACTGATACTCATATTGACTCTCACATTTAGTCTGTGAAGGGGGGAACAACTGATTTTTAAATGGTTTATAACCCCAGTGAAACTCTCTATAATTTTCATGCAGTAGGAAAAATATGTTAAAAAACAGGGGCTTTTTTATAGTAAAAAACTGAGAAATACCTGGAGACAGAAGAGTAGAAAAGGTTGGGTTTTTCTTGAATATTTGAATCAGAAAATCAATATTTAACTAAAATAATGAGGAATGAAATAAAGATTACTTGCTGAAAATCTGCATAAATTACATATTTTGTTACATACAGAATACAGTCAGTCCTGTGGAATTTCTAGAAATTGTCACTTGCTGTAGCATTCAGTTGGGTGCCAGATTTGCCTTTTCTCTTTTGAAGGCAACCAAGCTTTTGACACAATTGCTGTTTGACATCATTAACCCCTGTTCCTAATTTTTATGTGGGACAAAATACAAAAGCTAAATGTGATCAATTACTGAAACTGAGCTTTTCCCTTCTGCTGCTGTCCAGTCTTCATTCTCTGGCAGGGAAAGGGCAAGAGTAACAGTTTTAATTTTTAAAAAAAATCTAATTTCAGGGGATTACTTTTATACTTTAAAATAACCACCCACCAGGATAGGCAGAAATTGTCTTTTGAATCTCATTTGTGCTCAAATCTGGAGAATTGTGTGCGACTGTTCAGGGGGGCACAGCAGAAGTGAGGTTTGGGATAACAGAAATTACACACCTTGTGCACCTGGATGAATGTCTGAAAACCTGCACTGTAAGGAAAAAATTGACTAAAAAGCAGTTCTATAGGTGAAAATAATGGACTGAGCAGGATGGCAGGTAGCACTCAGGCATGTGGAGGTAAGGAAGGGTCAAATTCGTGAAGTGTTCTTTATTTTAAACAGTGAATTGTAAGGTTCCACCTTCTGTGTGTTGGGAACTCAGTTTATTTGGAATAATAATGATTTACCTGGATAACATTTAGTTGGAGGCTCATGTGCACCTAACCAGTGCTGGGAATCCAGCAGGAATTGAGGCTGCTGCTGCTGCAGTGAAAATGAGAGAACATTAATTGTCCAGAGGACATCCACCACTAAATTCTGTTTCTCAGAGCAGACAAAGTTTGTCTCCTCTTGTATGACTGCCCTAGGAGTGCAGACTGTTACTTAATGAAAGTAAATGTTCTTAATGTTTAGTAAATGTTTATGTTTATCCTTTCCAGAGGTAAAACTGTCCCACATCATATTAGCTCATAAAACCCTCCCAGAAATAAAAAAGCAAATTAAAGGTTGTTAAAATACATCATTGCCTTCTCTCTCCTACTTTCACTCTCTCTAGAAATCTGAAGCAGAAACCACTCAAGTCTCAGGCCAAACTTGAATCTGAGCAGGAAGATGCTTTTCCTCAGCCTACCTCAAGCAGAGCTGCCTGTGTCACAAGCCATAAACCCAACCCTGGCTCCTACCAGCAGAGCTCCTCGGGAGAATCCTCAGATTCTGCCTGCCTGGCAACCTTTGAGAGGAATGGGAAGGCCAGATCCACACCACTGACTAATTGTTCTGCTTTATCATCAGGTGAGGATTTAGAATTGCTGCAATTTGCGCTCTCAGTTGTTAAATGAGCTTTGTGTTTTTAACGTGGAATTTTTTTCCACAAGGTTTAGGGGTTTTGTGCAGTGCACGATTTTGTTTTACTGGATTTTGGACATTTAGATTATTTACAGTGAATGTTATAGAAATGTTTGTGTACTTCATATCATTTTTTACTTTGAAATAGTGTAGAATACGGTCAATTTACTTTTATTAATGAAGAAATTTGTCAACAAGAAAACATAGAGTGATAATTGATACTATATAAAATACATGTTGTATGTCCATATATGTATATATACATTATATAAAACTTCTTATAGAGTATTTGATAATTGCTACTACATAAAATACAAGTTGTATGCCCATATATGTATATTTATATTATATAAAACTTCTTGTAGAGTATTTGGTAATTGATACTATATAAAATACAGGTTGTATGCCCATATATGTATATATATGTTATATAAAACTTCTTATCCACAATTAGCAAGTGACAGAAGTTCCCTGAGATGTTAAAGCTTTCTCTTTTACTCTACACCTCACCTTGAAAAAAATTCAGCTTATTTCAAAGAATAAGAATGCAAGTTCTGGTAAAATCTATTAGAAAATGTTCTGTGTTTTGTGGTTTTTTTTTAACGTGCTTTTCACTTAAATCTGGTGTTTGAAAAGAGCTGTTTCATTTTAATTGAAGCTTAAATACAGGTTAAAGAAGCTTCCTGTCACTGAACACTGTATAAATATGGATTTTGTTACCAGTTTGATCCCTGTAAGACATTCAGGCATGAGAATGCATTTTAAGATAATGTGAGAAAACTGAAGATTCCAGGATCAGCAAAATGTAACTCTTAACTGGAAGCTGTTTAGAATTCTAACTGCCAATTGCTTAATTGCTTTTTTTTTTAACAGAGAGTGAAGTAGAAGGTTCTGGAGTTTCTTCATCTTCTTCCTCTTCATCTTCATCCTCCTCAAGCAGCTCAGAAGACAGCAAAGGCTGTGCTGGGGCTCCTGTGTCCTCCCCTCCCCTGCACAACGGGGTGTGCAGGAGGAACAGCAACCGCAGGCTGACTCGGAACCGAGCTGCTCAGAGGAAACAGACAGGTGGGGTGCCAGGAGTGTCTTGTGAACAGCAAGAAAAGTCCACATTTTTATATTTATATTTATAAAAATATCTGAGTGGAGTTAGTATTTTTTTAATCGTTGCATGTGTAAGATACTCTTTTTTTTATTGGTGTGTGACTGTGTTCACAGGGGTCTGAGGATGAGGGAAGAGACGAGGATCTGACTCCATGTTTCAGAAGGCTGATTTATTATTTTATGATATATATTATATTAAAACAATAAAAAAAGAATAGAAGAAAGGATTTCATCAGAAGGCTAGCTAAGAATAGAAAAAAAAGGAATGAATAAGAAAGGCTCATGTCTCAGACAGAGTCCAAGCCAGCTGACTGTGATTGGCCATTAATTAGAAACAACCACAGGAGAACAATCACAGATGCACCTGTTGCATCCCACAGCAGCAGATAACCAAGTGGTTACATTTTGTTCCTGAGGCCTCTCAGCTTCTCAGGAGAAAAAATCCTAAGGGAAGGATTTTTCAGAAAATATGGCTACACTGGTGCTAATTCTGAAGCTCTCATATACTACATTCAACTTTTTAAAATAGTTTTTTCATGACTAGGGAAAGAGGGCAAAAACACAGAGCTTGGTGAGAGGGAATGACTTGCAACATATCTTAAGAAAAAACAAAACCAGAATGTGCAACTACATGAATCTGAAATTTATGACAGCAAAAGCACCTGACTGTCACTAGGGCTTATATTTCATGCATGTCTGTGGGTTGAACCTGCCCCAGTTTTGCCAAGGTTTCAAAGCTGCTGTTCCATATTTAAGGTATTAATCCCTGCTTTCCTTTACAGGAACACTTCTGCAGGAGAACGGGAATACCAGGAAAACAGTCAGGAAAAAGTTATATGGAAGTGACTCTGAAAATACTTCAGCAATGACATCTGAGTCCCTCAGCAACAGCAAGGGCAGGCACAGGAAAACCCCACGCAGGAGTGCTGCTGTGGCTGCCAACAAACTGAGGCTGATGAGTGATGTGGAGGAAGAGGTGTCGAGCTCGGAGAGCATCGGGATCTGCAGGAACAGGAAGCTGCCGCACCGCAACGCCTCGGCCGCCGCCAGGAGAATGCTGCTGGAGGGATCAGAGGATGAGGCAGGCCTGAAGTCTGAGAGTGACAAAGAAATAGAAGAGCAGCTCACCAAGAGGAAAACTCTTTCTCAGCCTGGCTGCTCTGCTCCACGAAGGAAATTTGTCAGCGAATCTGAGAATGGAAGTTCGGATTCTGAGCCTGACGCGCAGAGCAAGCAGAAGAGCTGGCAGAGCAACGGGCACAAACAGCTCCGGGGCCCTGTGTGCTCTGTGTCTCCCAAAGTGAAAAGTCCCACCTTAGACTTTTCAGAGGAGGACTCCAAAAGCCATAATTCTGAGGATGGGGGCAGCCAAAAGGTTTCTGAGCAGTCAACACCTGCACATCACAAGCCTGCAGTGAGCAATTCTGAGGATGAGGCGGGCTCTGAGTCGGACAGGTGGAATGGCAGGAAAGCCTCTGGGCTGCAGCTGTCTCCTCCTTTAAAAAAAGCAAAAGTCTTGAGTGATTTAGAGGACACAGCAGAATCTGAAGCAGAAGGCAGAGAGGAGGAGAAGAATTTTGTGTGGGAGAGCTTGGTGCCCACTAGGATTGTGAGGAGTTCCAAATCTGGAGCTGCCTCCGGCTTCCATCGCTCTTCTGATTCGGACTCGGAGAGTGATTCCAATAACAGCAATTACTGTGAAACTTCTGCAAAAGCAAAGATGAGGAAGAGGAAAGGAAAAACAAAAACAGTTAGAAAAGGTAACATTTTTAAAGTTAATTTCTCTATTACTTTTTACTAAGATAACACAGGAAATCTCCAGGAGAGCAGAGTGTTCTCTCTGTCCAGCTCCTTGTTTTGAGGATAACCAAACCCTCTGGTCTGCAGTTCTGTTACCTTGCCTTAATTTCCTGTTGAGATTCTCTGTGCTACAGCAGATTTACAACTGTTAGTTTCAGTTTGAAGTAACTTTATTGATAGTTTTCCAAAATGAATTTGATGGAAAGGTGGTTAAATTATTCTCACATTCATGGTGTGCACCAGAACCTGAAACTTGATTTGACTTTGAGATTTTGTCAGTGGTGTGTAGAGTCCTTAACACAGACAGGCACTTGGCACAAGTAAGATTTATATTACACTTGTTTTAGAAAGTGAAATTATTTTAATTTTGTGTTTTATTCTTTAATTTTATCTGTCACTCAGACCTTTGTGTGGTGACTGGTCATGATTTATGGAGTTGGTTTGGTTTGGGTTTTTTTTTAACTTATGAGAATGATGCTGATGTTTATTAAATCAGGTCATATGCATTGTGCCTTCATATAATCAGGGAATTTGTCCTGATTTGGAATTTGAAAGACTATTCAGAGGTTGGTGTTTGGTGCAATCCCTCCAATCCTGTCAATGTACTTTTGGAATCTTAAGAAAATTATTGGTTTTTTAATTAATTACTGTATCTGGTCAGATGACTCTGTATTGACAGTTTTCCACAAGGAATATTTATTTGTTCTGTCCCAAGATCTCATATTTAATACATTTATAGGGGCATACTTGTAAAGTTCCTATTTTTCAAATAAATATGTATTTTACATATATATATATATCTGTAACTATATATGTGTATATACATTGCTCAATTAGCCAGCTAAACTATTTATGTGGAAGCTTTGGTTTGGTTATTTTTAATATATATATAAAATATAAATAACACATAATCTATTTTGATGTGTAAAACAGTCTGTATGTAGTTCTGTAATGTATATTATTTTATATATAATACAGGTGTGTAGTGTTTAGCATGGAATTTTATGTATCAGAAAAGATTGAAAGCAGAGTTTTCAGATAAATGGTGCCAATACCTTGTGGGCTGTAGTGCCCCCTGCAGCTGAGCTGGTTGGAGCTCAGGCTGGACTTTCCTGCCCAATATTCTGGGTTTGGAGTTTGGTCTGAGCTCCAGGACACCCTGATCAACCAAACTTTCACATCTTTGTGGCTTTTAAAAGCTCTTCCAGTTTCTGGGGCTACTTGGTTTAATGCTCCCTCCTTCTGCCTCTGCCAACTGCTTTTAGCTTTGCATTTTTTATTTCTGGATGTTCGGGGGGAATTTAAATACATTTTATTATAGATTTGTTCCAAATTTAAGATCTTGTATACAAAGTACAATTTTAATATTCTGGTAGTGTTGCAGGAAGGCTGGACTTCTTTATTCTTTAGCTTTGTGTTCCAGCTACTTATTAATATTGGAGGACAGTGTATAATATAAGATCTAACTCTTCTTTTTAGTCTGTGGATTAATTCAGCTTTCATACAGCATTTTGCAGTGTGCAGCAGAAATGTGTTGTGCTTTGGCTATAAAATACAGCTACTACAACTATTCATATTCATATTCATGTATCATTTCTGGAAGCTCTTAACAAAGAAAGGAAATTAATTATCCTTTGAAAATGTAAAAATAGGAATATACTGGAGTAATACATAAAAGGATCTACATTTAAATAAGGACCAGATTTTGTTTATGAAGAGATTGTTAATATTGGTACTCGAGCTAGACATTTGAATTTATGCTTCATAATTTTTCCCTCTGTTTATATATATATATTTTTAATTCATATGTATGAATTGTCTTATTTTGACAGGAAACACTGATCTTCATAGTATATTATTTACACATGGAATATTTGTTTTAAAACAACATAAGCGTTATATTCTGTATTCATTTAAAAAACAGTGAATAGAAGATTCACTGTTAGCAGCAAACTGAGTGTTAAAGTCACTAAGGAGCTGAAGGGTTTCAATGTTTTCCACCTGAAACCATCTAAAATTGAAATGTGAAATCCACATGAAATTTGCATCCACGTGAAATATTATAGTTTCTTTTTTAGGATAAAAGGTCTAAAATATGTAATTAACATTGCAACTTTTATTCTAGTAAGAAAAATACAGCTTTTAATGATACAAGTGTTACTAATATGACAGCATTTGTTTGGTAAGTGAGGGAATTTGTAATTTTTGAGTTAATTAACAGGGTGATGCTAAAGAAAGCTCTTTAGAGACCATGAAAAGTTTTAAAAGTGACAATCTCAAGAGTTAAAAGTATCCCTGGGATACTGCTGGTATTTTTAGTAAAGAATTGAGATAAATTGCACTTAACAGCTGAAATCAAAATAAAATTCAATATTTGTGTATTTCATTATAAGTGGCAGCATTTGGCCATAATAAACTAATAATTTCAGGAATGTAAGACATTAAAAAGAACTTTTCCATCTTCCTTTTGTAGAACAAACATCAGAGGAGGCCAGCCAGAGTGCCAAAGTGCTGCGGAGCAGGACGTGCATCATCAACTACAAGAAACACATCAGGGTGTGCAGCGTGGGGGAGAAGAAGAACCCACGCAGGTGTGCCACGCTGGCAGCCAGCAAGATCAAGATCATGAGCGATGCAAAGGAGGAATTATCCAGCTCAGAAAGTGTTTACCCAGCCAGGAAGAACCGCAAGCAGCTCCAGGGCAGCGTGTCCTCAGCCTGCAGGAAGAAGCTGTTCAACAGCTCAGAGGTGGAGGCTTGTTCCAATTCCCAAAATGAGAGTGAGCAGGTTTCTGGCAGAAAAAAACCTTCCTGCTCTGAATCTTCTGTTTCTAAAAGGAAATATATTATTGAGTCTGAGCATGAAAGGACTGACTCGGAGACAGAGACTCAGAAGCAGAGTGATAACCACGTGCAGCCACACAAACCCCTCTGTGCTGCAGCTCTGAATAATTTTGACTACGACTCCTCGGAGGAGAATTCCACAAACCACAGGGTAGAAAATGGGGGAAACTGGGGAATTTCTAGGCAGGCAGCTTCAGCCCACAACCATTGTACGAGTAACTCTGAAGAGGAGGTAGATTCTGACTTAGCTAAACTTGAAACTAAAAATACCAGAGTAGCAGCAAATAAAAAACCCAGAGCTTCTTTCAAGAGATTAAAACGGGTGGATGACTTCAAGGAAACAGAATCTGAAATGGGGGGGAAAAGAGAGGAGAAAAGCTCTGTCTCTGAGGATGTGGAAGCACCTGGGACTGCAGGAAGCTCCAAAACCAACTTCCCCTCTTTCTCCTCGAACTCTGGAACCGACACCACCATCTGCAGCGACGCCACGGAAACCAGGAAGCGCAAGAGGAAATGCAAACCCGGCAGGAAAGAAACCCTGAACCACGACTCGCTGAAGCCTTGCAGGAGGAGGCCGCAGCGCAGGAAGCGGCGGAAAGGCAGCCAGGAGCAGGACTCGGAGGAGCTGGAGTTCAGCCAGGGCCGGCGGCAGCGGCGCTCCAAGATCCGCACGCGCAACGGCGGCCGGCGCACCGTGCGCTACCACGACGACGACGACGACAGAGCCCTCGAGGAGGCCGCCTGCGAAACATAACCTTAACTAAAGGATAGCCAGCCCATCTCTTTTTTCTTTTTTCCTGGTTATTTTTTTCTTTTTTTTTTTTTTCTTTTTTTTTTTTTAATGGAAATAGCACTAGAACTCGTGATGGGTGCTGGCTCTTCTTTGTCCTACATTTCAGGGAATATATTTATATTTTTCTATGAAAAAGTTATGAATGTGATTAGATGATGACTTTCTCCTTTTTCATATTTTGACTTGCACTTGCCTGCCCATGTAGCAGCATTTAGCACAGATGCCAAAATGTGCCTCATTATAGGGGCAATTTTTTTGTCTTTACTGGTATTTTATTACATATAAACAAGAGTTAAAAAAATGTTAAAACACTGCAAACAGGTTAATAGCAGTATGTCGAGTATTATTGTTATGGGTGCTGCAATGAA
This sequence comes from Loriotus luctuosus, assembly GCA_035582745.1. Classification (NCBI taxonomy): domain Eukaryota; kingdom Metazoa; phylum Chordata; class Aves; order Passeriformes; family Thraupidae; genus Loriotus; species Loriotus luctuosus. The sequence goes on from JAWWEY010000001.1 coordinate 112,815,104, forward strand.
ATACTACCTAGGTCATGCAACATTCAAGAACAGATTTCAAACATCTCTAATGCTGTATGAAATCATCTACAATAGTAACAGGCTTCTAAATAATAGTACACACTCAAAAAACCTGGTGGATGCAAGCATTGCTTCCAAAGAGGAATGAAAAGGCTGATAACTTCACAGCTGGATTCAGTGCAGGTGTTCAGTGCTCTGTACAAGCAGTTACCAGTGAAGAAGTTTATTTGCCACTTCCAGAGGCTTTGGTGAACAGAGGGTTCTGCTGACAGGTAGTACATCATTAATGTGACTTCTATACTGTAAACTTTTAAGATTATGAAATGCAGGTGAACTCTTGGGCCTAAAGGGTTTTTGTGTGTTTTCTTTATAAAATAGAAAAACAAACAAAACACTTGTTCTGTTTTCTTTATGCGTGGAAAGCTTGAGGTGCAGGATTCCGACATTCCAGACCTTTTTTTGCTACGTTTCTGTTGTTCCTCCATATTTAAAGTGTTTGAATGTGGGATTTCCCATTGATTAAACCTTACCAGTTTCTGAGCTTTGCAGTATATCTCCTGTTTTCACAATGTTTGAGGTGGCTCTCGTTGACAAGAAGGAAAATTTCTCCAGGAAAATATGTGGAGGTCTCTGGTTGAACACATGGCAACAACAAAAACACACAGCAGATTTGAATTCTTAGTTTGCCCTGGAATTGTGCTGGTGGGAGCCCCACAATGGCTGCCCCCAGCCCAACACCAGGGAATCTCTGCTCGTTCCACACTCCAGGGTTCCTCCTTTCTCTGCAGCTTCCCCTTCTCACACTTTGGAAAACTTGGTCCTTCCTGATTTCATCATTCAGTAGAAGATGTGGCAGAGTATCAGATTTACCCTGACCTAGCTCATGTGAACTGAAATAGCAAGTTTGGGAATTGGTTTTCCAGCAGGTTGGACTGGTAGTGGGATCCAGAAGGGTTTGGGACTAAAAAAATATTAGTGCAGCTGCACAATCCTGGTGAATAATGACAGAATTTGTACAAATGGAAATCATCATGGAAAATGGGGCTGCCCTCAGTGAGAGCCACTTCTCCAACACCCTCACTGACACTGTTTGCATTTACCATCACTTTTGCAATCCCAGATGTTATCTCAGCACAGAGAAATACTCTTTTTCTTCCTTAACACTTTCATGTGAAGTCCAAAAAATAATTTAAATTGTTCTTGCCCCAGGAAGTTTTATTTAGAACATAGTCTTTAATAGGATGCAGCAGAATTCTGTAAATTCAAGATAAATGTTTATCTGGATTCTTTATTTGTTTCTGAAATACAACCACAGTTGTGTTTAGTGATAAAACTTGAAGGTGGTTTTGTGTTTTCTTTGAGGAGCAAAGTTTGTTATAAGATAGTAAGTCCACTATTTTTTATATTTTCCATAAACTTGATTGTTTAGCAGCTGCTTATTCTCAGTGTTCTCTGGAGTACAGCCTCCAGTTTGGGAATAATTGAACTGAACATCAGAGCTTTTATTAATTTTCAGTTTGAACACCTAAAATTTGGCTGGTAGGTTTTTATTTCTAATCTAGGCTTAGAATTACAAAGCTGGTTTTCTTTCAGGGGCTGTATTCTGTCACTGCACACACAGGTTCATGATCCCTGAAAGCTGGAGAAGGTTCTGGCCTTTGGGGCTGCAAATCCCACAGGGAGTCACTGCCTTAGGGACCCTGACACTTTATTTTCAAGGCAAAGCATGTGCTGGTCTGTGTTTCCTAATTTTATACACATAGTGGGAAGAGAAATTACTAAACTGGAAAGGTATTTTGAGTCTTTCACCCTTTAAGAGTTTATTTATTTTTAATTTATTGAAGGAGCATGCTGACTCTTATGGGACTGGCAGTCCTTTCACCTTCCTTTAAGTGAGCATTTTTGATTTTGTCTAGCTGTACTCAGGGAAGTGAAGTAGTAATCCTTTAAAAGTAGGATCTTTATTTAATGTGACTTTTGGGGGTTGTTTTGGTTTGTTTCAGAGCAGGAACCTGAGTCTGTGATGGTGATCAGGTAGCATGAACAGAGGGAAACATTGAAGTGCAGGACAGAATCGTAAAGGAATCACATTCTTTCATGTTATAGGCTTTGATGATGTACATGTGTTAGTGGACCAAAGTAAAGCTGTACATACACCTGGGATGTGTGGATTCTCTGTTTGTATTTTCTACTTCTGTCAGGGTTGGGATTGAAGGCACTTGAGATGGTATTTAATGTTTGGACTCAAGCATTTATTATTTCTTATCAGTGTAACAGCCTCACACCCATGAGTTGTGCAGCCTTTCATTAGGAGGCACAAAATGGCCAACAATCTCTTGTTACAAGGTCTTTTAAAACTAAACTATCCAATTAAGAAATGACACTTAGATTATTTTCCCTTTTAAACCAATAACTGATCCCTCAAAGCCCACAATGCGGGCTTTCTGTCCAATTACAAAATGGCACCCAAACTCACGAAGAATAAGGAAGAAGAAGGTGAAGAAGAGCAACCTGCCTCGGCCCTAAAATCTCCATCTTGCTTCATATTTATTACTATATTCTAAAACCCCAAACTTTTAAGTTTTCCACCCTGTGATATTACACACTTCTAACCAACTACACACCCGTAATCCCAGTGCTATTAATCAATTTTGGAAGTCTTCTCCACAGCCTCAGGTCAATTGCAGTGTTCTCTTGCGAGTCTGTGCCTTTCAGCACAGAAAGTTTAAAATTCTCAGCATCCAGGGTTCTAACAGGATCTCACTGTGCTCTTATTTGGTTCAACCAAGCCAAAGGACAACAACCCCATGGGGCTGGAGAGCTGGAAAAGGCCCTGGGGGTGCTGCTGACAGGGGCTGGACACGAGCCCAGGGGTGCCCAGGTGGGCAAGAGGCCCCTGGCAGCTGGGCTGGGTGAGGAATTGTGTGTCCAGCAGGAGCAGGGCAGGGATTGTCCCTCTGTGCTGGCTCTGAGAGGCCCCTCCAGGGCTGGGTCCAGTTCTGGCTGGTGCCTTGTGCAGGCTGCCCCAGAGCAGAGGCTGGACAGAGCTAAAGAATAAAGCAGGGATTTATTCAAAGGATTTCCTCCATGGATGCACCTTGGGCAGCACAAGAGCCCAGCCAGGTCTGCACCCAAGATGAACCAAAATGGCCCCAAAATGCATGGCCGGGCACGGGGTCCTCCACCCCCATAAGTTCTGGTCCACCAGCACATTAGAGACAACTGTCCAACCACAGCTTCAGGCCATGCAGTCCCATCCTTCCTGTCCCTCTCTCCCCACTCTGCTGCCATCCACACTCCTGGACCTGAGATCTGGATCATTTGTCCTTGGTCCCCAGTTAGAGAAGGAACTGCCCTGTCCACCCACCCTGTGCACAGAGCTCACCATCCCCCAAGATGAAGCTCAGACCCACAAACCAAAGCAGCACAAAATCTGAAAACCACAGCAGCCAAAACCCAAGGCATCACTTTCACCACCTGCTGCTTTTTGGCTGCTTTACCCAGGTGGAGGGGGAGCTGTGAGCTCCTGGTTTCTGTGGGTTTCTGGGTTTTCCTGGTTTCTGTGGCCTGCAGGGCCAGGGCAGCACTTGGTGGGTGAAAGAGGAAGGAGGGAAGAGGGGAAAGGGGAAGGAAGATAAGGAAGGAGTGAGGGACGGAAGGTTTCTCTGCCCAGTGTCCTGAGAAGGAGTGAAATCCCCCTCCAGAATGCAGTGCTTCAATACTTTCCTGTTTTATTTTGCTTTTCTCCTTGTGCCAACTGTCTGACCTGACAAGGCTTCCCTTTGCTTGCTGAATAACACAACTCCCTCCTTTGCCTGCTCTGCTTTCTCCCATCTTTCCTGGGAAAGAGATATTCTCTCCTTTTGTGTCCACATCTTTGTGCATCCTCTTTGATTGCCCAAACTTTCCTGCATTCAGTGGCTCCATCACTTCCCAGATGTTTATTTGCATATATATATCTCTACACCCCAGGACTCCTCCGCCCCTCCCCAACTTTTGTAGAAACATATAAATATTTGAAGCAGAAACCAATGAATGTAATTTCCCCACTTTTGTTATTTTTAAAAAGTGCTTCAAACATTGCAGTGGTGTGGGGGGAGAAAACAAAAACCCTTCAGAACCCACACTGGGATGGAGCCTTGTTATTGTGCATTAATAGGGAAGGGCTGTGCTGCTCCTTGAGCAGGAGCTGAGTGTTATGTTCCTCCAGCATATGGAGGGTTTGTTTGATTAGGGCTCTCCTGGGATCCATTCCACATCCTGCCCATTTGTTTCCTGAGACAGAGGCTGGGCATGAGCCCCTTCCCTGCCCTCTGGGAATGGCTCAGTGCCCTCAGCCAGAAGGAGGAAGGTGTGCTGGGATGACAAAGCCAGCGCTGCTGCCAAGCAGGGAATGGTTCCTGGAGGGAAAAACACAGCCTGCAGACACCCTGAGGATGCTTCCCCTTCATCCCCCAGCCCTTACAAATGTACAAATGTGCTGTCAGGCACATCTCCCTCGTGAAGAGCTGGGCTTGAAAGCTGAGACAGGTGCAAGGAAGGATGAGATGCACGGGAAAATTAGGAGCTGTGGGTACATGTGGGCACGGAAGGAACACTTCAGCAAAAAAAGCTGCATTTCTATTCTGGGGGTTTGTTGCTTTTTTGTGTCTCCTTCGCTCTGAGATGGTGCTCAGATGTATTTCTCCCTTGCTCATAATACTGGCAACTTTCTTTTGGACTTGCATGGGAATAAGAATGAGAAACAGGAAGAAATTATGAGGCTGCCAATGACTGGAGTCCTGAAAGAAACCTAAACGAGAAAGGAGTGGCTTGTTTTTAACAGGGTAGGAAACTGCTCCTGGAGTCCCACTCACATGGGAGGTAAGGTGACTCCACACTGCCTGTGGAAGGTAATTATATCTTCTAATAGATCAGCTCACATAATTGGGGTCAAACCCAACCAAACAAACATGCTTATAGGCAGAAACACTCTCCTTTAGTTTGGAAATGGAGTGTAGGAGGAATATATTAGCAAAGTAATAACCTCCCTACAGGGGTAACTGGATGAAATATTCTTGCAAGTGTTACACAGAACCTTTGGTCTCTTCTGGCCTTAAAAGCAGGAGAAAAAGAAGGGAAAAAAATCCTCTTTCCAGCACACAATAATCTATATTTCTTGCTGATGGGAAGCTGTGGGTTTATTGAGAAGGGTGACCTGCACAGCACTTGTGCTTTCAACTACAGAAGGAAATCCCTTTTTCTTTCCCCTTGACCTCACTGGGGCTGCCTCACCCCCTACCATCTGAATGATGCAGATCTTTGCAAATTACACAATTTCCTTTTCCACAGCCAGATTTGGTTTGTTTTGCTTTTTTTTTTTTTTGCAGGATTTTTTTGGGAGCTTTCTTTAATGAAAGCAGGTGGGTGTCTCTGCAAAAACCTTCCAACTCTGTTCTTCCCTTTGCTGTCCTTTTCACCAGGCCTCAGTCGTCTCTTTGAAGTGCAACAGTGCAAGGAAGGCCCTGAAAGGGCCTGTGAAATACAGAAACACATGAAAATGGTTTTGTGGAAGAAAAGGAGAGGGATGGAGCTTTGGCTTTGTGATTTTTCTTGGATGAATTGCTGGATGTCTGGTTGTTGAAATCCAAAATGCAAGGAGCTCTCAGGACTTTGGGGGTGTAAGCCAGAGCTTAGAATTAAACCCAGGATTTGATCTGAGACCTTGGAAAAGGCTCCCAAACTGAGGTGATGGAAGGAAGAATGGGGATTTGTGGTTTAAAGCAGAGACAGGTTAAGCTAAGGAAAGGAAAGTTTAGCATTTTAGAGTTTAAGATATGAAAATTAAAGCAGTTCCAGAGGTAAACAAGGAGTTCAGAATGCAGCACTGCAGGTTTGTGTGTCAGAACCTGATTGGCTAAGAAAGCTCACACTGTAACATGGGTCCATGGGATGAAATATTGAAGGATTGGGTAAAAAACATAAATATCCTTTGTTTTATTGGTCAATAAACCCTTAAAAAATCTTGTAATTAAGGATTTTGTGACTTTCTGAACCATGTAGTGAAGATGTGAGCTGAACTCACCCTTCCTGTCTATGTAGAAGATAAGAAAAATAAACCACATCACCTAAAAAATTCAGAGTTCCCATCCCTAACTCATTCAAAATTCATCCAAAATCCCCACAGCCAGTGTTGCACCTTTACCTTCTGCTGATTTTCCTGGGCTTGCAAATAAACCCATCAGAATAAAAATCTTTTCAGCGTTTATAACAAGGAAAACCAGTCATTACTGCACAAAGAATTTTAGGCTTGAATTTTAGACATAAAAGTTTAGACATAGAACATTTTAGACACATTTTTAGATGAAAAAATAAAATTTTGGATAAAACTGTGACCTTTGACCCTTTGAATCCTGTGGAAAAATGTGCATTTCCACAAGGAATCATTTTCAAATAAGTGATGAGTTTGGGAAAAGCAAGAGCCATCCATGAGTTAGAGTTTTTAAGAGAAAACATCAACTACAATTGATGAGGTTGGTCAGCTTGATTGGGTTTTTTGTGTCAGAAAGTCCCTAAATTGAAGAGATATTTATAGGGATTTACATATATACACACACACATATATATTTATTTTTTAAAATTTATTTATTTATTTATAGGGAATTTATACACAGCCACCCATGAATTCTCTTTTTCTCTTTTTCTTTTGGAAGGGAAATTCTCTGCTAAAAATGGCTCTTTCATTCCAAGGGCAAAACATTCACAGGAAAAAAAAAATCACTCATAACCAAAGATAAAATAATGAGAACAGGTTTGTAAGTGATGCTCCTTGGCAACTTTGTCCTGTTCTGAAAATGAAATTCGCATCGCCAGAAGAAATTTCAGGTCTTTTTTTAATGCAGGTGATCAGGATATTTATGAAGGCACCTCTGGACATTTGCAGGATGTTTGTCCCCTTGTAATTAGAAATAAGCAGAAGAATTTCCAGGCATGACTCACAGGGAGATTTTGTGTTTTCCTTCCTCCCTGACCAGAAATGGACGTGGGGTGTTCCTGCAGCAAGCCCCCACCTGTTTGTGGCTGAAAAGGAGCAGCCAGAGCTTTTTAGGGGCAACTTTTAGAGAAAATGACATAAATGAAGCAATGTAGATAATCCTCTTCCCCATTCCATCTTTTTCTTCTTTTCCTTTTCCTTTTCCTTTTCCTTTTCCTTTTCCTTTTCCTTTTCCTTTTCCTTTTCCTTTTCCTTTTC
>JAWWEY010000001.1:113018923-113040677 GCA_035582745.1 Loriotus luctuosus
AAGTCTGGGAAACTTTCTCCATGAATGAGGGTCAGAGTCAGAGCTGCCCTGGGGGTCAGGGCACCCCAGAGCAGACACAGAAATATTCCCTGTGTGCCCTGGGTTTCCACATTGGTTTGAATAACTTATTCTCCTGTTTTGAAGGCCATGGAAATGTCGGGGCAAGTCCAGAGGAGGCCATGGGTTTGATAAGGGGTTGATAAGGAGCAGGTCCCCTGTGGAGACGAAGAGTTGGGGCTGCTCATCCTGGAGAAGAGAAGGTTGTGTGGAGACCTCAGAGCAACTTCCAGGGTCTGAAGGGGCCATGGGGAAGCTGGAGAGGGACAATTCATCAGGAACTGGAATGACAGGACAAGGGCGAATGACTTCAAACTGAAAACAGGGGAAATTTTGGTTAAATATATGAAGGAATTGTTCCCTGGGAGGGTGGGGAGAGCAGCTGTGGCTGCCCCTGGATCCCTGGCAGTGCCCAAGACCAGGTTGGACACTGGGGCTTGGAGCAGCCTGGCACAGTGGAAGGTGTCCCTGCCATGGCAGGGGTGGCACTGGATGATCTTTAATGCCCTTTCCCACAAAAACCTTTCTGTAATTTTACAATTTTATTTTGCTCTAAACCACAGTGTCAGAAGCAGATTTCAGCGTGAGATATGTTTTGAATACTTTGCTTTTTTTTTGCAATAAATGGTGCATGTGAAGCTGGACTGTCTTGACCTACAAGCATAGATACAAAATCAAGGAAACCACATTTCTTTGTAGGATAATCCAAAGTTTTCTGGGGCTTTGAGTCAAAAACCAGCAGGGCTGAACATGTAATTTTTTAATCTGTGACAGAACAAACAGACTTCACTTAATCCAGTCCAAAGGGCTGCCTTGAATGAAACATCTTCGTTTTTTGTCACCTCTGAAAGAAACTTGAATCAGAGAATGATTAAGGCTGGAAAAGCCCTCTAAGATCTTGAGTCCCAGCTGTGTGTGATGCCCACCTTGTCACCCAGCCCAGAGCCCTGAGTGCCACCTCCAGCTGTTAAAACAGCCCATGGCTGAGCCTGGGGACATGCAGAGTGGCAGCTGTGGAAAATCAAGTTTTTCCCATTCCTGTATCACCAAGTGTTTTGTAGCTTCAGGTCCTGGGGAGGCTGGTTTTTTTTTTTTTCTGCCTCTGACTATAATTTCAGCCATTTATCTGAAATTGTTATTTTTGTTTCTCTGGTGCATATCACAGGCAACGAAGAAATGCTGCGGAAAACTTGTGAGAATCAGCCAAATAAAAGATAAAATGGTGTGATTATATATGGGAATAGCTGAAAAATTATTAATAAAACAATTAATATATTTATTAATAATTACTAATGATATAATTCTTAACAATTTAATGATTTGTATTCATTATTAATAATCACTAATAATGAATATAAATTATTATATTAATAATAATTATATAATTAATATAGATTAATTATATTAATAAAATTATCAATAATGCTATTAGTAATTAATAATAATTGCATTATTATATATAATTGATAAAATTATTAAATATACAATTAATATATAATATATACTTAATGAACTATTAATCTATATTAATAATAATGTTAATATTATTGTTAATAAATTATTAATAATAAATTAACCTTTCTTAGAGCTGTGTGTTCATGAAGATCTGTTAACAAAGCTGGATTTACAGCACTACAGGAACTTGTGTGTGAACAACACCAATTCCATAGAGCTGAAAGCAAAATTTAATTTTTTTCCCAGGTACCATGACAGATAGACAAAGCAGAGAAGGAGACTAATGTAAAGAAGAGAGAGATGATGGTTCACAAGTTTAAATCTCATAAAAATTATGCTTATCTGGATATCAATTCTCCACTGGATCACATTTTCATTGAGCTATGGCCTCCTCAAGCATCACCATGCACCAAGGAATCCAAGGGAATGCAAAAATGTAAATATATAAGAAAATAATGAGCAAGTAACTTTATGTATTTACACTTATTAATTGCTTTCTATTGAAATGTAAACATTTTATTTTTGGTCAGGCTTGTCTTCATCCATTATTCATCAGCTATTTTTTATTCTGACACCAGAATTTTATTTTTTATTCTGATTAGATTATCCACCATTAGATTATTAAATTATGACATTTTGCCATCTACCCTAATTTTGACTTCCTTTTTTTTTTTTGTTGTTGAAAATACTTCTACCTTTAGCTTTCTAATTTTTAATTTTCACCATGTGGCTGGAGAACTTTGCAGTTCTTACAAAGATGCTCCACTCAGCCTTTCTGCATTGATTCACTGGCTGAATTATTCCTTGAATCTCAGCAGTGAGGCCAAGAAATGCCCCTTTGGAGAGAGGAAGGGAAATGCTTTGGTTAAAATAGGAAAAAGCACAAATTCTTCTCCCCAAGCCCAAACTGAGAACGAGTGAGGAGTTCAGTTCTGGCCCAGAAATTTGCACAGAGAGTTTATTTCACCATTATTCCCGTTTGCCTTTGGACTGATACCCAGCTTTGTCTCTTTTGGGACTTATTTGCCAAAATACAAGAAAAAAAGTGAAGAGTTTCACCTTATTTTGGAGATCGAATATATTTAGGAGGGATTCAGGCAAGCATCCCAGCTCTCAAACCACTCAGATCAGAACTTTGGCATTTTTAAATTTTTTTTCCATAATTTCTTGTAGCCTCATAAAGCCCCTCCTGAATTCATGGGAGCTTCAAGTTTTCCCTGGACCTTCCCTGCCAACATATTGTTTTTTGAACTCAGCTATGAGTGTAAGCAGAAAAAAAACCCCTAAAAATGAAAATAAACAAATTATCTCACTTTCCTTTTAGCCAATTGCTTGGGAAAGAGTGTGAATTCTTTCAAATTGACACATCAGTCCTGAATAACCACTGGTGCTGAACACCCTGGTAATCAATATCCCCTTCACCCAACCACATTATCTAACCAGGTACTTACACAGGTAAGTTCCAAATTAAATCCTTTATTTTACCACTTCAAGGCTTTAAAATAGAAATTATCTTTCCTTCCCTAGTTAAAAGTGTTTCTCTCATAGGAGGGACCAGAGTCTTTTCAGTTTGCCAAAATGATACTGAGGCGTCCAGTCTGGGACTAAAACAAATCCATGAGTGCTGGAAAAAGCCACAATTTCTGCTCCTTCAAAAGAGTTTCCTGTTCACATCCAGGCAACAGGAGGTGTCTCTATAACTGCCTATCTCTCCTGAATTAAATGTCATTTTTACATAAGGGAACCTTCATTAGTGAATGTCACCCACACCTGTGAGAGGTAATATTTAGAAAGGTGTCCCCTCTTTGTTGCCTGACTTGTTCATCCTAAATGGTATTTTCATAGGTAAAATGTTAATCCTTTCTGATTCTAATGAGAAAATCAGGTGCTGGAATTGCATTTTGCCAGTGGGGCAAAAAATAAAATAATCTGTGGTCTATTCCTGTTGTTTCATATCAAAAGAAATGATATTTATTTATTCATATATCCCATTTCATTGATAACAACTACAATGATTAATGCTATGAAGTTGGCATTATTATCCTTCTTTTTGTAGTTTTTTTGAATTAATTGGTTATTTAACCTGGGGAAAAGGAGGCTCAGGGAGGACCATGTTGCTCTCTACAACCACCTGAAAGGTTGTAGCCAGGTGGGGCTTGGTCTCTTCTCCCAGGTAAAAAATGACAGGACAAGAGGAAACAGCCTCAGGCTGCACCTTGGGAGGCTGAGGGTGATATTAAGGAAAAATTCTTCACTGAAAGGGTGAAGCAAGCACTGGAGTGGGCTGTGCAGGCCTGTGGTGGAATTGCTGTCCATGCAAAAAACACATGGATGTGGCACTTTGGGAACGTGGTTTAGTGGTGAACACAGCAGCAGCCTAAAACCATAGCAAGTGTTGCATCCTTTAAGTGTTTCAGTCCCCAGTCCTGCCATTAAGACTCAAAATTATCTGAGGCTGTGCCACTTCCTAAATATGTTTCTTCTATTGCTCTGGAAGAAATACGTGACTTTTTCTTGATCCAGATGTGACAATTTGTTTGATTTTTATCGCTTGTTTCGAAATTGCATTTTGAAAATTGTGTTTAAGGAGATGGAAAATGACATGACCACTGCTTTTCTTTCCCCACGACACTCCTGAGCAAGAGGCAGCACTCAAAGACACTTGCTCTGAAATTTCCTCCTTCCTCCTGAGAGAAAGCTCCAGGAATGAGCCTTTGGGGTGGACCTTGTCCCTGCACCAACACTGGGGTCAGCTCTGGGGAAAACTGCTGTGACAGAGCAACTGAGCTGCAGGGCCATGGCAGCTGGGGCTGGTGGCAGGAAGGTGGCACAGCAAGGGATGCTCCAGCCTCACAGAATTCACAGAATCCCTGGGTTGGAAGAGACCTTCAAGACCATCGAGCCCAGCCCAGCCCCAACAGCTCAACTGAGCCCTGGCCCCCAGTGCCACATCCAGGCTTTGTTAAACACACCCAGGGATGGGGACTGCACCACCTCCCCGGGCAGCCATCCCAGAACTTTCTCACCCTTGCTGCAAAAACCTTTTCCCTGCTATCCAACCTGTATTTCCCTTGGTGCAGCTCGAGGCTGTGTGCTCTGGTTGTGTCAGAGCTGCTGGAGAAAGAGCCCAGCCCCAGCTGACTACAACCCTCTCCTACCTCGTGTTCCCACTGCTGGCATTCTGCAGGAGCATTTGCTGAATATTTTAATCACACAGGTAGGGTTTGAAAGGTCAGAAGATTGGGGTTTTTTTGACAATGTGGAGCAGCTTTCCACGTGGGAGCCCAGCTGTCCTCTGTGCTGGTCACTGGTGGGGCTGCCAGCCTGTCCCCTGCCCCTGGGAGTGCCTGAACTCTGAAGGTGATGCAGGACATGGAGCCATGGGGACTCACTGAGAGCTGGAAATGACCCCACTGGCTTTGCTGCAAACACAGCATTTTGGGGGCCCTGCCATGGGTACTGTTCCTGCAGCACCTCTGGGTGCAGCACAAAGCTGTCAGCACACCCAGTGTCCCTCTCTCTGCTGTTTTATCTCATTTAACAGGAATTATGCATCACACTTCAGAGAATTTGTGGCCATTGTGTTACCCAGAGCTGCTGTGTGCAGCGGACAAAGATTTGGGGTGCAGGATTTCCCCCCCCAGCCCTCCTGTTCCCATCCTGCCAGGCATTTTCTGGCTCCAGGAATATTCTTGCTGGAGTCTGTAAGCACCACACTCCTCTGGACCAGGAGTTTTTAACCACAGCTCCACTGGGCAGAGCTGGTGCCACCAGCACCTCGTAAGGATGAAACTGCTGCTGGCTGCAGTTTGTTTTGGGGATCAACTGGTTTGGGGCTGTCTCCTGCTGGATTTATGTTCTCTGAAGAGTTAAGTACATTAGTGTGGGTAATCTCACTCCATTACCTTCTATAAAACTGAATCTATGATTTCCTCCCTGGTGAGCATTTACCATAGTGAAATAGGCTACTATTTTCATATTTAACTCATTGGTAACTCATAAAACCAGCTCAAGTTGTCTGCCCCAAAGAGCAGAAGCTGTGGGACGGGCTGGAGGGTCAGAGCTTCCACAAGACCTGCAGTGTCAGGGCAGCGCTCAGCATCACCCTCACATCCCTCTCCCATCCCTCCCCCTGCCCCTTTGAAATCCACCAAAATCAGAAATTTATAAGGCTTCTTAAAAATCTGAGATGAAGCAATTAAACCTCCAGACTGGAGGATGTGAACCTTTAAAGGCCCTTTGCAGAATATCAAAAGAATGAGAGGATTATATTTAGCAGGTGTGACAGCCCACGCAGGACATTTCATTGTGAAAGGGGCTGACATGAACCAGGAACCGATACTTAAATTAATATAAAACATCTTGGGGGAAAGGTGTTTTCTTTTCTTTTTTAAGCATTGGGAAATCATAATGCTTTCTGGCTTCTTCAAAAGCGAGAGGTCCAAATATACAGGAGTCATCTGGCATGTAAAAATAAAAAAGTCTGGGGAGGGGACACACACATAAAAATGCTTTGGATGAGGTTGGGAGGCAAATGTTGAGGGCCAGGGGGCCAAGAAACACCGCTGTGAATTTTCCTGCCCTGCCTCACCTGGTGCTTGCAAATCCAAGGATTTTCCCTCCCAGGGCAGAGGGGCAGGACTGGGACAGGGTGCCCTGTGTGGCTCCTGGCACTGCATCAGCATCCCCTGTCCTGCCACCTCTCCTCATCCCTTCCCTGGAGACACAACCCTTCATTACAGGGGTGCTTTATTCTGAACACACCTCTTTCTATTCCTATCACACCCTCCCAAGCCTTGGAGTGGAAAACTTGACTCGGGACTTTTTGTGGGGAGGCGTCCACGACTTTCGTGCTTCATTCACTACTGAGTGCTCCTAATTTTAGCCGAGCTGCTCCGTTTTGATTTTCCAAAGCTGCGGATTTAACGTTGAGGAGCTCGGGTTGTTTTCACACCCACTCGCTGAGGGCCACACAAGTGATGCTGCCCATCCAGGGGAAGGTGGGGTGGGTGACAACACTGTCCCCAACTCTGAGAAGCGACTGCAAGAGATCTCCATAGGTGGGTGCTGCAGTAGCAGAGGGCACTGAGTGCCACTTTTGGGGTATTTTATCTCTCCACTCTGCTCATTCAAGCACTAGGTGGTCATTTAGCATCTTTGGGTTCTGAGTCACCCAAAAAACCACACTTTGGGGTGAAAAGCCCATCTGTCTGCTGGGGCTGCCCCAAGGGAGGGAGGTGTGTGGTTGCCTGGATGTGTGCTAGCAGGTACTCTTTGGCAAAGAGGGAGTTAAAGGTCCTCGGCACCCACCAGCCCTGGTCTAGGCAGTGTCTAAAATCAGTCCTAGACCCGCTTTATTTTTTCCTTAAAAACAGGAAATGGAGCCCTGAAGGCTTTTTAACTGGAGAGGGAGAGTGAGGAGGGGGTATACTCGCTCTGCCCATACCCAGCCCTGAGCCTGACCCAGACTTGGGGGTCTCTGTATGTTTTTTTTTATTCCTTCTCCCTTTTTTTCTCTCCCCCCCTCCCCTATTATTTTGGCAGACTTTTTGGAATGTCTGGGAGCTAAGGGCTTTGCTTCATGGAGCAGAATTCTGAAGCAAGAAAAAGAGAAAGTTATAGACTAAACCACAGAAATGTAAACATGTCTGCAGCTAAAATAACTCCACTTTCATTGAAAACACTCCTCGCTTACAGTCAGACTTCTGTGTGCTATGCTCAATAAAACTGCATGCTAATAGCAACCAATTAATACATTATGTAGTTCTGCTTTAAAAACTGAGACGCTTTTAATTATTTTTTTATAATTTTTTTTTAATTATTATTTTTAATTAAGGGACTACTGGGTTTTCTGCTGCGGACGCCGGTGCCGGGCGCTGACCGCGGGCGGAGAGCGGCGGGCGATGCCCGGCGGGGGCCGAGGCGTGCCCGGGGAAGGTCGGGGCGAGGCGGCGGCGGGGACGAGCGGAGCCCCGGTAAGGAGCCCCGGGGCCGCCGGCGGGAGGGACGGGGACACGGGACAAGGGATAAGGGACAGGGATAGGGACGGGACGGGGCGCATCGCCCGCTTCTCCCCGCTTTCCTCCGTGCGAGGTGAGTGCGGACGGCACCGCGTGGATGGGTCCCCTCTCCATCACCCCTGGGAGATGGGGTTGCAGTTTCTGCCGGACCAGCCTCCTCTGCTTGCCTCCCCCTCCTCACCTCGCTCCCCTTTTATTCCCGAGCATCCCGTTATTCCTCCCGCTGCCACCTGGTTCAGGGGCCAGGCTGCGATTCACGTCGGGTCCCCGCCACAACCGCGCGCTTGTTCTCGCCCCTTCAAACGCGCTCCCGTTCCCCGCACCGGGGGGCGAAGCGGCCCCGCCGGGCCGGGCCGGGCTCGGCCGCGTCCTCCCCCCGAGGGTCCCGCTCACCTCCAGCTCCGCCCGGCCCCTCCCGCCCCCCCGAGCGCGGCCGGGGGAGGACGCGGGCACCGGGGGCGGGGGTCCCGCAGCGCCCCGGGCGCGGGGCCGCCCCGACGGCGGCGGGGGAGCCGGGCAGCGCCGGGAGCGGCGGCGGCGGCGGCCGCGCTCGGCGATTGGAGAGAGAGGAAGAGGCGCCCGGAGCCGGGGGCCAGCGCGATGGGCTGAGCCCGTCCCGACTGAAGTGACTCACCGCAGTCGGCAACGCCGCCGTCCCCTGCCCGCTGCCTCACTCCCTGCCGAGCTCCCGCCGCTGGCGGCCGCTACCTTCCCCCGGCCCGTCCCGCCCCGTCCCCCCTCCCCGGGAGCCCGGAGTGACCCCGGCCCAGCCCGGTAAGTGTTTCCCTTCGGGGCTGCCATGGGGCGGCCAGCGGAGCGCCGGCCGTCGGGGCGGGAGCGGCGGGAGATGGGCGAGGGACCGGCCGGGGACAGGGACCGGGCGGGGCTCGGTGACCCCGAGGGCGGCACAGGGACCGGCCGGTTGTCCCCTGGCTGGAGCGGGGCATCCCCGAGGGCCCGGCAGCCGCAGCCGCGCATCCTCTGCGCGGACCGTGCCCCTCTGCGCGGAGCGTGCCCGAGTTCCTCTAAGTTTTGAAGGATTAATTTTTGCTGTTTGGCTTCGGGTAGAAATGATATCGCCTTCACCCTCACCATCACCTTTCCCCGCTCTGGATCGTAATAGTTGGTGCCTTTGTAATTCTTTCAGCAATGCATCATTCAGTTAATTAATAGCTCTATGGCTTTTCAAAAGCCGGGCAGCTCTTGCACGTAGGAAAACCTTCAGTCACCTACGTGGCTGAGGGGAGTCGTGGTTGGGTTTGGTGCTTTTCGGAGTAAGGGATACGCGGGGCTCTGTTTTGGTGTCCAGATGACTTCGCTGAGGAGTTTGGAGTGCACGTAATTGTATTTACAAAAGCTGGAGTTGCAAGTTCTGGCTAACATAAACTTCCATTCATTGCTGCCTTTGCTGAGAGCCCACGGTGCGAGGAAATGGCTCGTTCTTTAATGAAGTTTTTTTATTTGTATTCTAAGTGTCGTTCTGTGAATTAGCTCTGTTCTGAAGTAAGACTTTGGAAATTACATTCTGCCCCGTTCTGCCCATGTAATTTTGAGTCCATTAGGAAAACCAGGATAGGTCTATGAACTGCACATGGAGAAATGTCACATTCCTTTGGTTTAACCCTTTGAGCACTTCCCTGGTCTCTCTGAAACAAGTGAAGCAGGCAGAGACAGCTTCTCACTGAGATATGAAATGTAAACTTTTGTCAGGATACATATATCAGATGTGTGATTTCAGGCACACCTGAACTGATAGGAAAATCAAAGAAGAGAAGTAGATTATTTGATAGTTTCCCAATTAGAAGTAAATAAGTAAAGGCATAAACAAACCAAGCCATACCTCCTATGGGACAAATATATTTTTTGTTGATTGCCTGATCTATTTCTTAAAGGGCATTTATAAAAACAAAGATGTGGGATGTTGCTATTGGAATAGCAACATCAGTCCTTATTTTCTCTTTTGTATGCATTTGTGGGCAAACAATGGCAAATTCTTTGAAAAAATTTGCAAGAAAAAAATCCACCAGCTCCAAAAACATTTCAGGGTTTAGAGCTTTGAACAGCATCTGTCCCCACCTCCCACAATTTAGTCCCAAAGTTAAACAAATCATATAGTACTGGATAGAGTTACATGTTACAGGAATTTTATAAATGATCTGTCAGGGTAAGTCCTAGGTGTGATTAGTTGGAGTTTTTGCTCCTGAGGTGTTGCTCCCTTTGGATTGTCATTTCTGTAGCATTTAGTTCTTAGAGATAGATTCTAATAGACATGTGTATATTATGCATGTTCTCCTTCTGATGCTTTTTAAGCAGAAGTGCCTGTGGGGTTCTCTCTCTTTCTTTTACATGAATTTGAGCTCTTTGTAAGGCACTAAAGAAATCTGGGTGTGTGAGTCCAATGAGGACTCACAATGATGGACACCACGAGCTGAAATCCCAGATTGCTGCAGACCTGGGAGCTGTGTCTCTCATCACAAGGATGCTGCTTTGTTTGTCCTTTTCTGTCTGGAGCACCAGTTTGGACCCTGCTGTTGTTGGTGTTCAAATGACAATTCTGCACAAGAGCCTGCCCCGTGAAAGTGTCTTTGCTACCTGCTCTGCTGTGGGAAGTTTATTTTCTGTGCATGCACAGAGCTGTGTAAACAAACAGAAAACCCTGAGATGGCTGTGGCAGTGCCATTGGTTTGAACAGCACCCCGTGAACAGAATACCTGGCTGCTGATGAGGCAAATCCTTCCCCACTGCTCCTTCTGCAAACCCCCAGTGCTTTGCTATCACAGTGTGAGGCTCATGGCACTGCTCTCTCTCTGCAGAGGGTTGAATTTTGATGGCTTTGCTGTGATCCTTGGACACAGCAGTTCCTCCTCTCATGAGGATCAAAAAACTTCTCAAAATGTGAGAAGCTTTTGAGGTGCTGATGGCATCTGGTAGCCCCAAAACATTACATGTTACATTTCCTTTCCTCACCTGTGCTTTACTAAATACTCCAGGAGTTACAAGCAGGTAACAACAAAATAATTTAAAATGTATGGGTCAAAACAAACCCTTTCCCTTTAATATCCATTGCATTGGGGTTTTATTCCACTATCAGGAAGCTTGTAATGTTCTTTTAAGTGAATAGGTTTTTTTTTTTTCAGGAAAAGGCAGCTGTAAGGGTAAAACTGTACTTCTTTGAATCATGTGAGCAGCTCTGTGGAAATCTGTGTTCCAAACTCGAGGTGGAAGTTGTTGACAGGGGGTAAGGTTGGAAAGGGCCCTTTGGGCCTGATCCATATCATCTGAGGTCAGCAGGGCAGGCTTAGCCCTGAGTGCCTAAAGCTGCCCGCTGGTTTTCTGTGCAACTGGGAAGGGATGCCAGGGATTAGTGTATGCTTTGTATGGCACTTTTCCTATACAGTTGATTTAAAATGCGTCTGTTAAAAAAAAGAAAGAAAGAAAAAAGTTCACACAGGGTAAAGATATTTTCAGCCTGAATTATAATGTTGTTTGTCTTGGGTTGGAAGAATTACCTTTTGTGCGATAACACCACACTGGTTCTCATTATACCCACAACTGGCTGCTCTCACAGCCACTGGAATATTTTTTACTTCCCAGGGTGGTTCTGGCTATGCCCTTTTTGACACTCAAGTTTCCCAGGGAAATCAAGCATTTTGTCTTTTTGGCTGAAGGTTTGAGTCCAAAAAAATTATATCAATTTGTCGTTTTGGAAGATAGTGGTATCTAATCTAATATATTCCCTTCACAGTGTAGTTAACTAGTGTAGGTAGAAAAGTGGCAGTCTAAAATTACTTTGCTAAATTTAAATGTAAGTAAAAAGCAGGCAATAGGAAAAAAATTAAAGGGTATATCTAAATATGGAGTTGCGGCCGTATCTGTTATATTTAAACTGCATTTTAACCTCTTCTATTTATATTCAGTGGTCTGTGTGTAATCTGGAGGGGTTAATTGAATTCAAGAAACAGCAATTTCACAAAGAAACCCAAGGAGTTTATTCTGCTGTGGACAGAGTGCACGTCCTCGTTAATCAATGATTTATCAAAAGTAAAATGTGTGCAGTTGAGGTATTTTTGTGTAAAAATGAGACTTGATCTAAAATAATCATGAATGGATTTGCAACACGCCTGCTTTTCCTGCACTGCTTTGGCAGGAGGATCTCCTGCTGCCCTGGGTGGCACTTTTCCTTGTGTGGAGTGTGAGATTCCACCACAGCAATTATTTTCCTCAACTTACCCTGGCTCAGAAATGCCCCTTTTTCCTTTAGAGAGCTGCCCTGGTGAGTGGACTGTCCTTGCACGCTGCTTGCATCAGCTGCAATCCCTCCTTGGCAAAGCTTCATTCCAACAGAAACCATTATTCCAGGAACAAAATACATAGTTATTTTTGTTTGATAATGCATCACATAAATATTAATCGTCTGCCCAAAGTAAAAACAATAAACACATGTTTTCATTTTAGCTGGAGGTACAACCAGCCTTGAAACCCCAGGGCCTCGAGCTGTAGCCACACAACTCTGGCTGACCACAATGAGTTGGGGAGTAATTGCTGTGCACAGGTGAGGGTTTGGTTTTGCTTTGAGGCCTTCTGTGTTGATTCATTTTAATATTAAATACATGATACAACACCCAGGTGCTCATTAAGGGGTCTTGGCAGCAGCGTTGCTTCCAGCCTTCGGGAAGATGCCGTGCTCCTGCTCGGGCACTCGGCAGCATTGGTGGGATATTCCAAAGCTGCTGCCTCTTCCAGGTGCTTCTCCTGCCAACAAATATCACCTCCAGTCGTGTTTCAGTCCTCCTGAATTTGCCTGTAGCTGGGAACCCCCCACAGCTAATTAGCGCTGATTGGGGAGAGCAGGGCCGGCTGTGGGGGATGATGAGCGCGGCGCGAGGCCGGTTCAGCAAAAACCAGCTCGGATAAATGTGGTTCCAATCAGCTCCGTCAGACACCCAGCTTCTCCAGGGGGTCCCTAATGGAACAGCCTCGTTTGCTTTTGCTTTTCACCTCCAAAGGCACGGCGGCAGGGGGAAAGCCCTGATGGAGCTCGCACCGCCAGTGCCGCGGCTGGAGAGAACCTGGGGTGTGGGGCTGGATGGGGCAGCAGGGAGGCAGTGGGGCTGCAGGGGCTGGGATCTGGGAATGCTGGAGGGGTTGGGAACTCGGAGTGCTGCAGGGAATTGGGAATGCTGCAGGGTCTGGGAACTGGGAATGCTGCAGGGGCTGGGAACTGGGAATTCCGCATGGGCTGGAAGTCAGAAATGCTGCAACACTGCACAGGCTGGGAGTTGGGAATGCTGCGGGGTCTCGGAGTTGGGAATGCTGGAGGGACTGGGAACTGGGAATGCTGCAGGGTCTGGGAACTGGGAATTCCGCATGGGCTGGAAGTCAGAAATGCTGCGAGGCTGCACAGGCTGGGAATTGGGAATGCTGCAGGGTCTGGGAGTTGGGAATGCTGGAGGGACTGGGAACTGGGAATACTGGAGGGACTAGGAACTGGGAATGCTGTAGGCAGTTGGGAATGCTGCGGGATCTGGAAACTGAAAATGCTGCATGGGCTGGGAGCTAGGAATGCTGCAGGGACTGGGATCTGGGAATGGTGTAGGCAATTGGGAATGCTGTGGGCAATTGGGAATGCCGTGAGGGCGGGGAACTAGGATTGCTGCAGGGGTGGGGAGTTGGGAGTGCTGGAGGGAATTGGAAATGCTGCAGGGGTTGGGAATTGGAAATGCTGTGGGGTCTGGGAGTTGGGAATGCTGCACAGGCTGGGAATGGGGAATGCTGCAGGGTCTAGGAATGGGGAATGCTGCAGTGTTGGGAACTGGGAATGCTGCGGGGTCTGGGAACTGGGAATGCTGCACAGGCTGGGAATTGGGAATGCTGTGGGGTCTGGGAAGTGGGAATGCTGCCTGTGGCCAGCACTCAGCTCCTGCCCCGAGCAGAGCAGAGCAGGTCACAGCCCTGGCTGGGCTCAGGCACCCGGCGAGGCCGTGCAGGTGTGAGTGGTCAGGGGAAGGTTTCTCTCCCATCATCCCAAATGCATTGCCTGCTGAATTAGCATCTTTTCCTCCTGCTTTTTACTGTCTGCTACAAGTGGTTGGTAAGGGGTTGTTTTCTTTTTTTTTTCTTTTTTTTTTTGGTACTATTGTGCTGCTAAAACATTCATTGATTTATCAGATTTTCAGGTAGTTTCATTTTTCTGGTTCTGGGAATATTGGTATAGGAGGAGCAGCTTTTCTGCCCTGTAGACGACTCACAACAAAATGTTTTGTGAAATCTGATTGATTTCTTCTAATTTTTAAGGCATGTGAGCTTCCCACTTCCATAATTTTTTGCATTGAGTTGATTACTTTTTTTTAGTTTCTCAAGTGTGGATATACATGGTATATTTAATTAGACTGAAAAAATCTGACAATAAATCACTTATATTTTAATACTTAATAGTGGTAATGCATGCATTGTGAGATTTTAATGCAATTAAATGTGCATGTAAAAATCAGGGATTTAGAAAACTGCACAATGTATCTCTTTCTGTAAATTAAACAAAAAAATGGCAATCAAACAACTTTATGGTTTATATTTTTTCTGTGTAAGTAAAAAAGGGTTTTATACAGAAGGAAGTCTTGTAGTTATGCAGAAGGAAAGGCTTCGTAGCAAAATTCCGTTTTCTAAGGAGGCTTTGTCAGTTCTGAATAAACCCTGCAATAAATTTAAACCTGGTGGTTTAAAATTCTGTTTATAAAACGGACTGCTCTCTATAGAGTTCACAAATTATACACAAAGGATTAACTACTAAAGTAACATAAAGATGTTGCATTGCAGCATGCACTGAGATTAAGCTGACAAATCTGCTTGGAAAAGCAGCTGATCTGCAGGACTTGCAAAGCAGACATGGGAAAAGTTCTCCATCATTTCTCTAAAGAACTGCTGTTGCTGTTCCATTGATTGTAGTTGGCTCTTCAAAGACTTATAGAAGGATTTTTTTTTAACATAGGCTTGTGCAAAAATTTGCATTAAAAACAGGTTTGGAAAAGGAAAAAAAAATGTTTTATTACCACATTAAGATAAGATAAAGGATTTAATATCAAATCAAGATCTAGTTTAGTCCTGGTCGATATCTTGTGCCTTTTCTTAAATTTCATTACATTTGCCCAGAATGTGAAGCTGGGAATTGGGGCTAGTGCTCTTTTGCTGCATTTATAAGTTCTCTGGTATTTTTATGTATTTATAGCAAACAGTCTGTAGCAGCCTCTGTACCTCTTGCAAGCAAGACCAGCCAAATCATCTGTCACCAATATGTGTGTCAACATCCTGACACCACCGAGGGCACTGTCTTTTGTAGGCACCTCCAAGGCTTCATTTCAGCAGAGCAATTCATCACCCTCTTGAAATGAAGAGCTTGAAGAAACCTGAACCTGGCCTCAGTTCTAAGTGATGAGGCTGAAAAATGGCTTTAGGAGGGTAGGATTCACCTCAGCTCGCCGTAGCCATCCAAAAATCCAGGATCTGGCTGGCAGCAGTTGTGCAAATTCCAGCCTGGCCAGAGGACAGGGTAATCTTGCCTGTCTGAGACAGTGATGCTCATTTGGGAAAGGCACTGGAGGTGCAGAAGATGGTCCAGCAGCTTGGGTAGGATTAGGGTTGCGGGACCTATTTTGGCTTTTACGTGGCTGCCCTGAATTCTGCATCCAGAGACAGATCCAGGCCTTCCAGCAGCTGATCTTAGGGAGACTGAAGGAAAAAATGTAAGTAAAGTATAGCAGAGAAACCAGGCAAATAATACAGTCTGAGTGAAAATTATTATTATTGCCTATTTATAATTTTAAAGTTTAATTTTAAGTAAACATAACATTAATTTTTACTGTCAAGCTTCCTTTTTGTTTAGAAATAGAAACATTAGAAATAGCAACAGAAAACCTTTTTATGCTTTCTGCACTGCTCTCTTAACTTCCTTGAAAAACTGAGTAAGAAAACATTAGCCATCATTTCAGCTTCAGAATAGGACAGGAATGGATTAATGCTGCTGCCTTTCTCTTAGGAGTCTGTTCTGCTCATGAAGGAAATAGTAACAACCATTTAAAGTGATTTTTTTTTAGGCTGGTCCAACTGTGTAGATGACAGCCTTGGGTCTACACTTTACTTAAATCTCTCGAAGCACAACTTTGGAAGGCTCATTTTGGACAGGCCATGAGGTTTTTACTTGTCAGGGGCGGTTTTTGGTGCCCTGCTGTCCGTGGTCCCTGCAAGGAGCACAGCTGAGCTGCAGAGCTGCAGCCAGAGCCGCCCCGCATGGAGCCACTGGGGAAGGAGGGGCGAGCTCCGTGTTTGTTATTTGCTTGTGATTTCCATGACAGTTTACAGGAGACAGAGTTGTAACCAAATGTGAGCCCAGGGAGCTCGGCCTGTGGTCTGTCTGCAGAGCAGGAATGTGGGATGGGGGGTCAGGATCAGGCTGTTGGAGGATGCAGGAGCCGAGGTGAAGGGAATTTGGGCTGTCCTGCACTCCTGTCCCTCTGGGCTGACACCTCCCTGTGTGATGTGCCATTTGTGGCACTGGGGTGGGGCACTGCCCCCTCAGCCACCCCACATCCAGCCCTCCCTTCTGCCCCTTGAGCTCATCCTGACAGGTTTTGGTCCAAGATTGGATTTAAATAACTCCCTCTTTGCTGTGTTGGTTCCGCAGGACTAGAGAGGAGTGAGAAGTACTAAAAATCTATTTTGGTCACTAAAGTAAGCAGACATGACTCAGAATACTCACTGGGAACAGATCTGCTGGATGAAAAGGTGCCATTTTTACATAGTCACTTTTCTGAGCGTGCCCTTTAAACTCTTACAAAAATAGAATCCTTTCTCTGGCGCTTCTTTTGGAAGGCAGGACCGGCAGCGAGCGCGAGGCCGTTCGCTGAGCTCCAGCCCTGCCTCGGAACCAGACAAACCCTGCACGTTTTGTGAGGCAAATGTAACATGTGTTTAACACCGGGAAGAGCAGAAAGAAGGCATTTGAAATTCGTGGGGAGGGGATTTGGGCTCGGATAGTTTTACCGTTTGTGGTGGAAAAGCGCGATCCCTCGTTCCCGCCTGTTAGGCCTGGATGAATTCCGCCCGTGAATTCTGACATCCTTGTGGCCCTGCAGGAGCAGGTTGGGATCAGTGGGCTTGTCTGGAGCATGGAGAGGCTCTGTTTGACCACTGCCTCTAATTCCTCTTGGACTGAGTGGCCTCAGCTAAAAATGAGCCTGAAACCACACTGACGTAATCCGTGTTTATGGACCTGCGAGGAAACAAATCATCGCTGGCAAGCAGAGCCCCAGCCTGGTTGTCCCGCACATGAGGGGCAAGTTCCCCCCACACTGGTGAGCCCAGGGCCCCTCCAGCTCCTGGGGAGGCTGATGGAGCCCAGTCCAAGCAGATCCCTCATCTGCATTCCTTGGAAAGGATTAGCAAGGCAAGTCATTTCGCAAAAAGTCACTCCCGGCTAAGTAGGTGATACTGAATTTTTGAACTCGTCTCTTTCTCGTTTTTAATGGTTTGGTAGGAAGCTGGAGCCTGGCTGGTGCAGGGAAACTCAAAACCAGTGGTGTAAGCACACCACATGTGCTCCTGGGTGTTTGACAGTCCTGTTGTTCTCCTTTG
The DNA here is from genome assembly GCA_035582745.1 of Loriotus luctuosus. NCBI lineage: Eukaryota > Metazoa > Chordata > Aves > Passeriformes > Thraupidae > Loriotus > Loriotus luctuosus. The sequence continues at coordinate 113,036,080 of JAWWEY010000001.1, forward strand.
GAGCATTGCTCTCTTGAAAAGTAAAACAACAAACCCTTTTTAACAGATTTACCACTTTCACTTGGTTTTACATGGAAAAAGAACACCAACCCATAAATTCCTCTTCCCCCTCTGTTCCAGAATAACCCGTGAAAGAGTTTGAAAACTCTGAATTTCTGTTCAGTAGATGAAATCTTGTCCTTGCTGAAGTGGCTGAAGTGTCTCTGCTGGCTTTCACAGGGGCAAAGCTCTTCAGCTGAAGTGTTTCTTCCTTATGATTCTGCCGGGGCTGGAAAGCCCTGTAAGTGTTCTCACTGCTGATTTCCTAAAGCCTTAATTCCCCCAAGTCACTACAGCATTTAAAGGCACCGTCTTTTTCGCACAGGAAACAACCACTGCTTTTTTCTCTTGATAAAATTTCCCTTGTATGAGCTCAGAGAATTTCCACTTTCTCTGTGTGGGCTCATCTTTCATAGAGGAGGAGACATGGGTCATAGGCCCGCAGATCTCACAACTCCCTCCTGCTCCATCGCTGGCCTCCTCCCAGTCCCTTGGCAGGCAGGAGTCAGTGAAGATTTTCTGTCAAGGTCTCCTGTCTTAATTCCTCACTGGACCCGGTAGCTTCCTCTTGCAGGGGAATCCTATATTTTCTGGTTTAAATTTGAAAGGTGTTAGGGATATGATGACATTTACAGCCAAAGCACATCACCTCTAATATTGTCTCCTTCTCTTGATGCAAATCAGGTGATCTCAACAGGCAGGAAAAGGGAGGAAAAGCCCAGCAGGCTTGTGGGACACACGGGATTGTCACTAACCCAGCACTGAATGGCCCTGGGGATGCTCCTCCCTGCTCAGCCCCACTTGTGTTGTCTGAAGGGAAATTTTCAGCTCCAGTGTTTGAGTAGATTTGCTTTAGACATTTTATGTGCCACAGAAACACAGAATCATTAAGGTTGGAAACCTCCAAAATCATCAAGTGCAAACTGACCGGTGCCTACCCTGTCCGCATCCCAGAGTTCTGAGTGCTACCTCCAGGTGACACCTGCAGGGATGGGGACTCCACACCTCCTTGGGCAGCCCCTTCCAATGTTTAACAACACTTTCCTTGTATAAATTTTTCCTGATGTCCACCCTGAGCCTGCCCTGGCCCAGCCTGAGGCCATTCCCTCTGCTCCTGTCCCTGTTCCCTGGGAGCAGAGCCCGACCCCCCCGGCTGTGCCCTCCTGGCAGGGAATTCCAGAGAGGGAAAAGATCCCTGGGGATCCTCCTTTGCTCCAGGTGAGCCCCTGCCCGGCTCCCTCAGGGATTCTGCAGCCTCTTCCCGGCTCCCTCAGGGATTCTCCGGCCCCTGCCCGGCTCCCTCAGGGATTCTCCGGCCCCTGCCCAGCTCCCTCAGCCCCTCCTGACCCTGAAGTGTGAGGGAGAACATTCCAAAGGAGACCCTGCCTGAGGAGGTGTCTCAATCTCAGCTGCACGAGGGCTGCACTTGGGTCAATAAAAAGCAAAATGTGTAAATATTTCCTTAGAGGACACCTGGAGAGGAGAGGAGAGGAAGGAGTAAAAGGAGGAGGAGGAGGAGGAGAGGGAAAAAGTGAAGAGGAGGAGAAAGGGAAGCTGAACTTTCACCCCAGCATCCCAAGAAGTGCTGGATGCTCTGACACAACCTCTGGGTGCTTGCTGTTGTCCTGCACAGGTCACAGATTTTGTCAGTGAAATAAATCTCACCAGAAATCTCAGGGAATAAATTGATCCTGCCAGAATTCAAAAAGAAAACACCAAATCCTGTGTCACAAGGGCTGGGAACACAAACCCCCAGAAAACACAAGGAGGAGTTCTGATGCCAGCGTTGTGTGGAATCACAAGCACATGTTTCCAGCTGCCCTAATTAGTGTCTAATAATTGACTCCTGTCCCTTAAGGGGGTTCTTGGCTCTAATTGAGCAGCACCTGCCACGTCAGAGGAACAGTTCTGTGCACCCATTCCTTGCTCAAAGGCCACACTTGACCCCTTCAGTGCCAGCTCTGCTGCCAGCCTTGGCTGTGCCCGGATTCGGGCCCATCCCAGCAGCTGGGAATCTCTGCATCAGGAGTCACTCCAGGACAGCAGGGACCCCACTCCCTTTGGGAGCTTTTAAGCAGCATCCCACTGATCCCCAGCACACCCCTGGGTGCTCCTGGCAGTACAGAACTCCACCTGTGCCCTCCAGAGCAGCATCTCCCCCAGCAGAGAGGGCACTGCCAGCTTCCCACACGGACAGGCTGGAGCTGGGAGCTCTGTCCTTGTGGACACACACACCCCACAGACCCTCTCTGCTTCCCACCACACGGTGTGGACAAAAAAAATGCAAATCCAAAAGCTCCTCCAAACTTTATTCCCTTCCTAAATTAGATTGAGCAATGGATGGAAACCAGAAATTAAATGCAACATAATGAAAAGTCGTGTAATGAGTTCAAATCCCAGGGAGCTGCGTCTCTCCTGGCACAGAAGGAAACCAAGGATGTCATTTCCATAGGTACTGTGGGCTTGGGAAGAAGCTGGTGCTCAGTTTTTCAAGTATACAAGATCTACAAAAGATTTAAACTCCTTTGGGACACCGATTACAGATCTCACTGACAGAATTCCCATTTGTTTTTAAATTAGACGTACAAGCACCACAGTGCTACCTGAAGCAGATCCCTGCTGGTGGGACTTTCTGTTCCACTTCTGCTTGCAGAGCCTGATTGTTATGAGGGAGAACTTCCCTGTGGAAGGGTAAAGGACGGGGAAAACATCCCATCACCTGATTTTCCTGTTTTTAATTGGAAAGGCCCATCCAATGTGAATGGGGGAATGACCCCCAGAAGGGTTAGGAGGGAATTGGGTCCCTCAAAACCAGACAGACAGAGGCCTGGCTTCCAAAATTCTAGGTCATGTCCTGCTGCCTTGGACACCAGGTGATGCCAAGGACCCTCTGCCCAAACCAGAAACCCCCAATTCCCAGGTAGCACAAATCCACCTCTGGAAGCAGCTCCCCATGCCAGGCTGAGAGCTCCTCCAGGACATCTCCCAGGAGCACCCACGGCAGCATCTCCTCAACCCTCCAGCATAACCCAAAACTGCCTTTCTGCTCATTTATCCTTGTTTCAACTCCAGTCTGCACGGCTCAGATCACCCTGAACGTCAGCACTCTGGGAACGGGGACTGCCAGCCCCAAACGCCTGCTCCGGGCCGGGGCCGTGACAAGGAGGTGCCAGCAGGCAAATGAAACCTCCCTGGGTTATTTAAATCCCCTTCTGTGACAGAGCAACCTCCATGGCCTGAGCACAGCACGCTGCCATGCATGGCAAGTGTCCCTGGATCCACCAAGGGCCCGGCTCCGCTTCCCCTGAGCCCCCTTCAATTCCTTTGGAGCCCCTGGGCAATCTGGGATGCAGGTTCATGCTCTGGGGAATGCTGCACACGCTGGATTTGGGAATGAAATTGATAATGTTTACAGCAAACAGCGGTTTTAGCTGAGGGTGATGCTCCAGGGGACTCGGCAGTCTGTGTGAGCAGGGACAGCTGGCAGGCAGAGTGGGAGACTGAGAGCAGGGCAGGAAAAGGGGAGCAGGGAAGGAAAAGGGTGGCAGAGAAGGAAAAGGGGAATGTTAGTATGAGGTTCCACGCTGATGGCAACCAGTGCTCCTGCAGTGCACGGGGCTGCTGTGCAACCAGCTCTGAGCAGCCCAACCTCAGATACCGATGCTCTTGACACACTTAAAACCATTTTCCTCCCAGAAATCCTCAAGTCAGGAGATCACTAAAACCGCAGCTCCCATTCCCCACGCCAAGTGCACCTCCCGGTGTCCCGGGGAATAACGAGGAGATGCCCAGCAGGTCCGTCACCGCCGGGAGCCCAAGGCGAGAACGATCCGTGCGTTCCTCCGGCCGCAGTCGGGCTCTGGGGCCGCTCCCAGCCCCGAACTCCGCCGTGCCCTCAACTCCAGCGGCGCCAGAGCCGGAACCGGAGCCGGAGCATCCCCGGGGCAGCGGCACCGCCGCGCTCCGCACGGGGTCCGGCCCCGCTGGGACGGAGCCGCCCGAGCCCCCCGTTTGTGCCCGGACCCCCCGTTTGTGCCCGGAGCCCCCCGTTCGTGCCCGAGCCCCGGCGCTGACCTGCCGCAGGATGAAGCTGGTGGAGGTGGTGCTGCCGTCCGAGCGCTTCAGGCGGCTGCGGCGCGTCGCGGTGCCCCTCGTCACCTGCCCGGGGACAAAGCATCAAGGTCGTGTCCCGGCCCCGGCCCCGGCCCCGCCGCCCCCGGCCCCGCACGCACCGCGGCCATGGCTCCGCGCTGCCGCTGCTCCCGGCGCTCCCGGGCGCTCTCCGGGCGCAGCGGAGCCGCCGCCGGGGCGGAGCGCGCTGGGGAGGGGGCGGCGGGCGGGGGGCGGCCCCGGGGCGGGGCTGGGACGGCAAAACCCCCGAAGCCCGGCCCCGGCACGGTTCCAGCCGGAGGGTGAGCACGGAGCCCCGCTGTGCGCTGGGAGAGAGAGCTGGGGGGGCTCACCTGGAGAGGGGAAGGATCCGGGGCTCCAGGAGAGCTGCAGAGGGACTGGGGACAAGGCATGGAGGGACAGGAGCCAGGGAATGGCTCCCACTGCCA
>JAWWEY010000001.1:113074596-113102493 GCA_035582745.1 Loriotus luctuosus
CTGCTCCATCCCTCTGCTCATCCTGGAGCCTCCTCTGGGCTCTCTGCAGCAGCTCCAGCTCCTCCCTGGGCTGGGGCAGCTCTGCAGGTGGGAAATCACCTGAGGGGCTCAGGGACACAAAAGCCACCCAAGGGTGACACCCAGGAGCTGACACAGCCACGAGTCACCTCTGGCAAACCCAAACACCAATGCCCAGGAATGCCCTGGGTGCTGATGGCCAATTCCAGAGTGGGTTTCCAGCTCTGGGAGGAATTTGGCTGCCAGGAGCCTCATTTGTGGCTCAGCACCCTGAGCTCCTGTGGAAATCCCGGCTCTGGGGCTTTGTGGTGGCTCCTGGGGATGTGTCTGTGCACCAGAGTGACACAACCTCTGCTGAATGGGATTTTTTATCCTCAAAAACAACCCCAGTGACCTGTTGGAGCTGAATTTTTGGGGTGGGATGCTGCCTGAGACTGCAAGCCTGCAGGTCAAGTTTCCAAAATGGATTAAAGCATGAAATGCACGGAGCAGGGAGGAGGGGAGGAATAACACTGAATGGAAAAGCCAAGCAGCCTCTACCTCTAAGTGGAGCTGTAACCAGCATAAAATTCTGATGAATTTGGGTGGGGACAATAATTACAGCCCAGCAGGAATGAAGGGCTTGGGGTGCCTGGCCCCTGCACAAGTGGCAGCCCAAGGAGATCTCAGCTGCAGCCCATAGAAGCAATAATTGTTATTCAAACATCTGAAGGGTTGAATTAGAGATACTCAATTCCACAAAGATAATGGTTGAACACACATTTGGACAGGGTGGAATTATTTTTTTCCCCAAAAATGGCTCTAATGGCAATTTCTGATGCTTCTGTGCATGGGCTCCCCAAAACCTGAATCTTTGTTTCCAAGCTGTGACCTAAATATCAGGGAATTTTGGTTTTTTCCCCTCAAAATAATTTTTGTTTTAAATAAATAGCTCATCTGGGGCAGAGCTTGGGCTGCCTGTGGAGTGCTCAAAAATGAGCTGACCTCCACAAAGTGCACCCCACAAACCGTCCTGGCTGCTGTGTCACTGCTGAGGAGTTCAGGGAAAGGGAAAAACAGGAAGAGCAGGTGGAAAGGACAGTTCAGGATGAAATGGCTCCACTGCAAAGCTTCTCCCACCTTCTCACTGAAAATGCCTTGGGATCCTTAAGCTTAATGATAGTCCTGAGCCCAGCTTTAATTTCAGACCATTCGTCAGCTTTTTGAGGTAGAAATTATCCCCCAGACTTTATAGGGATGACAGAGACGTGGAGAGGTTAAGGCCCAGGTTCACGAGCGGATTTATCCCTCTGAAGTGGCATTAAATCCCAAATTACACCTCTCAGCTCTCCCCTTCCCCCAGCCCAGGGGCATTTCTGGGGAAATCCCTGGAAAACACCCCCAAAGCCTTGAGGCCTCAGCTCAGGCCCTCAGAGGGGGCAGCTGGCCTTGAGCTGCAGCCTCTGTCCCCTCCCTTCTTCTCCAAAGAATGGAGAGAGACAATTTCCAGGGGATGGAGAGACAGGACATAGGGAATAGCTTCAAACTGAGAGAAGGAAAGCTGCTATTGGATGTTAGGAAGGAATTGTTCCCTCTGATGTTAATAAGGGGCTGGGATGGAATTCCCAGAGCAGCTGGGGCTGCCCCTGGATCCCTGGCAGTGCCCAAGGCCAGGTTGGACATTAGGACAAGTGGGAGGTGTCCCTGCCATGGCAGGGGTGGCACTGGATGAGTTTTAAGGTCTCTTCCAACCCAAACCATTCAATGATTTTATGATTCTATGATCTCTCATTGCTGTTGTGATGCAGAAGAGACAAACTGGGTTCATTACAATCATCCTTGATACGGTTTTGTTTAATTAACTGTATTCTGTCACGTGGTGGTGTTTCTTTACGAGCAGACACAGCCTCATCCATGCACATTTAGAGCTGGAACTTTGAAAATTCTCCTTCTGGGAAGTGCCTGGATTCTTAAGTTTTGGCAGATTGCAAGATTTAAGTTTTCTGCCTGAACATGTGCAGAAAAATAATGCAAAATGTACAAGAATATGGCAAGATGAATACTCAGAGATGCCTTTTTTTTCAGAAATGGGAATTTCATGTGCATTGTGTGAGTTTTCTGTGTTCTGGTTTGAAATGAGCCTTTTCTGGTACCAGAAGGAAAATGTAACAAATCTCAATGTTCTTGTGCTCCATCCCTGAATGGGATAAGAGCTGGATTCTTACCCAGGATTACCCATTCTGCACCCAGGCAGATCCTGTCCAATTTTGGGAATGTTTGGAAAACCTCAAAGTGTGTGTCCTCCTTCTGTTTGGGCAGCTTCATTCCAGAGATACTAAAGATTAAGCTTTACATTTTTCAGCTTGAATGGAGCATCTGGCATTGATCTGGTGATCCTGTGCCTCCCTAATGTGTAATTTCACCTGAGCCACGACTTTGTGTTTGGTCCAAGCACAAAGGAAAGAAACATTTGATGTGGACAAGAAAAAGGATGGATGTTTTCAGATTTTCATTTCCAGTTCTGCAAAATCAGGGGAATTCTGACCCTGATATTTTTCACACATTGAGTTGCCTGTAAGAGAAGTGAAATAAATAAAGCTTCTCACACTGATAAAATTATGGCTTTGTATGGGCAAGACTATCATTTACACACACTTTCGTGTGATATTTTTGTTGTTTTGTTACCATTAAACTCCAGTTCTTACAACCACAATCACAGAAAAACTCTAAAATACTGCCTGACATTGCATATTTTGTTTTTAGGGATTTATGCTTTTTAAATACTGACCTTTAAATAAACCTTGCATTTTTAAGGGTTAAATTCTGCTTTCAAGAGGTCAAATGTATGTTTGACTTTAGTTAGCTTGTGCCATCACTGTGAGGGGATTTTGTGGAACCAATTCTAAAAAAACCAAGTTACTGCTGTTCCTTTGTGCCTCACTGGGAGAGGAGAATCCAAAGCATGGTGTAGGTAAAAAAAATACTGCATTTATCAGCAATGGTGTCTATCCTGGAATAATGGGTGTGATTTTCATTGGATCAAGGCTGCTGAAAAATTTGGTCTGTTCACATTTAGCTGGTCTGATTTTTCTGTTGATTAGTGATGATTTTGAGATGTGGGATGAAGAGGTGGATGAACGGCAGCAGCTTGTGGGTGGCACACTCTGGTTTTTCATTGCAGAAGGTGAAGAATGGGAACAGTTTACACCCCAGACAGCTTAATTAAAGAAGGTATTCTTGATAAAAAATACTCCAAGGGCATCAAACATTTCAAGCCAAGCTCGGCTGGTCTGTGTCTGTACAACCTCATTTGTTCTGTGGGTGTAACTGAGGTTGTTGCTTCTGAATCTGTCAATTTTGGGTTATCAAATCTGGAAGCTGTTCCTGATACCACAATGAATGAAAACCTGGTTTCTTAGAAGGAATAAAATAATTATTTCATTGCAGTTTCTGAAAATCCAATGAGCCCAAGTGTCCAATGCTGTTTTGTGCCTCCCTCCCAGGCTGTCATTTTTGTGTGTGGCTTCATTGAGATCACTGAAGGGAAGGGGTACAAGGAAGTCTGGCTCTGGAGCAGCCCTGGGACTCTTTAAAGGACTGTGTCCTTCTTCCTTGGAAACTGCTTACAGAAACCACCTGCCCTGGACTGTCCTCACACAGATCTGCAAAGAAGTGCTGAAGATGTGTGGGGATTACCTCTGAGCAAGTCACAGATTACTTACTTACTTATTTACAGAGATTACATACTTACTGTGTGTTTAATATACACTGCATTTGTATTTTGCCTTCATCTGGCCACAAATATCCCAAGCCAGGGGTCATTTTTCACTTTTCCTGAGGGATGATTCCCCATGGCTTGTTGTTGTGAAGCATTTGCTCATACTCAGCTACTCTGTATGGATTCAAACTCCTTAATTTCACACTGACTTTGCTCTTCCTCACATCCCTAAAGAGGGAGATTTATAGGGAGAGCTGAGGGGAGGTTGCCAAGCACATCAGTTCTGCTCAGGGTCCATTTTGGGTCGTGGGGATGAGGCAGCTTCACCCCTCAGCTCTGCATCCAGCCCTGCTTTCAGCTGTCCTGCTTGTTTGGTCACAAATGGGGTCATAAATGACCACTTTGTTACACTTCTGGTAGTGCCTTGTGGGGCTGAAGGGCATTTTCCAGGAGCTGCTGCTCCAGCAGCCCAGACAGGGATAAATGATTATCTTGGACTTGGTGATGTGCTTCATCTGTTCCAAAATTCATTTCTTCTCTCCCTCACTCTCCCTGCTCCTCCTCTCTCTCTTCCCTCCCTTTTTAGAAAATCTCATGTTTCAACTTGTTCTAGGCCCCATCCTCTTTAAATCTCAATTTTTACTTCATTATTTCCTACCCTTGTTCTTATCTCCTCAGGACCCTTTTGGATTATTTCCCCAATCGTGTTGGTGTCCCAGAGTTGTCTTCGGGGTGCAATATCTTTGGCTGATGTGTTGTTTTATCCCCTTCTTTAGATTGTTAATACAGACATTACCTCATAAACAGTTATGGGCATTTGATTAGATACCTTTCACCAACTTGCTATTTTATCATTTGCCATAAGTCTTTCCCTGTTGTTCTCTAGGATATTTTCAGACTCCCAGTGTTCTTTCCCAAGACAATTCAAATTCTTGTCGTGGAAAATCTTCCTTGGCTCAAGTCAGTAGGGAATATTTGGATATTTCCATGCATGTTTAACTAGAAAGAGAAACTGATGGTGTGCAATATGTGTTTTCCTTGTGCAATTTTGTTTATTTATCAGAAAAGTATATCTTGTCCTCACCTAGAAGAGCAGGAGGGGTAACTGTGGTGCTCCTAAAATCCCATGTCTGTCTGGCCAGTGAGTTCTGTTCTCCAGAGGCTCTGTTGTGCTTTCTTCACTACCATGTCCTCCTCAGAAATTCAGCTTTTTGCTACCTAATAACCTATAAACCCCGAATGTTGCCCTCCAGATTTACAGCAATATTTAAATTCAAATAATATGGGTGACTTTTACTGTGAGTTTTAAAATCCCAGAATGTTTTGGGTTGGAAAGGACCTTAAAAATCATCCAGTGCCACCCCCACCATGGGCAGGGACACCTTCACTGTGCCAGGCTGCTCCCAGCCCCAATGTCCAACCTGGCCTTGGGCACTGCCAGGGATCCAGGGGCAGCCCCCAGCTGTGCCAGGGCCTGGCCACCCTCACAGGGAGAATTTTTTCCTAATATCCCATCTAAACCTACTCTTCCTCACCTCTAGGCCCATGCTTCTGCTGCTTCCATTGTTTTGGGTTTTTTTTTTTGTTTTTTTTTTTGTGACACGGAAGGGATCGATTTCTTCTGCTGCTGAGGCTTAAAAGAGTGTTTGGCATGTGTGTTGTATATTCCATATCATCTGTGATTGCCTTGGATCAAAGAGATAAACTTGCTGGCAGTCATTTTCACCTCCTTGAACAGCAGTAAATGTTTGGTAGGACACTGTAACCTGCTATTGCAAATTCAAATTACGCTGGGAAGGAGGGAGGTAAATCTGAGGTGTGCTGTGAGCCTTCCAGGGTGGGCTGACACAGGTTTCTCTCTTGGTCACATAGAGAGATTTTCCAAGATTCCAGAAAGCTGCCATGCCAAGACTGTGAATAATAGGGCAGAAACCCTGGCACAGGTTGCCCAGAGAAGCTGTGGCTGCCCAATTCTTGGAAATACTCAAGGCCAGGTTGGATGGGGCTTGGAGCAGCTGGGATAGTGAAAAATGTCCCTGCCCATGGTTGGATCTAGATGGGCTTCAAGGTCCCTTCCTTCCCAAATAATTCAATTACTTTAAGCAGTATCTAGGGTCCCTTTTTAAAGAAAGGAGGAGACCTGTGTTAGCAAGGGGTTAATTTTCCTTGGGAAACACCTTTGTCCTTCCCCTCTTTCGGTGGAGATTTGGTGTAGTTACCTTAAGTACAGGGGCGCTTGGGTTTAGCTTTTTGTTAGATGGAGAGCTCAGCCTGGAGAGGAGCCCCAGCTGGGAGGGGCCCTCAGCCCTGGCTGTCCCTGTGTCTGTCCCTGTGTCTGTCCCTGTGTCTGTCCCTGTGTCTGTCCCTGGTGTCCCTGTGTCTGTCCGTGTGTCTGTCCCTGGCTGTCCCTGTGTCTGTCCCTGTGTCTGTCCCTGTGTCTGTCCCTGTGTGCAGAGGTCAGAGCAGGCCCAGGCTCTGCTCCAGGCCCAGCAATGGCCCCAGAGCCACGGGCAGGGCCTGAGCCCAGCAATTCCCCTCACAGGAGGCACAACTTCTGCCCTGGGCAGTGCCCAGCCCTGAGCAGAGACCAGAGGGGCTCTGGGGGCTCCTCCTGGGGACATTCCAGAGCCATCTGGACCCATCCCTGTGCCCTGTGCTCTGGGATGGCACCAGGGACCTTCTGTGGTCCCTTTCAGCCTGACCCATTCTGTAAAACCAACTCAAACACCTTGGAGAGCACCAGTGCCCTTCAGCACTTCAGCTTTGGTCAGCTCCAGGTGAAGCCTGCAGGCTCCCACCCTCTCTCAGCCCTTCCAGTTTTAGCTGAACTTTGGGATGTAGTCACAATTTTGGATCAGCAATCAGTGTCTGTCAGGTAGCAACAAAGCCCTTTATACACCAGCCATGAAGAAATAAATAAGAGTAACTTACTAGAAATGGCACAGAAATGAGGAGGAAATTGCTGCCTTTTCACACAGAAGAACCATCCCACCATTTCCCTGTCCATGAAGGTGAAGGTGAGGCTGCTCAAGGCTCTCCTTGTCTGGAAATGAAAAGAAGTGTGATACCAGCTATGTACAGGATGGACAGGTGCCAAATGAGCAAGGTTGGTGTCAAAGGCCATCTCACTTTCTTTCTAAGGGGTCTAGAAAAACCAGGTGAGCCAAATAAAGGACTAAACTGTGCCTCCCTCCTAAATCCACCTGCATTTATGTCCCAATTAGACTCCTCCTTTTCTCTGCCAGGTCAACAGGACACCTGCAAAACTTCATTTATGACAAGGAAATTATTTGATAATGTTAACAGCCTCGGATGATCAGTTTCTAATGAGAGAAGAGCCTTATAAATGATAAGTGGGGTCATTTTAAACTTTCAGGAGGATGCAGGCTGGGAGGATTCTCCTGTCACCCCACATTGCAATTGATGAAACCTTTCAGGAGGGTTTTTTACCCAGTCACCTGCCAAGCACAGGGATAACCAACACTTCATCCCTCACACAGTCACTGTACCCATATCCCATAACCATTTCCCATTCTGCTGCTTCATTAATCCCCAGGAGCACATCAAGAACTCTCCTTGGATCCCTTCCTGAAGGAGGATTCTGGCTGCCAAGAGGATCCCCACACATATGGGGCTGCAGGCCCCTCACACTCATGTTCCCACATGTCCCCTGAATCCAAAAACCCAGAAAAAAAAAAGAGGGCAGATTCTGCTGAGGTTCTTCTGCTCAGCTGCACTTGTTGGAGTTAGAGTTACAGATTTATTTTAAAAGCACTTACAGTGGAATTTAAATTCATTTTCTTCTGGCAGCAAAGTTAATGGGGGATTTTTTTATTTTTTTTCCCTCACAGAGCTGTAGGTTTCTCACCCTCAGCAGTCAGCAAACATGAGACAGGTTGCCAGGTAAATTGTTTTCCCACACATTCAGCTCTCCCTCTGTCTCACATTCTCACAGACTTCAGGCTCCAGGAGAGGAGAGGGTAGAATTCTTTAGCAGATTCCTTTTGGGGGCATTTTGACCCTCTCAAAACATTAAATCCATTTTATTGTCCCCAAATCTACTGCACAAATTATATAAGGACATAATATAGATGGATATTACATAAGTCCAGCCATGAGCAGTTTATTTTCTCTTACTGTGAGAAGCAAAGTGGAGATTTTCTGATCATAATTTCACATTTTTGTCCAGAACTAACACTGAACTATTCTACACTCAAAGACACACACACACAAGGCTCATAATTAATTTCATTTGCTCCTCATCATCAAAAATTCTGAAGGGAACAACACAAAACCTGAAGAGGTTTCAGTGATTTCTTAAGGACATTTTAGTACAAAATGTTTTCTGATTAAATCTGTCATGTTTGGGACTAGCTGAAAGTGTTTTCCTTGCACCACTAGATCTTTTGAGATTTCAAAAATATTGTCTTTCCTCTGCAACATAGAGTGCAGCAATTTAAAAAACAATTCCAAAAATGAAAAAAAGTTGACTTAAGTCCCATTGTGTAATTTCTGAATTATAAGAATATATATTTTTCCTTAACATTATCAAATTTTTAAATCTTTTTAGTAAGTGCTTGAGTTTTTTTAAGGGGAAAAAAATGCAAAATAGTCACTAAAAATGAAGTTTTATAGATCAAAAATGTAAAATACTATTTTGTATTTGCCCAGAGGGGCTGTGGGAACACCTCCACCCCTGGAAATGTCCAAGGGCAGGCTGGAAGGGATTCTGAGCAAACTGGTCTTGTGGAAGGTGTCCCTGCCCATGGCAGGAGGTTGGAACTGGATCTTTAAGGTCCTCCCAAGCCAAATAATCCTGTGTTTCTGTGATAAAAATTGTACTGACAATTTTGAAAGCTTTTCCCAAACCATTTACAGCCAGGCTATTCGTTGTCATCATGTCTACTTTCTACTGAGTTTGGAATATTTGGGGAAAAACTCACCAGAATTCCAAATTAAACAAAAATACAGAAGGAAATAAGAGCTTTTCAATTAATTGCTGACAAGCTCTGTTTGAAATAGCCAAACTCCAACATCTGAATGTTTTCTGCATCACATCCCATGAATATCCTGCAGTCAAACCTTCCCATTTCTACAGTGCTACAAGGACAGTATTTCCATAAGAGCCATTTGAACTATGAGACTCAGAGAAACCAGATGAAAAATGCCAAAAAAATGGAATACAGACAGCCAAACCAGTAGAAAATAACTCTGAATTTAAACTTTTTCAAAAAGGTGTCAGGAGAGTATGTTTGCCTCAGGAGTCTTTATAAATACTGTGAATAATCTTCTAGTATGTAAGAATTTATCTTCTAGTATATAAGTATTTATCTGCTATAAATACTGGGAATAATCTAATTCCAGGTAGAATCCAGAACAAATCCATGTCCAACACTCACTCTAAATTGAGGAAATGCACTTTGCTGCTGTTTCAGCTGAAATTGAGACTACCCAGTTGGTGCCTTGTCCAGTGTGAAGGAGGGAATGGTTATTCCAGGCTGAGAGAGTGAAAATGTGAGGGAATTTCACGTGTTCTCTGCCTCGTTGCAGAGCAGATGATTTTAATAAAATGCACCCAAGTGCTCCAGCAGGCTGCCAAATCCCAAGCTGAATATTTGGAAGTACCTGCCTAATGACTAAAGACAGAAATGAATTCACAAGTTCTGTGCCCAGCAGTGCAACAAAAAAAAAAAAAATACCACCTAGTGTGGACAGCTGACAAAAATATTCCCTTTTCCCCTTTGCAACAACTGGGGAGTGAAGAACCTTCCTTCCCCTGCTCCTTCCCTGAATGTGAAATGACAATGGAGGATTTTTGCTGCCACGCTCCAGGCAGATTTCAAAGAGAAAGTCTGTGTGTTCCCCTTGGGAAAAAAATGCACAATTTCCAGGCCAGGAGAGTCTGGGAGCAGGGCACACACACACACGAGGCTGGAAAACAAGATCCGAGTGAAATGCAAAGTGTGGGGAAGATGGAGGGGACAGTTTAAAGGAAAACCTGTGGAAATAGGGAAAATACTTTCAAAAATCTCAGTGTTTTTTGCTTTGTGGCTGTGTGACAGCTGCTTTCCTTCCCCTCATGGCTGCAGCAGGCTGGAAGCAGTGCAGGAGGAATTCTGGACCCCAGGATCTGGCAAGAGTCCCCAGGTCTTTGCAACACAAAGGGAAGGGAGCAGGTCACTAAACATCGTTCCAAATTGCCAGGAATGCAAAAGAAATTCTTTTTGGTTTGTGTTTGGTGTCCTGGCAGGGGTGTAGCTCCAGATCAAACAGAGGGTGAAGGACATGAACAAAATCCTGGGACACTGGTGCCTGGTGTGAGAAAATCCATGGCACTACAACAATGGGAATGGAGTCAGAATTTTAAACATCCCCTGGGAAATCAGAGCCACCCAAGAGACATCTTTTGGTGGCACAGGCCACCATGCCTGTGGCACAGCTAAATATCATCAATTTGCAGTGACTGGACACAGTTTTGATGGGATCTTATGGATATTTTACGTGTGAAGCCACTGGGGGGAGGGGGCAGGGGAAGGTTTTTTTAACAATTAATGGGGTTTTCCCATAGTTTCCTTAAGAAAAATGAAATTCTACAATCTGTTTTTTTGTCTCATCCATCTGCCCAATTGTTTTTGAACCTTTCACATGAGATCAGCATATTTGGAGGTCAAGAGGGCATCTGTGCTGGTGGGATAACCCTGTGTCCCTGCTGCAGGAGCAGGGAATTCCTGGAGTCTGTACCACAGAGGTTGTTTTTATCAGGTTGGACTCCACTACCATCCAAACTCTCCTAAACACCATCACACCAAGCATGCAGAGAGTCTCCTGTCAGCTCTCCACCCACCTGTACCTGCACAGAGCTCTGCCAGTGTTTTGCCAGCAGAAATCCAGAATAATTCTATCACAGCATCCTACAACCAGCAACACAGGGAAAATCCCTGGCATTACTGTGGGCACTCTGAGCTGAAAAATGACAAGAAATTTGACATTTGATTCTTTGTGCTCTGTTATTACCATACAAGAAGGAATGTGGCAATGAATAACCACAACGATGGAACGATGAAATGCTAAAAATCATAATGATGTCCATAAGAGAGGAGAAAGGGAATAGGAGCATTTTAGGGGTGCTCTGAAGTGACTGAGTTGCCACTGCAGAATTCCTTGCAGGCATTTTGTGCTCAGGGTTTAGCCCTGGACCACCCTCATGCTTTTTACAGACCACCTCAATCAGCTTTGGCAAGAAAAGATGATCTGTGCAACACCTAAATGACATAAAGTCCCAAAATACACTATTATCCAATTTATCAGCACATAATTACCTCAGTGGCTCCTCAAAGAAACTGATGGCCTCTTGTCTCAGTGAAATTATTTTTATTTCCTATTGGCATATCCATGATGATTTCTTGAACAAGGTTTCCAGCAGAGATGTCCTGTTGAGCAGGTGTGAGCTGAAGCTTTTGCTTCCCACAGCCTGTGCCAGAGGGGAGAGGTGATGGGATTTGACTCATTTACCCAAGGCAGGGTACAAACTTGCAGCTCCCCAGGGAGATTTTTTTCCTGCCAACCCACAATCTGTGTTAATTTCTTTAAATGTGATATTAAAAACACAGCAAATATGGAATATCTGCTGGAGCAATGGTTGGAATAAACAGGAGACCTGCTGGAATTTACAAATCCTCTGTGACAAGTGAACACAGCACCATGTTTCATGGAAACAGTGAATTGGACACTTGCCTGATTCAGCAAAGAAGCTGTCTTTATAATTTGCATTTCACTTCAGTTTTATCTGTCCCCTAGTCTTATTTCCAAGAACTTGGCTTTCATTAGACTGGGGGGCTTTTTCCACCCTCTCCAAACTTCATTTCCCTTGAAATAATTTTTTAAACTAGATTTTTTTTATTTACTGGTTGTCAAGCATAGAAACTAACTTGATTCATCATCAAACATAATCATGATCCAGAATGAAGCTGAAGGATTCAATCAGTAGTGAAAGCTGACCAGCCAGTCTTCAATTCACATTAAAAACAGAGAGGAAACTTTCCAGTCTACTGGAAGTAGAGCTGGCATTTAGGCATGAAAGGCACGCAAGGAAGGGCCTATTTTTAAAAGGAATTATCATGAGTCAAAACCTTCAAAAATAAAAAAAATACTCCTTCTGAAAGTCAAATCCACAGGGAAAAAATCCAAGCCCTCAGTGTACTCCACCTGGGAACCCTGGAAAGGAAGAGGGGGTGGTGGGCAGGGGCAAATGTTTTGAGCATGAGGTCCCCAGGACAAGGTGAGAGATGAGAATTTGACTCCAAGTTCTAGAAGGCTGATATATTATATTATATTATATTATATTATATTATATTATATTATATTATATTATATTATATTATATTATGTCATATTATGTCATATTATGTCATATTATGTCATATTATGTCATATTATACTATATTATATTATACTATACTATATTATATTATACTATACTATATTATACTATACTATACTATATTATACTATACTATATTAATTCTAATATGTTAATGATATAATTTATATTAATAATATTATATTTATTATAGTTATTATATTTATTATCTTTTAAAACGATACTAAAGAAAGAGCAAGGACATCAGAAGGCTAGCAAAGAATGACAACAAAAACCCATGACTGAACAGAGAGTCTGACACAGCTGGACTGGGGTTGGTCATTAATTAAAAACAATCCACATGGAACCAATCAAAGATGCACCTGTTGGTAAGCAACCTCCAGAGCACATTCCAGGCAATCAGATAATTACTGTTTACATTTCTCGTCTGAGCTTCTCAGGAGAAAAATCCTGGCGAAGGGATTGTTCAGAAAACATCCTGGTGCCACTCCTGAGCCATGGAGCAGCAGCCAGCTGAACCCTCCCCTGTGTGGAGCTGCAAACCAAAGCAGAGCAGATGCCACTCAGCAGGATAAAACCAAATTGTTTGTACACGTGGAACGGGATGGGAGTTCAGGAAAAAGGAGAGAGGGGGAACGAGGCAGCTGGAGCTGGAGGAATTAAAAAGGGATGGGCTGTAGATGTGAGGGAGCAGAATAAATCAGGAGTGATGCACAAGCTCACAAAAGGCCAGCTTTTGTAATTTCTGCTCCTCACAGTATTAATTGCTCCTCTTTGCTTTGCTGCTCTTCACAAGAAAGCAGAAGTCAGAAAGAATCACTACGTCTCAACTCAGCTGGGAGACAAAAAATAATTCTTAAGCAGCTTATTCGTTATATTTAATAAATCTCCAAATAGTATTTACTAGAGATTGTTTATTGTCCCGTGTTATTATATAATTTGTAAAAAAAAAAGAAACCCAAAGTGTCTTAAAATTGCTGCTTCCAAAGCAGTTCTGAGGCAGCTCCTTCTGGGGGAGATGTTTAGATTGCAGGTTGCTTACACGTGCTGTGTGAGCCCTTCCTTTGTGAATTAATTGGGTTGATACAGAAACATCAAAACAGATTAAGAAAACCTGCCCCGGTTTTCCCTCCCAGACTCTGGGACCCTTGTTTGGTAGAAGTTCTGTGTAGGTTTTAAGATCTGTCTGTGCATTTCAGCATATCCATATTTTTAAGGCTTTGCATCAGATGGAGGAAAAGCAGGCAGTGACAAGATTTGCAGGGTGTAGAGTGTACATAATCTGACATTTTCAGGACACGGATTTTAACTAATTTACACCATCAAGCCACACTACTTAAATTCGTGACAGCAAACCATCCTCAAATTTTATGTAGGAATGTTTTCACTTTACAGATCTGAGATCCATCACTTTGGTTCTGCAGAAGTTAATCTTCTTTTCCCCTCCCAGGCTGAGGCTGAGGATCACTGTTGGACTTGCTGTTAGTGCCACCTTTGCTCTTTCTCATGGCCAGGAGCTCACCTGGGCCTGCCAGGGCTTCTCCCTTTCAGAGAGCCCACAGATTATCCATGCATGGATCAAACCGGCTTTTGGTCAACAGCAGATTAGTTGGTGAGTTGGAATTTGAATTACTGTGGGTAACAATTTGCACATATTTCAATGCATAAATTTCAAACACTAAAAAACAGCAGATGTCAGAGATGTGAAATGTCAATAATTATTTGAAGTTTCTGAAACATGCCATTATGTGTTTTATAATTAAAAACCAAGCTTCTTTACTGATACATCTGTTTCCTGTAAGTTAAATTTCACCCCTCCCAAGGATACTATTTGGATTTTTTCCTTAATGCAAAATTCCCTTCCAACTTTAGAACCTGTTTTATTTATGCCCCTGTTGTTTTATTGGTGAATATTTAAATTGTCGTGCTGACTAAGCAGGATCAATATCTGACTTTGCTGCTGAGGTGAAATGTTCCTTATTTACAGCTCCTGGATGACAATTTCCCTGTGGATGCAGCAGCCACTTCCACACCTCCTCTGTGCAATTCCTGCCTCTGTCCTGGGCTGACTCTGAGCTTAACAGTGCCAGGAGCTTTGCTTAGCTGGGTTTGTGTGGAAAACTCTGAATCAGCCATCCACCACTCCTTCTGTTCACTTATTTCATCGTTTATTTATTTCTGTTTATTTATTTCATTGTGAAATTATTTAATTTCATTTCACTTATTGTGGGCAGTTTGTAACTTGTATGGACTAGAGGAAAAGTGTTGTCAGGCACTGCCTGGCTTAGCTGGGCTAACACCAGGCAGGGTTTTGTTCCTCACAAGCTCCATGCTGAAATGACAGGCTTTCCCTGTGATGAGCTACAGAAAAATGAGCTGCTCTTTAGGGCATTCATTAGAAAAGATTCCTCTTATGCTTTCATAATATTATCTAACGTTATGATTAAAATCTTTATGCTTCTCAGAGAAATTAAAATTATAACTATATTTTATTTTATCTAAGAATAAACACTTGAGCTCAAACGCTGAGGAAGACGGGCCCACAAACTACCCCGAGCTGTCCAACACTGAAAAATCCCCAAATGCTCCTCTGGCTCAGCTTTCCTGCTTCCCTGGAATTCCCTTCCTTAGCAGGGGCTGCAGGCAGGCTGCGGGGAAGGGGATGTGATTGAAGTGCTTGGGTTTGTCCAGAGCCTCCCACAGCAAAACAGCCCCAAGGAAACCCCAAGGAAGCAAAGGAAGCCCCAAGGAAACCCCACCAGGTCCTGCTGGCTGGGAGGATTTTGAAGGAATTTGAGATGGGACCTCTGCATTGGTTTTGATGATGGGATTTATTTTTCTTGTTTTCTATACAGGCAGGAAGGGTAAGTTCAGCTCACATCTTCACTGCGTGGCTCAGAAGGTCACAAGACCCTCAGTTACAAGACCTTTTAGGAGTTATTGACCAATAAAACCCTGCCAGGAAGGATATTTATGCTTTTGACCCAATCTTATTTTGTTTTACAGACCCATGCTACAGTGTAAGCTTTTTAGTCAATCACTGTAGGTTTGTGTTAAGACACACAAACCTACAGTGCTGCATTCTAAACTCCTTGTTACCTTTGTAACCACTATTATTTTTTCTATATATTAAACTCTAAAACTCTAAACTTTCCTTTACTTAGCTTAACGTGTCTCTGCTTTAAACTACAAATCCACATTCTCTCTTCCAGCTCCTAAGTTTGGGAGCCTTTTCCAAGGTCTCAGATCAAATCCTGTGTTTAATTCTAAGCTTTGGCTCACAGGCCCAAAGTTCTGAGAGCTCCCTGCATTCCAGATCCCAGCACTGGCACAGCTGGCAGTGCCCACACAGCTCTGAAGGACTGCAAACATCACTGCAAAGTTTCTATCCCTGTTTTAATTTCGTGGAAAAGTAATTCCTCTCTGCAAGAGTGAGGTGACAGACGAGCTGAGCTTACTGGATAAACTCTGGACACCTGAGGTGAGGTGAGGATTTAATTGGTGTTAAATGTTTGGGCTCAGTTTGTCTGTTCAGAACCGTGTGCTGCTGTGCTGTGAGATGCTCTCCAGAACACCCCAGAGTGCATCTTCCCCAGGACATTCCCAGCTTTATTCCAGTTCTATTATTTACCTTATTACTATTACAGTATTACTTATTTATTCCAGTTTATTCCCAGCTTTATTCCAGCTCTGGGGCAGCAGAAATTGCCTTTGTTGGAGAGAGCAGTATCTCCCATGGCAGGGTCTCTGCCCATTTGTTGTGGTGTTGGGTCCCCAGGAGGAGATGAGAGATGAGAGATGAGAACTTGACTCCAAGTTCTAAGAAGGCTGATTTATTATATGTTATATAATACATTATACATTGTACAATATACATTATACAATATACATTATATAATATATAATATACAGTATGTAATATATATTATATAATATATTATATATTATTGTATATTATATATAGTATTATATATTATATATTATTATCTATTATATTATATTCTAAAACTATCCTAAAGAAAGAGAAGCCTAGATGAATGGTAATAGAATAATAATAAAAACCCATGACTGAGCAGAGAGTCTGACATAGCTGGACTGGGATTGGTCATTAAGTAAAATCAATTCACATGCTGGGTAAACAATTCTCCAAATCACATTCCAGAGCAGCAAAACAGGGAGAAGCTGAGGCTTCTCACCTTCCCAGGAGAAGGAATCCTGGCCAAGGGATTTTTCAGAAAATATCATGGTGCCACTCATTGTCTCCTGTTGGAGCCATCCCCACATCATGAATTGTTTCTGCTCTCCCTGCTCAGGGCCGGTGGCAGCACAGGAAAAATGGGAGTGCAGAGGAGACTATTTGCAGTGCAAACACATTTTGGGTAATTAAGCTGGAATTGTTTACTGCTGGTGTTGTTCTGAGGAGGAATATGAATGAAACAAACGCGAGATGATCTCAGTTGTTGAGCAGCACCCGGTACTGCTGAAATTCCAGTCAAAAACTGATGTGTGATTACCAAAGGTAATTGTAACTTTGGATTAAATATGCCCAGGAAAAAAAAAAAAGAAAGAAAAAACGAGCAATCTATAATTAAAGGTGGCAAAGGCATACACCTAAAAGTTATTACCCAGCAAAATGAATGTTTCCAGTAGAGCCTGGTTTGGGCTCCCTTGTGAGAGTGGATTCTTCCCCCATGCATTGCACACACGCCTGCAATTCTTAACTCAGAACCTGGGCTTTGTCTTGGACACCAAGATAATGTAATTCACCCAATGAGCAGAGGTTCAATATTTCATTTAATTCTTACTGTTAATTGCTGTTTGTCTGCCTGGCTTGCTGGATCCCCCAGGGCTTTGGTGTGGGAAGGAGCTGTTCATCACTGCATTGTCTGTGAGCAGCTCTCCTCAACACAATGCAGGGGTGTCTCTCAAACATTCATTTGATTTATACCCTCTCATCCTGCTCCGTGGAGATGGAGGGCTACTCTTTCCATTCCACAGATAAGAAAGTGAAAACCAAAGACACTGAGGACAAAAGCTTTAGCAAATTTCAGAAAACTTGAATTTTTTTTGTGTTTAAATCAATGCTCTGAATTTCCAGAACAGAAAAAAGTCCAGGTATTGAGGGGAAAACCCATCACCACTACTGATTTCCTGTAAGGAAGATTGCTTTAAAAAGTCTCCAAAAATCCAATCATTTTTAAACTTATCAAATCATAAATTTTTGGCTAAGTTTGCCTTCAGCTTTGCCTCCACAAGGGGCCAGGAGGAACTTGCCTGGTTTCAGACTGGCTGTGTGGCAGTAACACAGAACAGGTTCTGTTCCAAGGATCTCTCTGTCCTCTCCAGCCACAGCTCCTGCCAGCCCTGGACCACAGGTGGCAGAAGCAGATTTGTTCTTTTCAAGGCTGCACAACCTGGATGTCACTTTAAACACCAGGCTCAGCCATAATTTCTCTGTTTCATTTATTTTTCCTGGTTAGATTCACTCAATCCATACTGAGAACAAACACCTTCAGGGTCTTTGTTCAGAACAGTGTGAAGAAACTCTGCTTGCATATTTATTCCTCCAGCAAATTAGCTCAAAAGCCAAGAGAATTGTTGCTGAGGCATTGCCACAATTATGTGCAAGGTCTGCTAGACAGAAAAGCTGAGAAATCACCATAATGCCTGGGTCTTGTCCTTGCTGTGAATCCTCCCCTGTCACCTGTTGGGAGCCCAAAAGACCCTTGTGGTTCTTCAGAATCTTTTCTAAGTCAGCAACCTGAACTTTTGGAATGTTTGTTAGAGGGAAAACAATTCTTTGTTCACGTTTTTCCCCTCTAAATACTTTCCCAAATCTCAAATTTATAAATTTTGTATGTATTAATAACTTGTTCTTTGTCAACATGCTTAGAAAAGAATCCTTGACAAACAAATTTCTTAGGCATGACAGTGCAGCTCTTAATTAAAAATATAATTCAGGCAGCAAGGAGCCAGAGACAGCCAGTGAAACAATTTTTCATTGAAAAATGAGAGAAAAAAAATACAGTCAGTGATATAATTTGAGCTTTTCTAACTCTTTTCTGCTACACAGTTTGATTGTTAATTTTACATGAATAGAGAATTAAATGCTTTTAAGGATGTGAAAAGCCTGCAATCTCTTTCTTCTTTGTCCACCTTTGCTGAAGTTATTAATTATATATTATCTTTTTTAAATGTAACATTTCCTCTTAATTAAACTCTTCCAAAGGTAAGGAGGTATTCTTGTTTTTATAGATCATAACAATTGATATGGGGATTGGGCTAAAAGTGGTTTTGTAAAGCATCACATTGTCTTCAGACCAGAGGGGAGCCTGTTCTGCTTTACATGTAAGGAAAAAAACCCCCCAAATTCACAAATCAAAGTTCAAAATGTCACCATTATATGAATATACAGAGGGAAATGAGACAAGCAGGCCCATCTCCCAGGCATTCCTTTTGCTGGGATTTCTCCAGATATGTGTTTTGGAATAATTCCAGCACTTACAACATAAAAACAACCAAACCAAACAAAGCAAAGGCATCCCTGTGTTCCCATCCCAGGCTGTTTTCATTCCAGCAGCTGCAGAGGAAAGCATCATTAACGAGTGATTATCCACAGCCTGGCACAGAACACCTTGCCCATGGTTGAAAGGGAAATTGCTTTGTTGAATTCACCACAGAGGTGGCTCAGATCAATGGGCTTTGATTTGGAATTGTTATTCAGGATCTATATCATTTATTAATGCAGTTGTTTGATAGGTGATGGCTTCTGGAGAGGGGATAATGCAGTCATTGCCCAGGATGTGACTGCTCAGCCAAACGAGCAAAACTGAGCCTAAAAATTGGGTAAACAGTGCTGGAGAGCAAGGATTGCACAACTCCTTCTGTCATATTTGCTCAGATCTCAGATAATCCTGAGAGCAACACTGTACTTACACAACTAACAGAGAAGTCAGGTTTTCCCTAAAACACTCCATTAAATCCTTGCTTTTGTCATTGTCTTGCACTTAACCCATGGCTTGGGAGGAAATCTCTTGCCTGTTTGCACAAATGTAAATTATTATCAGTGCATGTGCAAAATTGCTCAAGTGATTTGAAATAACAGGATCTGCACGAGCCAAGTGAGCAGTTGATGTTCCAGTGATCATTATTTTCTACCCAGTTGCCTACTGTGAATGTAAGTCTTCATTGGTGACATATATATCTATAGGAATGCAGAGAAATAGAGAGTAAATATATTTTCTTTTTCCTTTTTCTTTCCTAATTTCTCTGGAAATTAGGGTCAAGAGCCCTATGTGATGGTTGTAATGGAGGCTAATGTATGGTTTCCTTTGATAGGCATGTGCTTACTCCTCTCTATTTTCATTTCAGCTTTTTCTAAGCTGAAATGAAAAAAATCTCTAACAAACAACAGAAAACAAAACCAAACAGACCAAAAAAAAAAAAAAACCAAACCAACCAAACAACAACAACAAACCAAACCAAAACAACAAAACCAAACCAACAAAAAAAAAAAAAAACCCACATCTGCATTTGATAAAACGAAGATCCTGCTCCTGCAGTCAATCTTTAAATTCATTAAGAAACCCCTCGTTCTAATTAAAGTTACATCACATGAAAATGAATAGAAATAACTCATCTGGTAACAAAGATCTCTTCCTTGTTTGCTCACAAGACACAAACTTCACTGCATTTTTGGGACAGAATTGCAGAATTCCTCCCTCTGTATTTTTTACTGTCACAGATGTCATAGAAGCCTTTCATACCAAAAGACTTGTAACATATCTTTACCCCAAAACTTGCATTATGTCAATGCTTTGCTGTATGGACCCAGACTCTTGGAGATTCTGTGGTAAAAAGGGACTGATTTTTACTTGATGCTTTCAGCAGTTCTCTTGGTATGTTGTCCATTGCTTCAGGGTTTGTTTTTCCTTCTTCTTTTTCCTTTTTCCCCCCACTTTTTTCTGCTGCTTTTAGCTTTGATCTAACTGGGAAAAGTTCCTGGCTGAACCAGATCTTCTCCATGGAACTTTGACATCCACTGGATGTGCAGAAGAGCTCTTCCTACAGTGTTCCTTCCAGCAATAAATGCAGATATTTCCCACTCTCTTGGTTTAACAAGTCAGAGTTCTGGCTTGGATGAGTGTTGGTAGAAGCCTCCCCAGCCCAGTGAGTTTTTCTTTATACTGGAACTGAAAAAAGCAGGGCTTTTCACTGCAGGCTCTGTTGGGGCAGTGCCTTGGGAGGATGAAAGCTTTGTCTCCTCTGACCCCAAAATTGCCCTCACCTGGCCTCACTGCTGCTTGGCACTATGGAAGTTTAGAAAACTTTATTCCCAGAAGGACCAGAAAAAAAGGTTTTTTGCTAATATTGCTTTTCCCATCTTTCTCTCTGCATCCTTCTTTTCTACTTTTCCCAAGTCCTTTCTCTTTCTGGTAATTTCAGCAGGTCAAGCTGAGGTTTGCTGGTCTCAGACTTTGATCAATATATTTCCCTACCAAAAATAAGCTGGTTTTTCTTCTGTTTTCAAATCAATACCCTAAAGTCTGAAAAATAGTTAAGCAAGATCAAACCCATGGCATTTAAGCAATCCTACCAGAGCAGCCTTGTGTTCATGTTCAGAGATAAAACTGCTGTTGGCCTTGACTTGGAGTTCAGGGGCCTTTGTTTCAAATATAATTCTTTCAATAAGTTTACACAACATTTACAAAAATTAAAATGCTCCTGCTTTGTGGGTTTGGGCTTTATTTTGGTTTTTTGGGGTTTTTTTCTTTTTTTTTTTCTTTTTTTTTTTGGTGTTTTGTTTGTTTGTTTTTTGAGTTTTTTAAAAATCTGTCTTTATATAAGCTACTTTTTTCCCACTTTTAACTTTTTTTTCCAAGTGCAGAAAACACTTTCAAAGTCACCCCAGGGAAAGCTCTAAGCCAGAGGACATACAGCATTTTCACTTTTTCATGCTTCAGGCTAAGATAGTTTGACTGATCCATCATCTGAGCAGTAGGCAAAGCATAAATCATGTATGAAATGTCAGCTGAAATGTTAGTGCACCTTCATGTCATTAATTGCATTTTTTTAATCTTCTGTCTGCATCATCTACAGAAATTCCCCAACATGAGCACAGTTGTAAGTATAAAAACATCAGAGGGTTTGGTTTGGTTGTGGTTGCTTTTGTTTTGTTGGTTTCTTTCTCTTTTGGAGGGGAAATGTTTGTGGATTTTTGTTTGTTTGGGTTTCTCAGGGTACAAAAGTTGAAGAGAGACTTGCAAGGGTTTTTTATGACTGCTGTGCAAGGTTTGCTCAAAATCTCTTCTAGACAAAAAAATCTAGGCAAGATACCGAAGTACAAAGGAATTCCAATGGAGTTCCACCTGCCAGCAGAATTTGTTCATTATTTTTAATTAGGAAATGCAGTATATCTTCCCTCAGAACTATTTAAATTCCTGTAAATGGATCTCAAAAGGTACTCCAGTCCTGATTAAAATATATTTAGTATTTGATCTTCCTCTTTGTGTGTGAGAGGACAGAAAAGTCAGGTAAGAAACTGAAGTTATATTCAGAATTTGTGTGATATTCACAGTTTGTGAATATTCACAATTTGCTGTGCTATTCAGAATTTTCCCAGAGGATGCAGAGCCCAGTTTGGTTTGGCTGTATGGCAGAATTTGGGTTTTTTACAAACATAACAGACTTCCACTGCTTTGAACAGTTCCTGCTGCATGTTGGGAATTAAACAAATGAAATTATCTCCCTGTTGGGAGTAATGCAGGTGTTTTGTCAGGAAAATCACCTGAATTCCCATATTTCTCTAGATATGATGTCACTGGATGGACTCTTTCTCTGTGACCTAATGTCTGCCACTTTCAGCTGTGGGGCTAAAATATTCTCAGTATTTTCTTTCGTGGTTACATTTGTCCTCTTTCTTGCCTATTGCTTTTATTAATATTAAATGTAACATAAATTCATTGCTGCTTCAGAATGCCTGAAATGGAATTTACTGTTCCAATATTAATGCAATTATTAACTTCCTCTGGAAACTCTCCATCCTAAATCCAAGTTACTGTTGCATATTCTGCTGGCCATGATGCCCCCTCTCCATTTGCTATTAACACAGAAGTTTTTATGCTTTTTCTTTACCTAGGTGCTTTCCACATAAATGTAACCTTTTTCCTTAATGAAATTCTCAGACTGAAGAATACATTATTATTTTTATTCTTGGCACTAGCCTTGGGAAAGCAGAGACTTTGTGAGGAAACTCTTTCATTTTTCACTGCGTGAGCACATTCACTGACCTGCACTCTGCTGAACTATGCTAATTTTCCTTATCAGCCTGCCATAGGAAGATAAACTGAGGTGTTTATCAAAATAAAATTTGGTGAAGGTTACATTTTCACATCCTCAGCTCCTTCACTTTATCCTTTCATACAAAATGAAGCAATCTCCGAGTGCACAGGTTCAAGCAGAAAAGTGGCCCTTTCCCACTGCCAGAGGTTTTCAGAATAAATGAGAATTATTCCTGCTCTTTGCATCCCTCTGGATCTCTGGAATTCTGTTATTCCCCCATTCCATCTTGCTATTTGTATAAATATCTCTTTTTAATTGAATCCATAAACACAGAATTTACCTTTTCTGATTTTGAGGGTGTTTCAAAAAATACTAATTTTATTGAACCTCAGGCCTTTAGTTACCTGGATTTTTTTTCCCGCTCCAGTTCATTTCCTTGATAAGAATTAAAATACTTTCTGTTTCTACTGATGATAAATTTTCTCATTAGAAAATACTAAGAGCCTGAATTCCTTCTTAAACCAGAAGGTATTCTATCAATCAAATATATTAAAACTGATTAAAACAAGCTTGAGGGGGAAAAGAAAATAAGAATCAAACCTATCATTTTTGAAAATTTAGCCTCCTGTTTTGAATTATATCAGAGAATGAATAAATATAGTGACTTTCCAGAGACTTTGATAAAAATGCAGCTCAATACTTTAAAAGGTATTCCAGTCTATCGTGTAGATAAGCAAAAAGCAAAGGAGATTGGAAATGCAAACCAATGATTTTTTCACTCTCAGGAATTGAATAGTTTATCAACTCCCCTTAAACACAACTGAAATCATATTTGCAATCTGATTTTTTTTATTTTTTAACTGCTATCTAAGAGCATTTGCCAAAATTATGTTGGAAAAGCATTATGATGAGTCCAAACGCAGAACTTTTCCAGAAAAATATTTCAATTTATGATTTTAAGAGGGAAAAATAAATTCTGTGCTTTCATTTGCTGTTTTTCTCCTTAAATCATATTTATAAAGGTTAGGGAGTATATTGTCTTTTCTTTAATTATCAAATGATGAGTTTGTCCAAGTAGTCTGCAATATTTCTTAGCCCAAAGTAATAAGCTCACAGATTGTTGAGCAGCCAAGGCAGTTGCAGATGCATTTTTTTTTCCAGAGTAGCTCTCAGCCATTTAAAACTCAATAGTTGAGCTGAACTTCTATTGTAATTCCATCACAGTTATTTAGCTAAAAGAAGCAATTCCAGAATTTTCAGACAGGCCCATGATAGCAATGCATAATCCTTAAAAATGTGACACTGATATTACTTTAGACCTTTTTATGGCAAGATTAAAAGGGCTTTAATACCTTTCTCTCACAAAGTGGTGTGGAAATACTGTCTTCTCTGGTTCCTGAAATAGCTGCTCAGGCTTGCAATCATTTAAAAATATTATCTGGGGAGTTTTCAGGGCACAAAAGTTAAAAGATAAATTGTGCTGCTCCTCCAAATGTTAGGATATGCATGCTAATCTGACATTTCTGAGCAAGGGATGGAATAAAAACCTCCTGGAGTAGGAGAGGGGCTGCTGGACAATAGGTGCTCATTAAGAAAACACCAGCATGTGATTAACAACTAGATACCTGCAAAGTCCAGGTGGGTTTCAGTGAAGAATGTGAAACTCCATCAAGTGCAAGAAAATGCTGAGCCCTCCACCAGCAGAGGAGGAGACACACAGATGTGAACAGCACAGATTCCAGCCCACAGGAGATGGTGGACTTTGGGTTTCTTCATGGGTGTGGGAATCAGGGATGTTGCAGAACTTTTATTAGATGATAGCTTAAGTGAAATATGGGGTGTGGGCCAATGTGTGTCTGACAGATGGTTGACAAAGTTGTCAATGCAATTACAAAACACTAAAAAAGCCAAACTGTGTAAGGAGAGGGAGCCCTGCAGAGCCCCAGGAGCTCAGGTGTGTGATGGAGAAGCAGCTGAGACCTCAGCCCTGGTCCCTGCTGGCCCTGGTCCCTGCTCCTGGTGCTCCTCAGGTCTCTGCCAGCTCTGGGTCTTTATTGAAATCAATTTATCCTCCTGGGCACTCCAGAGTGAGGGATGGAGCCCCTGACCCCCGAGGCTGCCTGGAATCTCTGCATGGGCTGTCAGAGACTCATTTGGCCCATGAGCTATTTCAATGTCAATCTAAATTATATCCTCAACGTGTGATGTCAGAAAGGTTTTTTATCTTTTTTTTCCCCCTTTCTTTAACTTTTTTTCCAGCCAGTGGATGAAGTGTAGATGGAATTGCAGGAGCAGGATGCAGCACTCACACCCAGCAGAGCAGGGACTCTTCCTGGGCAGGAATTAGGAGCTGTTGGGTCACTTTCTGTGGAGTCTCACCCCATTTACTCCCAGCTGATAACTCAGCTGGATGCTGAAGTTTAACCTGATTTCCAGCGACCAAATCAACGTTTGAATACAAGCCTGACTTAAACAGACAGAAGATAATTGCGTTTAATAAGCACGTGTGAAATGAGATGTTGGAGGCTCTGTGGTGAGAACACAAACAAACCCTTGAGAGAACAATGGCAGAATTGAGAATTAACTGTGCCCTCCCATCTGCAGCTCTGCCACTCATCTCCTCCAGAAAAAAGGTAAGGCCAAAATTAACCAGAGCTTTTTATAAAGCTTGTATCAATTTGATTAATCTTTGCTCTTCTCTGGTTTTTAACCATGGCAAGAAAATGCATCAGCTATGCTGTCAGAAAACACTGTCAATGAAATTTCCCGTGTTGTTGCTCTTGTTTACCAAAGAATTTTTTTCCTTTTTGCATTTTAGGTGTTTACCAGCTTAAAACACTTCCCCAGTGAAGCATACACAGATTAATATTTCATTGCAATAACTTTATTACATCACATTCTATCTTTTAAAAAAAACCCAAAACAAAGGATGCCAATTTTCTCTCCAATAAAAACAGAAACAAGAGGAATTAGGGCTCTCTAACCTACCTGAGAACAAAGGTCTGCTTAGCTTTGAGGCCAGTAGCAAGTATGAGGAGAAATATATTTTTTGGTAATGTAGTGATGCTCTACCATCTTCTAACCAAAGGAAGGGCTCTATTTCACTGTGCTGGGGAATTTATTTTGACTGATTCCTCTAATCTGTGCTGAACTCCCCTTGTATTAACATTCCCTGAGTCTGGAAGCACCAAGTTTCATTAAAGTTTGTGTTTTATTGAGGGCTAGGTGCCAAATGAAGAATTACTGATTTTTGTCACTCCCTGTTCATGGAGCCCATGCCACTCATGGCTTACAGGCTTTGATAAAATCCTGCTGGATTTTGTGCCCACCAGAAATTAAAATGTCGCAGGTTTATCTATAAGGAAATATCTCCACACATTTTTACTTTTCAGTGCTGCTGTTGCTTGTTCTGTTTCATTATTTTACTTTTCCTATATGACCAACCTGTAATGCACAAAGGATTGAAGAGCACAGAATGGATTTCTGTCCTAAAACAAGGATGTTTTCCATTTTGTTCTCTTTCCATTTTCTAAAAATTCAATTGCTTTCTGTTTGCCTTTGAGCTGATGTTTTTGTAGAATTGTCTATCATAATTCCAGCAACATATTTCTGTGCAGCTTGGTCAGAGCCCAGCATAGTAAATGCAAATTAAGATTTTTTTTCCCCTCATTGTGCATTGTTTTTATGTCTATCAACATCACATTTTAGCTGACATTTTATTGCCACTTTCTCAAACTTGCAATAAAATCTCATTTTATTAACACCATTAGATGAGAAACAGAAAACTTGGTAATTCAGTAAAGTTTTATTTCTATTTTTTCTGCATATAGGACCCAGTACAATGGTAAAATTCCATGGTGAAAGTTAACTTGGACCCCAAAACAACTTCATTTAGAAACCTTTAGCAAGGTTTTCAAAGCCCTTTGGCATGGTGTTATTAATCACAAGATCTTCTCTTCTTCTCTGATCACCTGATCTGCACTTGCTTCATTTCTTGTCTCCTTCTCTGAGCCCAAATCTGCTGATTGGATCCCAGTTCTATGTCAGTAAGTTTGCAAAAATACTCGAGTGGCAATGTGCTAATCCTGAATGTGTAAATGCAGTGCAGGATATAGCACCAAATAATACAGGAGGGTTACAACAGGAACTGCCCCGTGTCAAATGCACCACTGCAAAAAAACTAAAAAAACCCCAAATAACCTGAAAAAAAGAAGTAAAAATCTGATATAAGTAGCTTTGTTTGCTTAGCAAGCGTATGTTTTGCAAACAAGAACAGTCCAAAGATAATTGTAGAAAAATAAGAATAACAATATTTATGTTAACATTTACCATAAAAGAACAGGAGCAGTTTACCATTGAAAAGCCTTGGAAAATATCTCCTGAAAGTGTGCTCTAGTGGTTTTGTACAGAAAGTTGTGTAGAATACCCTTTATTCCGGAGCCAAGTGGAAGAATTACTGAGAAAGATTTCTCTAAGAGTTTGTGTTCCTTTCCATATGCCACAGTTTAACAGACACTAGCAGGTCTGTTTATATCATCATTTTTTTCTCTTTAAAAAAAGAAAAAAAAATTGCTCTTTGCTAGTTTTCATATGTTCCCTAAAGATTTTCATCTTGCAAATAAAAGAGCTTAATTATTTCCACAATGGAAGGATTAGTGTTCCCATGAGCAGATTCTTTCTGTTTAAAAGTTATTGTAGGTGTAATAAAATGCAAGCAGTTCATGACCAATGCAGCTGCTTCACAAATGACTGGAGTTCAAAAAATAGGAGAATAATTAAAAAAAAAACACCCAACCAAACAACAAGAGAAAAGAGATTTTTAAAAGAGAGGATTAAAAAGAAAACTAAACAATCCTAGTGCCATCAGGTCAAATGAGTGGAGAAAAGTGTAATACAATAGCTGCCACCTAAATAAGCCTCAATGTTCCTGTGGTTTTTCACAGGAGGGTTTGGGGATGTTACAGAACAGCAGCCAGGAGAGTTCCCATGTACTGAATGCCTTTATATTGCATTTTATTTTATTACATATTGACCCATGGGTTTGGGATTCTCTGTAAGCACTGAGCACAGCCAGGTCAGGCTTTACCCTCTGCATGCACCAGGGCAGGGCTCAGCTCCTGTGCTGGGACCCAGGACATGGCTCTGGCTGCCCTGGGTCACTCCAGACCCTGGCAGGGCTCAGCTCCTGTGCTGGGACCCAGGACATTGCTCTGGCTGCCCTGGGTGACTCCAGACCCTGGCAGGGCTCAGCTCCTGTGCTGGGACCAGGACATTGCTCTGGCTGCCCTGGGTGACTCCAGACCCTGGCAGGGGGCTCAGGGACCTTGGCACAGAGTCACAAACACCTGTGCCTTCCATTTCAGCCCGTGGAAACAATTCCCAACTTTGTGTGAAGAGTTACAAGCTGCAAGAGTTTGAGTAGAATGTTAGTGAATTTATGACAAAGTGAAAAAGTAGAATTTTGGGGATTTAGAATGGGGGTTCAAGAGGCAAGATGGAGGAATCTGGGTGTCCTGTCCTT
>JAWWEY010000001.1:113102593-113120489 GCA_035582745.1 Loriotus luctuosus
AGGGGCTCTGGGGGCTCCTCCTGGGGACATTCCAGAGCCATCTGGACCCATCCCTGTGCCCTGTGCTCTGGGATGGCCCTGCTGGAGCAGGGAGGTGGCACCAGGGGCCCTCTGTGGTCCCTGCCATCCTCACCCATCCTGTGTGACACAGCTGGCACACATGTCCATGTCTGGGACAACACAGCTTCCCTGCCCAACAGTTGAACTAAAAGGCCCTCAAAATTACCTCAGAATGAACAAAAAATTGTTTTAAAACCCCAAAAAATTGTTTAAAACCCCAAGTGGAGCCCAGCTGAGGACTGAGTTAAGGGGAGCCACTGACTCCTAAATTAAAGCTTCAGAAAATCTCTCCAGTTCCCCCAGAGCTGTCCCAGAACTGCAGCCAGCTCACAGCACCTCAGCCATGGCAGAGATGTTATTAACTGAGACAGAGGAAAATATACTTTCAGTTATTACATGCTAATAAAGCACAAACTAAACAAATTTGGGCAACGGGAGCAATTATGCCATTAAACATTTAACTGCAAGATTGATTTTTAAATGACTAATAATCTAAACCAAAGTGTGCACACACACAAAGAGGAGGGGGGAGGGAGGGAGGGGGAGGAAGGTAATTTTACCAATTGAATCTAATCAGGGCCTCAGTTCAAATGCAGGGCTATAAATGTCAAAATATGTAAGATCTGATGCAAGAGCAGAAGTGGAACCAGGATGGATGAGCTTTCCTCACTTGACCAGATTCTTCTGGCTGGGAGGAAGTTAAACACGTGGGGTGGGGAAATTTGGGGAGCTGGGTTATGTGCAGAGCTCCCTTTGGATACTGGTCCGTGTTCCTTTTGGAATGGGCAGGGAGCAGAGAACTGAGGCACAAACTGTGGGCTCGGGTTTGCCTGAGCCCTTCCACATTCTGCTGCTGGAGGATGAGCTGGATCACTCCTGAACTGGGAGGGAATGGAAAAATTCCCATCTTCACCTGAAAAAAAACTGGTTTTTGTTCCTGGGCTGCAGCAGAAGGTGGGTTTGGAGATCAGGGTGGGACACTGTCACAGCTCCAGGGTTGTATTTGTTTTCAGAGTTTATGGCAGGGCTGCTCCCTTCAAAAAAAGTATAAATCTTAATCAAATAAAACTGATGTGCTGCCATATTTACCCAGTCTCACTGGTTGTCCTACATCATGTTTTAGCATATAAGTTACATGACAGAGTTATCCAGGGGTTGCCAGCTGACACAGAAACAAACCCTCATGTTAAATTGCCTGCAGATGTCCTCTTCCAACTCCTGTAAGGAACTTCTACCAGTTCTCTCTCTCTCTCCCCCCCCCCCTTTTTTTTTTTGTGTTAAATAAAAGCAGCAGAAGAAGGGGAAAACAATCTCAGTTGAATCTCTGTGCTGGTGCCTCTGTTTGCAGGACAGGAAGCCTTTAGAAGACAATGCAATTTATAGGCAGGCACAACAAAAATCCCTGTAAGGATTTCCATGAGCCTTAGTGGACCAAAAGAGTTGTGGCTCTTTTGAAGGCTGGAGCTGAGTGAATAATGCCAAGTCTAAGGCTGCCAAGGTGGGCTTCTCAGAAGATTCAAACCTGAGGAGGTGAGAAGATCTTTATGTTCTGTTGGCTGTAATTTATCTGATACTAGAATTTATGGTTAGAGTTTCACCCAGGCATGCCTTTTGTTTGGGTATTAATCTAAAGAAATCAGGATTGTATCTGATGGATTTAAATTCTTGCTCCGTTTGGCAGAAATCCCCACGTAAGGTTGTGACATTCTTGAAAACATTCACTGTTTTCATTTGCATAATTAGGAATCTTTGTTTTGTTTTCATTGTATGAATTTAGTGGAGTTGGTGAACTTTTTGCCTGGCTGTCTCCCTTGGTCGGGGAAATCACAGAATGTTGTTTCTTTTGCCTGGCTGGAGGAGTATGGGCTATTTATGCTTAGTTTTAAAATAGACTTTTCTGTGAGTGCTTGCACTGCTCTTTGGGATATTTCTGGAGGATCAGCCTGGCCAAAAGCAATTGTGAAAGGTTAGTGGGGAGCAGGGCTCCATTTAAACACCTACGTGGAGGAGCAGCCCTTCAAAAGCTGGGAGTGCCAAACAACTCCCACTTGGAACAATGGGAGCTGCTGAGTGCCGACAGCTTCCGAAAATCTGGCCTCACGTGGCTTCAGAAGGAGATTAATTAGCAAGTCCAGCAATTTTTTATTTTATTTTTCTGGTCTTGCTTAATTCTGCAGGGTGAATGTTGCACTTGCAGTGGCAGGTGGTGGGAGGGTGCAGTTCCAGGTGGGTTGGGAGGCAGGCAGGGAGCTGGGCAGGTGTTTCCAGAGTTTTTTTCAGGAGAACTTTGGCCAGGAGCATTGAACTTTGCTGGGCAGGTAGAAGGAAAGCCCTGGGGAGCTCCCTCTGTAACAATCCCACATGGAATTTTTTTTTTTTTTGTAGTTTTCCCGTTTGTCTTAAACTACTTCGGAAGTGAAATAAATGAAACCAGAAAAGGCCTCTCTGGCATTACTGAAATAGGGATGTCCAGATGGGAAATTACAGTAATATCACTTGTGCATTCAGACTTCATGTCCTGTGCAACTTCCATGTGTGGGCAAAGGAGATAAATTTGCTCTCTGGAGCTACACGTGCACTTCTCTCTTTTGATTAAGCCTGAAACACATTTCTCTTCCCTTTCTGTGATCATGGAGTGAGGTCTGCAGGAAAAATAGGATTAGAAATTAATGTTTTGGGGGCTGTATTTCCAAACTAAGTTATCACAACTTGTGGCTTTCTGTAATATTTTTTTTTAATTCTATTTATCACAAATCATCAGCTATTTTTTTCATTAATGCAGACCAAGAGCAGTAATAGTTTGCTGAAATGAAGGAGGATTACTTCTGAAAATCAAATAATGAGTTGTGGTTATTGTTGCTTTTCAAACATGGCAAGCAGGTTGGCGACCAATATGTTTGCAAACGACCTAAGTCTTCCCTTCCAGTGGTAATCCTTATTCTTTTGAAAAGCTAATAAAAGTGGTGTATGAAAGAAATTCCTGGGGCACTGCAGAACTCACCCTCCTAGGGAGAGAGCCAGATGTGCTGGTTAATAACCTTGCAGGCATTCAAAGCCAGGGCAGTAACTTGGTATCACCTAAGCCAGACGTTGTGTGTTGGTGCAAGGCAATATCACATCCTGGTCACATTCGCAGCAGAGAGCTGCAAGACATGTGGAGCCTTATTAAAGGAAGGGTGAAAAAAAAAATAAAAACGAGGGAAAGAAAAGGAGGGGACAGACAGAAGGAGAGGGAGACAATGTGTCTGTCCTGAGAAGCAGCAAAGGAGCAAGCACACTGCTCCACATGTGCGTTAGTCTGTCAGCCTGGATTCTGCTCTCCAGATGTTGGGGTGGATCCTATGGCAGGACTGCGGAGGAAAAAAGGATTTAAAAAGAAATCACATTTCAGGGGTGAAATTAACCTCTCCAGGTTTTGCAAAATGCAGCCTCTCTGTGTGATTTTTCAGAATGCTTTAGTGAAATAGCAAATTCTAGATTTAATGGTTTTTACAGGCTTGCTTGGCAGCGCCTCCTCCAAACATAAATGTTTGTGTGTGAAACTTGTCAGTGGCTTTTAGAACCGACATGCCTCAGAGTAAAAAGCACATTAAAGTTGTTCTCAGACCAGTCCTACTGAACTGAAAATTGTTTGTGGCGGGGGTCCCAAAATCTGATGGATCTTTCTCAATGCTCAGTCTCTCCGAATCCAACCCTCTGAGAGCTTTGGCCGTCACATCAAAACAGTGCTTGTGCAGAACAAAAACATCTATATTTGCAGTGGCGATCAGAATACATCAGCGTCAAGTTAGGATTTTTTTTTATTAAAAATGCCAAATTTGCTTTCCCAGGCGCGGCAGAAAAATAAATCACTTATGGCATTTATGGTATATTTGTAACCTGAAACTGGTGGCTTCGTGTTACCGGGCGCGACGTGTGCGGCAGATAAACAAACACTGCACAAAAAAAGAGACAAGTCCCAGCTTTGTCTGCCTGACACTTCACCTCTGTGACCAGCATCCCACAACCAGGGCCACATGTGCCTTTCTGCTGAGCTTAAGTTTAGGTTGAGCCAGGCTCAACCCTGGGCTGGTCCTTGTGGCAGGACTGGGGTGTTCCATGGGATGCCAGGGATGAGGTTTGTGCCTGGCTAGCCCTGGCCATTGTGAAGGGAAAGGGAGAATATCTGTGGATAAATATTTATGTGAATGCATTAAACAATGTGATTGTTCTTGCCTGAAGATCTTTCATGAGGCCCAGGAATGCAACAGTGATGTGAAAAGATGGTGATACACAAATATTACCAAATTTCAGATTCATGACTGATCTGGAGTCACTGCTTTCAGCTGTTGCACATGAAAACTCCAGTCATGGATTTGCAATCACGTTGCAAATAGAAATGAGGCAATTTTATGTCAATATTAGGACAGAGCACTCTGGAAGCAGTCTGGATGTTTTCATACATATAATCATGGCTTCAGTGAAATTGTACATTTACAGAGACAGCTGGTGTGCCTTTTCCTGAGTTGGAATAGGATCAGCTGAGTAGGGCTTGTGAGAAATCTCAGTTTGGAGTTTTGGTAAAAGCCAGAATCACAGATAGAGATTTTTTAGTGGTATTTTGCTGTTGGATACAATCTTGACTCTGCTGGAGATCCCAAAAATCAGTGGGCCTCTGCAGTCCTTTCTTGCATCCACCACACAAAATGCATGGGGAGGTGCAGCACCATTTAACCAGGTTGAAAATAATATTTTCCTTCCTGATCCAGCCAGGTGGCATCTCCAAGTGTGCCCCACACACCTCAGACAGGGTGAGGGCTGCTGGGGCTCCGTGGGTGAGAGCTTTCCAGGCTGAGCTTTCCATCCTCACACACTGGAGTTTGTCAGAGGGAGAGCCTTGGAGGCGTCCGGGTGTGATTCATCCCTCCCGGCAAGGCCTCTGAGGCAATCTGACATTATTGGGACTGATATCATTAATTAATGAGGGCTGGATGTTATTCTTAGACACTGGATTGAGGATTGGGTAGGGAAGCCTATGAAAGGGCTCTTTGATTGAGGAAAATTCCTACGGCGCTGTCAAATTTGCTAACAAAATTAAATCATCTGCCAACTTTCCAAGTTGAGGAGCACATCCCTTCTGAAATCTTGACTGAGTCTCCTCAGTGCCTTCATGGGATCAAGGGATTTTTGGATTTATATTCATGCCAAATGAAAATGATAGATAGCCTCCAAAATCCAGTTGTATTAAATCTACCAGGCAGGCTTTGGAGAAGGCATTTCTGTTGGTTTGGAGAAAGCATTTCTGTTGGTTGTAGCACAGATTTGATCCTCCCCCACTGGGTTGTTTTTGGCTGTACTTGGTTTAATGTGCTCAAGGTAGAAAGGAACCAAATCCCAGAGTTTCTGTGGAGCCTGGGAGTTGGTCACTGCTTCAAACTTGGGCAGTGTGACCTGCGGCCCCCCCACCATGGCATGTGCTCATACAGTTCAAACAAACCCCAAGTTTAATGGGGTTTTTGTTTGGAATCAAAAAACATGCTCCAAAGCAAATGTAGGGAGCTCTCCTTGCTCCCACAACTCCTGTCTTCAGGGCTGGTGCTGCTCTTCTTCCCAGTGCTTTTCCTGCTTCTTCTCCCGACTGGCTGCTCCCTGAATGGACCCTGCAGGTGTCCAGAATTAGCCCAGCCTTTGCAGGCCTGTGGCAGCAGATTTATAAATAAAATGCTGTCATTTCAGCCCAGCCCCGGCAGGGCTGGGAGCGCAGGAAGCGCCGTGCACATGTGGGGCGGTCACACATGGATCCCATTGCAGCCCTAATAACACTGGGATGGGGGGAGAGGACTGAGGGGCTGCTGCCAGGTCAGCTCCCTCCCTGCTTCATCTGTCTCCAGGATGCTTCGTGTCAACAGAGGTGTCCAGGCATGGCCAGTCCCTCAGTTTGTTCTTATTGCCACAGTTTTGGGGCAAGGAAGTGGCAGATGTGGCCAGCAGTGCTGAGCCTGCTCCTTGGGCTTGAGTTAAGGTTGAGTGAAGGTTGAATAGGGGCTTTTGGGATTATACCCCCTGAGTGATGGTGATTGTGTCCCCAAGAGTCCTTCTGGAACATGGTTTGGACCTGGGGGTGCTGCTGACAGGGGCTGGACACGAGCTCAGGGATGCCCAGGGGGGCAAGAGGCCCCTGGCAGCTGGGCTGGCTGAGGAATTGTGTGTGCAGTAGGAGCAGGGCAGGGATTGTCCCTCTGTGCTGGCTCTGAGGGGCCCCTCCAGGGCTGGGTCCAGTTCTGCTCCTGCAGGAGAGCCCTGGAGGGGCTGGAGCGTGTCCAGGGCAGGGAACGGGGCTGGGAAGGGGCTGGAGAATCCCTGAGGGAGCTGGGAAGGGGCTGAGCTTGGAGAAAAGGAGGCTCAGGGGGTGTAGCAAAAAAAGGGAGAAGCCACCAGG
Source organism: Loriotus luctuosus (assembly GCA_035582745.1). Taxonomy (NCBI): domain Eukaryota; kingdom Metazoa; phylum Chordata; class Aves; order Passeriformes; family Thraupidae; genus Loriotus; species Loriotus luctuosus. The sequence goes on from JAWWEY010000001.1 coordinate 113,109,072, forward strand.
CCTGCAGGAGCTCTGGTTTCATCTCTGCTGTCAGGATTTGCCCTCCTGCAGCTCAGGTGTGCAGCCATGATATTTTCTGAAAAATCCCTTTGCCAGGATTTTTTCTCCTGAGAAGCTGAGAAGCCTCAGAAACAAAATGCAAACAATGGTTATCTGCTGCTGTGGAATGCAAGAGGTGCATCTGTGATTGGTCTCATGTGGTTGTTTCTAATTAATGGCCAATTACAGTTAAGCTGTCTCAGACTCTCTGGTCACTCACAAGATTTTATCATTCCTTTCTATTTCTTGCCAGCCTTCTGATGAAATCCTTTCTTCTATTCTTTTAGTATAGTTTTAATATCATATATAAAATAACAAATCAAGCCTTCTGGAACATGGAGTCAAGATTCTCATCTCTTCTCTCATCCTGGGCCCCCTGTGAACACCACCACACAGGTGGATGTGGGCCTAAGGCTCCCACTGCTCTCTCTGCTTCAGGAAACCAAAATAACAACAGAAAACCTAGTTTCACCTCCAACTAGCCACTCGTGTTTGGATGTGGAACTTGGCTGAGAAAATTAGGCTTTAACCCCCTTAAGTACAACTATTGCAAGGAATACACTCTCAAGGTGGAGTCAGCCACAAAGGCACTCAGAATCCATGGCTGGTTCTGTCTCCTGAGTCAGACATGCCAAAAAAAGCACTTCACACCAATGCCCTGAACTCCTGGTCCAGTTAAAGGCTCAGCAATCTTGTCTTTCATCTGTAAAATCTCAAAATGGCCCAAGTGTGGCTCACAGAACTCACCATTCCTCCTTCTTGCTCTGTGAGGAAGAGGGATCAGTAGGGGCAGCAGTCACCATTTTTCAAAACATCAACAGACATTATGAGGAATAATTTGTTCCTTGTGAGGTTGGGGAGGCCCAGAGAAGCTCTGGCTGCCCCTGGATCCCTGGAAGTGTCCTGAGCCAGGTTGGAAGGAGCTTGGAACAACCTGGGACAGTGGGAGGTGTCCCTGCCATGGCAGGGGTGGCACTGGGTGAGCTTTAAGGTCCCTTCCAACCCAAACCATTCTGGGATTCCATGATTTAGGAGCATTTATCTTTGGAGTTTGCAATGGCTTCATCTTCTACCATTGTTGGATATTTGTGAAAATTTTATCCATGTGAGGAACCTGGAATTTTGAAGATCTCATGTGCAGGGAAGAGGAATTCCCAACAGTTGAGCCCAAGTTCAGAAAGGAATGGTTTGACTGAAAAGCAAGGATTTAGAATCCCACCTCTCCATGATGTTCTTGGCATCAGAAAGCAGGTGTTAGGCACGTTTCCTGAGGACAGATAAAATAATCTCCCCTGTTCTCCTAGAGCTCAGGGAAGGTGACAGGTTGGTGATTAGGTTCTCCCTGGAGCTGCCTCACGGCCCCACTGTGGAAGGTTCAGGAGTTTACTTGGCTCCTGTGCTTCATGCAGAGTTAAAAACCCCACAAAAAGTTCTTTGTGTGTGGAAGTATCCCAAAGGACAGGAGATAACATTTTCCAAACCAGTGGAGTACTGGAGGAGCTACATCATTTCCATAATTGTTCCTACCACAGGATTCAGCAGAAATATTCACAGAGTGCCTCAACTGTACATTTAAACAACAATTACTCCATTAAAAACTCACAGAAAATTCTATTATTTTCCTTAAATTCAAGCTTTTCCTTTTTTTCCTTTTCAGTGGTCTGGGGATTTGAGAAAAGAAGCTGTTGGTACAATGACCCACGACTCCTTGTCTTGAGAAGCAGCGAGGGAAAGAAAATAAATCTCCTTACAGATGAGGATTGTAGAACTCAGACATGAAGCAGGGATAAGGAATAATAAAAAATAGTGAAGAGAGAATGTGACAGGAGATCCACAGCCCTTGGCACAAGGGAAGAGGAGGCAATTCCTGGAGCAGAAAGGAGATGTGGGGCAGGAGATGGAGGGCAAGAGCTCGAGATGTGTGAAACACATTTGGGCTGCAGTGATGTTCTCCCTTTCCTCCTGTTCCTCTTTGTAGCTGTTCCCCATGACTCACACTTCTCGTTTTGCCTCTCTCTCAGGGCTCTTTCCTCGTTAAAAAGGCTGAACTTTAAAACATCTTGAGGACAAATGGAGCCAAACGTGTGATGGTTGCCGTGGCTCGAAGCGAGCAGAGATAAATGTAAAGGACAGACTAAAAAACCAACAGGAGACATCCCTGGGGGCTCTGTCAGGAAGGTCTTTTGATCAGACACTTGCATGAACCTGAAAATCAGGATTTTCCCATCCTGAAAAATGGCAAGAAAAAAATAACTGCAGATTTTCTCTAGTTAAGGCTGGTGGTGTAGAAAAGATCAATCCCTTTGTATTTGTCTGCTGTACAACTGTTTTTCTCTGATTTTACACTCTACCTTTCTTAACACGTTCAAAACTTTCAAGAATCTTCTAAGAAGTGGTTTGGATCTAATAAATTCTTTTGTTTTGAGAGCCAAGGTCTTCTTGTCTTACTCACAAAGAATAGTCCAAGTACCCACCCTGCAGCCCAAGAAAGTTTTACTCTGTAATGCAAACCCTGTGGCTGGTTGAATTGCCCCTGCACTTCATGTCATAGTTCACATTCATCTTAAACCCATCTTTTACAGTCCACTCTAAAAATTATTTTCAATTTAACAAGGAACAGAGAAAATTTCTTCTACCATCTTTATCATTATTGACTGTCATTGTACAAAAAGCAAAGTTTAACCAGTGTAACAGAGCAAAAACTGGGTTGGTTTCCCAGCACATTCAGTGCCCAAGGAAGAAATTAATGGAGCAAAATCAGGGTTGGTTTCCCATCTCATTCAGTTCCCAAGGAGGAAATTCATGGAGTCATTCCTGCAGTTATTCCATGACAAGTTTAGTTTTGAGCTCTGGGGATAACATGTGAGGGGCAAAAAGAAGGAGCAGCCGCACAGAACCTGAATATTTTCTTGCTGCAGTTTCTTTCACATCAACTGTGAACTTCTTTCTGTGGCTAGAAATGATTCCAAAGAGATTGTGGGCAATTCTGGTGTAGGAAATTCAGCCCAAATGCCAAGGTCTGAGTGGATGGGACCAATATTTAACACAAGAGAGGAAGACAGTGGACACCAGGAGGAATTTGTTCCTGGAAAAGGTGGTAAGGATTTGAAAGGGGCTGCCCAGGGCGGTTTGGAGTTCCCATGCCTGGAGGTGTCCCTTGGAGGTGGCACTTAGTGCTCTGGGCTGGGGACAAAGTGCCCATGGGGCACAGCTGGCACTCCATGGGCTGGCAGGGCTTAATGGAGAGTGGAAGGATAAAGATCCAGCTGGGGAATATTGAACAATAATCTGAATTTTGGGTGACTGACAGCAATGCTGTTTTGGTTGCTGAGTATTGGAAATGGAGGCTTTGAGCCAGTGTTTACAAACAGCTCTGAGAAAAATCTCTCTCTCTTTGTGTGGGGAAGTATCCCAAAGGACAGGAGATAACATTTTCCAAACCAGTGAAGTACTGGAGGAGCTACATCATTTCCATAACAGCTCCTACCACAGGATTCAGCAGAAATATTCACAGAGTGCCTCTGACTGTATATTTAAACAACAATTACTCCATAAAAATTCAGGAGGAGTGAGTTTTTCACACGCGGGAGTGTGAAAACTCTCAGCCTGGGGTTGAATCCATGTCCTCAAACACTCTAAGTGGATCCTTCTGTATAATAAGGGCTTTTCCAAATCATTTTCTTCCTCCTGGGAAAAGGAGGAATATGAGGAAACCTTCAGCTATCACCATTGCTAAGCACACACTTCAGTTTGCTTTCCAACAAGGAAAGGATTTAAGGCTCTGCCTCTTCTCTCACACAAATTAATTATCACCTCTTTTATCTTTAAGCAAACTTAGGATAGACCCGAGGAGAAGGACAGAAATATTGGACTGCAAAGGCAATATTGACATGATTATCAAAGCTGTAAAAGTCAGGGAAGGTGGGATGAAGGTGAAAAATCTCCATCAGCCAGACCCAGAGATTTATGGCAGCACTCCTTGCCTGGAAAAGGAGGGGTGAGGAATAAAAGCTCTCACTCAGACTCATAATATGTTGTATTTTGGAGGTTTGGTTTCATTTGCTCTTCCTTCTTCTGAGACTAAGAGTAAATTAATTCATTTAATTTAATTTATCTGTGCAGGATGCAACTGGTTCAAGACTTTATCCCCCTTACACCTTTTACAGATATTGAGTTACAGCCAGTTAAATACTCCCATCATCATTATCTTTGTGATAACAACAATAACCCATCATTATCTTTGTGATAACAACAATAACCACAAGAATTTCTTATCAAACACACTGATTTTATGTATGTGCATAATTACATTAAATAAAAATTGTCCCACTTCTCCAGAATGTAGCCCAGTCTTGAAAACTGGATATGAAAGAGAATACAGTGAGTTTTGTGGGCAGGTGTTTTTAACCCACCCCAAAAATTCAGTAGTTGCATACTGCTGGAAGATTAAGTGCAGCATGAGAGGCAGCAGAAATTAAGTTCAGGTGTTATTAATTTTGTTACAGACCTTTCACCCTTAAAGGGTCAGGGATATAAAGCAGGGAAAGAGAGGTGCTTGATTTGTTTGGGTTGCTCAGGACAGGACAGAACAGTTCTGTCCTCAGCTCTGCTCTGTTGGGAATTAAAATGCAGGAGAGTGGGAAAAAATGCAGGTTCAGACTTAGTCCTTCTGTATTTGGGGGAGGCAGGGTTAGAAGAGTGTAGCTCTGTAAAAAAAATCATATAATTTACTCACTTCTCCTTGCAAGGTCTCTGGTTTACACAGAAGTTTTAAAATTCCCCAGTTTTCTGGCTGTGGCTGGCCTCACTGAGCCAAACTGCTCTGTGGCTGGAGTGAGAGCTCATGTGAGGATGGCTTTGGCTCCCAGCTCCCTTTTTGCTCTTTAATGTTTGCTTCTTGTTCTTCCCAGAACCTGAAAGAGAAAAGATTTTCCTCTGCTCATCTCAGTTGGGACAATGGAATGAGCTAAGGCTGGGGAAATTTGGGGGTGGGGAGTTGTAATTAATCCATGGTACTTTGATTTCTTAGGGAGATGAGGGGGTTTGGGTTATTGGTGTGAGAGCTGGGACCCACATTCAGCTCCCATCTCCCTCTGAATGTCCTGTACAGCACCAGGGACCCCTGGATTGGGTTTCAGCAGCTTTCCCAACCCTCAGGATGATCCCAACCCCTCCATCACTTGGTCTATAACAGGGTGAAGGTTTGACAGGACAAGAACGGCCTCAGGCTGGGCCAGGGCAGGCTCAGCTGGGACAGCAGCAGCAATTTGCCCATGCAAAGGGAGCTCAGGCCTTGGCAGGGGCTGCCCAGGGAGCTTTGCAGTGCCCATCCCTGCAGGTGTGCCCTGCAGGTGGCACTGAGTGCTCTGGGCTGGGGACAAGTAGGGGGTCACAGCTTGGTGACCTTGGATCTCTTTTCCCACCTCAATGAATCTGAAGTTCTAAGTGCATGAATTCATTAAGAAGTGGGCTGAAAAATTGTGTTTTCTGCAGAGCACTGAGCATCCCTGTGGTGAGCTGTGCTGTGCAGTAAATGCAGCTCTGCTGCTGCTTTTCCCACCCTGGAAGCATTCCAAGGACAGTTTTCTCTGCCTTGCTGCTTATTTTCATAAAATGCTCAGGAACTTGGTATCTCAGAAGCTCCTGCTCTCCCAAGGCTGGTTGATGAGCTCAAAATTAACATTAAATGTGTGTTTCAAGCACAGTTGCAACTGCTCTGCTCTGCTCTGTGGGAAAAGTGACATCCAGGTCACAAGTTTATCCCAAACAATGACCTGACAGGGAGTGTTTGTGAGAGACAAACACAGCCCTATTGATGACATTTGCTATTTCAATCATATAATTATGGATGAGACTCAGGAACTGAGATGCCCTTGTGTCCTGATTTTCTGTAAGTGCTGAGGGCTTGTGAAGGAAGTCTGGTTATTACTTTAAAAAAATATAAAAATATATATAGCCTGAGTAGAGAAGAAAGGCAGGGGGATCTCTCAGAGGTTTAATTTTGTATTGTGTTTGCCTCTATTATAAAATTGTTAACATACTCTCTCCCTCCCCTGGAAGAGTAATGGCAGTATTTAAAGCCACTTTTACAATTTTCATCCTGTGTCTAAATCCTCCCTCATCCTGCTGCCTCCTTCCAGGCCTGAGCTTTTCCTCAGGTATTCATTACCCCTCTCCAACAAATAAAACACCCCACACCTGCGAGTGGAATTTCATCTGGGCAGGAAAAATGGAAACTTGGTCCTGGTGGAGAAGGGTTTGTGCAGCTCCTGCCACTCTGAGGGGCACTGCTGCAGCAAGGAGTGAGCTGAGGATGTTAAACTGAACACTCTGCACTGGCACAGAGCTTGGAAAATGATGCCAGGGGGCTCAGGTTACTGCACCAGCCCTTGAAATGCAGGCCAGCGGATCTTAACAAGGTGGATGTTCCCTATTCCCCCTCTGGAATAGCTGGGAAAAGGTGAGCAGGATTTTGTGGCTGCAGAGTGAGAGTTAATAACCTCAGTTCCTGAGCTCCCCTGCTAATTGCAGCTCCCTTCATCCCTGTATTGTAAAGTTGCACCCAAACACTTAAAGCAGAGTGGGAAAAACCATCACAAGGGCAGCACAGAGCAAACCTGCAGGAGCAGCAGACCCAGCACCTGCACTCTGGGAATTAATAAGTTCTTGGGCTTTATTACGGGCTGGCTCTGTTTGGGTTAGTGCTTGGCAGAGCTGTGTTCAATTTGTACTCAGCAGTGTGTGAACCAGTTCTCTGGATCCTTTCAAACAGTTTCTGCTCCTTCAGAACTGTCTGCACTTGTCCAAAAGCTAAGAAGGCTCCAAGAAACTTTGGCAACCTGTGATGTGAACAGAGCACGAGAAAATGCTCTCCAAAACCTGAAGTGTGTACAGAAATAAGGTGGCAATTTCTGCAAAATGAAACTTTGCACACCTGGGCATCTTTGGGCTGACTTTCATTTAGATGCAGAGGATGCTGTGCTATTATTATTAATAATAATATTTATTTAAAAGACTGAGGCTTTCACAGCTGGACCCAAAATTCAGTGCAAACTTCTGATGTTGACTTGTGCAGCTGTGGCAGGGAAGCTGTTTAGAAGCAATCAGTGAGGTACCAAAAAATTCCTTTGGCTGGTGCTGTTTAGTTACAAACAACAGGAACAAGGCCAGGCAGCTGAAACAGCCCTCTGTGCTCACAGCAGGCTGGAATAAACTCTCTATTCCCTTAGGTGAGAATAAAAAAAAACCTAAAATCACTCCCACCCCTCTTTCCCTGAAGTTTCATACCCTCTGAACAAATGGTGTTAACTCAGTTTTTTTTTCCAGTTCCTAATTAGTCAGGAAAAGAGGAATCTTTATTGGGAACAGCACTAAGCAAACATCCCACTCTTATAAACTCAACCTGTGGAGGAGCTGGAATTTTTTTTAAATCCTAATTAAATCATAAGCTTATCTATTTCATCCTGCTTTATGAATAATCAGCTTTATATTGCTCAGGAAAATGGGGTTTGTTATCCATTCTCTCTCATCTGTTTAACAGGAAAGACAAGAAGAACCTGTTCTCCACCCTGTGGCTTACCTGCAGCTCTCTGGCATCCCAGGAACATCAGCAGAGCTTGTGGAGATGATCCCTGGTGGGTTACAGGAGGGGAGGAGTGGCACCCTCACCCTCTTGGATGGGCAGGAGGTGCTCCATGTTCCCTGTGGAAAATCCGTGCCAGGCAGGGAAATGCTCAGCCCATGCCAGGGCTATGCTGCTCTGTGGAAAGTGCAGAGTGATCCTGTCTCTGCACCAGCTGCTTCCCTACAGAGAGGTGACACGGATCCCTTGGAAGTGACATGGATCCTTTGGAGGTGATACGGATCACCAGGGGGTGGCACAGAGCCCTCGGAGGTGACATGGATCACCAGGGGGTGACACAGATCTCTCAGAGGTGACACGGATCATCAGGAGGTGACACAGATCCTTTGGAGGTGGTATGGATCACCGGGGGGTGGCACGGAGCCCTCGGAGGTGACACGGAGCCCTCGGAGGTGACATGGATCACCAGGAGGTGACATGGATCACCAGAAGGTGACACAGATCTCTCAGAGGTGACACAGATCATCAGGAGGTGACACAGATCCTTTGGAGGTGGTATGGATCACCAGGAAGTGACACGGATCCCTCAGAGGTGCCACAGATCACCGGGAGATGACACAGATCCCTCGGGTGACACGGATGCCTTGGAGGTGACATGGGTCCCTCAGAGGTGACACAGATCTCTTGGAGGTGACGTGGATCACCAGGAGGTGCCATGGATCACGAGGAAGTGACATGGATCCCTTGGAGGTGCCATGGATCCACTGGAGATGGCACAGATCCCTCAGAGGTGCCATGGATCACCAGGAGGTGACACGGATCCCTTGGGTGACATGGGTGCCTTGGAGGTGCCATGGATCCACTGGAGATGACGTGGATCCCTTGGAGCTGCCATGGGTCCATTGGACGTGACACAGATCCCTTGGAAGTGATACGGGTCCCTCAGAGGTGACACAGGTCCTTTGGGGGAGACACAGATCCCTTGGAGGTGATACAGATCCCTTAAAGATGCCATGGATCCCTTGGAGGTGACACGGACCCCTCAGAGGTGATGTGGATCACCCAGAGGTGACATGGATCCACTGGAGATAACACGAATCCCTTGAAGGTGCCATGGATCACTAGGAGGTGACACGGATCCCTCGGAGGTGACATGGAGCCCTTGGAGGTGACACAGATCCTTTGGAGGTGATGTGGAACACCCGGAGGTGCCATGGATCCCTGGATCCACTGGAGATAACATGGAGCCCTTGGGGGTGACATGGATCACCAGGAGGTGCCATGGATCCCTTGAAGGTGCCATGGATCACCAGGAGATGCCACACGGGACGAGCCCAGCAGCTCGCAGAGATCAGGGTTCCAGGAGCCCTCCAGAGCCAGAATTCCAAGCACATCTTCCCACCTGGAAATGCTCCAGGCAGATTTGCTGAGGAGGAGCCCGGTGTCAGTGCCCAGCTGGGAGGACACGACCCAAGCTGTCTAAATTTGTCACGGCAGGGAGGTGGCAGAGAGCAGAGCGTGCCTGCCCCGAGCGGGTACAACGCTGGAAAAAGGAGCGTCAGGTTCAGCTGATTGTTTACAGTCTCCTGGAGACCAGGGGCTGCTGGCACTTCTGCAGGGATGGGCACTGAAATGGAGACAACACCACAGCTGGGCAGGACTGGCTGAGATGGGCTCACTTCAGTCTAACATCCATGATTAATTCCCTTTTTCCCTGCAGCAGGGTGGGTTGTGGCAGGGAATTCAGCTGCAGGATCAGACCAGGATGAGTAATTGATTTTCCTATGCCTCAAACCCAACAGCAGAGCCCCTGGTTTTTTTGTAACATGAACTTGGAGGGATGTAGCTAAACTAAGGAAGAAAGTCATAGTGAAAGAACGTACATGAAAATATTTTGCCTCCACTTTTTCTTGTTCCTTTCTCCTGCTACGTTCCCCTACGAGGAGTCACTTCCCTTTTCAGGAAGGTGTGTTGAGTTCTCTTATCCTGCTCAAACCCTAAAGGGTTGTCAACTGCACCTGGAAAATAGCTGGAAACCGTGGCCAAAATAGGGATGGAACAAGGGAGAGGCTCAACTTTCTCTGTGTTAATGATTTGTGTCAGAAGGGACCTTAAAGATCCTCTTATTCCAATCCCCTGACGTGAGCAGAACTTTCCACTACGCCGAGCTGCTCCAGGCCTCACCCAGCCCGGCCTTGGGCACTTCCAGGGATCCAGGGGCTGCCACATTACAGGCCCTGCCCCATGGCTGAGAATCAGTGAGCTGCAAAAGGCTTCTGTGAAGTTTTTTTGAGGGGATTTTTGCCAGCACAGGAGACAAGGCAGTGCTTTCCCCAGACCCCACTAGATGTCAGTGTGCTCTGCGGGTCTGAGCTGCGGGAAATGCTCCGAGCTGAGCTCAGACTGCTCCGGGTTCTAAAGAAAGTTGTGCTGTTGTTGTTGTTGTATTCCTTCCTTTGGGAATCACAGACTCACCAAGGTGGAAGAGCCCTCCAGGATCACCCAGTGCCACCCCAGCCCCGCCGGCATCACCCCAAGTCCTGTCCCCAAGGCCACATCCAGACTGCTCTGGGACAATTCCAGTGACCCCAAACCTCCCTGGGCAGCTCAGCCCAAGGCCTGACCACTCTGCCAGGGAAATTTTCTGTCCCAGTCTCCAACCTGAGCCTGCCCTGGTGCCATTTGAGGCCATTTCCTCTCCTCCTTTCCCTGCTCCTCCTGTCAGGAGTTGTGCAGAGCACTGAGGTCCCCCCTGTGTCACCATTAGGTCAGATGTGACATACACACACGTGATCAGAGTCTAAGAAGAAAAATGTTTTTTATTCTGTGCGTTCTTCATTTTATACAGTAGCTTAATACAGCATGATCTTAAGTCATTAACTACATCACAATAACTTATTATATTCATTGGTGCAAAGAAATTAATGTCAATATAATCAGCAAAAGTTTATAGAAATTCAGGAAGGCATGTATACACATCTACTTATGCACTTAGCCTAGCTTACAAAGATTTTCATGTTTTTTTCTAATTTGTTTCCATGCTGACAGCCTTGTCTTCTTCCTTGCTATGGATACACTCAAAAATCATCCATTGTTATTAGTTCTATTAACTCAGCTTTGCTTGCAGGCCAGCTGTCAAACCCCTCCATACCCCTGAGCCTCCTTTTCTCCAGCCTGAGCCCCTTTCCCAGCTCCCTCAGCCTCTCCTCATCAGATCCATATTCCAGCCCCTTCCCAGCTCATTTCCCTTCCCTGGACACACTCCAGCCCCTCAATGTCCTTTTTAAAATGAAGATCCCAAAACAGGGCACAGGACTTGACTGTGGCCTCACCAGTGCCGAGCACAGAAGGAATGGGCACCCACATGGGTGAGCACACATTTGGGGATGCCTTGGTGTGGTTGAGTCTCATAGATGGACAGCTCTTCCCAAAGGAATGGGCTTGAAACCCTAAACTGCCTTGGGAACATTGCAGACACCAATATCTGAACTGGAAACCTCAAAATCTGAACTGGAAATCTCAATGTCTGAACTGGAATCATGTCTGTTCACCACCAGGCCGCATCACCCAGAAGCATTTATTAAGACTCTCCCAATATTGCTCTGGAATAAGAGGCTGTAAATTTTCCCTCTGTTTTGTTGGTGCCTTGTGCAGGCTGAGCTAGAGCAGAGGCTGGACAGAGCTAAAGAATGAAGCAGGGATTTATGAAAAGGCCTCCACGGATGCACCTTGGGCAGCACCAGAGCCCAGCCAGGGCTGCACCCAAGATGAACCAAAATGGCCCCAAAATGCACGAG
>JAWWEY010000001.1:113132275-113146275 GCA_035582745.1 Loriotus luctuosus
CAGGCTGCTCCAGCCCCAATGTCCAACCTGGCCTTGGGCACTGCCAGGGATCCAGGGGCAGCCCCAGCTGCTCTGGGAATTCCATCCCAGCCACTGCCACCCTGCCAGGGAACAATTCCTCATTCCCAATATCCCATCTAAACCTCAATTTGAAGCCATTCCCTGTGTCCTGTCCCTCCATACCTGTGTGACGAGTCACTTTCAGCTGAACCCATGTAAAATGCATTTTAGGTGTTCAGGTGAGTACATACATACTGAGCATATTTCCAGTACATCCTAGAAAGGATGCAACAATCAACAACTCTTCCATTTGGAATTTCATCTTCATTTAGGACTCAGTCTGATCTTTATTTTTTTTTTTGCTCGATCAAACCAAATCTTCAGGTCTGTCCAGGGTTGGTTTAAGCAGGCTTAGATTGGCATAGGTTGGATCCTTCGTCTCCAGTTTGGAGAGATCTTCTCTAAAGGGAACTCTTGAGTCCTAAAGGTAGAAAGCACTCCAAGCAGAGTTTAAGGGTGTTCAGGAAAGCGTTTAAGCACATCTGGAACTCTAAAGCATGTGCAAGTGCCCTGCTTTGATCGAGACACTTCAGCACATGTTCAGTGTTAACACATGCTGCGGAGTTTTGCTGCTCTGTCGTTCCCAGATGCAGGCTGAAGGTAGGAGAATATTCCAGCTGAAAGGAGGCAGGACAAATTAGGGTGACAAGCTTCAGAGAGAAATTAGAGGGGAGCATTAGGTGACTTGTGTGGATTTTTTTTTCCTGTTTTTATTCTGTTTGTTGACCAAGTTGTTCAAACTCACAGACCGTTGTTTCAGACCATAACGCAGAGTTGCCTAACAAAACAAAATCATTTTTTCTTTCTATTTAACCTTAAAAAAATCAGAAAAGAGAAAAATTACAGGAGTGTTTGTACTTTTTTTCTTTTGCAACTGGATGATGGTGATTTGATAACCCAATATTTTCCTTGCCTCACAGTATCAAAGCTCTGCTTGCAATTGGATCGGCCTCAGCGTAAGCACTCAGAAATCTGCCTGTGGGTATTAGTTTGAAAGTCAAATAAACTTCACTGGATTCTTTGGCACAGAATGTGTGCCAGCTTCAAATGGCAAAATCCTTACTGGGCTGTGGGCTCTGTAAAACTTATATAATAATAATAGAGCTCAGCAGTGCTCCTTATGCTTCCAAAATCCTTGTGTAAACCAAGATGGGGTTTGTGTATATGGAGGTGGGATGCAGAAGAATCATTACTAAAAACTGCTTGTGAATGAATTTGTTAGATCCTCTTCACTGGGGAGCTGGAACTGATACTTGCAACCTCTTGATATATTGGAGGAAAAACGAAAATATCAGGGGCTTAACTGGAGTGGAAGTCACCCAACTGAAACATTATACAATGCTTTGAAATTTCAAGAGAAAGGTTCTAATCTTTTGGCTGTCTTGCTCATTGTTTGGAGATGAAAAGGGAGGAAATCAACATCCCCATGAAATACAATTACTATAAATTGCTTTCTTTTCATACTGTTCATAATGAAAATAGGAAAGTTACTTAGTCTGCAGGAGCACTGTAATTTGGTGGATGTAGACTTCAAGAGCACATTCAGCAGTGCAACATTGCATTTCTACATGAACCAGCTAATGGAGAATATAAAACATTGTATAGCAGTGCTGACTCCAGATTGCTCTGAAACCATGGAAAAATAATCTTTACAGTGGAAGAATGGAGAGCTCCTTAAAGTGAACTCTAAAACCAAACCGATCTTGTGCAGGGAGTTGATCCTGAGTCTCAAAGATTGGATTTGACCATCTTGGAGCTCTTTCCCACCTTAGTGATTGTTTGTCACTGCTGCGTCCAGGGAGTCCCAGCTGTGAGGTCCCCATGGGACACCTGGAAATGGGAATTTCATGGATCTGGCAGGGCCATTCCCACCAGCAGGGGAAGATGGATGAGCCTTTGCTCTGTCCTGCTTTGGGGGAGATGGAGCAGCACCTGCAGGACAAACCAGTGAGGGACTCTGTGTGCACCTCTGGAAAAATGCATTTCACCTTTCTTGGGTTGGGACAGGAGGAGAAAAGTGAACTGGGACTTTCTGCTGTCTTTATGTGGAAAAACAGTGTGTTGAATGCCAGCAGTCATCACCAGCTACAGAACAACACTCCCATTTCCTTTTTTTTTTCCTAAGGTTGGGAGAAGGCGGCGTTGGGAGAGGGTGAGGTCATCTACTTCCACTAAATAATGCTGCAATGAGCCATTCACTATTTCTTGTTCTTTTTATTGTACCAGAGTCCCTGGTCAGAGGGCAGGACCTTACTACAGCTGGAATTATATTCCAGGCAACCTGTCCATGGTTAGGTGTTGTCATAGGGAGCAACGAGAAATTATAAACCTGTTAGAGCAGGACCAGCTTTTTTAAATTGTTTTTTTTAAAAGATGAGTGAATTCTGACTTGTTCTAATTTTTCCTTCCATTTTTACGGGTTGTATTTTCAAGCTTTTCTCCTCAGGCTGAAAGCTCAGAATCTCCTGACACCAGGAATTGTATCTTTTATGAAAATATAGAAAACTGTGAGGGTCCTAAGTGTGAAAGGGTTGTGCCAGCACTGGATCCTGAGTGGAATACCCTGGCTGGTACCGTGGGAGCACTTTGCCTTCCTTACATTTTTTATTTTTTAAAGTTCAGGTCTCTTATACAAACGGACAGGGACAGTGTTTTGTTTGCACAGCTGGGAATTCTGGGGTGCCCCATGACTGCCAAGTGCTCTGAAAGGACAAATAAAAATATAACACTGAATAAAAAATGGCCATCACACTCTACCCAGGAAGGGACCTGCCAGTGAAACCATCTCATTTCCATTCATGGATAGAGCTGTGAATTAAGGGAAGAACATGGAAGATTTAAGACTGTTTATGGCATTCAGACATCTGCTTTTGAAGTTTTATGTCATTTTTGTGACTTCCTCTCCTCAGTAAGAAAGAGTCATCAAAAAGAAATTATTGTCCCCAACCTATCTGCTTCTTCTCTAAGGAAAAAAAAGTGCTCAATCAGATAGGCTGGAGAGTGTCAATAGCTCAGGAATGCAGGAATGAGGTTAATGGACAAATATAGACGTGGTATAAGCAGGGCCAGACCTCATTAACATATTTGGAGTTACACCCATTTATACCCAGGCTGGCTTTGGCCCTGGATCAGCAATTCCCCAATGACCAGCCTGCATCAAACCACTGCTGAATTTGGCCCATTTCATCTGACATCTGCATCCTGCCTCGAAGTGGCCTGTCACACTTACTGCACATCACATAACACCTGCCCAGGAGGCCACGGGCAATTGACTTTTTTGTTTAAAAAAAACAACAACAACAAAAAAACCAACAAAAAAAAAAAATTAAAAAAAAAATCAGTCACATATCATCAAGAAAAACAACATTGTTTTAGGACTCTTATCTCTTCACTCCCAAATATCCTGTTTCTTCGAGCTGCGGTGGCCAGGACCAATAGAAACCTCTTCCTGCCATTGGCTGACTTCATTTCCCAGAGTTAGCACAATCTCATCCGCTCTAAACAACCTCATCAAAACTTCTTTCTGGTCAGAGCGAAGCAATAATTATTATTAGCAATTATTAGCGATCAATAATCTTGATCACATTATGGCAAGCACTATTAAGGTAAGGAGGGGGTACCTTTTTTTGGTTGGAATTTTTTTCTCACTGCCGTGTTCTTTGGTTTCCTTTATCAACCTAGATAAGTTAGAATTGGGCAACACCCCCACTGCCACAATAGAGGACAACAAGATTTCCTTTGTACTGCCTAGTAAATTTCCTTTTTCCTACTCCAACCATCCGCAAGGCTTAAAAACTTCAAACTCGGAAAAAAAATTGGGTTTTTTAAATTCACTGTTCAGTGGTGTGGATTGCATAGACGAAGCCCTTTTGTGAGAGCTTCTGAAATTTCTTGTAGGTATCCCTCGGACAACTTGGATGTGTTTGTGGACTGCCATGAGGGGAGAGGGTGTGCGCTGCAAGGAAAAACCGGGCTCCTAAAGGGCACTAAACTTTTGGATACTTTGAAATGTTTCTCTTGCGGATGGGGACTCAAATGGGAAGGAGAGGCACCAGCTCTTGTTTCTCTCTCTCATGCAGGTGTTAATTATGTGCTTTTCTAGAAACTCTTAACCTTAAACTCGGGACTTTTCTGAATGTTATTTTAATGGTGGCGGGAAGATCTCACGGGCGTGTTCTTTTTTTATTGTTTCAATTTTTTGGACAATAAAAATCTCCTCTTGGTGCATAACTTGATCTCGGTGCATGGTTTGTTGGCTTTGGGTTTGTTTTTTTTTTAAGAATGGCTTTGCTGGGTTTTTTTGGGCTGTGTCCCTTAGAAAGTTGAATAAATCTGTCTGTCTGTCTAGTTTTTGTTTCTCTGGACAGCAGTTACCAATGGAGCAATAACTGTGATTAATTGCAGAATGTAACGGTAATTAAGCAATTTGTGATAGTGAAACTAATTTTACATAAAGAGCATGGACAGGGAGGACTCTGTTGTGTTGTTTTATCAGGTTTGGGATCAAGGTATTGTCGGATTCAGGACTGAGACATTTGTTTTCTTCGTGGCATTGTCTGTTTCTGTACTTTTCTAATTACTTCAGAGATTTAATGAGGGGTATGGAATAGCCTGGCTGTTGGATAAGTAGGGCTGCACTTGGATTTTTCAGTAAATTCTGCTCCAGTGTTTACATTTCAGAGATCATTTGATGCTTTTTTGTTACGGTTTTGGGAAGCTGACAGTAGTGCCCGAGGGCAGTGTGATTGAAAAGTCGAATGAACCTTTTGTTTTTGTAATCACTGATGTTTTCATAGGGCTATCAATAGAGAGACATAGATCTGACTCTCCTCTGCATTGCTGGCCAGCATCTGTTAAATGCTAGGCAGCTCCTGAAACTGAATTCCCTTTGGTTTTGCCGTGCATTTCAGAGCATGCAGGACATGACAGGCACTTAATGAAGATCTTGAGTTTCAGGGAGTCAAGTTTTGGCTAAAAGGAGGGTTGTGTACTGAGGTTTTAATGATGGGTTTCCTTCTATTAATCAGAATATTGATGCAAAATTTATTTTCAAAAATAATGGCACCCACAAGATCGGAAGCCGTTTGTATTTTTGGTAACTCCTATTATTTATTTCCTTTATGTTTCGTATTGACTGAATTTTAACAGGCTAGAAGATTGTTAAATGATACCTAATTGTTTTATTTAACCTCTACCTTACACTTAGAGAACTGTTTTATACAACCTGGTAATGCAATGTACTCAGCAAAATGGGAAAATGTACAATTCTCTGTCCTCGTCTGGAGTGTGAATCTTGCAGGAGGTCTCAACCAACCCAAAATGTGGAGGATTTTGCTGCCCAGGCTGCTGGGAAGGCCTTAAATGCTGTAGCAAGAATTAAAATTTTATTTATGCAAGTGTAAAATGTGAAATGACTGGAAAGAAATGACAGGTGCTTTGTATTCGAGGTGCAGGAAATGTGCTCTGACATGAGGCTGAGACGGTCCAAAGATTTTCAATTCCACTTCTATGGGGAGTGGATAAAGAAACCTTTTAACTGAAGGGTTTCTGAAATAAAGACATTCCCTTTGAAGGCCAGGCAGGTGTTTGTTTAGCTTTTGCTAAACTGTTACACACGTATATGTATTTAATCATATAAATATTGAATATAATGGCTTGTGTTGTCTGCTGGCAGTGGGTAGCCCAGCTCTCCCAGTGTGGAGAGCCTCATCTGGGAATTCACTGACTTCTTTGGCGAAGCTGTGGAGTCACTAAATTCCAGAATTAGGATGGGAATCATTCTGTATTTGTTGACAACGGGGCAGAGACTTCTGGGAACCTGCAAAGGTGACCTTCCAGTCAGGGTGTCTGATTCATCCTTTCCCTCTCACCACCCTGCAGACAGAGCCGTGGGACACTGGGGCCCAGCAGGAACCCTGCTGGTGTCACTGGAGCTCACTGGGCTCTGGGCAGGCAAACCCTGCTGGGAGATTCTGGGGGCTGTAAGTGAGATTTTGGGGGCTGTGAGTGAATTTTTGCGTGCTGGGTTTGACATCCTGAGCATGGTTTTCCCAGCGGATCACTCTCTTCTCACCCTGTGCCCTCCTCCTGCTGCCCCCTGTTCCTTTTTCCCTGGGAAGGTGAAAAGGTGGAAGGTTTGCCCTGAAGAGGAGGAGGAGGAGGATGAGGCAGCACCTTTTTCCCCAAAGTCTGATATGGATAAATAATACTTATCCTGACTTTTCCACTGGACCATCCTTGCCCAGGGCTGGGCAGGAACGCAGCTGGTTTCACTGGGGCTCACTGGGCTCTGGGCAGGCAAACCCTCCTGTGAGATTTTTGGGGCTCTGAGATTTTGGGGGATGTGAGATTTTGGGGGCTGTAAGTTTTTGGGTGCTGTGAGTGAATTTTTGGGTGCTGGGTTTGACATCCTGAGCATGGTTTTCCCAGGGGATCACTCTCTCCTCACCCCGTGCCCTCCTCCTGCTCCCCCCTGTTCCTTTTTCCCCAGGAAAGTGAAAAGGTGGAAGGTTTGTCCTGAAGAGGAGGAGGAGGAGGATGAGGCAGCAGCTTTTTCCCAAGCTCTGACATGGATAAATAATATTAATCCTGATTTCCCCACTGGACCATCCTTGCCCAGGCCAGGGATCTCTCCCTTGGATGGGGAGAAGTTGCTGCAAGAAGGAGCCAGCCCAGCCAGGATTTTGGGTTGATATTTCATATCCCAATACCTGGTGCACACTCAACTAAGCTCTCTGTTATGGTTTTTTTGGCATTTTGAAGGATGAAATGTGGTTTTTCAAGTGGAAAAAGTCTCCTTAGAGTGAAGATTTCAGTGCTGACAGGTTTCCCTCTGGCTCAGGTGGTGTCTGACAGCTCTGCAGTGGCACAGCAGTGCAGAGCACTGAAGCTGAACATTATCAAATAAATGCAATTATTTATATTTATTAGTCACACTAATTACTGTAAATACAATTTTAGAACATATCTGAATTAGGCATCAGTCTTTTGTTTGTGTTATGCCTTGTTTTAATAGAATGGAACAAAAATTAGTTAAGAGTTACCTTGGGGTGCAGTAAAAATAGTTATCCTGGAGGTCATTTTGGTGTTTTTTCCCATTAAATAGAAAAATACAACTAGAATTCTAATTCCTTGTTATGTTCAAGCCTTGCTCTGTTTCTCTCTTCACCTGCCAGTGCCATTATTCTTATTCTTAGAAAAACTCTTCGGTAAGTTGACTTTATAATATTTTATTGGTTATACTTGTGGATATTTCTTTTTTCTTTAACTTACACCTAAATATGCTCACATCCACTCTTCGTTATTATTTGCTGAAGTGATGTTCACATGGAATCTGTGATTTCAGGGAGAAAAAGTCTGTGTGTTTGATAAAGGACAGGAGAATCTTTGTGGTTTCTGAGGCTTGAGGGTGTGGATGCACTGATTAAAGCAGAATATAGGAGGCAGGATTAATTTTTTTTGAGGAATCTTATTCTGTGCTTGTCTCTATACCATGAGTTTTTTCTCACTTTCTTTAGAAACTCCAAGTAGTCACTCAAATGCTTCTGAAAGCTGGAGACAGTTAAGAAATAAATCTGTTCTTGGCATGTGGAAATGTTTAAGGCTTTGTTTAGAGGATTGCATCTGCACTGAGGCCAGCAGAGCTGACACAGTAATTTGTACTTTTGTTCCTTGCATTACAACAATTATAAAGATTATAATCTTCTTTTTTTTCCCCCTCATTTCAGTTAGCAGCTGATCCAATGGCATATTTAACTTGTTTAACTTTTTAACATATTTAACTTTGTTCACTTTATCAAAGCCTGTAAATCCTTCCATTGGCTTTGGTGATGTTGAACATTTAAACATTTAAATTTTCCTGAGCACACACCTGAGTGCTGTGGTGAACCAGAGACAGCAACAGAGCCTTAAAGCAGTTACCCTGATCCTCCACTCCTTAATCCAAACTTCCACCAGTTTCATGAAAGTTTTATCCCAATAAAGGCAGAAGAATCAGAGCTATAATTATTTCCAGGTAAAGCACTATTTCTGCCTCAGATACAAATGTGCAATTTCAAGGCAGAAATGAACAGAAGTTATTCTGGGGGGATTTTTGTGTTGTTTTCTTTTGCTTTTAATCAGCAGTCATTTAACTCAATTTGGTTTGTGTCTTCATATGCCAAAACCAAGTGAAATATAAGGATTTTGCTTTCTAGAATTAAGTCCCCAGGCAAGGAACAACAGCTGGAAAATGCATATGTTTGACTGTCTGAGCTTGTTGGTTTGTTTGTTTTTCCTGAACAAGAACTACATTATCCCTTAACAAAATGTTTTTCAGCAAGTTCCCCGTGTTACAAAAGGCCTTTCAGAAATAATGTTCAAAGAAACAAGTGCTCTTGGAGAATGACTTGCTGGAAGATAAACACAGAAGCAGTTTTGCAAAATATCAATGCCAAAAAAAAGATATTTATTTTCCAAGCAACGCTTTATAATTCAATAAAAATATATAATGCTGTTTACTCAGGAAGAAGTATCCTTTGTAATGCAAGTTTCTAAATCAAGCCAAAAGAATTACTTAGAAAATTGGAAAAAAAAATAAAAAAGAAAGAAAATTTTGTTTTTCATCACTTGTATTATGAATTTTAGCAAAATAAGGGTGATACAGTAGAAAATATCACAGTGCCAAACCTTGTCAAGGTAACTGATTCATTGACTGCAATGTGATTTTTATCATACATATCTTTGAAAAATTAATTTCTTTGGATAGGTAATTATACAGCCACCCTGCTGTCTTTGATATACATATATATATATTATTTTTAAATATATATTTGTGTATTACAGAAGAAATTTTTGCATTGAAAACACCACCAAAATAGGAAAACTTTGAAGCACTTGTGTGGAAAAGGCATCAGGCCTTTCCTTAAGGAATGGATGTGTCTTTGTGGTTGGAGGGGTTGTTTTAAATGTTGTAACCAAGCCTGCCTGAGGCTGGAGAATGCTGTGTCCCTCAATTTATTCCTGCTCCCTTAGAAGGATGTATAATCCTGTGAATAATTTATAACTATGAACAGAGAGATTTTGGGAAGTCTGGTGAGATTTGGCTTGCAAATATTTCCTTTCTCCTTGAAATGGATCTTTAGGCACTGGGTTACCAATTTTTACTATGCACAGAGAAAGATTGGACATTTCTTTCAGGAAAAGGGGTATTAGTGGTTAATAAATAAAATTCACCATGGTTTTTAATAACTGCTGTGTATGAACCAGCAATTACCTCTTCTGGTAATTATGATTATCCAGCTTGTTTCAAAGTAAAATGAAAGAATTGACAACTATTTGTCGCAAGAATGTCATCGAACATTAAAAGTTAAAAAATAATGATGACTAATAGTGAATTTGTTTTAAGGGCTAGGCTGAGGGACTCAGAGTGGCCAGGGGAAATGGTTTTTTGGGAGTAGTGAGTGGAAGGCATGCCTAGGATGTGATGTGTTCCCCTTGCAGGGCTGTTTGTTTGTGGGTGGGAAGTGGTGTCACCAGGCTGGCGTGACCTCGTCACCCCGAGAGAGGAGCTGACTTGCTTAGTCAAAGGTGTGTGCTGCCAACAGATGACAGGGACTGGCTTTATGCAAATACCTGCAGGAAGGGGTGGATCCCAATTTTCGGGAAGTGACAGGGACTCTTTAAAGGTGCCTGCCTGATTTAACAGGGGTGACAGAGTGGCAGACCAAGATGCGGTGCCACAAGTGGAGAAAAACCCTGCCGGGAGACTGGAAATGCTTTGTTTGACAAATCCTTCATTGCAGCAAGGAGCAGCACGTTAATTCTACGTGGAAGGTTTTGCATAACTGCAGGGGTTTTTTTTTAAACTTCATTCTTCAGAGCTGAAAAACATCTTTTTTTAGACTCTCTGTTTATTACCTTGATAAACAGCAAAATGCTGCCACAGCAATTACCTTGATGATAAAGGGTCTGTAGACAGATACTTCCTGCATTCATTTCCTACCCAGATAAGCTGCCAAAATCAGGGACTACCAATACAGGAAATGCTTTCAATAGGAACTTCCTATCTGTTAATATCTAATTCACTAAAAAGATCTGAGTCCTTCTTGTTTCATATAAAGGTAATGCTCTACCTGATGCTTTTTAAATACTCAAGCCCCAGCACAGTGCATCTGTTGCTGTAATAAATTTCAAACCAATGCTGTTATCCTGGACTGTGAAATATCAGTGGGTTTTTTTTTCTTCAGGGGTAGGAAAAGTGCCCCTGCATTTTATAATAATCAGGAATCAGGAATGCTTCAAAATCCACTGTCACTCTGTGAGATGAAAAATAATCCTCCCTCAAACTCCTTATTGCCTGAATCCTTTGCTCACTCCTGTACGTTCCAAGTAAAATACACATTTCAGCAGCACTTGAGGTGGACTTCTCCAACAAATAGTTCAGAGCATGTTCTGGAGGTCTTGGAGATTCATGGCCATTATTTGCAATCCACAGTGCTCTACATATTCATCCAAAGTGACTGAAACAGAAATTTTGCCTCACTGTGCTGGGAAGTAAAACCACAACTAACCTGTGTGTTTGAACCTCCGCTAAGGAAAAGAGAAAAGAGCAAAGGAAATCAAGACAGAAAACCTCCACTGCTAATCGTAACTTCAGGGTAATTTGTTTCAGGCACATGAACAGCAGGATGAATGAGGATTTATGAAACCTGGAGTGAAAATGGCCAAAATGAAGTCAGCAGTATGACTTGACTGGGGCCAGGCTTTCACTCAAGTTATTCAGGAGTTCAGCCCAAAATTTCTGTGTTGTTTTGCCAGTGATTCCACTGGAGTCATTCCAGGGTTCTGCCACTGTGAATGAGATGGGTATTTTGGCCTTTCCCTGCAGAACTGAGAAGTCCTTTGCTGCTGTGGCTCCATTGATATCCCACCTTTTCATGTGGGATGAGCAGTCCCACATTGTTATCTCCTCAGGTTGCTAAATTCGTGTTGTGCTCTGTACCTGGGATCTGAGAATCTGGTTGGGTTTACTGAGGCTGGGAATCTGAGGCTGGATTCACAGGCCTTTCCAGACACCATGGTGAACACATCCCTTGGAGATTTCTTGGCTGTGGGACAGGAGGGCACCTGACCCAAAACCCCAGATATTACAGAGGGTTCTGCTGGGTGGAAGTTGATTATGACAAGTGGCTTTCCCAAGGCCGTGGGTGAAGAAGCTTTAGGAAGTTGCCCCTTGGCTTTGGGCTCACAGGGGTGCTGGAGAAATGCACATTTTGTCCTGAAAGCAGTGTTCCTCAGATGTGGTTTAGTCAGCTCTTATCTGCTCACATAAATTTTTATTATTGTTAATCTTTGGCGTACTCACAGCAGCTTTCCTCATGCGTCAGGTATTCCCTTGGAAGTGCTCTAAACTATTGCTTTTTACTAATCAGAGCAGCTCACTAAAGTGGTGGCCAGAGGCATTTTTCACATTATTTCCATACAGGCATTACCTTTTAAAATATTTCCCTGCCATTTGTCATCGAGGCATCGTTACCTCTGCTGTTTTCATGGAATTCAGAATCCGATTGTTTAGTCTACGTAAAGGGGGGAAAACGAGGGGGGTCCTGTGCCTTTAATGTTGTTTATAACGGTTGGACAGAGCTTGTCAGGTGAAGGTTAATTGCTCTCCAGTTAAAGCAGTTCTCTGCACAGATGGGTTATCAGGGCTGAACACTCGTTACAAGATTAATCTCGTTTCCGACAAGACTTCCCTTTCCTCCAACTGATTTTTGCTCAGCCATTGGACCTGTCAGCAGCCGTTAGGAGAAGGGTGGGTTACCTCTGGGATATTAATGCCTGCGAGCAGCCAAACAATGCAGAGCGTGTGTCATATCGGCGGGGAACATCTTTAGGAGACAGCACATTTCAGAGCTCTTCTGAAGGTCGAGATTCATAAACAACAGAAACAATCAGGAGTGTTTGTGTTAACCCTCCTCGTGGACACGATCTCGTCGGCTCCTTTTTCTGTGTCCCTCCTCATCTCTTTGGACTTGGTTTTTTTAGGTCCAAGGGTGTGTTTTTGGTGAAAATTTTAGCCAGCAAAGCAGCCCTGGTGAGATGTGGAGCCCAAGATGCTTCTGTCTGGTCGATTGATGGACAAGACCTTCAGTTTGTGCTTAAATGAGAGCCAATAAACCTCTCATGGAGAGTGGTGACCACTCCCACATCACTGGAGAATGGTGGCCACTCAAAAAACCTCAAACTTTGGGAGTTCTGTCTTGATCTCTAAGCCAAGACAGGTTTTGGATTTTTTTTTTTAATCGGGTTTAAATGAAAGGGGGAGGAAAGGGAGCATGACTTTCATTAGAATCTATCTGTACTTAGCTGTGTAACTTAGGAGACTTGCTTGAGTCATGGTCAGTGAGAGAGAAAGGGTGTCTATAGGATGCCAAGGTCTTACCAACATTTTTCAGATACTCTCTGGAGGCATTTCTTTTTCTCCATAGCTGTAACATTGGGAAATAGAGACTATTAATTGATGGACCTAAGTTAGGTCCATTAATTAAACCATTAAACCTGTTGAATTTTCCTTTTTTTTCCAAGCTGGAGCCATTCAGAGATGGATCCACTGGGCTGCAGAGGTATGAGATGGATGTGAAGTGTGAGGAGAACCAGGCACATCATGTTCTTAGCACAGTTTTGCCTTTCTAGCCAAGGCTGCAGCAGCTCTGCCAGTCCAGGCTCATCCTGAGCCTTTGCATGGACTGAGTTCAAGGAGGCTGAGGCACGAACACAAAAGTCTCGCTGGAGATTTTGGGTTTATTTCAGGAGATCTGATACAACCAAAATAACACAACTTGGCAGAAGGCTCTGGCTGCCAGCTCTCTGCCACGCAGCTTTAGTCAGTAAATTCTGAAACACTAAACAAAGATTCAAGGCAACAAACAGGGTGGCTCTGATGTTTCCTTCGAGTTTCCTGTCCTGGCTTGGGATCAGCTCCATCCTGTCGATGGTGCTGAGTCTCTTCATTGACTTCTGTGAACTTTGAGTCAGGCTGGGTTGTCCCAGCCAAGAAATCCAGCTCTGTGGAGGGTCCTGGGCTACATGGCATTCACTGGATGATTTATTTTCAGTTTGTTTCATAAACATGCAACAAAACTAATAAATTATACAAAAAAACCAAGTTTTGTTTAAAAAAAAATATATTTGCAAGTTTCTGACAATTCCCTAATTATCTTCTTTAAATTTTCTTTTAATAATCAAGTACTTTAATAACATTACTGCTGAATTCTTAGGGTTTCTCATTCTAGCAAGATTAAAAATGCATTTTCCTTTGATTCAGAATCCACAGGGTTTAGGGAAATTTACTTGCTCCAGTTATAAAGCTGAAATGAAAGGTAGACAGGAATGTAACCTCTGGATGTCATCCTCTTCAGCACTGTGCATTCAGAGCCAAAGCAATTCAAGAGAGTGAATTCCATTACTGGTTCTAATAAGATAGGAAAAGTGCATAGTAAATCTTTACAATGCCAACTAAATCACTGCTGCTTTATGCCAAAGGAGGCAAGTTTAGCAGAAAGTTCTTTAATGGGCCTGGTTGAATTATTTTTAAAAGAAGAGAGTCCCTAAGAGGTTGTTAAATCTCTGCTTAGAGCCCTGAACAAGGATCTTGTTTTTCAAGATGCTGATCAAGAGTTCCTGCTGCCTGTGCTCAGTGAGAATTCAGATGGTTTTGAAGAGGGAAGCTTACACACAGTTAGGAATTGTTGTTGTGCCACTTACCTGATGTGAGAAAACTCCTCCTTGTCAATAGCATCTTTCTAGAAAAAGGAAATTGAAAGTGGATTTTCCAAGGAAAGGTCTTTTTTTAGCAAATAATGGAATCTTTACTGTGAGGGCAGCGAGGCCCTGGCACAGGGTGCCCAGAGCAGCTGGGGCTGCCCCTGGATCCCTGGCAGTGCCCAAGGCCAGGTTGGACA
>JAWWEY010000001.1:113150843-113161793 GCA_035582745.1 Loriotus luctuosus
AGCAGCTGTGGCTGCCCCTGGATCCCTGGCAGTGCCCAAGGCCAGGTTGGACACTGGGGCTTGGAGCAGCCTGGGACTGTGGGAGGTGTCCCTGCCATGGGAGGGAATGGAATGAGATGAACTTTAAGGTCCTTTTCCTCTCAAAACCATTCTGGGATTCCCTGATACCCGAGGCTGGACACCTCCATGTGCATCATAATTAATTCCTTGCCTTGCCACCCAATTACAGAAGCCTCATTAGCTGCATTGTGTTCCAGGTGAGCTGAATGATGTATTAATAAAAGAATAAGTCTTTTCCTGCTCAAAGTCCAGTCTTCATGCTGCCAAGCTCTCAGAGGGGAAATAAAACAAAGAAAAGCCTCCCTTCCTTCTGTCATGTCAAGAGAGCTCAGGGTGCCCAGAGAAGATGTGGCAGCCACATCCCTGGCAGTGCCCAAGGCCAGGTTGGACAGGGCTTGGAGCACCCTGGGACAGTGGAAGGTGTCCCAGCCCACATCAGGGGGTTGGAATTAGAAGTTCTTTAAGTTTCCTTCAAACATGAAACTTTGCTTTTCCTTCCCTTTTTACCAGGCTTTTCTCTTTACCTTCATTCCACGTCTTGCCTGCATGTGCAGTAGCCATTCATTATTTATTATTTTGTGGTCATTCAAATTGAAAAAATAACCTCTGGCACAGCTGTGACAGTCACACTGCTCACACTTTAACTTCTGCTTTGTATCTATTTCCCTTAGTTGTGTCTCTTCTGTTTTAGCTGTAAGCATTTTCTGACAAGGTCTGCCTAATCCTTTGCCCTATTTCTGTGCCCAAGACAGCAGAATCCATTTATTTCTTGCATTTAGCACTGCATAAAATTCATGGTTAGTACATACTTTTGAGGCACTGGAAATGTCCTTTTTGCTGCAGAATTACAGCAAGTTTAAGTAAAAGTGCTCAGTAGGAAGTGAGCACATTGTGACATGAGTGTTACCCCACATCTCTCTCTCTGCAGAGTGCACCTTTCATGGTCATGCCAGGTCCCTCTGACAAATGGCTGTGTTTGGGTTTTCATTGCACTGACTGCAACATCTGTGGGTTTGCATCTTTTACCAGCAGAAGAAAAGAAAGGAACCCCATTTTTCTCTTTCATTACAGAAGATATGTCTCTCTACTCAGAGATTTCAAAGCTGGTCAGATTCTTGATTTCATGGATTCATAGAATAGTTTGGGATGGAAGGAACCTTAATGATCACCCAGTTCCAACTCCCTGCCATGGCAGGGACACCTCCCACTGCCCCAGGCTGCTCCCAGCCCCAGTGTCCAACCTGGCCTTGGGCACTGCCAGGGATCCAGGGGCAGCCCCAGCTGCTCTGGGCACCCTTCCAGGAATCAATTCCCTCCCAATCTAACCTAACTGTACCCTCTTTCAGTTTGAAGCCATTCCCCCATGTTCTATCACAACATATCTTCATCTTCCAGCTCTCCTGGAGCCCCTTCAGGCCCTGGAAGGGGCTCTGAGCTCTCCATGGATCCTTCTCCTCTCCAGCTGAACACCCCCAGCCCTCCCAGCCTGGCTCCAGAGCAGAGGGGCTCCAGCCCTGGGATCAACTCCATGACTTCCTCTGGGCTCTCTGCAGCAGCTCCAGCTCCTCCCTGGGCTGGGCCCTGGGCTGGGGCAGCTCTGCAGCTGGGAAATCACCTGAGCAGGGCATAGGGACAGAATTCCCCCTTTCCTGCTGCCCAAGCCACAGTTTGGGGAAGATCATTCCAATTGTGTTGATTCTACACTAGTTTTTTCCTTACTTGAATAATCCTCACAGCAAGAAAGGCTGGAATGATTTGTTCCTTCCTTACTTTTATTCCTTCAAATAAAGAAATGGGATTTTAAAATGTCAGGGTAGCATTTATCATTTTCTTTTATCACACATGTCTGAATGAATGGGTTTTTTTCCTGTGGGAGCTCAGTCCATAGGATTTCTTGGTCTTCTGAACAGCAGGATCATTGGAGATTGCTCAGGTCAGCCAGGAACTAAATGAACAAGCTCATCTGGTTTTCCCTTCTAACCCAACAAGATCTATCATTTCTCTTTATTTAGTCCATGCTTTCATTTTATTAGATTGCAGAGAAGCCTAAATGGTGTCTGTTTACATTCCTTACTGATTCAGCTTGAAATGCTGACCAAGTATGGCTTGAGGGGTCTATAAAAGGATGGGGTAGTTTCTGCCTCTCAGACATGTAAAGGTGTTCCTGGAAGCTCCAAACCCAGAGTGCAAATCAGTTAAGCCTCCTCGACGATTTTGAAACCTCAAATCCTTTGAAATAGTTGGCAACCTGCCTGTTGCATATTTACAGTTGCACAACTCACAACTCTTCCCCTCTGTGACTTCTAAAAGTTCCGCCTTCCTTTTTTTCTCTGGGTCCCTTGGCAGCATCACACCAGCTCCTCTGCCTCCCTCCAACTCTTCCCCCAGCCCTCCTCCCCTTTATCTCTCTCTCTCTTCTTAGTGTGGCACATTGTTCTGGGGAAATGGCTTGTTTGGAGTTCACACTTTGTTTTCCTGCTGTTTTTCTGGGAAGCTGGACGTGGCACGAAAGATATGGGAACAGCTTGTAGGAAATGGGTTTGTTTGGGGAAACAATAAAAGAGAAACAGCCTGCATACCTCTCCACCTCTCCTGGATGTTGGAAGGCTTGGATTACAGTAAAGACATTTTTGGGGTCATTTTTCAATACAACCCAAAGAAAAGCAAATAAAAAAATATATTTTTAGTGTATCTTAAGCTTTGCATCCACCCAGCTTCATTTCTTGTAGCAGTGTGTATTAAACACTTGTTAGTGAGATGTGAGGGAAAACCACCTTAAAAAACCATCTGAAAGGTTTCTGTTGTGGTAAATGCAGATCTCACAGTTCTGGACAGGAGATTCTCTTCGTTTGCATTGATGTTCTCAGTTCACTTTTCCATCAATGGCAGCAGCTGATCTTTTTTGTCTTTGTGGAGCTGATGTTGGTGCTGTTGCCAAAACCAGTCAATATCGGAGCTGCAGGGTCTGGATTTTGACTGATAACTTTGGTAATCACTAGTTTGGAAGAAATATTGCCACAGGGAAAAGCTGCAGGATTTTTCTTGCCACCACATCAAAGATATTGCCACATGCATTTTCCTTTTGTTCTTCAGGTGTAAAATTAAAAATAGGCCACAACCTGTTTCTGCTGCATATAAGATTCAGCAGAGAGCCTCAAGTTCCTACCATCATAAAATGGTTTGAATTGGAAGATGAAGGTTAAATTTATGAGCCAAATCTCTAAAAAAAGGAGAAAGAATGAAACAGTTGAAAATTTTCTGAAGTAATTGTTTGTATTTTGTGATTTTGAAGATTTTATTTAGAAAGACATTGCTTAAATAAAGTAATAAGAACTTAGTTTAAAAGCAAAAGCAGAGGTGTAAATGGGATTAGATTTTTTTATACTGTCACGAACAATTTGTTTTGTGTGTGTGTGTGAGTTTCTTTTTGGGATGGCTCTCTTTTGATTTATTTGGGGACAAAGAATGTTCACTTTGTCTGCCATAGGTATGAAACAACATTTTCTTCTGATCCATTGGTTTGGCTGCTTCTCTAAATGCAATATATCAAAAACAATATCAGTCTCTTGGACTGATTTTAGCTAATGTTTGAGCTAAAACAACAATATCCTTACTTTATATTGGTTCAGCAGAGTAAATTAAATATCCTTGTAGAAAAACAGGCACTTAACTTTATTGCTGTTTCACTAAACCCTCTCCTGTGTTTGCACCCAAAGAAATAACTTAATGATGTGACATTCAACCCTGTCTTAATTTCATTAGTCATGTTTTGTGGCAGATGACTAAAATAATGTGTGCAGAAGTATGAATCAAGATATTCATTATAAACAATTATAGGAAGGTATGCTGGGCTATACACTGCAAAGGTTATCGTGACAGGAAGTCATATTTTACATACACAGTGGGCATATTTGGAAAGTTCATTCTGAATTTAGAAGGATTGCCCATCTGAGCAATATTCCATATGCTCCTGAAATGGAGAATACCATGAGAGGCATGCAATACTACATATGTAATTATCCAGTGTATACATGGGAGCTCCAGAGTAAAAGGTGTCTGAGGAAAAGGAAGGGAGAAGAATATAAACAAAAGATTTTCTGCTCCAGTGCTGTGCAAAAATGGAGAACACTGTTAACAGAGCAAATTTTTAAAAAGCAACGTAAATTTTGGTTTAATTCCTGTTGTCTAATGTGGAGAAGTCAGTAAAATATATAGAATTAAAGAATCATGGAATGGTTGGGGTTAGAAGCGACCTTAAAAATCATCTCTTTCCCACCCTCTGCCCTGGCAGGGACACCTCCCATTGTGCCAGGCTGCTCCAAGCCCAGTATCCAACCTGGCCTTGGGCACTGCCAGGGATCCAGGGGCAGCCCCAGCTGCTCTGGGAAACTCTACCAAGGCCTCCCCACCCTCCCAGGGAAGAATTAATCAAGACAAAATACACTTGGAAGTGAACAAAAGCATCCATGCAAACAAAGATAGCTTGAGCAGCATTTCCAGAAGCTTTCAAGCAAGGAGATTCACAAGATTTTAATGTGGTCAGTGCTCTCTAAATGGCAAAGTGAAAGTTTTAAACACATTGAAGGTGAACATAGGGTTTAGTTGAGGTGTTGGGGCTGGGTTGGGCTCGATGGTCTTTAAGGTCTCTTCCAACCCAGTCACTGTGTGAATTTTGTGAATCCTGTGAACCATCTGAGATGTGCCAGCTGGTTGGACTTGCTCACCCAGCCAGCAGACGCCCTTTTGTTTTCCTGTGACTTCCTTGGTGTGGGGGATGTTTGAAGCTGAGACTGCCCTGTCAGTGGAGGTTTTGCAGCAGGAAGATGAGTGACCCCTTGGTGACACAGCCACGCTCACCCTGGCGTGTGCACGTGCACAAACACCACGCACAGACCCTGCAGGGAAGCGATGGGTCACCAGGAGCTCAGCTCGTGGCCTCCATCCAAGTGTTATTTCCCTCATGCTCTCAGGCATTCCTAAAAAACGAGGCTTCTCTGGAAAGGAAACTCCTTTGGATGCATTTTTTTTTTCTGGTTTCCTCAGTGCAGTGACTGTAAAGATCTCTTCATTCCTTCCCATGCAGTTTTAATCACTTTGCTGATGAGCTTGTCCTTGGTACATGCTATGCTTTAAGGAAATGTGTTTTAATGCCTGAGTTATTTTTGCTTTAAAATTTCCTTAGAGATTGAGGGTGGGATCCTCTAAAAATGTTCATGTGTACATATACTTAAGAGTGTATATAAATAAATAAATAAACATACAGATATGTGTATACATATGTAATATATATCTTACATATGTAAATATTACATATATACATATACATACATATATATGTAACATATATCTTACATATAAATACATATATATAGATTACATATGTATATACATACATACATATGTGTGATCTATTTATTTATTTATTTATTAAATATATAAAATAGGAGTGTGCAATTATATATAAAATTTATCTATGGTGGGTCAACCCACCACAGCGAACAAATATTAAATGTAGCAGAACAAATTATAAATGTAGTGTATAACCTCAAAATTAGATAGTAAAGAGTTTCGAATGTTACCATAACATCTTTTGAATAAGGCTAAAAAATCATGTTAAGAATTTTCTTAGTAAAGTTTCCAAACTTTATTGAGGGGTTGTGTAGAAGGAAAAGCTTTAATTCTGGACAGAGAATAAGATTAACACACAGTGATTCTTGAAGTAACTCTCCAACTGAACTGCTAGGGCTGGCCAAGATGCAAAGGATTTTAAGAGGAATAAAACATGGATAAGACTGATGGTCTAGAATGGGATCAGTGCCTTGGTTTGGGCACTGGTTGGTCCCAAAACTCTCTCCCAAGGTTCTTTCCCATTTTGATCTGTTAGCTCCTAGCAGGTGTGTGCAGCCTCAGTTCCCTTCCTGTTGGGCTCTGGGCCACTTTACAAACCTGCAGTCAACTTTGCAAAACAAAGTTTTGCTGGAAAGGTTGCTGAGAAAACACTCAAGATGTTTGTACTTTTTAACAAAATAGAATATTGGCTGCTCCTTCAGTTTGGTATCTGAAACGCAAAGTAGCAGCAACAGGCCATCCCTGGGCTGAGATAGAAATTAAAGGGTTCTACATCAAAGTTTTCCCAGTTTTCTAGGCATTTTGCAGGCCTAGAAATTAGGCCTGAATGAAATTTGCTCCAAGAATGAAGGAGCAAAAAACTTTCAGCTTTCAAAGTTTATAATTGACAATACTCTCAAGATGAAAAGGGAGAAAAGTCTATTGTATTGACTGGAAAAAAAGTCATTCAAACTTCACTGCTCGAGCTCTTTCCATGGATGGAAGTGCTAAAATAAGCATACAAAGCTCCAGTTTCTTTAAAAATGCAATATATTGTATGCAATATACAATCTGCAGGATATATTTGTATTGTTTCCAGCCCTGGTGATTTAAGGTTGACATAATCATTCAGGAATACTGAATTATTCTGATCATTGTGCTCCTGCAACCCTGCACCCTCTTCGTTCAGCTCATGGTGCAGCTGATAAAACCTGGTGCTGCCTCAGTGTCTTAAATAATTTTCCAGCACTTTGCTCGTGCAAGATGAGATTTTTTTGAGGTCCACTTTCACTCAGGAGCCTGCTGCATTTCACTGGTCATTGTGAACGGGCAGAGCTGCTTCCAAGCAGCTTGAAGCCCACTCAGGTGTTGAAATGGGCTGAAACAGGTGCAGTTTTCATCTCTGTGGCATCTATAAAAGAGTTTCCTACTTTCATATGTTAAATCTTGGCTTGGTGTTAAGCTATTTATTTGCACTTTGCTGATAGAGAAAAACTGCAGGTGAAATAATTGACTGTGAAATAGCAACTCTTTAATTCAGGTGCTCGTGCCTGCTCTGGAAAGGGCTCTACTCAGTGTAATAATTTTAATGTGTGAAATGCAGCACACAGCTTGGCATGAGGGAGATGTGTTTTCTAACATTGATTTTTAGTATTTTTGATCAAAGTTTCACTATCTACAATAACAAAATGGTAATTTTTTATTTTCTGAAGCACTTGCAGACGTGGAGTTGAACGGCTCATGCTGCAAATATTACCTTATGGCTTGCTGACATTTCAGGAATGACAGTTTATTAGAAATTGTGATAAGGCACCAGGGTCTGCATTTGAATTTATGTTATTTCAGAATTTGTTCATTAAGACACAAAATATTGAGCCTTTGGGCTTAGCCGTGAGGCCTCTGCCCACGTTAGCGCTGAAGTCAGAGTTACGCAAAGAGGGCTGCAGGATCAGGCCTCAAACATCTGCTGCCGTTTCCCAGAAATTAATCTAGCCTGCAATTCCATAACATCACTTTGATGGATGCCTGATTATTCCTATTTTCAAGTGGGCCTCCAAACATCCTTGTATTTTTCTCAGCAAGAGGTGAGGAGAGCTGATAAGTGGCAGCACCGGGCCTGTGTTTGGATTAACACGGAGTCTCCAAGTGCTCCCTGAAAGGAGTTGGAGGATGTTGGCTGAGCTGGCAATCAGATTCTCATGGGTGGAGGTGAGGACAACATCTGTCTTTCCTATCTTGTACTTGCCAAGGCTTTTTGTTGTTCCTGAACTCGCCTCATGAATATAATATGTGGGTTTTTTGTCTGATCTAATGAATCCAAGACTCAGAGATTTAGAAGGAAAACATATTCCAGATGTGCCTTGCAATTCCTGACTCAGGTGACTGCATTTTAAGCAGTAACCTTTTCCAGTATGTTCCCCACACCATATTGAATATCCTCCTCCTGCAAACGGTCAGGGGAGGCTTGTACAAGCATCATGATTAATAAGCTACAGCAAGGCTAAAACATCAATCATTTGCCTTTTGTTTCACCCGATTGCTGCTGGATGCAATGAATCCAAGGCTCAAAGGCTTGGCTTTGGAGCAGGACTGCAAATTTTGGCTCTTGGAGCAGTTCAACCCCAGCTTGCTTCCTCGTGCAGTGGTGCCTGCTGCAGACGTGAACAGAGCCTCAGACTGGAAGGGTTCCCACTGCTTGGGGAGGTTCTGGTGTCCAGCCTCCCTGTGCTCTCTGCTCCAGCCTGGAAATGACATTCCTGTTTGAAATTAGGCTTTCACTCCAGATGAGCAGCTTCCTAGAGCATCAGAAGATGCAGTCTGAGGGAGGATAGGGTAGAAGAGCAGCAAGCAAGAAGAGTGACTTGCTCAAATCTTGTGCCCTGGGTACTCTCCTCCACACTCTCACCTGTCCTTTCTGTCAGTAACAGCTGTAATTCAATTTACAAACAGTTTGTAATTCAAATTACAAACAGTTTGTGATTCAATTTACAAACCTTCAACAGCCAATGTTATCAGGTATACAAGGGACACCAAGAGCACTAAAGCATGGAAGCACTTAAGGAGCTAATTGCATGGCCTTGATGAGAACAATCTTCCCTCAGAAAATGCAGGTCCTCTCCAAATGTGACTGTTTATTAGAAAGTTCCAACATCTGCAAAACACACGCTGGTGGTGTGTTACAATTAATCCTCATAATAAACAGTTTGGTGAAAGTTTTTGTATAACAGCTTTTGGTCTAATTTAGAATGAAAATAAGTTGCAGTATGTCAGAAGTCTTTTTAGAACAGACAGGTTTTTTCTGCCCAACTGTAGACATCTGAGAAGCGATAAGAAACAGCCCGTGTCTGAATGGATTGTGGCTGTGGGGAGGTCAAAGCTTGTGCTTACCTATGTATTATCATGAAATCAGATTAGAAAAGCAAAATGTGTTTACATTGATGAGGAGAAATATTATAAAACTGGTGTCAAAAAATAGATTGTATAAATGCAATACATATGGCAAAGTTAATTAAAAGTTCTTTATTGCAGTGTTGTTGTAAGCCAAGGGCAACAGGTCCTTTTGGGAGTCTGGGAATGCTGTCTGAAGAAGCAAAAAAATGCATTTTATTTCTCTAGCATCTCAGTGTACAATGAGGAGTTTTGCTGTGTTTGTGTGCCCTCATTCATTCTCCCCCTTTGGTGCAGTTTTTGCCTGACCCCATCCAACCTGGCCTTGGACACTTCCAGGGATGGAGAATCCACAATTTATCTGGGCAGCCTGCCCCAGGACCTCACCACCCTCACAGCCAAGGATTTCTCCCTAAAATATAATATACACCTGCTCTCCTGCAGTTTAAAACCATTGCTCATGAAAGAAAAAAAAAAAACAAACAAACCAAAAAAACCAACAACCCAAACGGGTCGCAGTTTAAAACCATTGTCAATTCTAACCCCTGGGTTAGAGTGGCCTCCAAAGTAATTTAAAATCCTGCTGCTGTGTTTATTCCCCAGTATCCCTCATCCCAAGCAAATTCTGCTGCACAACCACACACCTTATTGTCTTGTGTAGCCATTTCTTGAGTTTGACCAAACTTTAGAGAAAAAAAAGTCTTTGTCCTGAGTTCCTGACATTGCATTTAAAGGAGGGGGCAGCTTGCATGTGCTTCTCATGATGGGAACTACTTCAATCACATTTCCTGTAACTTCATGCTTCTAGGCCAAGTAATCTTGCATTTGATTAAGTAAACACCTTTGTCCTAATGACTTTATGCCTACTTTAAAGGCGTTGCTGTACCTATTGTTCTACAGATTTGTCAGTCTGTTATTCTTTTTCTTTTTTTAAACTTATCAGTGAAGTGTAAGTCAAAACCAAATAGAGAAATCATTTTGTTCTTTTATCATTAGTACAGAAAGTCCAAGGGAGAAGCCAGGTTTGGCTTCGTACAAGCAATTAAAATATAAAAAGAATATAATGAAGGAACATGGGTTTGTTTAGGTTTTGGGGTTGTTTTTTTTTTTCTGTGATGTCATGAGAGGAAATATGTGGAGAAAGGAAGATGAAATAAAGAATATTCATATTCAATATTGACCTCAAATACCAACAGCTCTGCTTCACAGACTTGTATGAAAGACCCTTCCCACCTTCTCCTTTAAGCTCCATGTGTTCTTTTCTTCATATCCCTTTACTCCAGACATTAATTACTAGAAATTAAAGGCTTCATTTCTGAGATGTCATGAGAATATGTTACATCACATGAAATTCAGGAAGATGACCCATTCACTGTTAAAATTATTGTCAAAAAGTTACAAACCTTTGGAAAACTGAAAGAAGCCTGTAATGCATCTATTTTGTAATAATTATTAATGTTTACATTTCTTAATCCCACTTATGGCTTGATGTTGCCAAACTGCTCCAGAGACAGCATTAATATGGATGAGAAAAAGAGATTAACATGTAAATGAGTAATGAAAAGCATTTACTAGGAATAGAACTGGCATCCATATGTAATAAAACCTTGCCAGACTTTGTCAGTATTAATAGCTTTGTTTACATTTCTACGTGGCCAGACCATGCTGCTATTTTTTTCACGATGGTGAGTTCTGACAATTTTTCTATTAGAATTGGTCCAGGAGCTTACATTTGCAATTATAACACAAAACAGATTCTAAAGTCCCTGTATTTAGGAAAGAAATAACCCACACTGCTTTCTGTCAGCTGTTCCAGGACAGCAGCTTGCTGTTGGAGCCTTCCTTTCACAGCTCACCCTTCGGGGACACCAAGCCATGCCCATTATCAGAAATTCCTGTAGAACTGAGAAATGCTTCCTATTGCTGGCTGCTTTTCCCCAGGATGAGATTCAGGGGTGGTTCTGACAGGTTGGGTTCTGGTTGTTCAGCATCCCTGGGTCTTGCAGGGTCAGTGGATTCAGAAAAGCCTGGGCCAGAAATCCTCACCTTTTAAGTGGTTTAAGTTGATCCCAGGGCTGGAACCTCTCTGGAGCCAGGTTGGGAGAGCTGGGGGTGCTCACCTGGAGAGGAGAAGCTCCAGGGAGAGCTCAGAGCCCCTGGCAGGGCCTGAAGGGG
>JAWWEY010000001.1:113174539-113188628 GCA_035582745.1 Loriotus luctuosus
CTGGACACTGGGGCTGGGAGCAGCCTGGGACAGTGGGAGGTGTCCCTGCCATGGCAGGGGTGGCACTGAGTGATCTTCAAGTTCCCTTCCTACCCAATCCATCCTGGGATTCTGTGATTCTCTGACAGGTGCTGAGGCCTCCAAAACCACCCTGGAAGTGCTTTTCAGAGTCTCAGCACAGGCTCCTTCTCACCTGGCAGCATCTGGCTGTCCCCACTGTGCTTCAAAGTAATAAATTTCGGGGAAGTTTCAGGTTTTTTCTTCATAGGCCACTTTTTCAGTGGCAAACTCCTTGGGGAGGAAGCACTGACCAAATTCACCACAACCTGAGTGGCTGCAGTGAATGAGGATGAGGCTGAGCAAACTTTGCACTGCCCTCAGCATGAGCTGAGCTTGTAGCAGCCTCTGTAATCCAAGCTGTGCTTATTAAATAAACTTGTGAAGACATGTAGATATTTGGAGAATATATTTTTCTCATTTATTTCACTCTGAAACTCAGAAATATTGAACAGAGGAGTTTATATTACAGGAATGACACATGTAGGGTTTTGCTGATTCCTAATCTGAATTTCTCTGACACCTTGCATTTCAGCACAGCACAGGTGTTTTATGTCACCTGGGGAAAATAGTAGCATAGTGAAAAGGAAAAAATGTGCTTCATACACTTATTTATGAGCTTACATCTGCTTTCATCAGAGTCAATGACTGGCAAAACTCCAGTCAGCTTTGGAAGGAATGGGTGATAAATGTAACTATCAAATCAGCTTGATTTTAAGTAACCCTGCTTTAAGGTGAGGCTTTCAGGTCTAAGGAGAAAATACTTTCTCAGCAGACATTTATCATCTCAAGACTGGACGAAGTGTTCTTGGGTACCATGACTGTGTGTAGTCTTACCTCTTTTTAATTTTTAATTTTTTTCCCTTTTTTGTAAATTCCAGGTGTAACACAGTATATTTACAAAGGGCAAAAATAACAGGCAGCCGTGAAGAAAAACATCTCTGGTTTCATTTCAGACCTGGAGCTGGGGATGAATCACTGCAGAGCTGCACCCTCCATTCTGGGTACACTTTCCAAAAGCTGCTTTTCCACCCTGCTGCCCTGGTGGCACAGAAATAAAGCAGACTCACAGAAAGTCCTAAAAAAACTCCTTCGTAGACAGTCACTCTCTTGTTGTTCTGGGCATTAGAAACACCATTTTCTAGCATTTTCAGTTTTGCTTTCTGTGCTGTAGAAGTTTGTTCCAGGCAGTTGAGTTAAGCCCTGGCTCAGTGGTTTAGGGCACACACTCAATTTGAAGTACCAGAGTAGTCCTGTTAAATCCCATGGAGTTGATTCCATGCCTGAAATTAAGCGTGGCCTTAGGAGATTTGATGGATGGGGGATTTGCTTGTCCACCCAGTGAGCTAAAGGGACAAAACTCTTGACCATCTGCTTCTGGATTTTAATGAAAAGTTATGACTTATTTATGATGTTCTTCCCCACCCCTGTGTGTTTATATTGAGATCAAGAAAACCATCTCAGAAGCCCTGTCAGATTGCCAAAACCTCTGTGCTACTGGATCTTCCACATCATTTACTGCTCAGTGTTTACAAGAGTGTTTTTAATGCACCATTGCTTGTAGAAGCGCTGTAGGCTGATGGGGTATTTCACTTTGGAGTCCCTTTATCCAAAGTTTCTTCCCCCAGAAAAAAAAAATAAATTAAATAACTGTGCCAGTTAAACTAAAGGATGTTGCTAGCTAAAAGTTCAGTGAATAAGCCAAATAGTTTTTGTAACATAATTGCTTTTGGGAGTTGGGGTCCACATCTGCACAGGTATAAGGACAAGTGGTGGAGGATGTTTCCAAATGTCCATAATTTAAAGTGCAGGCTCACTCACGCATTTATGCCATTTGTATTTGTGGAAGGGAAGCAGAAAGAGGCAACATTTCGCTCACAAGGAATCATCACAAAAGCTCTCCTTCAGATTTTGTGTCTGAAACAAAAAGCAGCTTTGTTTTGCTCTGTTTGGACAGAAATGGGCTACATCCCAGGGTTATATTTAGTGGTAGGAGAGAAAAACTAAACCTGAGAAAATATTGCCCAAGTGCTCTGGTTGTGAGAGGAAGGGCTGAATTCACCACCATGCAGTGGCAGGTGCTGGCTGTGTTTTCCCTCATAGTTGTTTTTCAGTCCTGGGGCTGACAGAGCAGTTGCAGGGCTTCTACACAGGGCAGATTTCATATGGAATGTCTTTAGAGGCATCCTGGAAAAAGTGTGTGATGGCAACATTTTCCAGGCAGCATTGGAGGCCCTCTTCCTTCTCCTAAAGATGATGTTGCCAACCGTTGAATGATCTAAAATAAAAATATTGCCCACCATTGAATGATCTCAAAAATAAAAGAGATTTTATTTTTTAACTGAAAGTCAGCAGCAGTTGATTTTTTCCTTAATATCTACCTTAACACAGAAGGGTAAAATTAGTAGAAACACTGCATATAAAAAATAATGCTATACTTAATATTTTATTCTAGTATTTAAGATGTACACTAATTTTTCAGCTTTCCAAGTGCTGGTTATTTTTTAAAACACTCGTGTGAGAATTATAACTGGGTTAGTTCCTGAAGCAGTGATAGTGCTGAGCAGTCAACACAGCTGAGTCACAGGGCTTTGAAGGGGCTCCAAGAGAGTTGGAGAGGGACTTTGGAAAGGGCCTGGAGGGACAGGACAAGGGGGAAAGGCCTTAAACTGAAGGAGGGCAGAGTTAGATGGATATTGGGAATTAGAAATTGTTCCCTGGCAGGGTGGGCAGGGCTGGGATGGAATTCCCAGAGCACCTGAGGCTGCCCCTGGGTCCCTGGCAGTGCCCAAGGCCAGGTTGGACCCTGGGACAGTGAAAGGTGTCCCTGCCATGGCAGGGGTGGAGCTGAGTGATCTTTAAATTCCCTTCCCACTCAACCCATTCTGCAATTCCACGATTCCATGAATCTATGACTTGCCTCTTGTTTAGTGAGGCCACAGCACAATTTCAGGAGTTAAATGGCAGGGCTAAAGGAAAGCTTGTTAGTAATGAGGTATTGCTGAAGAAACCAATCCCCAGCTAACACCCTTCTTCCCTTGCCAAACAAACTCTTTACATTTAAAGGTATTCCCCATGGCCGAGTTCTTTATTTTGATTTTTGTAACAATTTTTCTCCCTCTGATGAAACACGTTGTAGACATTAAATTAAGGGACAAATATGTCTGTGTCTGCCAGAAAGAAAACTGTGATGCAATTAAAATGCCATTAGGGAAGCCCCTGTGGGATGTTAAACCTAAAGACTCTATTCAGAAAGCAAAGCCAAAATTAAAGAGGTGTCTGGTTGCAGATCCTCTGCAGATTTCCCTGTCTTGACTACAGTACCATGGAGACTGAGCTAGTCAGGAGCTGAAAGGTTTTTCCAGTCATGCGTGTGGGATTTTGAATCATGGCTTTGGCAAATGTTCCCTTTTTTTTGTGAGCCTTACGTAGAAATGTGAATACATTGCATGACATGAAGTGCAACTGAGTGTGGAACAGCAGTGGCAGTGGAGGCGGGCAGCTCTCCAAGCCTTGGACTGCTTGGACAATGGCAACTAAGAATAGTTTTCCCCCCAGAAAATATGTAATAAGTGCGTTTTTGTGTTTCTCAGTTGTCTGTGAGATGGTTGGAGAGAGAAGTGCAGCTCCTTGCAGCCACCAGGCTGAACAAGCTCATGACCAAGCCTCCATTCCATGTCTGGAATTAAATTATTAGCATTTATAATTTCTGGAGAGAGATGAGAGCCTGATCCTTTGGTAGTAGAAATAAATCTATGGTCCATTGAACCTGCTTGGTGTTTTTAGACAACTGAAGGAATCTGCAGAATCACTGGATGGGGGGTACTGTGTTTTCCAGTTTTCCATTTCATTCCAGGTGATTCTCTGCTGATGATATTAATAAGGACTGGAATAATAGTGGAATCACACCTTCCTTGTCTGCCTAGGAATTCTCCAGATGACTGCAGCGTGGCAAAAGGAGGGAAGATGGTCAGCAGCTCAGACAGTGTTGGGATGAACTATGGAAGCTACATGGAGGAGAAGCACGTTCCACCCCCAAACATGACGACCAACGAACGAAGAGTCATTGTGCCAGCAGGTCAGACCCTCTGCACCAAATACAAGCTCAAAAAAAACTATTTTCCTCAACCTCACTAAGATTATTTGAGAGGGTTTGGGGAAAAGTAGTGATCAGGAGGGAAAGAGCAGTAATTTGTAGGGGTTATTGGGAGAATGAGCTGAGGAGGATCATGAGGACACCTCCTCAATCTGTTCTTCCCATTTCAGCAGCAGAATGGGCTGATTAGAGGCACTCAGATCTTATCTGACTCCTGTAGCTCCTTCTTAGAGGATTTCACCCTAAAGCGAGCAAAAGGAAGAAGCACCTCCATTTCTTATCCCAAACTGGGTACAGGCTGTGTGGGACAGAGAGAGAAAGGATCTCTGTAGCACAGGTTATCTTTGAAAATACCAAAAAGCAGCTTCTGTGGGATCAAACAGGGCATGAAGAGCCTTTATGTGGGTTACTCCCTGAGTCTGGGCAGCATAAAACATCTTAATAAGCAAACTGGCAACTCCACTGCAATGTAAGAGCACAATTGAGAAATTCTTGGTCAGCCTTAGCAGTCTTGTCTGTGGGATCCAGCAGTTGATGGGACAAGAAGGCTGTTGCCTTGTTCTTGTTGCCTCCAAACAAACCTGGAATATTCTGCAGAATAATCAGCATGCTTGTTTCCAAGTCACAGCATCATGGCATCTGTGGGTGTTCCTGAACCACAGGATGGGCACAGGGTAAACTCAACACCTGCAGCCAGGAGAGAATGTTTTGCTGCTGGTTCCTCTCCAGCAGAGAGGTGCTGGTGTGAAATATTTCTGCCTCTGCCATGTTGCTTAATATTATTACAGTTTTTCAGTTGCTTAGACATGCAAGAGTACTGACTGTGGCCAATTTTGCAAGCTGTGATTATTTCAGTTATTTGTCAAGAAAGGTGTGGACAAATCTGTTGCAGTGTCCTCTGCAATGGTATTGTCAATTCTGTTCTGGAGACAGGGGAGTGATGCTCTGAATGATAAATGTCCTGCCAACTTTGAAATACAGAGCTTTTGAATGTTCTAAAACATTTCTCTCCTTGGTGTTTGGCACTTTTTAGAAAAAGACCTTTAGTAATTCGTAACATGGTTAGCTCAGCAAGGGATTTTTTTATTTAGTGTATTCCTGGAGGTGTGTTTGAGGTGGGTTTGAATGACTATCAAGGAGCAAGATGGTCACAGTCACAGCCTTGCCATTTTGAAGTCACTTGAAGAAATTAATGGGCAAAAACCAGTTGGTTTTGATTATTGCACAGGCAGTGTGCAGGTCATGTGGTAAAGTTAGAAGTAAAATTCACATTTCCAGCTGTGGTAACTTTCTATTTATCATCATTAAGGGGCGTTTAAAAATTACAGACATAATGAAAATATTTTGATAAATTTCCTGATGTTTGGTTGTTTACTTCAGAGCAAACTGAAGTTCTCAGGGTTCTTTGCTGTAGGTGTGGACAATCTCATCCAGAACTAAGATTTACCACCAGACTTGTATCCCTTTAGATTCCTGCTTATTTCATACCAGATGGAGACATTATTTTAAGTGGTTTTTGGTGGAATTCAGGAGGTCTCCACCTCTTTCAGACCAGCCTGAACAGCAGTGAAAATTGAGGGAATGGCACTGAAGTTAAGCCATAGAAAAGCTATTTAGGCTGCCATTCATGTCCCAGATTTTCATGGGATGAACCTTGGGAGCCAACTGAGCTCCACGTGCTCCATTCTCAGCCTAGAGGATGTCACAAAATCACAGAGTCATTAACATGATAAGGAATAAAGTCTTGACGAATTTTTTCCCCTTGGCTTTAATCTTTTCTCTGCAAAAAGTATAAATTCTTTGTGGTATGAGCTGAGGGACCTTTGTGTTGCTGGTTCCTTACTCAAGAACAAGGAAAGATAGAATGGGAGAGAAATAGAAAATGAGGTGTTTAGAGGGAAAAATTTAAAAAAGCTTAAATTAAAACTAAGGATTTATTAAAAAATATTTTGCTGGAAATTTCAACTGTTTGGGGCTCTTTTTCCACAGATGGTTTTGCCAATGGTTTTGCATCAGGTATTGAGTGCAAAACCACGCAGGTGTAGCAATGTACAACACAGCAGTCTGGGGAAAAAAATGCAGACTATTTTAATATTCTAATATTATTAACTAGAGACCCACTCTAGTCTGTGAAATAACTGCCCGAATCTGGGAGTGCTTATTTAGCCTGTACCCAAGAAAGATTCTTCTAGACACGAGTGGAAATTTCACTTGAATAAAGATAAAGATTGAACAGAGAGTTTTGAAACTTGCTCCAACTTGCAGTGCTGTCAGTGGGCCAAAAGCTCTGGTAAAAAGACCTAAAAACAGTGGCTAAAAAGGCCTAAAAACAATGAGGCAGAAGAGCTGAGTGGGAGAAGGAGCTCACTCACAGAATTCCCAGAATCCCTGGGTTGGAAGAGACCTTCAAGACCATCGAGTCCAGCCCAGCCCCAACAGCTCAACTGAGCCCTGGCCCCCAGTGCCACATCCAGGCTTTGTTAAACACACCCAGGGATGGGGACTGCACCACCTCCCCGGGCAGCCATTCCAGAACTTTCTCACCCTTGCTGCAAAAACCTTTTCCCTGCTATCCAACCTGGAGTTCCCTTGGTGCAGCTTGAGGCTTTGTTGCTAGCACTCAGAGCTCTCAGCCCTCCACAGTTGCTCTCCCTTGCACTCAGCACACCAAATTAACTCCTCCAGCAGTCAGTGAAGGGGGGGAATTATTTTTCATGGATCCAGCGCCTCAGAATTGCCTTTCCCTGCCTGATTTTTTGCCGTGTGGCCCTGCAGACCCCACGCTGTGGAGCACCGACCACGTGCGCCAGTGGCTGGAGTGGGCGGTGAAGGAGTACGGGCTGCCGGACGTGGACATCCTGCTCTTCCAGAACATCGATGGCAAGGAGCTCTGCAAAATGACCAAGGATGACTTCCAGAGGCTCACCCCCAGCTACAATGCAGACATCCTCCTGTCACACCTACACTACCTCAGAGAGAGTAAGCCAGCCCTGCATCCTGCCTGCACTCAGTCCCAGATTGATCGCTGTGGATAATTGGGTTTTCCAAATGTCTGTTGCAAATGTTGCTGTTCCTAAGAGCATAACAGGGAGGCCAGCCCAAGTCCTGTTGAGTTTGATAGAAAGAATCCCCTTAATTTCTCTCATGTTTATCAAAGAGGAGAATTAGTGACTCTTTCTAGGTATCCGTCTCAGAGAAAAAATTGAGTTGAAGCATATTGAGCAGGAAGAAAAAAAATCACATGGGGTTCAGTGCTGATGTTTTTTCTGGTCACATACTCATTTCTTTCCATTTTAACTAAACAAGAGTGCAAACATTGATTCATAAAGTGGATTCCAGGCATGATTCTAAGGAATGGCAGGAGTTTGCTGTATTCTGGATAGGATTGGGAAGATTCAACTGAATTGAATAAAAAAAAATTCTGTAAATTCATGGAAGAAAAGGAACAGTCCCTGAAGTCCAAATGCAAATTAAATGTAGTGCATGGCTAGAATTTCAATGGAAAAAAAAGGGATTACCTGGATTGAGGGCTTTCACCTAAGCTTGAGGAAAATTTGCCTCAGTTTAAAGAAGTTAAAATGAACATGGTTTTTAGAGAAAAAACCACCAAGCATTGCAACACCAGTGCGGTGC
The DNA here is from genome assembly GCA_035582745.1 of Loriotus luctuosus. Classification (NCBI taxonomy): domain Eukaryota; kingdom Metazoa; phylum Chordata; class Aves; order Passeriformes; family Thraupidae; genus Loriotus; species Loriotus luctuosus. The sequence continues at coordinate 113,182,326 of JAWWEY010000001.1, forward strand.
AGTCTCCTCCACACGCACACTGTCAATAACCAGCCAGAAATTTTGTGCATTCATAACAATAATTTATAATATTAGATAAATGAATGCCCTAATTTACCCTGTAGCCCCCACACCTCCCTCCAAACTGCAGGCTGTTGGTAGATTCACATTCAGGCAATCCTGTCAGGGGAAAAATATGGTTTAAAAATATAATTCACGATTTTTTTTACATTTTGGTGTTGCTTTTTGTTTTGTTTTGTAGCTCCTCTTCCACATTTGACTTCAGATGATGTTGATAAAGCCTTACAAAACTCTCCACGGTTAATGCATGCTAGAAACACAGGTAATGCTGGCACTGCTCCCACTGCTGTAGGTCATCATCTTCTAAAAGCACAGGATTCCTTTCCATGGGCTGCTTGCTAAAAAAATGGAAGTGGTAAATCAGGAGGGAGGCAAGAGAGTCCCCTCCCTGCTGTCTGTGTGTTTTCTGCACAGACACACAGAGAACAGGTGAGATCACGCAGGGCCAGGTGGTGCAAAAATTTCTGGTGTCCTGCAAGAGGATGGGGTCCCTGACACAGCATAAACCTGCAGCTTTGGGGCCTTTCATCTGAGTTTTTTTATGGTCCTTCTGTCCATTCTGCTGTCAGATCTACTCCATGGATCCCTAGAAGCTTCTTGGAGCTCAGAAGTGCCTTGGGCTCTGGGGAATGGGGATGTTCCCCCTCCCATGAGCTAAATGTTGTGGGAATCAATAAAATTGCTCTTTAGGCAGTTAGCTTCTCTCATTTTCTAGCTGCTGTGGGACTTGAGCTGGGAATTCCACTAAGGCTGATCTGAATTTAAAATTATTTTTGTTGATATTCACCCTTCTGTTAATTTGGCCCAGAAAAGTGTGGAGTGTAGGCAGGAGAATGACACATGCCTCATCTGTCTTTCAGGATGCAACCTAAAGTATTTGTGAAAATAATTCAGAATCTATTTTAACTTGCTGTAACAGTTGTGCAGCAGAGGATGGCATGGAATGGTACAAATAATGTGGTTTATATCCCTACAAAAGATGTTTGGAATATTGCATGATCATGCCTGAGGGTGTTAGTTACCTACAGTGACCAGAAAGAACAATTCTCTATGGGAAAGGAAAAAGATAATACAAAGGATAATGCAAAAGAAAAAGAAAACAAAACTTGGATAGCAATGTTTCTTTCATATTTTATTTCGATTTTCACTCTGAGTGAGTTTCATAGCAAAATTCAGTGGATTAGAAGATGTCTCCCTGACAATAGAGGTTTGCCACTGGTCATAGTGGCAAAGTCCTGCTGTGGGCTCTAGGCTGCTGCAAACCCCAGCAAAGGCAACAAAAAAAATTTCCATTTACCTTGATGTGGTTTGGATAAGATTTAAGTCCTTTTTAAAAATAGATGAACTTAATGGTCTTTTCCATCTCTGGCTTTAAAGATTCTCATTTGCCAAGCAGCTTCCACTTGTGGATATCCAAGTGTTGTTCAGCAGTTCTGCGTGTTATCTTTTTCTCTATGTGTGCACTGACAATGATATTCTGAAATTCATTTCACCAAAATGAGATTATCTGTCATTGGGGAGCATGAATAGTGTTGTGCTGATCATCAGCATATAGGAAACCAGTTGTTCAATTTTCAGTGGGCCACAAAAGAGTTAGATAAAAAGTTCTTGAAATCAGCAGTGATTGACTTTTTTGATGTTCCTGGAGAGGGTCATGAGAAGTCCGCTGGTGTAGTCAGAGCAACTTCAATGCCTGAGAAAAGGGAGATTCCATTTCTTACATCAAGCTCAATATTTCTCTTTTTTTTTTCACTCTGGGGAAGATTAATGAGATATCTGAGGCTCTGACCCAAAAGTCTCTGTTGAAAATATGGACTTTTCTGGGAATGCATTAATGAAGGCAAAGAGGTTTTATTTCAGGGGGTACAAAGCCACCTTCCCAAGTGGAGGTGGTTGTGGTAGAAGGGATTTCCTGAGCTTGACTGTCTCCTTCTTAAAACTGATTTTGCACAGACTTTTATCCAGTGATTTGAATGGATTTACATAGATGTAAAGATTATTGGAATGACCCTTTGTATCTAACAGTCCAAAGGCAGAAATTAGTTATTCAGATTCTTCACTCATTCACTCTACAGGAGGGGAAAATATTGGTGGATTTAGGGAAATGAATCTTTAGGTGTAATGTCCTCTTCTTTCTCTTCAGGAGGTGCCACTTTTATTTTCCCAAACACATCAGTTTATCCAGAAGCAACACAAAGAATTGCAACCAGGCCAGGTATGAACAAATACCACTTTTTGTGTGCTGTGATCTTACTCATTTCATCTCCTGAAATATCTCATTCTTTTTCCCTTTTCATAAATATGAGGCTCTATTTTGAACTCACATATATTATGTACTTATGTCACATATATATGTGTCTATATAATTGTGTAGAGTGAAATAATTAGAGTGAAATAATTAAGTAGATTTAATAAGTCAAATTCTTCCACAAATCTCCGTCTTTGAAGCAATTGTATCAACTTTTTGAAGCACCAGGGAATCAGAAACCTGAGCTCTGTTCACTGGTTCTGTTGCACTGTCCCAGCACAGTCACCTGTCAATCCCCTTCAGCTCTCTTTTTGTAAAATGAAGTTAAAATTCCCTTTTATTTGAAGTCTATTGTGGAAAAATACCTTGAAAATGCAGGATAAATGCTTCTTCTGCTGTCTACATTTTATTTATGTTTGAGGGAAGCAGAACCCACAACAATCTGATTGTGAGTTTGAGTCTTAAGTAAAATCAAAACATAAGGAAGCTCTTAAGGCTCAAATTTTGTAACCTGTGAAAGTTTTGTGGATGTGCTGATTTGTGAAATGCTGAAGGGAATAATTAAAGAAGGTGAGGACATGACTATGAAGCCAAAGATTTTCTTTTTATCACCCTTCACCACAAAAAATGCTGGAAAAATGCCTAAACTGGACATTTGCTTTTCCAGTAATGACTGCAGAGTACTAAGGGACATGAAGAGGAGTTGCAGCAAATACTGAATTTAAAGGAAATCCATTACTGAGCCAGAGGCAGAAATCCAAGTGCTCAGAAGGGACATGGACTGGAATTGGCTGAGCTCTGGTGAAAAGAGATACTGGCACATGAAGAAAAGGGAGTTTGAACAGGAATTATTTTATTTGTGCTCTAGGGTAGAGTGCAGGAGGGTTGATACAGATATTATTTAATATAGCCTTGTATACATGTATATATGCATGTCTGTAGGTTTGGTAATTGATAATTTGAAAAGAGAGAAAAGGAAACAACCACCAGGCCATTACATCAACAAATTCAACTTGTTTGGATCCTTGGAAATCGAACTCTGCTAGAATTGTTTGTTTATATTAATGTCTAAAAAGGGAACTGCTGATCCAATGCATACATTTGGCTTTCATAAGGCATTCACCAAAACACCCCACAGCTATTTACAATAGAAATTAAATCAGTGTATCATAAGAAACAAATTAAGAACTGGCTAATTATCCTGTCATCGGTAATGGACATCTTAAGTTATTTTAGGATTGTTCAGCCTGAGGAAGAGAAGCTCTGGGGTGATGGAATTGTGGCCTGAAGGAGCCCCAGGAAACATGGAGGGAGACAATTTCCAAGGGATGCAGGGACAGCACACAGGGAATGCCTTCAAACTGACAGAAAGTAGGATTAGATGGGATATTGGGAATTAGGAATTGTTCCCTGCCTGGGATGGAATTCCCAGAGCAGCTGTGGCTGCCCCTGGATCCCTGGCAGTGCCCAAGGCCAGGCTGGACATTGGAGCAGTCTGGCACAGTGGGAGGTGTCCCTGCCATGGCAGGGAATGGAACAAAATGATTTTTAATGTCCCTTCCAACCCAAACCATTCCATGATTCTTTGATTTTATTGTTACTCAAACCCAGAGATTCCTATACAGGATTCCTGTCCAGGTACCCAGGAAGTTCATTGGGGAGAAACAACTTGGCAATCAATTAACAACTGAAAACACAAGCTGATAAATGCAGCCCAAGGCACAAGTTATTTGCATATCTTACTGATTCCAAATTAGCCCCCTTCACTCATGAAGGAACAACTTAACAGAGTCATCTTTATTTATGGCACAGTGACAGCCAAAGTGAAAGTTGTGAACAAATGAAGAACCACAGTGGAAAATCCCATGGGAAATGTGGCTGTGCCATTAAACACCCCAGCAGTGTGGCCTTGCATGGAAAGCTGTGTCAATCATCCCTTATCAAAAAGGCTTTTTGCATAGTTTGGAGGTGCTTAGAAATGCCTGGGAAGGCCATGGGAGTATGGAAAAAATCTTTGGGACATGTTGAGAGGTTTGAAATTGTTTAAATCACGGTCTGGGGTTGAGGAAACTTGATGTAATTATCAAAATAAAGAGAGTGACAGAGCACCTGCTTAATGTCAGTATAAGAAGAAGTGATATTTTTAAATAAATCAAACATTTTCATGGAGCATTAAAGCAGATTGGGGCACCCAGGAGCTCTCAGGGACACTGGGGAATGTCAGTACAAATAGGGATGAGAAAACAAAGCAGAACTGTGGAAACAATCACCAAACATAAATCCAGAGGCCCCAAACTCTCAGTAATTCCCAGCAGAAGTGAACATGTAACATAAGACCAGAGGGAGCTGGTGTCCTGCAGGAAAAGCTGTTCCAGTGGAGAGGATTTCAGGCAAATGCTGGAATGAGTCTGTTTTCCACTGGACTTGAATAAAAATTGGGATATTTTTTTTGTTCCCTGACAATGTCTTATGATTTCCAAATTTTTTTAATCCTGTGTGTGATAGAAAAATAAAATGTAAATTTTCTGTAGTGGAAAATGTCCTAAACCACCTATCAGACATGGTGAGCTCCTTCATTTCAGCATTTTAATCTAACTCACATTTAAAATGACACTTGGCAAAATGCTTTGTGTCAGCATCTTTCTGCATTCACACAATTACTTGTGGAATTGCAGTTTAGTTTTAGGGTTCTTCTGTGCAGAACTAAACATCTTCTACAAAGAACTGTAGTGATTTTGGAAATATTGTTTTAATTTATCTTTTACAATTGAAGGCTGATGGACATCTTCAAAGTCAGAATTTTTATTCAGAGAAAAAGGGATTTTTTGCATAAATTCAGTTTTCTTTCAGGAAACTGTTTTGTTGGCTTATTCTGTGGTTTTCCTTTGAGTTAAATGTCACATTTCAACCAGACTGCAAAGAAGCTTTCCCATAACAAAGCACTGTTCATGTGAGAGCAAAAGCAGACCCTGGGGACAGCCACTTGATGACATGAAAAAAGGTCAAAAATGAGGAGCAGGGGGAATAAATAAAGTTCAGTGGGAATCAGCCAAATCCTGGGGTGCAATTCTGGAGAGAGTAATTAAGCACTGCCATTGTTAAGGCACTACAATAGAAAATGGGAAATGAGCAGGGCTTCAGTGCAAGGGAGGATTTCTGCAGTCACCTTTACAACAGAACATGGGGTTTCAGTGCCAATGAGGCTCTCAGGGACACCTGGCTGGGGTTTGTCTCACCAAACAGGAGCATTCCCATCAGGGAGCTGTCCCAGATCAGGACACGTTGTGCTGATGTCTCGTGGACAAGAACAGATCTGCTTATCTGCAGTAACAACGTGTTTATCAAGGCTGAAGCAAGCATGAAGCTGGAGCTTTGCTCTATTTCAAGAAAGGCTGATAATGTGATTTTTCTTTTCATGGAGAGGGTGTAGTCAAAAGATGATCTTGTGATGTGAGGAGTTCAGAGGCAAGGCAGTTTTCTCACAGTGCTGAATTTGTACCAAGCGTGGTTCAAGTGCCACCAAGAACAAACACACACAGCATCTGCCAGGGCTCTCAGGGCACAGGTGTCTGATGGATTGGAGATCCAAAAATGGAGAGGAGAGGAGAGGAGAAAGGAGAAAGGAGAGGGGGGATGGGAGAAAGGAGAAGAGAAAGAAAAAAAGAGAGAAAGAAACAGTGAAAGAAAGAAAGAAAGAAAGAAAAAGAGTGAGAGAAAGAAAGAGAAAGAAAGAAACAAAGAGAGAAAGAAACAGAGAAAGAAAGAAAGAAAGACACAAAGAAGAAAGAAAGGAGAGAAAGAGAGAAAAGAGAGAAAGAAAGGAGAGAAGGAGAGAAAAGAGAGAAAGAAAGAAAGAGAGAAATAGAAGAAAGAAAGAGAGAAGGAGAGAAAGAAAGAAAAGAAAGAAAGAAAGAAAGAAAGAAAGAAAGAAAAAGAAGAGACAAAGAAAGAGGAAGAAAGAAAGGAAGAAAGAAAAAGAAAGATAAATAGAGGTG
>JAWWEY010000001.1:113210202-113222939 GCA_035582745.1 Loriotus luctuosus
AGAAAGAAAAGAAAGAAAAGAAAGAAAAGAAAGAAAAGAAAGAAAAGAAAGAAAAGAAAGAAAGAAAAGAAAGAAAAAGAAAGAAAGAAAGAAAGAAAGAAAGAAAAGAATGAAAATTGGTTTTGTTTTGTTTAAGGTCTCATGATGTTTATGCCAGCCCTAAGAACTTCAGTGGGCTGATTTGTGGTTTCTGAATGGATATCTTTGGCAGCAGAGGAATCTTACTTAAGACTCTAAACAATTATGTTCTGAGTCTCCAAATAAAATGGTTGTGCTTCAACAACAGTGGAAAAGTGAAAGGTTTGGCTTCTTTCCCTTTTGGATTAACAATGGCATGAATGGAAAACTGGTGCTGTGTGCTGCGCTGATAAAAAGAGCAAACAGATTTGTTTCTTGCAGTGCTGGAGAACATCAGCCAGGAGGACTTGAGGCAGATTTCATCTCACCCTGCTGGCCTGGGGACAGGTTGTGTTGTTCTTGCCAAAAAGTGTTTCTTCTCTAAGCTAAGAGATGCCACCCTCATTGATTTTGAAGACCTCCTCTTCTTTTAGAGTGTGTAGCAGTGGAAGATCACTGTTCCCCAGCTAGGCTGGCTCAAATCCCAGCCCAGGGCATAGTTTAGGTATCACAAAGAGGCAAAAAGTCACAATAACTGTTTAATATCCAGGGATTTGCTCCCCACAGGCCAACCACTCAGTGGATCCTGTCCAGCATAATTAGAAAATCAGAAGCCTGACACAGACTGTTTTTAGGGCTCAATGCAAGCTCTTCTGGTCATCCCATGGGAACCTATGGATGTTGAGAGGACACTCCATGTCCTGCCCTGCTTCCCATGCACCCCAAATCTGATGATGGCAGCTCTTTCACTAAAATCCCCCATCAGGCAAATCCCGAGGAGTTTTCCACTCCTCAATTATGACCATGAACTCCAGTCCCAGGTCAGCTTTGAGCCACAAACCAAATCTAAACTCAATCTGGATGCAGACCCAGCCCCTTCCCCCGCTCGGAGCACGCAGGAATTCTACAGGCAAATTTTGGAATTTTCCATGGTCTGCGAGAGTCTCTGTGGAGCAGCAGTGTGGGCAGGGCAGGCACAGAATGAGGGGGCTCTGGAGGGCCAGAGGAGTGGAAGCAATAGTTTTGCTTTGTGGGCAATACCTTGGAAGTCCATGAGGCAGGGAAAAGGGAAAAGATGGGAAATCAGCGGTGGAATCTGTGTCTGCAGCATTCCCTAAAGGCAGGGTTCAGCAAATCAGGCAGAGCTGGAAGGGAGCACCAGAGGGGCTGTGCTGAGACCCCTGAAGGTTCTGTTTTCTTCAGGTTTGAAACTTTAAGGGACGATAAAGGAAAGGGAATGTCAGCAATTTCTGCCTGATGTTTCCATCCTTTGGATTGTCTGCCTCCTGGGGAGTTTGTGAACATTTTAAGTGGAGCAAAGTGTCCCCAGTGTGTGAAAACTCAGCCCTGCTCAGAGCTCACACTAAAGGCTTCCCCCAGCTACTGGAGCTCAGCAAATCCCTGTGGTTGAGCCCTTCCAGGTGGGCTGAGTGACCAGGAATGCCTCTTTTACCATGAATTCTCAGTTTTTTTAATATTATTATTATTATTATTATTATTATTATTATTATTATTATTATTATTATTATTATTATTATTATTTGAAACCTAAATGCTCCTTGGAGTGTTTTTTTTCCTGAACATATTTTGCAAAACTGTCAGACTCCAGACGTGCAAGCACATACAAAACCCAGTGGTGGGGTTGGTTTGGGAAGCCCTGGGTGACTTTGCCCAGACATATATTCCAATTAAACAGCACAAATGTTCAAATTCCTTGGCTGCTTTCTGGAGTTCCAGGTCTTTACCTGCCCTCAGATCTGGATCAGACCAGAACTGCTTGGGAGTGATTTTCCTTTATCAGCTCCTTTACAGATAATTTACCAGCAGTCCAAGCTGCATATTTACTCTGAAGAGCAGAAACTCCCTCTTTCAGATAAGATTACTCTCCTCCAAGTAAATATTGGGCAGAACACAAGGAAGGGATGAAAACTGCAGACAAAATGGAAAGGAAATGGCTGATCAGGCTGTTAGAGAGTTAGTTCAGGTTGAAGTACCTTTGGAATTGGTCAGCAAGGACATGAGAGGGGAAAGCAGTCCATTGCTTTGCAGGAACAAGGGCAATGCTCTGCACTGGCCTGAGATCCTTTCAAAGTGCTCACCTGCCAAGATTGGTAGATTCAGACACTGAGAGTTCATTTGGAAAGAGTCTGGAGAGCTAAATGTGCCTGCTCACTGTGGCATCCAAAGCCACCCCAACTCCTGAACTGAAAAATCAAATCTGTAAAATCCTTTACTCTGTGGAGGGGATGCTGCTCTGCAGGGAGGCACACACCAGGCTTGCCCACTGCTCCCACAGAGGAAATTTTGGAGGGGCAAACCTTTGTAGCAAGCTCTTTGTTGTTAGAAGAGTGCAGAACCTGGGAGAGAGACAAAGGGATGACGAGCTGCATCAGCTGCAAACCTGGGTGCTGCTTTTCCATGTGGTGCTCGGCTCCCCTGGTGACAGACACGTTATAAATACCTCAAGACAGACCCATTTCAGAGGGGTGTCTGCAGCTGTGGGGAAGCTGCAGATTGGAAATTCCAACTGACTTGTCAGAGGCATGAAAAATATTTCCCAAAGCCACTCCGTGCTCGGGGGGCTTTTCTTGAGCAGAGGTTTCACTGGTCTCATCACTCTGCTGTTAGAAAGGCTTCTGAGGGCTGCATTCAGCCCAAAAACTAATTAGTGCTGGAGTCAAAGCCAGGGTGATGTGAGGCTTGCCCTTGGAGCAAAATAATCAGACCAGTGGGGAATTGATTGTGGTTAAACAGGTGATTGGTGCTATCATGGGATTGTGAAATGGGGGGTCAGTACAAGAGCCCTCATTGAATCACAGAATGTCCTGAGCTGGAAGGGACCCACAGGGATCACCCAGTGCCACCCCTGGCCCTGCCCAGATGCCCCAAAATCCCAGCCTGGGCATCCCTGGCAGTGCTGGCCAAAGGAGCTGTGGCAGCCTCAGGGCTGTGCCCATTCCCTGGGCAGCCTGGGCAGTGCCAGCACCCTCTGGGGGAAGAATCTTTCCCTAAAATCCAACCTAAACCTCCCCAGGTTGGGGGAGCTCCAGCTGCTCCCTCAAGTCCTGGTCACACAGAGGAGAGATCAGTGCCTGTCCCTCCTCCTCCTCCCCTCTTTAGGAAGGTGTGGACTATGATGAGGCATTACTGATGCAGGGCACCCCCAGCCAGGGAATAACATGCTCTGACTCCATGATTCAGAAGGCTGAACAAATGCTTTACTAAGCTATTCTATATTACACTAATACTGTACTAAATTACATACTAAAGAGATACTACACTAAAGAATATTATACTAAAGAGACACTAAAGAAAAACCCATGACTGTCTCCAACAGTCAGGACACAGCTTTGACCCAATTGCCCAATCAACCCAAACAACATCAGCAGAGTCCAATTAACAAATCACCTTGGGTAAACAAAATCCCCATAACACATTCCGCATGTGCCAAACATGCGGAGCAGCGAGTAGAGGTAAGAATTGTTTTCTCTGAGGTTCCTCAGTGCCTTTCCCAGGAGAAATCCTTGGGAAAGTTGTGCCTGCTGCTCGTATGGAGAGAGCTGTGGCCACAAGGTACCTGAGCCTTTCACCAAATGTGTTTGTAGGGCTTGAATCCCCCATGGGACATCAGCCAGCAGAACAGGGCAGGCAGACACTCCTGGAAGTGTCCAAGGCCAGCTGGGATGTTTCTCTGAGCAATCTGGTCTGTTGGAAGCTGTCCTCACCTGTTTCAGGGAGTAGGAACTGTGTTGGTATGGTTATTCATTCAGGCAATGCTGGGGTCCCTTCTCTGAGCTTTATTTGTATCATTGGCTTCATTACATGGTTGAGATCATAGGAAGATGGTAAAGCTCATGTATGGCTAGTGGTAGCTAAAGATTTTTTTGTTACAGAGCACTTTAAAAACTTTCTGGCTAATAGCATGTTGTTGAAGCTCACAGATGATTGTTTCAGCTAATTTCTAAAAGCACACATACATTTGTTTCACACAATACTTGCTTGTCTTCTTCCTATTAACAATACACAATACTTCATTATTAAGCTTAAAACCCTCTACTATCTTGCAGTCTTAAAGCCTATCTTAGCTAAGCCTAAGACTCAAGTTCTTGCTTAATGTCTTTGTTTACTATTTAATACCATTACAACTTCTTTAACTTTCAAACTTTGCAGCTACAACTAGTTCTAAGTTTTCTGTTCTTTCTGTTTCTGAGGTCTATTTTCTCAGCTTTCTGAAAATCTTCTCACTTTTACTATTTCCCACAGGAATTAGATTGTCTTCAAGGCTCCTTCCAACCCCAACCATTCTGGGATATGAGGATTATGTCAGTACTCCTGGCCCAGCCTAAAATCAGGGAGACTTCCACCTTCAGTAGCATGATTTAAATCACACCCAGTAGCATGTCTGAAGCATCCCCACACTTTTTTTCCCCATATTTTGTGTTCCTGAAGGAGTGACCATCCCACCAAACCTGTCTGTGGCTGTCCATGTAGGTCCCTACCTTGTACATGACAGAAATGTGATTTTATCCTGAACTGTGAATCTCCCCAGTCTAAAACCTTTCTGGGAAACACTGACATTACCACAAATGCAATTGTGAAGGCTCTTAACAGCCTGAAAGCATTTTCATTTCGGAGAGAGAAGGATTTATCACCCTGGAGTTCCAGCAAGCTCAGTTCCAGGCAGTGCAATACCCAGGACACCCTCAGATTGTGCAAACAATGGGAAGAGAGGAAATGATGCTGGAGTTTGTGCCTTCCCCTCCACGAAGACATGAATGAGAAACTTCAAGGCTGAATAATTCATTTCTGATAAGCCCCTCTGTATTAATTAAACCTAATCACTCTAGCTTGGCTCTTGGTAAATCGTTACCAGCTTGCTGATGATGGTGCTTACGAAAGAGAAATCAGGGCACATTTTTATTGGGGTTATCAGAGATTTCCACCCATCACTACCTTGTTCCTTCCTCCACCACAGATCCCTCACGTGCCAAGTGCCACATTAACTATTTATGGGGTGGCTGTTGCCTAAAAGGGGAAAAATCTCCAAAAAAAATTTGTATTGCTAGATGTCTAACCTTAACACAAAATTAGAAGGGCTCTGCTTTAAAAATTCTGTTAGAACTTTTGGGGAAGTTATCTTTATTTACAGAATTTAAAAAGAACTTGTTTACGGAAGAAAATAGGTTCAATAAGTGTTTTTAACAGGGTTTTTCCTCCTAGCTGGTGGTGTTTATATAAAACAAGAGTGAAATGGTGCAATATTCCTTTGCTTCCATTTTTCTGCACTACCACAGAATTCCTCCTGCCCAGACACACATTACCATAAGGTTTGCAAGTGCTCTTGGCGCCCTGATTACATTCACTGCCTGCTCTTGCCAAAATGTAAAGTAAATTATTTTCATATATATTTTATGTGTTCATAAAAAGCTATACTCTACTTGACATCTGTTATCTGGATTAAGGCTTTTTGTTCAGCTGGCCAAAAACGAGATGGAAGTCCATGGAGCATTTGATCCACCACAATCCACAGACGATGGTCATTTGTTGGGATGCTAATATGAAAAAAAAAATCCAATAAAACAAGCAATCAGCCTTTGGACTTAAATAAAACAACAGAAAGGGGAAGAAATACTAGGCTCTCCTCCATAATACTCTCTCATTTATTATTTTTGCCTGTGTGGTCTTATGATCATAAATGTTGCCATTACAGTCTCCATGACTTTCTTGCATCTATCACCAAGAAAAGGGAAAGCAAAATGCAGTTTTTTGGAGGTCCCCTCTGAATTCAGATGCCTGAACTGAAAACGAGCATTAAGCCAGCTCAGAATTGCTGCTACATTTACTAGGACCAGTAATGTCCAGAGTTATTTCCACCCTGCTCTTTTACAAGTCACGTGGTCCCATTTCTCCTCCACCAACACTCTGGATAAATGAAAAGCAGGCTCATAATCATACATTCAATTTTATTACCTTGCCACTGTGTGAACAGGAAGGCTTCAGAGATTAAATGGCATTTTAGATAAGGAGAGTGAGCAAACCATAACGGCTTCAACAACAGCAGCAAGAAAGAGCTGGGTTTTTTTAAAGCATTTAAACAAATTATTGTGGGCAAGAACTATTTCATACAGTCAGAACATAATTGGGCCCATAACATGGCTGATACACTGATGGCCATGAAAATTTAATTACTTATGAGCCACTGAATGAATTATCAGTCTCTGATCACTGCAGAATAAAGTTTATAGACCAGATTCACTGCTGGCACAAGCAATGGAGCTCCTTTGGCTTCCATCATTTGTTCCAGCAGAGAGCTTGGCTCACCATCACTCCAGCATGGATCCAGAGTCCCTTGAAGTCGATGGAAAGGGGCCTTGACTTCAAGGGACTCTGGATGATGTCTGGGGTACTTTGTGTTTTGCCAGCAGCTGAATTAGTCCCAGATCCCCCTGTACTCACACATGCATTGTGGTGACACGTAGTGACCCAGGGCTGGGACTGGAAATGCATCCCTAGCAGCAAACACTCTATTTCTGTAACCCAAATCCCACATTTGGAGCTGCTCTCCTCACATTTAGAACATTTCCACTCAGTGCCAGCCTCCCTGTTTTTTGTAGTTTAAACCCTTGGAGAATGTTGTTCCATCACCCCCTTGAACCTCTCAGTAGCTGCCTGAAAATTGAAACTATTTTGGATGAAGCTTCACCAGAAAAGATAGGGTTATAAATGAACATCTTCTTGCTCTGCTGTCTGTTCCCTAAGCCTAACTGTGAACACAATATTCCCAGCAAAGCTCTCTGGCACAAGTCAGGCAGGAGAAGGATGGTGAAGGACAAGATCACACATTTTTATGGCTGGCTGGTAGAAGGAAGTTGCTGAGCTTGCTTTTAAACTGAACATCAATTTTTATCCTCAAATCTTGTCCAGCCTCAGAGAGGATCCATCTGAGCAATGCAGTGGCTCCAGTCACCACCTAACTTAAAAAATCCAAAGGAAGTTCAATAAATTGATAGTGAGGCCCTGGCAGAGGTTTCCCAGAGCAGCTGGGGCTGCCCTTGGATCCCTGGAATGCCCAAGGCCAGGTTGGACACTGGGGCTTGGGGGAGCCTGGGACAGTGGGAGGTGTCCCAGGGGGGTGGGAATTAGATGATCTGTATGGCCCTCCTTGAAGAAATAAAAGATCTCACACCCACCACCTCTCAGGTAGCATCAAATGTATTAAAAATCCCTGATTTGACCTAACTGTGATCTCACCAAACTAAAACTCAGCTTTGACACCTGGCATGGACGCCCCCAGCTTTGATCTGCTGGGGCACCCTTGATGTTCTGCTCTTCTATTCTGCCATAGCTTCCCAGCTATGAAGAGGAATGGCAAAAATCACCTGGGCTGCCTTAAAGAAGCACTAAAAACCTCCTGTTCCAAAGGGCAGCAAAAGCAAAACCAGGCAGAGTTGCTGTTATTTAGCAGCTGTGTTCAGGTATGAGATGACTCTTTGGAAATGGGATGGTGGTGTCGCAATGCAGGGTTAAAAATAGACACTTTCAGAAGATGAAAGTCCACAGACAAACTTGTGAAATACTAATTCAGTCACTGACCATGGATTAGCAGTGAAGTCTAAGTTCAAATTCCAGCAAAAAAGCCAAATCTAGAGCTGTAAAATATAATGTTTAAACAAACCTGTATCTGACACCAACTGAACATCACCAAACGGAATTAGAGCTGGCTGAAATTCTTCTGGGTTAGCATGAAACTACTGGAAGTTTAAAGCTTTTACAGTTTTTTGTTGGTTTGGTTTTTATGTTTTTTTGGTGGGGCTTTTTTTTGTCACAAACTTGATAATGGGCTTATTATGGGAGTTGTAAAATTTCATTGCAGCTCATTCGTCTCTTGAACAAAATGAAGCTCATTTTTCCAGTGGAAACAGCCTGGTCCTGATGATCCTTTCCCCTGTGCCAGAGAAAAGGTTCAGCTGGCTTTTTGGATCAGTTTTACAGCCTCTCTGCAAAGCCAGGATGCTGCAGAGAAAGGGAACCGTGGAGCCAAGAATTTGGCCTCTGGATTTCAGTGACATTAACACCCAGAAAGAATTCCTGGGAAGGACCAACTTCCATGAGGGAAGCTGGAGCTGCTCCTCACAGTCTGGGGCTTGTCTGCACATGCAAATAAACACATCTGGAATAAGAGGAGCTGTAAATTCAGAGTGTGAGAGTGGTAAAATGGAGAGAGCCATGTGGCAATGGGATTATTTCTTTTTTTATTTCTGCTGGGATTGCTCAGTGAAGCTGAGGCAGGGAAAGACACCCAGATTCCAGTTCCCCAACATCCCCAGGCACTGCCACTGTGGGCTGAGTTACTGGGAGCTGTTAAATGATTGTGCTGGAATAACTCCATGTGAACACAAGCTCTCATTTTGCTGTAGAATTGGGGAACTCTATCAGGGAATAAACTCAGCTTGGTTATTTCCTCTCACAGTGAAAGATTTGCCTGGGTTTGTGAGGTTTGTACAAATAAAATTGCCCAAGTAAAGCAATCATTGTTTCATTAATGGGCATTTCACAGCTGAGTAAACTTTTTTCCAATGTATCAGAAGGCTCAACCATTTCTGGGTTTCACACCATTGGTTTGGAGTGGCTGTTCTGGCTTTCAAACACTCTGGTTGCAGGAGGAAGGATCAGCTGTCATATTCACCCAGGAATAAGTAAAAAAATGGATTTAGGACAATTTTCTAGAAATAAACACAATTTTCCTTATACTTAGGTGCAGTTAATTTGGAGTGGAATGCAAGTCTCAGTCCTGAAGTGCTCCACACTGAGGGAAGTTATTTATTTCCCCCCCCCCTTCCTTGTCTGTCTTTTGGAAAACATTTTCCTTAATTTTCAGCCATAAAATCTCATATTATACACTCACATTTGCAGTTTTAGAGATGCTTCATGTTCATGCAGAGCTCATAGGGCTCTCATTTGCTGTTCCCTGCTTTTTTAGGGCACTTTGGGTGCAGAACAGCTCTGAATCCATGGAAAACAGCAGAGGGAGAGAAGAAGAAGTTGGGAATCTCATTAGGAATTACACAACCTCCACTCTGACCTTCTCCAGACACCTGAGAACCAGAGTGGTTCTGTCACACACAAATATCAGCTGGACACATTTTGGGAAGCCAGTATTCCCTAAAAGCTCTGTTCCTCTCAGGAAAGCAGCTGGTTGCAGCTTTCCACTAGAAAACTATCCAGACTCACAGCAAGCACCTTTCAGAAGCACTTATGGTGTACAGAGTTCTTCCTGAACTTTTTCTGCCATCAGGGCAGCATTTAGGATTTTTTAAATGAAAAAAACCATCTGGGTTTTTTTTTGCAATAACAGGCCAGATCGGTCATTTAGCATGAATCACCTAATTCATCCCAGATTTTGGACTTTGATATTTATTTTGAGATATTTCTGATTTTGGAGCACAGCAAAGGGTACATTTCTCAGACCATTTTACCCATTTCATCCCGTAAAGAATGAATAACAATTACCTAACTTGAAGATTGTTGCTTAACCGCAGTTGTTAAGTGAAATCATACTCTGCTCATGGTTCAAGCATACATCTTTTGCAGCAAAGATAAATAAATTATCATCCTAACCAACATTGGATAATTAGATGCTTAATATGGGCAGGAGAAGGGAAAAAACATTGAAATTGGTCTATGGGAGTGGACAGTTTGTACTGCAGAAGCCAGTAATGAGTCCTGGAGCCATCTGACCTCTTTTTAATGTATAAAAACTCAACATTTTAGTCTGAGGTTGGTGTGTTCCCAAAGGAGAGTAGATATCCAGGGAGGGTGGCCAATGAAATTTTCGTATTGCTGCACCCAATGGACACTTTTTCCTGCATGAAAATCATCAGAACATCTCCACAGTGCAGGATCTCAGCACCCACAAAGCTCCACGAGCTGGTTTGGTTTCCCTCAGAGCCTGTCAGACACTTGGATTTCAGCTGGAGCTTTGGGAGTGCCAGGAATTGCTCCATTGTGCTGCTGCTCCTGAGGATGCTGATTTGGGCAGAGCAGAGCAGACAGGTAGAGCAGGGATGGGGTTTGTCCACAGGGAATAATTGATGGCAAGGTGGTTTTTGTACTCATATTTCCCTAAACACTTTCCTCCTCCCAGTGCAATTAGTGCCAGCATCACCTCATGGCTTGTGTGGGTAAATGCTTCCAGGGAATGGTAAAGAAGGAATGAAATCATCAATCCTGTGATCTGCTGAGGGGCACAGCCAGCACTCAGGAATTTAAAATTTCAGGGTCTAAAGAAAGCAGTGGAATCCCATTTCTCTGTGTGTGTCATTCACATTCTCTGAAAAAATTCCTTCACCCAGGGTTTTTTTCCTGGGAAGTTGAAAGGCAGCGAGAGAAGCCTCAGAGAAAAGGGAAACAATTCTTATCTCATTTACTTCTCCTGTGTTTTGCTCATGTGGAATGTGTTTGGAGATTGTTTACCCACAGGTGATTGTTCCATTGGATTCTGCTGTGAGTTGTTTTCACTCTTTGGCCAATCGGTGCCAAGCTGTGTCAGGACTCTGGAAAGAGTCACAAATTTTCGCGTGAAAATTTAATAATAAATTTTATTTGTAAAATTATAATTAAATAATAAATTTTATAGTAAAGAAAACCCTTTTGTATGAAAGTATCAGCCCAAAGGAGTGAGGAACCCACAACAAACTGAAATTTTTTAGAAACCATTAACATAATTCCCTCAGTCCTCCTTGCAAATCTCAGCCAATTGTGTAAACAGTGAAGAAATAATAAATTTAGTAATAAAATTATTAAAATATTATCTTTTTAGCATTCAGTAAGCATCCTTTCCGTATTCTTGAGTATAGTATAGTATTCTTTAATATAATATAGTATAATAAAGCAATAAATTAGCCTTCTGACAACATGGAGTGAGATGAATCTTTCTTCCCTGCCACGGGGCTTGCTGTGCTTTTACAAGAGTGAGATTTTGCTGAATGCTGCATTTTATAGAGAACTGGGCATAGCCACAATGCAGGTGGACATGGTCACCTTCACTCTGGTGTGCCCACAGTCCCAGGGCAGGACATTCACCCCATGTCCCCACAGAGCTGCAGCACCAGCACCAAGCCCCTGCTGCAAACCCCAGACTGGCATCCCAATGGGACCCTCTCTGTGCACACCCCCACTGATAGGTGCTGATTTGGCACTAATTACAATCTTGCTAATTGCTCCAAGCTCCATTGCCTTGCTGCTTTCCACAGGGAACATTTGGCCACAGCTTTTGCTGAAGTGAGGGGGCTCTGCTTGGAAGCTTGGTAAAATCTGCAGGCAGACACCTGCCAATCTTCACACACAACATCTTTATTTTAATTTATTGGCAGCATTCAGAGAAATTGGCTTTTATGCAGCATCAGTTGAACTTCATTAAAATAATAAGAGAGCTAAGTTAGTAAAAACAAACCTGGCCAGCTGGCAACCTCAGACTTTTGTCAGGACTGATCTATGCTGGAAGATACAGATTTAGTCCATCTACAGTAATAAAGTCCCATGATCCCATGGTTAAAATGTCTTTTTCCCTGATAGCTGATGCAATTCATTAATTATATGACATTTCCACAATGATTTCTCCAGAAGACAGCCCTGGATGCCAAGGTTTACATTACATTTTCAATTACAGAGATATCCATATGGTGACTCTGCAGTATGTACAACTGCTTAACATGCATCCAAGCCCTGCTGCAGTGCTAGAGGGACTTGTGATCTGCTGGAAATTCCCTTTTGGGATATGGGGCTCTTGCTGGGGTCCCACACTGATTGTGGAATGGGAGTGGCATTTAGGTGTTCCCCACAGGAAAATTCCTGAAAATTGAAAATTCTTATTTGTTTTAGGCCACTAGATGTTTTTAATAACGCTTTGAGCTGTGAGGATGAGTTTAAATCAGCATTATAGAGCATCACTGGCCTGAAATCCAGCAGGGCTGGGCAAATTTTAGAGCAAACCAAAAGGGCTGAGCCCAGCATGGATTTCCCAGGGGGGCTCTGAGGAGCTGGTGAGGGGTCAGAGCCCATCTCCTGCTCCCTGAGAGATGTGTGTGCTGCCACTGTGACACCTTCTGCCCCACACAGCAGGGTGAGACACCCAAAGCAGGGGCAAAGCTGCATGGCTTTGTGTGTTTGAGTGCTGCCATGGCCACACAGCAAGGGGATCCAGGGTTGCTTTGGTATTTTTCACACCAGGGCTGGTCCTTCCTATCAAATTCACAGGCAACCCCGACAAGGGGGAGAGAGAAAGATGCATCTGACTCCATCTTATCAGAAGGCTAATTAATTAGTTTATTATACCATATTATTCTATACTATATTACATTACACCTAAAGTGAATCTGCCAAGCACTCAACTGCACTCCAACTGCACAGAATCTGTGACTGTCCCCTGACAGTCCTGGCTCACACACACCTGGCCCTGACAGGCCAAGGAAACAAAACATCCTCACTTTGGGGAAACAATCTCCATGTTGCATTCTACTTTTGCACAAATGCAGCCACAGCAAGTGATAAGAATTGTGTTTTCTTTCTCTGAGGTTCAGAGAATGTGAATCCCAGAAATATTCTTGGGAAGAATTGTGCCT
>JAWWEY010000001.1:113232107-113250946 GCA_035582745.1 Loriotus luctuosus
CTGTGCCAGGCTGCTCCAAGCCCCAGTGTCCAACCTGGCCTTGGGCACTGCCAGGCATCCAGGGCACAGCTTCCCTGGAAAACCTGCGCCAGGGCCTGCCCACCCTCCCAGGGAAGGAAAAGATTCCTTGCCCTCTCTCTGCTCTGCCCTGGAATAGATTGTTCCCTGTCCAAGAGCCCCAAATGAAAAGAATCCTGGAACTGCAACATCCTCCCACATTCCCAGACCTGCTGAAGGACAGCACCAGACACGACACCAAAATGCCACAGCAGAAGAGCTCCCCCCAAAAGATGAGAAATAGGAAAGAATTTTCAAGGCACAGTCTCTTCCCGGGGCTGCACCAACAGAGCTGTAAAATTTGCCATTTCAGGTTTTAAGCTGAGAAGTGAAGCTTTGGTGCAGCCCTGGCCAAGCCTGGCACACTCCAGGCTGCTCCAGCTCCCAGCCAAGGCTGCTCCTCACTGTCCATCTCCCTGTCCCATGTGTGATATTGATCCCACATGTGGCAGAGGGGGAAATTCTGGAGCCTGCCATAGGTGAATGAAGCTTTTTCAGAGCTCCCTCATCACGTTTTGTGTCCTCCCCTGATTTGTGACAAAGTTACTCAGCTTTACAGCCACTTCCTGAAATGCATCCCAGCCAAATCCTGGTGCTTTTTTTGGTGGCAGGGTATTTTTTTTGTGTTGATTTGCTTCCTATTTTCTTTTTTTTTTCTCTCACATCACTCTTTCCTGCGTGATCCTGAATTCCTCTAGTGCTCTTTTCCTCCCCAGGGAAATTCCTCTTGGTTTCCTTTCCCTGCAGAAATACTTCCCTTCTCTGCCACAGAGACATGGGAAGAGAGGATCTGTCACGCTGCCTCCCTTATCAGTGGCAGCAGCCAGCAGCAATCACTTGGGGGAAGAAACTCTGATGAAACCACAAGGAGAAAAAAGAAAAAAAGGGCTTCAGATGAGGATTCCCTCCTGCCCCCACTTCCCCACTGCTTCCTGAGTGAAGTGACCACTATAATATCCCAAAATAAATTATTTATGGGTGTCTGTATGTGTAAAAAACCACATTATAGCACCTGCGTTGTTATTTCCCATCTTACAGAGGCACCTCACACTCTCTGCCCTGACAATCAACCCCAGCCAAAATACTTTGGTTTGTTTGGTTTATGCTCACTCTAAATCACAAAGCATATCTACCACAGTGAGTTAATATGAGCAAACAAGCTTAAACAATAAGAGTAAAATGCATTTTAAAATTAAAAGAACAACTTCTGTCTGTTCCCTCACTGATTTTACACCTATAAATTACTTTTTATTGCTGTAAATCAAAGTGGAGCTGCAAATAAAACTGAGCTGAAGCAGAATTAAGGTAACACACTTCAAAAGGGAAGAAAATGAAATTGTCTCAGGCTTGTCTAGCATTCTAAATTTGAATTACCTCCTCTCCTCACCAGCCCTTTTGGAGCAGCCAGAGGAGCCTCCAATCCAGCGCAGACAAAGCCAATAAAACACAGAGCTACATACCAAGCCACCAAGCATGAATACCTTGACCTTAAGGTAATTCCAGCAGCCAGGGGTGTAAGCAGCACACTGCCACTGCTTCCAGGGAGCACATTATCAGGGAGCCAGCCTGCACACACGCAAAAATGTTCCTCTTGCATGGAGCCAGCTTTGCTTGTGCAAGATCTCTCTTGGCAGACACAAGTGATTAAAAGCCTACAGGAGCATGACTTGTTCGAAGGGCCTCAGCTGTTTTCCTTTTTTTTTTCCTATTTTTTTCTTTCCCTCTCAATCAGATGTGGCTTTGCCACTGGAGCAAATCCTCACGCATGCTTCGCTGCCACTCCGAGACGGGGGCAGAACTTGAGCTGTTTTTTCAAGCAGCACACAAAAAACCATTAGCAGGCTTGGCAAGGAGAAAATGAAAAGCCAGGGGTGAGGAAAGAAAACATTGAGGAGGGCTGCATAATCTTCAGATCTTTCCTAGGTCTGATGTGGTTCAGTAGGTTACAAAAGTGCCTCCTGAATTCTCAGTGCTCTGCGTAGCATGAACGTCCTCCTCCCCCTGGGCTGTGCACCAGGTTATGCTGTACAGCTGTCAGCCAGCAAAATCCTCCTTCATGGCTCAGCTCTGGAGTTCACAGGAGTGCAGGGAGGGAAGGAGAGGCTGGAGAAGGGTGCTTTGCCTCTGGCACAGCCACACAGCTGGACACTGGGCTCCAAAAGGAGCCCTTCAGCGCTAGGACCCACTGGGGAGTGGTGACAGAAAAGATTGAAAAGCTGAACTTACACATTTCTGGTTTTAGCCACAAAAAGACTGAGGCAAGAGAGCTGTAAATACACCCTCAAGTCAAAATCAGCTCCCAAATTTGCCTGCAGCTGCCACCTTGGAGCCACCATCAGCACAGGGCAGCCCTGGGAATGGTCACTCTTCCCAGTTTGGGTACCAGGAGCAGCTGAAAGCAGGGACACGTCCTGGGCCAGCACAGGGAGGGCTGAGGGGTGCACTGCTAAAGCCAGAGATGGGTTTTACATCACTCACAGCAGCCATTCACAGAGCAGTGGTAAAGAAGCAAAAACCCAAATCCATCTGTCTCTACCTGCTGGGCACAGAAGATGAATCAAAACTGGAGAAGTCTCATGGGTGTTGTTTCTGAGGGAGATTCGTCCAGGAATGTTGTTGTTCCCCAGGACAGGGTGCAAGGCTTTGCAGTAATTATGGATTTACACAGAGGAGCCTTTGGAGCTACACTGATGTGAAGAAATAGAAAAACAACCAAGAAGGCAGAATGGAGGCAAAAGATGACTCAAAGTTTATTAAATTAATGGAGAAGCTCCCAGTGATTCCCAAGGCCTCCAAGGGGAGAAAAAGCACATCCTGCAAGGGTGTGAGCAGCTCACACACTGCAAGGGAGCATCCACCCTCCCAAAACCCTGCCCTCCAGCCTTGCCCTGGGCTCTGGGGATGAGCAGGGGCTTGGCCATGCACATCCTTCAAGTACACAAAAGTGTTCTTTCAGGAAGAAATTAATAAATTTCTCACATCACAAAACTCTCCTTTTTGTGCTCAGCTGGAAAAAAAAAAGAGAGAGAGAAAGGTTTCCCAAAACCTGTCCTGCTTTTTTTATTTTTTTTTATTAATGGCTTTTCTTCAGCAGGGCAGTACAAAATCCTTTAGAATGCCTCCCTGGCTGGCACATTGTTGCTCCAAAAATCTTTTCAAACACTGGGAGAGCACAGCTAGGCATTTAGAACCTGCCTGTGCTGTGATGCTCTTCCCACCCAGAAACCCTTTCCTCATTCTTGCTGTGCAAACCATCCCTGGCTCTTTCTGCACAGACAAGTCTGAACAGACTCCTGGGATCTTGCCCTCTCTGTTTCTGGGAAGTTGGGTGCCAGAGCTGCTCTGAAAGGCTGAAAGGGACATTTATTGTTGCATTTTTGCTAATTGAGTTCATACCCTGCACTTCCACCTCCAGTCACATTTGGGGCTGCTGTGGGAACATCAAACACCTCAGCACAGAGAAGGAACTGATACAGGAGTGATGTCCTATCCCAGTTGAGCTTAGCAGCCACTACAAAACCAGGAATAAACTTTCAGAGAGCTTAACACCAACTCTTGTCCTGTTTTGCAGTCACTGCCACTATTTCTCCACTCTCCCCTTTCAGGATGACCTTGGGGAACAGCTAAATCCTGTCATTTCTCCTCCCTGGAGGTATTTCTCTTTACCCCAAGGGTATCACTCACTATCCTGCCTTCCCTCATTTTGTTTTGCATCCCATTCCTCTCCCCTTCCCATTCTCTGAATCAAAAGCTGCAAACCAAGAGTGCTTACCCCACCCCAAGAGAAGTGTGTAGCTGACTGCGTAATTATTTTATTTTCAGCATAATTGCTTTATTTTCAGCAAAATAAAGTACCACCATTCCTGACCTCTCCATCACATCAGAGAATCACAGAATCACAAAAGGATTCGGGTTGGAAGGGACCTTAAAGTTCATCTCATTCCAAACCTCTGGCACAGGCAGCAACAGCTCTTGTTTTCAGTGATTTCAAGCTTTGCAAAGCTTCATTTAGTGCAAGGTCTCCCCTCCCCATCTTCCCAGCTCCTTGTCAGTCACAAATGTGGGAACAAAGCCTCAGACTCAAGGAGGAGTCTCAGCTTTGCCTCCAAGGACCAGATTTGGGAACACAAGTGGCAGCAGCCACAGGAGCAGGAGGGAGGTGGGGAAGGAGAGCAGGGGATGTGCTGGGAGAAGATTGAAGACAAGCCAAGGAATGCCTCATTTTTTTGGCTCTTCCTGCTTAGACACAAGATCAATTAATCCATGAGGTGTTTTGTGGCATGCCTGGGCATCCAGCAGGGTGAGGGTCAGGGATGAAGACACCTGGACACATTCCAGCACCAAACAAGAGCTGGGCAGGGATTTTCTGCAGAATAGTTTTTCATTTAGTCAACTCAGGCCTACCTAAGTCCTTCCTAAGTACTTAATTCTTATTTTGGGAACAGGCCCTTGGCCAGCTAGCTGCTCTGGCTGCTGGGAGGGTGTTTTCACAGAGCTCCTGCTGCCTTCCCCATCCCAGAGGGGGGACAGGCCACCTCTCTGGGGCACAGTTCCCAGGGAAAAGGCACCCAGAGAGGCAGGTGCTGCCTTTTTTTTTTGGCTGATTCCAGGCCTGGGCTCAAGGTGGGTGAGGTTTTTGCCCCAAAGGTGTTGTTTTCCTTTGATTTCTGCCTCCTTGGATACGCCTGGTATAAATTACCTCTCACATTCACATTTTCAGGAAAAATCCCTTCACCCAGGATTCTTCTCCTGGGAAGCTGAGAAGCCTCAGAGAAAAGGAAAACAATAATTATCTCATTTGCTTCTCCTGTGTTTTGCTGCTTTGGAATGAGGTTTGGAGATTGTTTATCCAACAATAAATTGGTGGATAAACAAGAAATAAATTGGTGGTCGTTTCATTGGTTTCATGTGAATTGCTTTGACTTGATGACCAGTCATGGTCAAGCTGTGACATGAGTCTAGAGAGAGTCACAAGTTTTCATTATTATCTTTTAGCCTTCTGTCTGTATCCTTTCCATATTCTTTACTATAGTTTATTATAGTATTCTTTAATGTAATATAATATCATAAAATAATTATTAGCCTTCTGAGAACATGGAGTCAGATTCATCATTCCTCTCTTCGTCTGGGAACCCCTCAAATACAAGAATTGCCCAGCTGAAATCTGCCTGCAAGAGTTTCACGGTTTTGTACCCAAATCAGGGGTGTCTGTGCTTCCTTTCAGTATTCTGGTCACAGGGTGGCAGCTTCATTAGGCAACAAGATAGAAAATAATTAGTCTGAAGCCATTTACTGCTGAGGTTATGTTGGAAAAAAGCTCAAGGGGAAGGGAATTCCCTCCCAGGTCAGCAGGAGAACAAAGGGATTGGCCTGGACTGCTGCAAGGGAGACCCTAGAGGAGCCTTCCAGTTCCTAAAGGGGGCTGGAGAGGGACTTTCCACAAGGACAGGACAAGGGGGAATGGCTTTAAGCTGAAGGAGGGCAGGGTTAGATGTGAGGAAAGAATTGTTCCCTGGGAGGGTGGGCAGGGGCTGGGATGGAATTCCCAGAGCAGCTGTGGCTGCCCCTGGATCCCTGGTAGTGCCCAAGGCCAGGTTGGACACTGGGGCTGGAGCAGCCTGGCACAATGGGAGGTGTCCCTGCCATGGCAGGAGTGGGATCAGATGATTTTAAGATCCCTTCCAACCCAAACCATTCCATGATTCCATGAATAGCTTGCTGGGATGGTCATTCCCTGCTCACCACAGGTTGGCTGCGTCCTTGCTTCCCTTCTTTCCCAGCAGATAAAGGACAGCACCTTGTTTTTAACCTCCCCAGTACTCACCCATCACTTCAGCACTTTGAACAACAGGAATAATAATAATAATAAAGTCAAACTCAGAGCAACTGGTTTGCCAGTCTGCAGCTGGTTTGAAATTTGCTGCATCTGTTTCAGAGCTGAAGAGAGGTTAGTGGAACAGAAAACTGCTCTGCTTTCTTTTCTTGTTTGCTTGTCTTTTTCCCTCCAAATTCATTTCTTGGCCTAATAAAAAAATCTGGTTTTGTTTAAAAACAAGCAAGCAAACAAACCCAAAAACAGACACTTCCTCTGGATTTTTAATTTCAATTGTCAGCAGGTGGTTGAAAATGAAGAGGAGCGTGCCAAGCCATGGCAGGGAGAAAAGTCAGCGCTTTGCTGGTCGTTCAAAAATTTGGATAAAACAGCTGCAGGCTGCCTTCCCCAGGGCTGCTGCTTCTCCCTGACTCTCAGTTGGGACAGAAAGACATTTAGCAGGCAGCAGTGGGGCATTTCAGACCAGTCAGAGCAGACAATTTACAGTGGTTTGTGCCCCTCTTCATTTTTTTTCACGCCAGATCCCCTGGAGCCCCAAACCCAACATCAGCCACCAGGCTCCAGCACCCCCAGAGCATCATCTCCTACCTGTATCCCACCCCCACCAGGACAGGAACACATCCTGGGGCTCAGCAGCTCTCTTTTTAATTAGTAATTTGTGGTGCCAGTCGGTTGCTCTGTGTCCCAGTCAAGTTGGGGTTTGTTTTTAATTAGTCACTGCACACCAGGGCTCTCTCAGAGCTGGGTGGAGGTGTGGCCATGGGGGTGAGGCTCCCTGCAGGCTGCTGGGGCAGAGGTTTTGCTCTGCTTTCTGCCCATCAATCACATTTCCAGTAAATCACAGCTCTCCTTTAGCCCACACCACGAGCTCATTAAGAATTGCTTTAATTATCCACGAGTACCCCACAAATGTTATGTGCACATACTCTGCAGAGATAAACCTGCTCAATTGCTCAAAATTTTCCCCAAATTTTCCATCTCTGTGCAGCCACTAAATCTCAACACTGAAATATCAGGCTATGAGAGGAGTTTTCCACCAAAAAAATATTAAAATTCCTGTGCCTTTTAAATATCTAAAAACATCAATAGTATTGAAAGTAATGGTAGGGTGCAAAAGGCCATGAAGCTGTTAAGGGGAAAAAATTATTTAAAGTATACTGGTAACCTTTTTTTCATTTATACCTAATGTGGACAAAATCAAATCTAACTGGGGAAACAGCACACCTTGACCCAGCAGGAAGGTGGATGCTGTTACTGGAGTAAAGTTTTTCCTACAAAAGAATTCCTGGATCCTTTTAACCTGTTTGTTGCAGCTGATTTGTGCTGCCTTATGAAGGCAGAGCAATGATAAATACAGAGTAACCCGCTAAATAATCCAGATTTTTGTCATCTCTGCATGGCCAGGACCCAGCAGTGAATTTGGAGGGATGTTTGCCATCACACAAAGCACATTGCCAAGAAAGAAGGATGGGTTTGTCAGGGTTTCATCTCAAAACTTGTTGCGAGCTGATTTTCTCAGGAAGTTATTTGGTTATGAAGAATTGCCCTGCCTGTGTGAACAAGTTCACACTGTGGAAAATGTTTTCAAAAAGAGACTCTTCCCTCATGCTGACAAAATGCAGCCCATGAGACAAAGTACCCACTTCTCTCACCCAAACCTAAATTATTTTTACATTGGATCTCTCTCTCTCCTAGACAAAGCACAGATTATGTTACTGGCACACATAACTGATTTATTTTTTTGTTAATTAATTGCTTTACAGTGAATTACAGCAATTGTGGACAATATTCTCTTTGAGAAGCACAACAGCTTCAAAAATGTTCATTCCTACCCCATTTTGTGTGCATTACAAAGATTTCAAATTGCATAAAGCACCCATTTCCCTCGATTGTCAGGGTCTGAAAAATTTGAGAGCAAGCTGTGCTTCATCTCAAATGTTTGGAAGCTACTTCACCTAAACAAAATTTACAAATTTTTAAATGCTTGAAAGAAAATTCAAGAGTGTCCAATAGATTCAGGATGTGATATTTCATGGGCAAACATTTATCTGCGCTTCCATAGAAGTCAGAGGTTTATTAAAATACTTCATTAAAATATTTTTATTAAAATTTAAAAGTATTTATTAAATATTAGTATTTTTAATTTAAAAGTATTTATTGAAGTATTTCTTAATTAAAATATTCCATGGTATGTGAGCTTAGCTGGTTGGAGTTTGGTAAAAACACCAGGGTTGGGGGTTCAATCCCTGGATGGGTCATTCCCTTAAAAATTTGGTTTGATGGTCCTTGTGGGACCTTCCAGCTCAGAAGATTCTGTGATTCCCAGTTCTGTAAAGCACAAGCAGTTGCAAACCTAAAAGATTGATGTGGGAGATTTTGCTCTATCTAAAGTCAGTTGTGGATGCATCTTCTCTCACACACGTCCTCCTTTGGGCCATTATTACCCTGAATAAAGTCTCTAGATCTTGAAATAAAATAATTTCCTCAAATGCCCAGTCTTGGACACGTCCCCAAGGCCCAGGAACCACCACCTGGGGCTGTGCTCAGAGCAAAGCCCTTTGCTAAAACATTTCCCAAAGGTGTGCTGGGTCACCCTGGGGCTCACACACCCTGTCCCCATCCCTGTCCCCACTCCTGTCCCAACCCTGCAGCCCCTCACAGGGGACAGAAGTGGTCATGGGGCTCCTCTAAACCACCAAAATTCTGGGCTGATTTACAAACCAAAGCCTTTCACCTGCTTCCCTGAGGTGGTCAGGCAAGAATTGAAGATATCAGTGACACTTCCCCATTGGTGTAGGGTTACTTATCCTCAGTGCTGCCCAAAAGTTTTGTTTCAGGGCAGCTTTCTGTCTCTCACTTTTTTTTTTTTTTAATTTAATTTTGCTCCTGACCAATCCATGGATGTGGTTAATTTAAGGTTTAAAAGGCTTTTGCTCACACATACACACACACCCATATATGTTTTCCACTGAAGTCTGTGCTTTTTCCTAGACCCACCCAAATTCCAGTACATAGCTCACTCGTGTGCCAAGCTTCTCTACTCTCCTTGCAATGAGTGCAAAAATGCCCTTTTTTCCACTCCTGCACATTTTAGGGGGGGAACCATGCAGAGGAGAAGGAAGAATTTAGTTATACCTGTGTTTTCAGAGCAGAAATAGGAGAGAACCTCAGTGTTGTCCATGGGAATGCTTTTTTTTCCTGAGGTTTCTGAGGTTCTGAGCCCCATTCCTTGTTTGGGACTCTGAGCTGGAATTGTGGAGTGCCAAGGAGATTTAAAAATTAATAAATGTGAAGCAAAAGTAGCTGCTAGTTGGTAAAACTCCGTTCTGTTCATATGAAGTACTTCACACTCCTGAATGTGCTGGTATTTTAGGTGAGGGTTGAGAGAACATCAGAGATCAATGGTGAGAAATATTGGGGAGTTTTGAGTGGAAATGGGCTCAGCCATGTCCTTTAATGGGGTATTTTGGGCAAACAGCAAATTCATGGAATTCCAGAATGATTTGGGCGGGAAGGGACCTTAAAGATCATCCATGCCATGGGCAGGGACACCTTCCACTGCCCCAGGTTGTCCAATCTGGATGTGAATTTGGGGAAATCTGGTGGACCGAGGGCTGTAACAACACACGAGCTCCATCCAAAGCCTTTCCCATTTCTCTGGCCTCCATGGGGATTCTCATGGGGTTAAGGCTGGTCCCCCTTGATTTCCTCTTTTCAGGAAAGGCACTAATAAATCCTCTCTGACTTACAGAGCTCCCTGTTTTCCTGGAGCTTGTTGGAACATAATTTCTGAAGCCTCTGTTCACCGGCCAAGCCAAGCTGAAATTAGCCCACGGATTTAAAGACGTGGGCTGGTTTGTATCCCTTCACTCTTAGGTGATGGAAATTAAAATTAGCCAGGTTAATTATTTATCCTTTCCATCAGCAACATGCTAACATTGTACAGGAGCTTATTGTCAGTCATATATCTGCAAAAATTGGAATAAAATTGGTAATTTTTTTAGAAGAAGCTGTTTCCTGAGTTTCTTGACTGGGAGGTTACACGGCCCTGCTCTGTTGTGTCTTCCAGAGAAACTCCCAAGGAATCAGAGGGAAAAAAAATCTTTGTTTTCCTCATTGCTCTCCCAAACTGCTTGATCCCTGCCAATTTCCATGACACAGACCCCTCAGTCTGCTGCAGAGACTGTGGCTTCTGAAAGGGAGGAAATAGCATGAAAGTACTGGTGCACATCAATGTTTTTGGATTTTCTTGCCAAACCAGAAATATCAAAACAAAATTTTTAAAAAAAGGAAAAAAAAATGAAAAAAAAAACAAGTTTCAACTTTTCTGGCCAAAAAAAAAAGAAAACAACAAAACATAAAAAGGTCATTCTGGCTGTTTGGTCAAACCAAAACTGAGCCTTTTGAAGTTTGCACTGATGTGACTCATTTAAATCAGGTGAGGAACAAAATATTCCTTGGAGTGACAGATTGTGACATCTTGCTTCCACAAGGCCATAGGACAATTTTTTTACTGTTCAAAATCGTGTTTTGTTTTGTTTCTTTTTAATCTAAACCTGTATTTTCAGCCCAGAAGGCTTCTGGTTGAAAAGTCTCAGCCGACTGTAAGGACCATGTGGCTTGGTTTGGTGACAAGTGACACTTGGAGTGACACAGCCTGTCCTGGTTGTTGGGATCTGGGAACACAATTCCCTCCTCCTTTTTCTTTTCCTCACAGTTTCTTAGGAACCTCCATACAAGCAGTGATAATGTGCCCAAACAAGAGAAAAAAACTCACGCTGCTTTTCAAAGCCCCTGCGTTTCCTTACCCTCAAAGGAGCCTGATTTCCTGATTTATTTACACATCCCTTATCTTTATGGCGGTTCCTTTATGATCCCATGTCATCTCCAAAGCTCCTGCAACCTTTTACAGTTGGGAAGGTCCAGCTTTGATCACTGGAGCCATCAGGCTGAATAGAACATTGTTCCTGCTCCGCTGAGAATTTTTTCCGACTGCGCTCAGGACACCGCAAACTTATTTTTACAACGCTCAGCAGCTCCTCTACCTTGTTTTTCTGTGAGTTTTACAGATGCTGTGGGTTTCAGGAGGCACTTTGATGTTTCCCAAGCTGCCTGATTTATGAGAACAAAAAATACCACCGTTTCCCAATTATTTTCTGTCGCCTTGTAATAAGGCTCGATGCATCAATGGAAATTTAGCTTAGGCACAAAGAATAACTGGGGAATGAGGAAATCAACTGTATCTCCCACAAGAGATCATTCTTCCAGTGGAAAAATCAACCTTTTTGATCTCTAACCCTCTGTACTTTTCCTGTAATATTTAATAAAGCCTCCATTTTCATTGGAAAACACACTTGGTGGGAAGTGTGTAACTGGTAGACCTTTCTGTGTTATTTTAGTGCTGTTTATATTCTATTTTAGTGCTGTTTGAACAGAATTCATATTTTGTAGGTAAGTGCTGAAGATGAGTGGTTGCAAAAAGCAGCTGAGCAGGGCTGTGAAGATCTCCAATTGCAGCAGGTTTCAGAAGGGGTTAAGATCATGGCATTGCTGAAAGTCCAGGTGGCAGCTCAGTGGCAGAGCAGAAAACTCCTCCATTCACTGTTCTGGTGACACCCTGTCCAAAACAGCCTTTCCCAAAACTAAAAACTCTCTCTGAAAAGCTGTTCCCTTGCTCCATTTGCTGCACAGCCCAGATTTCTGGTCTGCAGGCAGCTTGGTGCCACAGCATCTCCAAAATCCACCTTTTCTCCCAGTCCACAGTTTCAGTTTCTTAATTAACATTTCCCAACACTCCTCCTGCTAACAGTCCTTCTCATCTGACCACCTCAAAAATTCTGGGATAAAAAAAATCTTCTTTCTTTTCTGCTATTTTGACCATTTTAATTTCTTCTTCACTAATTCAAACACATTTTTCACTTCTTTATACCCCTAAAGGTCACAGTCTAACCTTTCCACAGCTGCTGCCCTGACCCCCATAGCTCTGCTTTCTTCTGCTCTTTGTTGGCATCTCTTTCCTCTTTGTCCTCAAATCAGTCCCTGGGGTTTTGGTTTTTTTCTCCTTTCCTGGTTTAGACTTCTCCCGTTCCACAATAACTTCCCATGTGACATAAATAAAATTCCCACGTCCTGAAAATCCACCTGTGTGAGATACAACTTCCACAAGCTTCTCCCCATCATTGTGTTCACCTACAAAGTTCCTCCTGTGTGTCCTTCACTGTTAGATCTGAAATCATTTACAGCAGATCCAAAGTTTTCCTCTTTCCTCACCTGACTGCAAAGTGTGTTGAGGACCTGCTGTGCTGTGAGAAATAATTTGTTCTGACTGTAGGCTACATTCAGCATCAGCATGGATAACAAGTGGTTTATTTCCTTGGAAACACACATTTTTCCAGGATGGAAACCTGGGATACCTTGAGGGATGGATGTGCCCATCTCCCTGCAGTGCTGATGACCTGAGACCATATCTAGAACTTTTAAACAGCTGAAATTGTCTTGTCCTTGCACCTCTACAGCAAGGCCAGAGCTTTTGAAAGCTGCCAAGTTTATTCATTCCATGAAAATCAACAGTTCCAGTGCATGTGAAAGTGCCCCTCTCCTCCTGGAAGGATGAGAATTACAAATGTTAATTACCTGGTACAGGTGTGCATTTGAAGTTGGAATATCCTAAATAAATACAGGCCAGTCTGAGTTGTACTGCTGAAGCCTTTCAGGTGAAATCCCATGGGAAGTGCTGAGCTGTGTGAGAACACACACCATGATGAGCCCTGTCCATCACACACACGGTTTAGCTGTTGTAAAAAATGCAAATTATGCACTGAAGATTACGAACAAGTTTCTTAAATTTAAAAAAAAAAACATCTAGGAATTTACAATAGTACGTAGAATATGTCTTCTCTATTTTAAAGGTTCTTGCCTGTAACATTCCCTGTCATAGGTCAGCTTGGCTATCCCTGTCAACACAGAAACTGTCACAACCACCCTCACCAAAATATGGATTCATCAAGCCTGAAGGTTTAAAAGGCTCCCTCATCTATGCTAACAGAATCCCAGAATCATCAAGGTGGGAAGAGCACTTCAAGCTCATCCAATCCCACCCCAGCAGCACCAGCATCAGCCCAAGCCCTGTCCCCAAGGGCCACATCCAGACTGCTCTGGGACAATTCCAGAGCTCCAAACCTCCCTGGGCAGCTCAGCCCAAGGCCTGACCACTCTGCCAGGGAAATTTTCTTTGCCAGTCTCCAGCCTGAGCCTGCCCTGGTGCCATTTGAGGCCATTTCCTCTCCTCCTTTCCCTTGGGACACGGCAGCAGAGCCCGACCCCCCCGGCTGTCCCCTCTTGGCAGGGACTTGTGCAGAGCCACAAGGGCCCCCTGAGCCTCCTTTGCCAAACCCCTTTTTCCCCAGTGCAGAGAACTGCAGAGGTCCCAAAACTCTGCAGATTTATCCCAGAGCTGCAGGATTATCCCAAAAATCCCTCTTCATGTCCATTTAAAGCTTAATTCCTGTCACATCTCGTTCCCTTTCTGGCCAGCCACGAGCTCTGCCTTGCTGTGAACCCCAGGGTGTGCTGGCCACAAAGGCAATTCCCTTCCCTGGGCATACAGGACATTTTCCTGCTCTTGGGAGGAGGCAGAGATGCTCTGGTTTGTGATGGATCCATGTGCATTTCACAGCACAGACAGGCAGAGTGAGCAGGAGATTCAGTTCATGCACAGCCACTCCTTGGGAGCTGCTTCTCCCCTGCTGACTCCAGGAACATGCACATCATTTTTGCCAAATTCTTTTCCACATTAACACCAAACTCTTTAGCCTATTACCACCAAGTTCTTTTCCATATTAATACCAAGCTTTTTCCCACATAAGCACCAAGCCCTTTACCCTATTATCACCAAGTTCTTTTCCATATTAATACCAAACTCTTTACCATATTAACACCAAGTTCTTTGCCATATTAACTCCAAGTTCTTTGTCATATTAACACCAAACTCTTCACCATATTACCATCAAGCCCTTTACCATGTTAACACCAAATTCTTTTCCACTTTATACCATATTAACATCAAGTTCTTTAACACCAAACTCTTTACCACATTAACACTAAGCCCTTTACTATATTAACATCAAGTTATTTGCCATATTAACACCAAGATATTTGTCACTTTAACATCAAATTCTTTACCACATTATCATCAAGTTCTTTACCATACTAACATCAAGCCCTTTGCCATATTAACAAACACATCCAGACACACTGAATGCTGAAATGATGCTCAAGCCTGTAATAACTCACTCAAGTCATTCATAACTTCTCTCACCCCAAGGGGTTAAGGACAGCTCACCTGTCAGATATTTAGCATTTAGTAAATTCCCTGCTGGTAAATTGACAAAGTTGATTTTAACTGTTTCATGCAATAATCAATGATTTTTATAATTTTCATACACATAGAAGGTGCCTCTAAAGGTAAAGACTTTTCCTTCTCTCAAGCAAACAAACCAAAAAGGCATCACCCCAAAACCTGCCTTGTTTTTCCTTGAAGAAAAGTGAATGAAAATTTATTTCAAAATGCTCTGAGGTTCAGCATGTAAAACAGTAACATTTCTGTTTTTCTTGGTCCTTCCCAGCCTTGGTCTCCACCTGTTCCCAAAGAATACAGCCTGTCTCTGTGGACTGTGTGTCTGAGGAGAGGGAAACAGGACAGGAGGCAGAAATAATATTCCAGACAGCTTAAATGAAATCTGGATAAATCAATAAAAAATTCAGCTGCAATTAGCAGCATTAGCTGTGGGCTAATGGCTTGTTTGCTTCATTGCATGAGGAGCCAGGACAAAAAAGAACTATTTGCTTTCATTAGAAATTCTATAAAAAGTAACAGACTGAATTATTGTATGTACATTGGAAGACTGAAGCCCAAGTCATCTGCTGCTGTTTTTGTCTCTAGGCCATGCCTCATTTACTGGGATGAAATTCCTGGGGAAGTTTTTGGTCTGGTCTACAACTCTGCTTTATAAAAGTGATGCCAGTTTGTTCTGTACAGGCAGCACCGTGTTACACTCCAGGTTTGCTTCCTCCCTCCTGTTAGCTGGTTATTAGGGAGTGCAGAGAGCATTGTGACATTGTACAGACAGGGAAATAAAGAAGACATTTCTTTAGCAGCAAATCTTCTTCCCCCTCAATTAAAAAAATAAATCACAATAAAACACAGACTTAGTAGGTAAATACACAGGCCCTGTGATCAGAAAGACCCTGGAAATGCCTCTGAATACAATATAGGACAGAACAAGGTGAGTTAAAAAGTGCTGTGGATACTCCTAGGTCACAAAGGAAAGCCAGCTTTGTTCCTCTTCACAACCAGCACCTCATGGAGAAAAGGAGATTTTATCTGTAACTCTCACTGCAGCACGATCCCAGTGTGAAAATAAAAAGGGGGGCAGTAGAAAATAGAGGGAAATTTGCACCACAGGCTTTGATTGTGATCATGAGGAGAAGGCAGAGCTGTCGTAAACAAGTTGTGTGAAGACACAGGCAAAAGTTGGAAGACAATGCCTGAAGTTCTCCAACTCAGACATGTTTACATTCTTTACACCTTCCACAGAAAACTGACATTCTCTTTTCTGATACACAAAGGTAACAGGGACAGGAGAAAGTTCCAGGCAGGTTTTCCCACCATGCCAATGAAAACTGATTTCTGCACTGGAAAAAAGAGCAAGAGCTGGCTGAAAGTTCTGATTCCAACACTCTAAACAGCACTCTGGATTTCTACAGGGAAAACATCCTGACAGGCAAACAGTAACAAAGACAGGTTCAGCATCTGTCCCCCTCCCCAACATATAAAAATCTCAGCCCCAAGCATTACAAACCCCACATCAGTGGAAAGACCAAACCGTGACAGTTTTTGCGTAATTGCTGAGCTGCCTCTATGTCAAAATCCAGAAAAAGGCACAATTTTATAAAAACATTTTTTCTCTTACACACAGTTTCTAAACCCTTAAACTACCAAAATATAGAAAAAATAGGAAAAGCACCTACTCCTTAGCTTCCAGCTCCACACAGCTCCCAAAGCACTGCTAAGCATGTATGGATTTTTGACAAATACCTCTTACCTGTAAAAGAGCAATGTTCAGATTCCTTACTAGATGTTATCGTCATGACAAGTCAAACAATCTTTTTTATAGAAGGTTGGGCGGCTTTTCAATAAAGCATGTGTGCATTTAAAGAAAAAAAAACCCAAAAATCCAGCACAAAACAAACCCCTCAGAGAGTCTCCCTTCCCTCACTGTCAGTCAAAAACAAGTTGAAATAAGCCTGAGTTGGAATTACCTGAATAAAGAAACTGGAGAGAGGGAGGGAGGAGAGGGAGGGAGGGAGAAAGAGAGGAAAAAAAAAAAAAGAAAAAGAGTCTGAGAGGAGACTCAGTGATGTCAGCAGTGTGTGTTAAGGAAATCTACAGCTGAGCCCTGCAAACTTTATAACTGCACAGCTCTCAACACCCAGCTACGTGGTGAGCAAATACCTGCTTCAGAGGAAACTGAGTTACTTCTAAAGAAGTCAGTTAATCTTTGAAGTAACTTCAGCCAAGCTGATCAAAGTCCCTGAAAGGCCTTATTTCCTAAATAAATAAGGTTATGAGTGGTTGTATAATGCTCAGAAAAGAGGAAGAAGGATAAAAAGTCAACGTTATTGATTACCCCCTTCCTGCTGGCAAAAGGGAGATTGAAACTCATCTGAAATCAATTCAGGTTATGGTTGTCACACACTGAGCTGCAGCAGCTGAGACCCCTGACCACCAAATTTTCCAAGGTGTTTATCCAAACACTCCTTTCCTTTGAGGGCTTTCTCTGGGTTTGCCTGGGTGCTTTTGTCTCCCAGTTGCAGTGAGCACAGGCAGGGATGATTAGAGCAGGATGCAGTCAGGTACTGGGATTTGACGGGATTCCCTGGGAATCCCTGCAAACAGCAGCAGGGAAAGGGAAGATGCTGCAGCACTAGAAAGGCTCATGTGGTGCCCTTGGATCTGTAATTCTGATGCCCTTATGCTGTAATTCCTGGGAATTCCAAATGCCAGCAAGCTGCTCCAGGGCAGGAGAGCTCAGCATCACCTGCAGGCACACCCCCCAGTGCCTGGATAACTTCCTTCCCTTTCCCCTGGGAGAAGGAGCACATCAAACATTGGCACAAGTCCTTCACCAACCAAACCCATCCCACCCCAAATTCCCAGGGAACACACCAGCCAGAGCCAAATCCCTGCTACAGGGGGATCTAAATGCCACTAACAGATATTAATAATGCCATGATATGTGACCAGAGGAAAGCAGGAGCAGGAATTCTGCTGTCAAGTGCAGCATTCAGGCAGTGCCAGTAGGCAGCAGCTGTTTTGCATTTAAAAGGGCAACACTTCGAGGTGATTTTTTTTTTCCACTTTGCCAGAGACTAAAGAATTTCACACGACTTGGATTGTTCCCCCGAATCCATGAACCTGTTGCACTGGTGTCTCTCTATATTTACCATGAGGGAGATGGCAACAGCTATAAATATATTTATATTTATATATAAAAATGCCTGTGAAGGTCTTTTTCTGCTTTCAGATGAGCTGTTCTGTTTGCAGAGCTTCATAATGAAGCACCTACACCAGAATTTCTCTTTCACTATCCAGTTCAATTATGTTTAGCTGGGATTATACATTATTAAAAAATCCCAATTAGCCTTTCCCCTTCTTTGTTATGGATGCTGTTCAACAAAGTGCCCTAATCATAAATGAATAATGTGCTATTCCCACACATCCCCCAAATCAGGATTTTTGGAACATGGTGACCATGAAATCCACTGTAGTGTGAGGGGCCTTTGGAAGATCATAATGTGAGGATATGCTCTGAAAGATGCACAGCTGTTCAGTTTTTAAGCTTTGTGTGCATGATTTTAAAATGTAAATACCTTTCTTTGCAGTTTTCCACCTTAAACAAGTGTCACTTATCCCCACAAGCTCTGGGGCTGTTCCCACACTGCTGCTGAGGTGGGCCAGAAGGAGAGGTTAATTTATCAGTTCATAACCTCCAAAATGCATAAATTCACTTTTTTTCCCCTTCAGATTTACCAGGGCTTATAAATCTCTTTCCTTTCAGCAACCAAAGGTGAGTTCAAAACTGTGGCTAGAGATGCTGAAATCCAAACTTCAGCATTCAATAAAGCTGAGCAGGAAACCCCATGGTGATAAGAGGCTTGCTCAGGGCAATTTCAGATTTATGTCGGCTCTGGATGAAGTTAAGTAAGGAAAAGAAACAATAAAACTGGATCCCTGGCAGAAAAGTTAGCCCTACTCATGAAATCTGCACCTGCAACTTGATCTAAAAATCAGTTATTTTACTGAAAATGTGCTTTGGGCTTCTCATGAGGAACATGATCCAGCTCAGAAGGATGGAAAGTGCAGTGTGCATGGGGAAAAGCCACAGCCACCCTTCAAGCCTTATCTCTTTTTTTTTCTGTTCCTGGGAATCTCCAAATTATGAGTTTAAAGTCAGGATATAAAGAAACTGGCATTGTCATAACAACCAGAGAAATGGTTCTTGCTCAAAACAAGTTCAGGATGTCCTGAGCAGGCAGAGGTGTCACCTGAGAACTGCTAAACACCTTATTTGTGCTTTTACACAACTAAATCCATGTGTAAAGCTGAGCCTTGTCTTGGTAAACACAGATATTTCTGCTTTATGTACTTTGTGTTTTCTTCAATTGTTTGAAGACAGTCCTGTAGTTTTTGTATTTTTCCCATGTGCTTTAGAGTATTTATCTCTTCATCAAACCACTCACCTGATTTTTGCTGATGAACTTCTTGATAAAAACAGAATTGAATGGGTTAAAATTCATTACAGAGATTCCCATGAAATAAAGGTAAAACATTGGGCCTGAAGGAAATGCAATTAAGAGAATTGTAGAATGGTTTGGGTTGGAAGGGACC
>JAWWEY010000001.1:113297586-113309783 GCA_035582745.1 Loriotus luctuosus
TCTGAGTTTCCCACCCTGTGATATCACACACTTCTATTCAAACTCCACCCCCACAATCCCAGTTCTGTCATTCCATTTTGGAAGCTTCTCCAGGGCCTCAGGTCAGTGCCTGGCAGCACAGGAAGTCTGAAATTCTCAGTAACCAGGGTTCCAACAGGAAAAGAGCAAGAGAAAATCATAATTCTGGCTCATAACTTCCATGGAAGGTGCATGCAGAGGGTTTTGACTCCCCTAAATCTACACAGGTTTCTGGAAACTGTAGAAAAAACATGGCATAGGCTCAGATTTCTCCAGGATACAGGAAAATGTGTAGTTTTGCACAGCCACTCACTAAAAGCACACCTACACCTACTTCACACAATGCTTGCCTGTATACTCTCTGTTAACAATACACAATATTATTAAGTTTAAACCTTCTACTGTCTTGCTAAGCAAATTTTTCTGCAGTCTTAAAATCTATCTTAGCTAAGCCTGAAACTCAAGCTATTGTTTCGTGTCCTTACTGTACTACTGTAACTTTTTCTATGTTCAGACTTTGCAGCTACAGCTAATTCTAAGTTTTCTGTTCTTTCTGTTTCTAAAGGCTGCTTTTACAGCTTTCTAGAAATCTTTTTGCCTTTACTATTTCCCACAGATTTACACAAGACATCCTAGGATGGACAGGCTTTAAAGCTGCATACTACAAACCCAGGAAATCTTTATTTTGTCTTGAGCAGACAGCTCACATACCAATTTATTTCTTTCACTTCCTAAGCTGAAAGGCTATGGTAGGACTGAGTAATTTGCTTAAAATCAGTCTGGATCACCCAGAGAAACATGGAATTGTGGAAAATCAGCACAGCAAGAAGAAAACCTGCAGAGACACAGCTTTTATTGAAAAAACAAAAGTCCCTGCAGGCAGCCACGATGCCAGGAGGGAGAGGGTGTTCTTTGCTATGGCTCACAAGGAAAGCTGTGCACAGAGGGCTGATTTTTTTCCATTCAAGGCTGAGAACCTGAAGGAACAGCCTCCCAAAATCCTGCAGTGGGTGGAGTGGGATCGGCCTCAGGGATGTGCACTGGTGCCACTGACAGAAAGAAATCTGATTTATTTCCCCCCAAAATAAAGTTGTTATGGCAGGCAAAAAGCCTGGAGGAGAGGGGATGTGAAATTCAGTGAATGGGACAGATTTTATGGGAGCTCTCTTTAGTCCACTGGAAGTTTTGCTGCCTTTTCTCAGCCAAGGAAAGCTGGACATAGCTTGAATTTATATGTCAGATAGATAGATAAGGTTTTGGATAAAGATAGGCATTGAATTAAGAATGTGAGGCAAAAAATTGTACTTTTTGCCTGCTTGATTTAATCCTGGTCCAGGAACACCCAAGAGGGAGGGAACATTACTCTCTCCTGCAGCAGAGCTGAGCAGAACCAAGCTCCAAGATCTGTTTCACACTGAGAGCAAGTGGAAAACTGAAGATGTTTTCTCTGAAGCACCTGCATTGCCAGCCCTGGAAAATGCTCAGGGTTTCTAAAAGTTGCTGTTGAGGATGGTTTGGCCAAAGGTGGCACCTGAAAGACAAATCACAGAGCTGTCCTGAACTTGCAGCCTGGTTTATCCCAGGGGGCTGATGGATAATCTGAACATCAGAGCAAAACTAACAAAGAAAAGGTGAAGAGGAGTCTTTAACAGCCTCAAAACAAGGATTAGGACAGGCTTAAGAAATCCATGAACTTGATGCTGTGTGTCTGCAGAACTATAAATTCCACTCTAAGAGGACTGGCAGTCACAGAGGAGACAGTGTCCCATGAGGGAAGATCCAAGTGCTGCAGAATTCAGCATTCCATAAACACTGACAAATGATTTTGTGTATCTTCTAACTCTGCTTAAACCAATCAAATGAAAGTATTATCAAGCTGAACTAAAGTAAATCACTTAACTAAAGTGATCTGATTTTCTCTGACCTGGTGTTCTGCTTTTGTGTAAAATTAGGGATACATCAGTGGATTTAATAGATGCCTAAATCTGTAGGGAAGGAGATGTATGTGTCTGACTGCTACAGGCAGCTGCACCTGCACAAGAGCATTCAGTTCTCCAGAGCTGCACATTTCTCACTGCATTTTTACAACACATTTATCCATATGTTGCATAACCCATTAATTATTAATAAAGAACTATCATTAGGGTGTGCCTAAATTTAGCTGACTAAACCACACATCCAAGGACAATGTGTAAATTCAGAAGTGTAAAGTCTAAGCAAGAGTTTCATTTCTACAGCGTTCCAATTATCTTTTCTTCCTGCCATCCTCAGTACTGAGTCTGTCTTTTCCTTTCTCCAATTTTTGTACAACCTCTTGTGTCATCTGAACAGTTCCAGGTCTACCCTGAAGTTGCTTTTAGAGCTCCTTTTGTCTTCCTTATGTCCAGGTACTCCAGAAAATCATGCAAAATGCTTCTATTCATGGAGAGGTGGGGGAAGGTCTAAACCCAGCAATTAAACCAAATCCAAACCTACAATTTCACAACAGGTAGGAAGCAAAGACAGAAAAACAGAGTCAAGAGAGCAGAGAGACCCCAGTCTCACAGTGGTACCATTTCAGCTGTGTTGCTGCCTGTGGCAATCAGTCAAACCCTCAATTAAGACATCTAATTATGCACCTTGATGTGCAGCACTTTCACAGTTGAATTATCAACCCTAAGTTTTAAATGTTAATAACACCTTCCTGCAGATTATTCTGGCTGCTTTTGCTGAATTTTTGAAATCTGTTCTGTCCTAAATACCAGCATGTTTGTTTTGCAGTGCAGTCCTTATTTTTTATGGTTTTCAAACTCCTTTCTGCCTTTCTTTACAGTACTCTTTATTTTGGAGGAGTGCTTTGCTTTGCTGCACTCCTGTATTATTTTGTGGTGTGCTACTCAATCTTTATTTCAAGGCAAACAGGAAAGGATATTGATGCTATTATTTTTCTACCAAGGAGACATTTAGTAAGAGCCAAAACCACAAGCAAGATCAGCTGAAAACCATGATATATCACACAAACAACCTCCTCAGGGACGATCTGTGTTTGATGTGGTGCCAGGTGAGGCCCCCTTAGAAAATACACACAAATCCTAAGTGGATACCCAAATCCATGGATTTCAGTCATCCTCATGGCCTTTCACTGCAAAGCCTGAAAGTTTGGGGTTCAGCAGGCCTGGCAGATGAGCCCTTAAAAAAGGTGTGATTTTAAATGCCTTGAGTCAGAAATCTCCAGAATTAAACGAAATCCCAGTGTTGGAAATCATATAACTGCTCCATTAAAAAAATTGGTTTTATTAAGTTCTAATTAATTGTTTTTAATTAATCATAGCCAGTGTATTAATTATAAGCAGTGTTTTAGCCTTACATAACTTTTAGTCAGCATTTAGCCAAGATGTCTTGAGCTCCTTTTGGAGGAACACACCTTGGGAAAATTATTGGAACTTGGAAGTTTTGATAAACTAACTCTGATGTCCTTCAGTGAAAAACTCCTAGGACAGAAAGGTGTATTATTGAGGTTGGACACCTGGAATGCAGAATTTATGGACCATAAGGACATTTTGCAGAAACCAGAAGATAAAGAAGAGACTAAGGACGACTCACTGTATGCTTTGGAAAGTCTGAAAAATATAAAACTATGGACTAATTAGCATGAGAAGTGAGAAATCTATAACCAACAGAGGACAGAATGCTAATTAATGGAACAGAATTATGTAATTGTTGTGATTTGACATTGGCCTAGTGCCAGGCACCCACAAAAGCCATTTGCTCCCTCTCCCCTGCCACAGCTGGGCAGAGAAGAGAAAAAATTAACAAAGGCTTCATGAGCTGACATGAAGGCTGGGAGAAAGCATTCCAAGGGCAAAACAAGCTCAGCTTAGAGGTACAAAGTGAATTTATTACTAACAGAGGTAGAGAAGGATAATGAGAAATAAATTAAGCCCTTTAGAAACACATTTCTTCCCCCAACACCTCTCTCCTGTGTCCACCGACAGCACAGGGCCACAGGGCCTGGGGGTTTTGGTCAGTTCATCACTGAGATTTCCTTCCACTGCTCAGGGAGAGGAGTTCTTCCCCTGCTGCACCATGGGGTCCATCCCACAGGAGACAGCTCCCCGTGAACTTCCCCAGTTTGGCTCCATGAGCAGCAGTGCTGACAAAACTGCTGGAACGTGAATTCCCCCACAGGCACACAGTCCTCCCAAAACTGCTGTGCTGCAGCTCTCCCTTTCCATGGGGTGCAGTCCCCCAAGGACAGGCTGCTCCAGCCTGGAAGCAAGGCCCTCTTTCTCCACTGTGCTCCCCACTGGATCACAACCTCCTCCAGGTATCCACCCATTCCAGCATGAGCACCTCCTCCAGGGGCTGTGGGTGGATCTCTGCATCCCCTGTGGATCCTCATGGGCTGTGGGTGGATCTCTGTATCCCCATGTTCTGTAGGGGCTCAGCTCCTTCACCATGGTGGTCACCACGGCCTGTAGAGAAATCTCAGCTCCAGCACCTGGAGCTCCTCCTGCTCCTCCTTCTCCACTGACCCTGGTGTCTCCACGTTGTTTCCCTCACATGTTCTCACCTCCTCCTCTTCTCTGGCTAGGAAAAATCTGTGTGTGCCACACTTAGCTTTGATTTTCTTCTTCAGTACTTTATAACAGAGGAGTTCCCCACCACTGTCATTGGCCCAGCCTCGGCCAGCAGCTTGTCCATCTCCAGAGCCACCTTCAGAGTCTGGCTCTGCTGGACATGGTGGAAGCTTCCAGCAGCTTCTCACAGCAGCCACCTCTGTGGGGCCCCAACTATCAAAAACCAGGCCCTGAAAAACCAAAACAGTCGCCAAGGCCTGGCCTGCTCCGGGCCTGTTCTTGGCTCTCCCTGCTGGTGCTGGGGTGACATGGGCGCTCTGTGTCAGGGCCTTTTATGACACGGGACACGGTGGTGGCCAAAGACCTTTGTGACATCAGACAGCCCCGTCCTGGCTGAGGGTTTGTAGGGGCAACGCAGGGCCCAGGGTGCCCAGAGAGCCACTTCAGGAGGATCCAGAAGCAACTCCCTGGATCTGTCTGTGCCACAGGCCCAGA
This sequence comes from Loriotus luctuosus, assembly GCA_035582745.1. Lineage (NCBI taxonomy): Eukaryota > Metazoa > Chordata > Aves > Passeriformes > Thraupidae > Loriotus > Loriotus luctuosus. The sequence continues at coordinate 113,302,659 of JAWWEY010000001.1, forward strand.
GTGACGGACGAGGACAGAGCCCCCAAAGCCACCCCTGAGTCCTGTGCCCAGCTGGCCACACAGCCAGGTCAGGTCAGGCCTGCCACTGTCACACACCAAGGAGGACAAGGGGACCTTTGGTGACATGGCCCACGAGCATTCCCAGTGGGAAGCTGCAATGGAGCAGGAGATGCCCCAGGAGGAAGAAGCTGTGGGAGGGCAGCAGGAGTCTGGCTGGCATGAAGATGAGAGATCCCAGGAGCCGTCCCTCTGGAGTGTGCCTGAAGATTCCCAAGGGGAAGATGTCCCAGAGCTGTCCCAGCGGGAAGCTGAGAGGGACCAGGAACTCTCTCCAGGGGAAGAAGATTTGCACTCCTACCTGTCCCCGTGGGCGAGAGAGCCAGAATTGTCCCCAGCAAGGCACAGCAGTGTTGAGGTGCAGTCCCGAGGGGCAGAAGCTGGGGCTCAGGAGCTGTCCCAGGGGCTGGAGGATGTCACCTCCAGCACTGGGAACAAAGCCTTGAGCCCAGTGAGTGAAGAGGAGCCCCAGCCTTGTCCCCTGGCGGGGGCCAGCTCCCTCAGCCCCGTGGGCACAGCGCTGGCACCAGAGGCAGCTCCTGCCCTGCCCAGCGCCTCTCCTGCCCCCGCCAGTCTCTCGGAGGCCGAGCCAGCAGCGGCCGGAGCTGCTGGGCAGGAGGAGCCCCCCGAGCCTGTCACTGCCCGGGAGGAGGAAAAGGCAGCAGAGGCTCCTGTGCCCAGCCAGGAGCTGCCATCAGCAGGGACACAGAGCCCGGCCCCTGCCCCACAGAGCCCCCCGGGCCGCAGCCAGGCTCTGCTGGACCTGGCCCGGCACCTCAGCTGTGAGATCGTGCGCCGGGCGCTGCTGGAGGTGCAGGGATCCGGGCGGCAGCCGCAGGGCCCGCTGGAGCAACGCGTGCATGTGGAAATGGTAGAAGCAGCCACATGGGCAGGGGAGCCGAGCCTGGGGCCGGCCCCGCAGAGCCCCCTCAGACCCTCGTCCGCCCGGCTGAGAGTCTTCTTTGAGCAGCAGCTGGTGGGGCCGGCGGCGTGGTCAGTGGGGGCAGAGCGAGGCAGTGATGAGGAGACCTCGGACTGGGACATTCCCTGGGACTCCTCCAGTGACCCAGACATGTCCCAGGGGGAATACGACTCGCAAACAGAGCTGTCCCCTGAGACAGAATACGAAGTCCGAGAGCTGACTCCGTGGGAGGAGAACATCACCTCCAGGGCTGGGGACAAACGCTTGAGCCCCGTGGAGGAGGAGATGCCCCAGGCTTGTTCCTCGGATGGACCTGGCTCCTCCAGCGCCGTGGGAACAGCACTGGCACCAGAGGCAGCTCCTGCCCTGCCCAGAGCTTCTCCTGCCCCACAGAGTCCCACAGAGGCTGAGCCGGCAGCTGCTGCCCCGGCTGGAGCTGCTGGGCAGGAGGAGCCCCACGAGCCTGTCGCTGCCCAGGAGGAGGAAAAGGCAGAAGAGTCTCCTGTCCCCAGAGAGGAGCTGTCATCCCTGGGGACACAGAGCTCACCCAGTGTCCCCTACAACATGCAGGACAGCAGCCCTGCCGTGCTCTGCAGGGAGCAGAGCAGCTCTGGGCAGCTCCTGAGCCAGGCCCAGCTGCAGCAGCTGGAGGAACAGGATGCTCTGGAGGAGGCTGCAGGAGGAGCAAGAGCAGCTCCAGCCCAAAGGGAGCAGATCCCTGTGCCTGGGAAATCCCACATGGAGGAAGAGCTTTCCCAGCAGGAAGGTGTGCAGGAGGCAGAGCTGTCGATGGGAGAAAGAAACAATTCCCAAGGAGGGTCCCAGCACGGAGAGTGCACAGAGCAGGTGCTGTTCCAGGAAGTGTCATACTGGGAAGAGCATGCAGAGGAACAGATGTCCCATGGAAATGTCAACAGCTGGAAAGAAGTTTCCAACTGGGAAGAACACATTGGCCAAGGCCTTTCCCAAGAAGAAGCATCCCTTGGCCAGGACACGTCCCAAGGGAACAACCACAGACACTCTGTACACTCCAGCAACCCAGAGCAGGCGCAGAACCCCTGCAAAGTCAGGTCCCACTCCGGTGTCTGTATGAAGCCCTTGGCCCCAGAGGAAGACACCTGGAACGAGGCGAGCATCCTGGAGCTGCCCCCAGAAGAAGGCAAGGAGCAGAAATGGAGAGCTTTTGCAGCAGACATGCTCCCGGTGCCTCTTCCTCGTGAGGCCTGGGTTGAGGAGCCGGCACCGGAGTCATGCAGCTCAGGTGTGTGCCTCACCTGCCCCCTGGAAGGCCAAGCCTCCGTGGGACATGTGGCTTCTCCCGCCCAGGCCCTCCATGGACAGCTGTGTGCCAAGAGGAGACGTCCCTCCCGCTTCAGGCGGGCGCTGCGGGCGCTGCAGGGGCGGCTGTGCTGTCCCTGCCTGGCGGCACCGCCCGAGGAGTAGCAGGGACACGGCACCGACAGCGGCCATTGCTCCAGAGCCGTCCTCCCCGCGGGGCTGTGGCACCCACGGGGCTCCGAATGACGGCAGCGGGGAACCAACAGGAACAGGAGCGTGGAGAAGACAGAGATGGCACAGAGGTGATGAAGGCCACAGTGATGACAAACACGAACATCAAGATGACGAAGATGAAAACGATGAAGACAAAGAAGTTAACAAAGACAATGCAGAAGATGGAGATGAAGGAGGTGAAGACCATGACAAAGAACACGAAGACAAGAGGAAGAAGAATAATTTAGAGATACACAGAAGAATAAGAGTAGTTATAGGAATAAGATTTTAGCTCTACATAGAAGAAGAAGAGGAATAAGAATTATAAAATCTGTAGAAAAAGAGCAATAGGAATTTAAAAAGCCATAGAAGAATAGTAATAAGAATTTTAGAATCCATAGAGAAGAGGAATGAGAATAAGAATTTTAAAATGCATAGGAGAAAAGCAATAATAATAAGTAGGATGTGAAAATATGTAGAATAAGAAAAGAAGAAGCAGAATAGTGAGAATAAGAAGAATAAGAAGAATTATTTAGAATTCCATAAATGAAGCTAAAATCTAGTAAATAAGAAAAATTAGCAAATAATTTCTGTTTTCCAATCAAATTTGTGATGCGCAAGGGCAGAGTCTCCAGATTTCCCTTCTCCTCTCTCTGAGCCATTGATGGATTTTCCACTTCAGTCCCAGGGAGTGCCCTGGGAGCAGCAACTACTCAGCCCCAGTACCTGTGGATGCCCTTGGGGTGCAGGTGGATCTCTGCATCCCCCATGGATCCCCACGGGCTGTTCATGGATCTCTGTATCTCCTGTGGATCCCATGGGCTGTGGGTGGATCTCTGTATCTCCTGTGGATCCCATGGGCTGTGGGTGGATCTCTGCATCTCCTGTGGATCCCCATGTTCTGTAGGGGGTCAGCTCCTTCACCATGGTGGTCATCATGGCCTGTAGAGGAATCTCAGCTCTGGCTCCTGGAGCTCCTCCTGCTCCTCCTCCACTGACCCTGGTGTCTCCACGTTGTTTCCCTCACATGTTCTCACCTCCTCCTCTTCTCTGGCTAGGAAAAAACTGTGTGTGCTCCACTTGGTTTTGATTTTCTTCTTCAGTACTTTTTAACAGAGGAGTTCCCCACCACTGTCATTGGCCCAGCCTTGGCCAGCAGCTTGTCCATCTCCAGAGCCACCTTCAGAGTCTGGCTCTGCTGGACATGGTGGAAGCTTCCAGCAGCTTCTCACAGCAGCCTCCTCTGTGGGTCCCCAACTATCAAAAACCAGGCCCTGAAAAAGCATCACAGTTATTTAGAAACAGGAGCATTAATTTCCTTGTTTGCTATAAATGGATAAATTTAAAAGTTTTGTGTCGACATCTGTGTGGAGGCCAGACACAAACCCTAGACAAGAATAAAGTCAGTCCTGCTCTTTAACACTTAAAAGGTGATTTTGGAGGGTTTATCCCAACAATTGTGGAGGATTTGGTAAAACCAGGACACACATCAGAGATCAGTGTGATTCTCTGTGGCAAAAAGAGCCAGAAAATTCCTTGTTTTAGCAAACCCATTGCCTCTCCCTCCCTGAGGCTCTCGGAGCCCCTGCAGCCAGCTGTGAGCAGCCAGGTGAGGAGGAGGATGGGCAGCACACGTGTGCTGGCACTATCCAGAGCAGGAATGCTCTCCCTGGGGAGGCAGAGCCAGCTGAGCTCAGGTTAAAGCAATCCCCAGGCTGCTGCAACCAGACAAAAATCCTTCCTAATTGGCTTCCTGGCAGCCCCAGCCCCAGCAGACCTCGGCTGCAGCAGCGACTGTGACCCCAAATGCCCTGGAATTCCCAAAGTGTTTCTGCATCTGTGAAGTTTAGAGGTCTGGTTTCCCATCAATTGTTTCTTCCTTTAAGAGGCCCTGCAACAGACACACATCCAGAGATGTGCTATTTTGGCCTCCCCTGATAAATGCAGAACACAATATTTGTATTTTTACTGGGATATTACAATAGATCATGTGCTGGTTTCCACCTGTCCATAATCTGCTCACTATTAAATCAAGTTCATCTCAGACACACAAAAGTAAAGAATGATTTCTCTCCCACAAGGCCTTAAATATAGAAATATGGGTAAGTCATTTTAGGTTTCAGCACAATTAATGTCATGATTTCCCTGCTGTTAGAAATTCAGAATAATAAAATGGGTTGGGTTGGAAGGACCTGAAAAAAAAATCTAGTTCCAACCCCCTTACCATGGGCTGGGGATCACTTTCTGAAGTTTCTGTCTCTCTCCATTGAGTAGAGAGGGGATTTCATGTGAGGCACCACAGCAGCCTTTTGTTGTGACAGCACAGTGCCATTGCAGACATTACCAAAATTCTGTTTAATGTGGTGATCAGAGAGGGTTTCCCCCAGTGTTGCCATGGAAAATGTGGGTTTGTGCCACAAGCAGTCCAAGATGAGGGTGGGATGGGTGATTTCTTCAGGATCTCCTGCTGAAGAAATCTCCTGCTGTGGGGCTCCAGCTGAGTCAGAGTTGCTCATCAAGCAGTTCCTGATGGCCAGGGAGGCACTTTGCTCATCCTTTTTTGGGTAAAATCTGCACTTGCCACCCCACTCTCCCCAGAACTTCCGCTGAGGGCAGGCTGCGTGGTGCTCACACCACCCATGAGCTCAGCTGGGGTTTGGCAGGCAGGGAAGGGACAGAAATGCCAACCAAAGGAGCTCCTCCATCCTTGGGTAGAGATCCTGAGGGAAGAGAAGCAAGAGGAGCACAAGAAATGTTTGCTGCCCTCACACAGCTTGGACTTGCTGCCTTTTCAGGCAGACAGGGCTGGAGCTGACCACAACTGTGCAGGTGTTGGAACCCTGGCTGCTGAGAATTCCAGACTTTCTGTGCTGCCAGGCACTGACCCCTCAGAGAACACTGCATTGACCTGAGGGCCTGGAGAAGCTTCCAAAATTCAATAATAAAGCTGAGATTAAAGGTGTGCAGTTTGAAAGAAGTGTGTGATACCACAGGGTGAGAAACTCAGAGTTGAAGGGTTTAGAATCCAGCAATAGATAGAAAGCAAGATGGAGGTTTTAGGGTGGAGGCTGCTCCTGCTTCTTTACCTTATTCTTCTTCTCTTTCTTCTTCACATTCTCCTTTTCCTCCTCCTTCTTCTCCTCCTCTTCCTTCTTCTTCTCCTTCTTCTCCTCCTTCCTCTTCTTCTCCATGAGTTTGGTTTTGTGTCATTGGATACAAAAGTCCCCATTGCGACCACGGGTGGTTGGTTATTGGGTTAAAAGTAAAAATAATTCAGGTGTCATTTCTTAATTGGACAGTTTGTCCTTAAAAGGTGTCACAGAGAGAGACAGGGCTCCATTTTTAGTTTGTTAAAGTGCTGCAGAACTCAGGGTTTGTGGGACTGTAACAGAATAAGAACTGATAAACATCTGAGTCCCAACAAGAAATACCATCTCACACATTTAATCCCAACCTTAGCAAAAAAGAAGCAAAGAATCAGCATGCAGGAATGCCAGTTTCTTCTGGAGAGACACACCTCCCTCTGGCAGTGGGAAAATTCCAGCAGGAGCAGATATTCCAGGTGCCTGGGCTCACATGTCAGCTGCTCTGCAGAAGGCTGTGCTTTGTGTTCAGGGATAAAATGCAAACAACAACAACAACAACAACAACAACAGCAAAGAAAGGACATTTTCAAACAGAAACACCTGTTTCCTACAGAACCACAAAAATCTCCAGGGCTGTTCTTCTCACTGGAGCTGCAACTCATTAGCAGGGACAGCCTGGCAGAGAGCATTTGGAAACAGATGAGCTGATGTATGAGCAGGCAGCTAAGGTGGTTAAAAAACACACCCAGAAATGTGCTGGTTATCTGAGATTGCTCATAAAGAGAAAAGTAACTTCACTGCTGAAGCCCACGAGCTGCAATGAGCTTGGCAAACACAATGCTCTGCCTCCTGCAGGTGCACTCTGAGGGGAAAGCCAGGTTCAGTGTGCAGGGAAGCACAAACCCTTCATGCTCCTCTCCTTTGGCAGCAGAGTGGGAGAGCAGAGGCAGGGAAAGAGAGGGGAGACAGCAAAAACTTCTCATATTCTGCTCCAAATTCAGCCAGAAAGCAACTACTGGCAGCACCTGTCGTGAACCATTGTTTATTTTGTTGTGGGTTTTTTGTTTTGTTTTTGTTTTGTTTATTTTATTGGCTTTTTAAAGACAGATGTCACAGGTACCTCAGCTCGGGCTCCACCACAACCAAAGCAGTGACACCTCAGAGGGATTTCCCTGGGATAATCATGGATTCTGGTGGGAAAATGACCCTTCCCAGTGCTGGTGTTGGGGGAACCATCACCCAGCTCACCTCTCCCTGGCAGTTTATTCCCTTACCCCATGTGGTGCACACGGGGAAGGTGACCCACCTTTGTCCCTTCCAGAAACAGAGCAGGGTTGTCACTGTCATATTTTCTGAAAAATCCATTTGCCAGGATTTCTTCTCCTGGGAAGCTGAAAAACCTCAGAGAAAAATTAAAACAATAATTATCCGATTTGCTTTTCCTGTGTTTTGCTGTTTTGGAATGTGGTTTGGACATTGTTTACCCACAGGTGATTGTTTCATTGGCTTCATGTGAATTGTTTTAACTTAATGACCAATCACAGCCAGCTGTGTCAAGGCTCTGGAAAG
>JAWWEY010000001.1:113465070-113475353 GCA_035582745.1 Loriotus luctuosus
TTTCCTTTCCTTTCCTTTCCTTTCCTTTCCTTTCCTTTCCTTTCCTTTCCTTTCCTTTCCTTTCCTTTCCTTTCCTTGAAATTTCCTTGAAATTTCCTTGAAATTTCCTTGAAATTTCCTTTCCTTGAAATTTCCTTGAAATTTCCTTTCCTTGAAATTTCCTTTCCTTTCCTTGAAATTTCCTCAAAATTTCCTTTCCTTTCCTTAAAATTTCCTTTCCTTGAAATTTCCTTTCCCTTCCTTTCCTTGAAATTTCCTTTCCCTCCCACCATCCCCGTTGTGCTCCCAGGGTGCCATTACTCATTTCCCAGGATGGGAAAGGGCAGGATGGCCCCAGTGCTCCTCCAGCTGAGCCTCCTGAGGGAAATCCACCCTCTCCCATGGTTTTCCATCTGTGTGTTCCCTCCTGCACCCACGGAGCTCCACCATGTGCCCACACTCTTTCCTAAGCACAAGTGCAGGAATTCCAGTTGGTTCAGGATGGATTTTGCCCTCAGCTGGGACACACAAAGTGAATCATCACCTCTTTCCTCTTCCAGTGATTTTTGCGCAGGAGGGAGCCCCATCTCCCACCACCACTCAGAATTTAATGTCTCAGAACTCTCAATTTCATGTCAGAATTTAATGTCTCAAGCCTCTCAATTTCATGTCAGAATTTAATGTCTCAAACCTCTGCTCTCTCTGTGTCTCCTCCTTGCTCCTCTTGCTGAGAGCTCCTGGTCACACCAGACAATGCTGGAGATGAAAAGACCAAGAGATCCTCTCTTCTCCCATCACAAGAATTCCAAGTTTTCCAAAGAAAGCAGAATATCCTGTTGACGTCAGTAGCAAGCAAAAACCTAAAGTCCTTTCAAAATAAAACTGCCTGAAAATAAACCCCAGGGGAAAAAAAATGAAAAATAAACAAAAATAAACATTCTCTTCAGCAGAAGTAGCACAGCAGATAAAAGGTGCTGCTCAAATCAAAGGTTCTTCAGGAGCTGTTGCAAGGCCTTTAAAAAAAGAACTACAGGTCTATCAAAAGTCCCTCTTTCCACAGGGAATTTAGTTTTGGAACTCAGGAGCAGATTTCTGGTCAGTGATGCTGAAACCAGTGCAACAATAAGTCAAAATCCATTACATTACAAATAAATTTATTTGTTAAATAAATTTATTATTTACAAAAGAATAAATTATTTATTATTATTTAATAAATAAATTTATTACACATTTATAAATTTATGTTAAATAAATTAATTAATAAATCCATTTCTATTACAAGGTTAAAGCTATAATGTAGGAATGAATTAACAGAGAGAAAATACAATTATGTATAAATAAATTGATAAAAACTCAGAGCACATTCTCATTTGAGTGGTTGCCTTGGATCAGGTATTCCTCAGCAGAGCTACAGCTCATTTACCTCTGCATGGCCAAAATTTCCCCTGCAAGACAAAACAAATCTGTCTCCAACCCTGTGTTATCTACAATACTGGCAATAGTTTGGGCCAGGGGTGTTTCCTGATGCACATGGACACCTTTGCCTGTAGATCCTCTTCAGGGACCATTTCAACCCTGCCTACAAACCAGACAAGTTCAAAAAAACCCTCCAGCAATATTGCACAAAATGCACACAGGGAGTAGAAACCACCAAGAAAAGAAAAGAAAAAAAAAGGAATTCTTGTTAATAATCCATTACATTAAAAAAAATAAAGCAAATTGAAGTACATAACACAACAGCATTCATGAACTGAAACCCACAGCATTTCACACAACAACTAGAATGGCTCTGGGCACCTGGTGTTTCTCTTTGAAAATGCACTTGTGTTTTTCTCCAGGCCAAAATAGCCAAATGCAGGCTGGAATTTGGTATTCCAGCTTCCACGTGAAACCTTAACACTCCCTCAGGAAGAGATCACAGCATAAATCCACCTGCCTGTGAATTGCCTAGTGATATTTCCACCACCATGATTTTGTTGTGTTACCTGACTTAATGCCTAAATTCTTAATAAAATAGTCTAAAACAGAGGTTTAGAACTAATAATCTTTCCAGCCAACAAACAAATATCCATGTTCCTGCTGCAATAGACCTTGAGCACCTCGTTGCACTGGTTGTTGAAAACAGGAGCAGAATTGAAAAATCTCAACATCATTTTGGCCTAAAAATAAAATTTTTTTACAGTGAGAATAACCAACCACTGGAAAAACATCCCCAGGGACATCTCCTGTCCCCATTGCTGGAGATTTTCCAGAGGTGATCAGACAGGGTGGAAAATAATCTCAGTGGGTTCCCTTCCCCACAAAATGGGGAAGACCAGCTGGTTCTTTAAGGTCCATTCAAACCAGGGCTATTTTGCAATTCTCTGAATGATATTTGAAAATTGACTGTGCCCCCAGGGAAAAAAAAAGAAATAATAATTGTCAGTTGTAGAAGTGGTTGGAAGGATGAGAGACAGAAAAGGTTGGATGGGGCTTGGAGCAGCCTGGTCCCATGGAAGATGTCCATTATTCATGTGTAGGAACACACCAACTTATTAAGGCTATTTATTTACCCTTTCTCTATTTGTAATTGCTCATTTAATTCCATAACTTCCATCTGAAATCAATCCTCCTGGGCAGGAGAACTTCCTTTCTGGAGAAATGAAGGCCATGTAAGATCAGAGCTCTGGTTATCAGGAATTAGCCAGGAAAACATCAATATATTTTTTATCTAATTAGCCATTATAGATTTTTGTCTTTTGGGGTTTGGTTTTTTTGGTTTTTTGTTTTGTGGGTTTTTTTGTTTGTTTGTTGTTTTTTGGGGGTTTTTTATTTGTTTGTTGGGGGGCTTCTTGGTTTTTTTGTGGTTTTTTGTTTTTGGGGTTTTTTTTTATTTGTTTGTTTGGGGGCTTCTTGGGGTTTTTTTGGTGTTTTTGGTGGTTTTTTTTGCCTCCAGTATTCCAGGACAAACTTTGAAGTCCTCATCATGCAGCAGGCTCAGCTGCTGTGGGTAGATCATTGCACTGGAGGCTCGGGATGCACCTGCAGTGCATTCCCTGTTGTGGCCATGACTCCTGCCAACATTCCCTGCTGGTGTTAAACCAGCTGGGTTAGGCCTGGCTCATAGTGACAAACAGCCTGGAAGGTCACACCAGGCACAAAACCTGCCTGGTCAGGTGCTGGGTCTGGCAGAGAGTGGGAAAAGCTTGTTCTGGGCAAACAGGATTCTCCAGGATGTTCTGACCATCCTCAGGGGCTCTCCAAGCACTGCAGCTCACAGCTTATTTTAAGGGAATAATCAGCACTCTCCAGGACATTTCAGGCTCAGTCTGCCCCATCACCAATTAAGAAGCTGATAATTACTGAAGCACTTAAATCTGGACTAAGCAGAGCCAGCCTTTCCCTTTCAGGGGCAGCAGAGGCAGCTCAGCCTGCAGGGTTTTGTGGATCCTCCTGGGAAGGTTCATCCCTCCCTTCACCCATCCACTTCCAGGTCCTTCAGGTCCCTCCTGGGATCATCTGCCTGGCTTAACTCTGTACCAGACCAGGATCAGCAGCTCCCTCACAGCTGGACCAGAAGTTTTGGCAAGGACATCCCTGAGGAGCACACTCCTATTTTTGAGTGCAGTGTCTGAAGTGAAGTCCCCATCCTGTGCCATTCATGCTCTCACAGTTTGACAGACTCCCAAGCATCCACATCACTTGTTTGTAAAGCTGTCTGATAAGAGCTGTGATGTTCCTTACTCTCTACAGAAATTGAAAATGCAGTCCCTGCCCCAGGGCACAGGATCAGAGAAACTGAAACCACTTATGCAGCTCAGAGCAGGAGATAATTTAGCAGAAAAGTATTGGAATTTTATTTCTCATGCTCTTTATTGATTATTAACTCACTCTGGTACCTGAAGGGAACCAACAAGAAAGATGGGGAGAGATTATTTCCAAGGGATGGAGTGACAGGACAAGGGGGAATGGATTCACACTGGAAGGGAGTAAAGTTAGATGGGATATTGGGAAGAAATTCTTCACTGTGAGGGTAGAGAGGCACTGGAACAGTTTTCCCAGAGAAGTTGTGGACTCCTCATCCCTGCCAGTGCCCAAGGCCAGGCTGGACAGGGCTTGGAGCAGCCTGGGACAGTGGAAGGTTCCCTGCCCATGGCAGGATCATCTTTAAGGTCCCTTCCAACCCAACCCTTCTGTGATTCCTGCAGACATTCCAGACTTTCTGCCTGTTTCACACTGCAATTACAGACCCAGGGAAATTATTTCCTTCCTGTCAACTGCCAGCCATAAGCAGGAGTGCAGGGAGCAGCCAGAAAACCTGGGAGAAATTCCTCTCTGCTTCCAGAACAAATCAAAGGTATCTGACCCACTTCATCCATTGGCTGATTCTCCAGCTGGTCCCAAGCCAGTTTCACCAATTAGCACAACAAGAAAGCCTGGGCAGGGTGAGCAGGGCCAGCAGGGACTGTCTAAAGCCCTCCCAGCTATTGACCAGCAACAGCAACATTTGCTGGAGCAGCTGCCACCCAGCTCTGGAGAGGTCAATCAATGAATCACTGCAGCAGTCCCAGGCTATACCTTTTATTTTCAGCTGGAAAAAAATATAAATCATCAGATCTCACAGGGAATCTGAACTTGGCATCAGTAATTTCATTGCCAGCACCTCCCAATCTCTCCCAGTTAATCCATTTCCATACCAGTAGGTATAAGAAGGGCTAAACCCACTAATTTGTCTTTAAAGAGCATTGCTACAGAGGTGATTTGTTATATACACATTTCCAAGGTTGTTTAAAAATATTTCAAGAGGATTTCAGTACCCAAATGCCTTCCACACATCCCTATATCAATATATTGCATGCACAGTTTGAAGGTGTTGCTATGTGTGAAAGTTTTCCAAGCCAAGAAATTCACTGATTAAAGCCAAAAAAAAGAGACATGAATAGAAACAAAAGACTAAAGAGCCTGCAGTTTGAAGCTTTTGATAACACCTTAAGCATTACTTACATGTGCAAGAGGAAAATAAGTTTTTTTAAAAGTCAATAAAAAATTATGTATTCCATAAGCAACCCAAACTTCCATTTTGGGTTTATACAGAGAGAAAATTTCTTTTCAGGTGATAATGATAGGAACATTTGAAGTGCTCCTCTAAAAGCCAACTAGGAGTGCAATTAGAAGCCCAAACGCAGTGAAAATGTGCCCTGGCCAATTTGTCCTGCTGTCCAAGGAGGATGAAAGCAGACTATTAGATTTTGGCATGACAACCAATCTTACCACAGGGCACCACAGAGAGGATTAGGGACAGAATTATTTCCAGCTTTAACTCTGGGTCTGATTCAAGCTCTTCATATTACTTAGCATTTGTATTCCTTAGATTTAATAATCCTTTTTAGCTGTTTGTGTGGGTAAAATGAAAATAGCCAATTTACCAAGAAAGTTTGGCAATAAGAATTCATTTTATTTAATTTTGTTGCTGTTTAAAGGCACCGCCACATTATTTCAGCTCCTCAGAAACATTCATTTTATTTTCAGCTCCTCAGAAACGTTCATTTTACCTTTCCAAAGGATTTCAGGGTGAGGCTGAGGTGCAAACATGGGTTCGTATTTCCTAATGAGCTGTGGGGCACTGCAGCAAGCTGTGTGTTTGAGGGGCAGCAACGCCCCTGGTTTCAATGCTCATGTGCCAGAGTCAAATAAATCTGCTAATGAGACTTGCTGGAGAGCCCAAAAATATATTTAGGGAAAAGCTGGGAACAGACTTCTGTGCCTGGGGCAGAAGCAGAGTTGTCCTCTGAGACACATCACTGTAGAAATGTAACTGAGGCTGTTAACAGAAACACCTCAGGCCACCTTGAGTGCTCATTGCCAGCTCCCCAAAAAGTGTAAATATCCCAGTTGTGCTGAGAGGAATCCCTGCCTGCACACCCAGGCCAGGAAGCCGAGGCAGTGTTGATCACTTCAGCCTAATCCTGTTATTCCTTTCACACGTGAGGGATGCACTGCTCTGCTTTACCCTCAGCAGCAGCCTCTCATCATCTCACCTGGAAACACAGGGAACTGGTAGAAATTAATTATTCCTGTGAAAATGGTGCCTTCTCCACATGAATTTCCCATTAGAAAGTGGGTTTTTTTAAGGCAGTTTTTTTAAGAAAAACTGCTGTTCAAATACAAAATCTGGTTCTACGGTTCACGTGCTGTTTGGATTTTGGGGCTCTTCACCCCTCCACTGGATTGAAAGCAGCCTGCTGTCCATTTGGCATTTAAGATAGGACTGAAAAACACCAGTAAACACTCATTTCAGCAGCTTAATTTTGCTTTTCATGATTAGGGCATGAACAGCAATTCTTCTCTTGGCTGTGTGTGTGTGGCTCAGTTCAGACACCCAGAGAAGCTGTGGCTGCTCCACCCCTGGAAGTGTCCAAGGCCAGCTTGGAGCATCCTAATTTAGTGGAAAGCATCCCTTCCAACCCAAACCAGCCTGTGATTCCACGAAATTTTCCAGTCAGGAAGGTTTCTCTGCATATTTGCAGTGGAGGCAGCTCTGAGCAGAAGGGTAAAGGAAAGAGGAATCACAGCTCCCCAGCATAAACCCAGGAACCATCTCCTGGCAGATCCCCCGGGGCCAGAGGTGCAGAGCTCTGTGTTTGTGCCAGAAAAGGCCCTCGGGGATGTGCCAAAGTGCCATTAAACACTCAGCGAGCAGCACATCCTTCAGTCAGAAATGGCCCGGGGTGATCCTTTCATTGAATTCCCAGAGAATGCTCAGGCACAGGGAGAGGTTTTTAGTGTTCCTTTGCGGGGAGAGAGGGTTTTGAAGGCAACTCAGAAATAGCACTGAGTCTCAGGGTGCAGAGCCTGCAGACACACAGCCCCATGGCAGCTGGCAGTCACTGCCAAGTGGATGCTATGGCAGGAAAATCCAGAATTTCTCCTTCCCTCTGTTAGGAAAATTAACCCACAAACATCAGAGGTTTATGTCCAAAAAGGAGACAGAGGAGTTCTTTCTGGCTTTATTGGAATAAAGGGAGAGGCCATGGGGAATTCCCCTGGGAACTCTCCAATTTTTGGAGGATGCAGCCTCCTTTTTACCCCAATTTCCCAGCTGCATTTCTCTTCTCTCTTTCCCCACTGGCTGAGGCATTGAGAGGTACAGACTGCCCAGAATGACTGATACCAGAGATTCCCCTCCAATGTACAACACTCCCTTTTCATTTTAAATTCTTATAGAATTTAGGGCTTTTTCCCTGTTGGCTGAGGTACTTGAGAGGTACAGACTCCCCAGTACACCTGATACTGAAGATTTCCCAAAGATTTCCCTCTAATGTATAACTTTCCCTTTTAATTTTTAATTCTTACTGAATTTAGGGGCTTTTCTTGCCCATTGTTTTTTTCATCTCTCAACGTCAAATTCCGTTTATCAGCAAACCTAAAGTTTATTTGTAAAAGCAAAGATCTTTTTCCATTCATCAATCAGTGGAATCCTTCCCATAATTTTTTTTTTTTATCTTCCAGAGCTGGTTTTATCTCCCAGCAGACCCACAGCTTGTTTAGGAATACAAATCCACTATTCCTCTCCCCTCTCAAGCATGAACATTCAAACAGCCTGACCCCCCTTCCTCCACGGTGCTGCAACAACTCAGTGCTTGAAGAGCCCAGGGTTCCCTTAGTGCCAGCTCATAGCAAGAAGTATTTCTGAAGAAAAGCAGAGGTTTTATCTCTCCTGCCTGGGAATGAGTGAAATCTGTGGCTCACACAAGCAGAGCTTTGGAAGCACCACAGCAGCACCAAGGAGAGACAAGCAGAGATCCAAATCAAACCTTGCCCCCAAGCACCCTCATGATGCCTGGCAGAGCAGCTCCTGCAATTGAATTGGTGCCCACGAAAATGCAAATAAAACTGATCTGTTAAGTTGCAGCTCCAAATGTATCAAGGAACCTGCTGATCCTAATAAAATGGGCATAAAATTCAGCATATGCTCTTGCTTGCAATGAGCAGTAATATTAATACATCCATTTGATTTGATTGCAGGGTTCCAAATTGTTGAATTAATGGCATCTTGTACCTGTTTTTATTAGGAAAAGAGTGATACACATATGGGCATGAACAAATGGATACAAGGATAGATTTACATGGACAGACAGACACGGAGTTGTCCCAGAGACGGAAACAAAAGCCAAATAAATACCTGACACTCCCTCCCTCTAAAGGAATAGGCAGAAAGAGCCTGGAAAATCTCCCCAGATTTCCCTAACGAGATATCAAGAGGACCTCAGATCCCTGGGAGTCTTGATCTGATGGTTATTACTGAAACACTGATCGACTGAGAAAAAAAACCTTAGAAGCAAAATGCAACCACCCATTTGGTGAGAGGGTTTTGGGTGTGTCATTTTTGTGACACTTTCCTGCTGAAAAAACCAGAGAAAACCAAGAAGACCCTCAAACTGTGTCATAGAACCATTAGTTATTTCTTCCTTTGTTCACCTTCCAAAATACAATTAGTCCTTTATTCCTATTACCTTCATCTATTTTAGTGATGCACGATCCTCATATGCAGGGCAGTTTGGTGTCTTGTTTTCATTGCTATCACTGAGATATTTTCCAATCCTTCCACTTCAAAATATCCCATTTTTCATTAAATGTCACTTGGATTGTGTCATCAAGAAGGCACTTTTAATAATCTGCATTTTAGAGCTAAATCAAGCTCGTGCATATATTCCATTTTTCGTCCATTCAGAGCTCTTATGGCTTTCCAGGCTGTAGTTTGGTCTCAGATATTCTCATGATCTTTGCAATGGGAACACAGGAGCTCAGGCTGGAGATCAATCCTTGGCAATTGCTCCATGAAAGGAGCAAACCCTTTCCCAGCTTCATACAAGAGCCAGCAAATGAGAATTGAATCTGTATTCTCCTAAATTCCTTTACAAGAATCAATTCTCCCCATTTTCCTGCCTCCATGAAATATGGACAAACAGAAAACTTTCCTGTAGCACCATCAAACACTGCCTGCTTGGAAAATCCACCCATGTTCTTCACTGAGGAATTTAATTTTAGCTTTACCTTGATGTTTGCCAGCTGTTTCCCTTTGCCTAACGTTGTCCAGGGGGCATTTAATGAAATATGAAAGCAAGCACTGACACCACCTAACTCCCAATGCTGTTTGGAGCACAGAAAGCTCTTCCAAGGCTTCTGCATAGCTAAAAATGTCTATTTTGGGAATCTGGATTGGGGACCTCTGAGGAAAACCCTTTCCCTCCATTTCTGTCTCCACAACAGAAAGAATTTGGAGAGATTGGCATCCAAGCTGGTGAAGCCAAGGTTTGCTTTTATCTCTGTCACCCGTAGAGGTAAAAAAAAAATAAATTAAAATTTATCTTATCCTTCTTAATCAAATCCAGAAAATTTGGAAAACTGTGGTCAAACACACAAAGAGCCCTATAGTTTACAGCTTTCTAGGCAGGATATTCAGAGTTGCCCAGCCATTCATTCACTGTGACAGAAAAAGAAGCTCCATGTGGGAAGATAATAAAAGAAAGAAATTGAGTAGTTACATCTAATGTATTGTCGAGTGAAAATAATTTCCTTCACTAAATTAACTCCAAACCCTTTAAATATGAAGTTTGTTCCTAAGGGCCTTGGTAAGAACAAAATACAGACCTCGATGCAGTGCAAGCACTGGTCAGGAACAGCTGAAATACACCTGGGTTATTAATCACAAATCCCAAACACAGCTGCTGAGCAGAAAATTGACTCTATCCCAGTCAAAACCAGCCCACAGAGCCACCAAGGCAGTTTGGTGTGGAGCAGCCAGAGAAGGGGAAGCTCTGAAAAACACCAATCATTTGTTTTCAAAATTTAAAAAGTTCAATAGTAATAAAATGGTTATAAAAATAGTAATATAATTAGAGTAATAAAAATTTGGACAATTAGGATTAGGACAATAGGAGACAATAAGAACAAAGAGTTATGTATGGTCCGGGTACCTCTTTCTGGGCAAAATAAGCCCAAAAAAGGACCCACATTAACAGAGGATTAACCCTTAAAAACCTGTTGCATATTTATACATGTCTCAGTTTGGAAAGCCAGGAGTCTGCTAAGGAAGGCAGGAGCCTCCCCCGAAATGGAAAGTGTAAACCCTCCCCACCCCTCTGAATTGCTATAAATTTTAAATTAAGGGGCTCTCAGGCAACAAATATGGGAGCAGGAAATAATGGTTCTTTAACAGGGAAGAAAACAAAGAGATAAAATAAACACTGCAGTGAACTAAACCAACAGTGCCAGAGTCAGAACCCAAGCTGACACCCTGTGGGTCAGGGTGCTGGCAGCAGTCC
>JAWWEY010000001.1:113515024-113536636 GCA_035582745.1 Loriotus luctuosus
TGGACAGCAGAGATCTCCTGGAGGGAGGATTGGCTGTGGGAGAGAGAAAGAAAAAACTGCCCCATGGACAGCAGAGAGCTGCCCCAGCTCTGACAGATGGGAACAGAACACACACCCCTATTTCCAACCTCAGACACAGCCCCTGGGGCCTGGCAGCACCAGGATCCATCAGTGATCCCTGTTATCCCTCTGGCAGCACCTGGCACTAGTTTGGCACACGGAAACACCAAAGAAGAGCCCAGCTCTGGTGTTGCCAGGTGGTACAACTCAGGCTGGCACACCTGGGCTGTCTCTGCTGCTGTCCTTGTGCCACTGCTGGCAGCAGCACTGACAATAGTAAGCATTTTCCAAGTGCAAAAAATGCTTTATCTCAGCTTTGTCCCCTTGTTAGAGGAAACAGGGCTCTGAGGAGGCTGATTTCTGCAGTGGTTGTGGACAGGACAAGGACATTATGGAATCACAGAATCATGAAATCACAGAATGGTTTGGGTTGGAGGGGCCTTAAAGGTCATCCAGTTCCAAGGGCAGGGAACCTTCCACTAGACCAGGTTGCTCCAAGCCCTGTCCAGCCTGGCCCTGGACACAGAAATACCTGCTCTGAAGCTCAGTCTCGAGCTTTTCTGGGAGCCAAAAACCTGTTAAAAGACTAATCTGACAGGAAACATCTCCTTACTCCAGAAATCTGTGTTCAGTGCCAGGCATTGGCTCTAGAGATGGCTCTGAATAGACACTAAGAGCTCAAACTTCAGGGAGCAAACAATTTTCTTAATCTAATTTGGGACCTACAACCTTGTGAAAGGCTGAAGATGTGGATAATCAGCTGTCTCTGCACATCTCTGCAGGTTCACAACCTTCCTACAGCCAGCTGCAGACTTCTTACATTGCCCCATAAACGTTACCCAGCCAAGGCTGTTTGGCTTCCCTGTGATTCAAATGAAGATAAATTTAGCAAAGCAGATGTAAAAACAGCATTCTGGAGCCTTCAGAGGTAAATTCTGCAATGAAGTTGGTTAGAATCCAAGACAAAAACTACAAGGTCAAATGACTAGCAAAAATGGAATCATGTGTTTTTAAATTTGAGTTATCAGATTTATTTTTCCACCCTCCATAATAAAAGGGCCAAGAATCAGGAATGAATGGAAATGTTTGCACTGCAGAGACACAGAGTGTTACTCAGAGTGATTTCTTGCAGCTGTACAGGCTTAAAAGAAATGAAAATAGTAGAACATTATTTTTCGAATCAAGTTGGATTCGAAGGCAGTGATGAAGCAGGTAATGTGAAAAAAACAAAATATCATCCTCACAGTCTCTTTTCTAATCATAAATATATCTCATTTCATGTCATTTTAGTGAAAGCTGCTACTGAAATAAATCTCAGTCACACACATGCTCCCTCTGAAATTAGGTTTATGATTCCATGGGTGCAAAGAAGCAATTTGGGTCTTGAAGAGATTTGCCAAGTCAGTGTTTATTGAGCACTCCAACGTTTCAAAGTGAGGCCCAGCAATGCTTCCAGCTGAGTGAATAGTCAATCTTGCATTGATTTCAACAGTGCAGGACCAGATCCTAATTCCTTTCTTTCTCAGGGAAAAGGATCTGTGCTCTGTGATAATGACTGCTTACAGTTGTTAGCTGATCATAAAAGACTCCACTTTTTTTCTCTGAACAAGACCCTTTCTCCTCACATCTTGTGGTGCCTTGCAGTGTGGATTATGTAGCTGGGTTCATCCCACAGACAAATCCCCCTCTATTCCCAGAATTCCAGTGTTCCTGTGCCCCCTGTGCTCATCACAAATGAGATTTTGCAGAGCTGTGAAACAAAAGTCATCCAGAGATGAGGCAAAGCATTCCAAAGTCTCCCCTTCCTTTCTCTGACTTCTTCCATTGCAATCAAGAGCAGAAACAGAACAAAGTGGATTTGGGGTGTGGAAGGCTGCAAGAAATTCCTCGTGCTCTGCCAAGCCCAACAACCCCACAGGGGAGCCCAAACAGCCACCAGGTCCTGCCAAATATTCCACAGATGGATGCAGTGCCAGGGAGGTTGGGGACCACAGCAAACGAGAGGTAAAACACTCAAGACTTCCCAAAAGCCAAACTTGGACCTTCACTTCAAAGTGCCCTCATCCCACCAGGAAAGGGGGGAATGCAGACAGGAATCACAGTGCCTGCTCAACACATTTCTCTGCATGCAGTAAAGTCCATGAGAGCAATTTTTAGATTGTAAATGACTTTGGCAATCAGGACATTTTCAATGAATTTGCACACAAATAGTTCACAACTGTGTTACAAGAGTTAAAATCACTAAATTGCACTGAAACATCCACAGAACTTTCTAGGTCAGCTTCTGTTACAGAAAGGTCAGTTATGATTTGCAACATCTTCTTTTGAAACTCCTCATTATTTTGCAAATCATTCACAACCAAAGTAGCCTTACAGTACTTAAATTGGACGAGCAGGCCCTTCATGTTCCTCCTTTTGCTTTGTTTTTGCACAGCACCACAACAAGTTCTCTGCAGCACTACCAAAACACACCAAAAATCACATTGTTGATGATAAAATGATTGCTTAAGGGTTATGTTGATGTGTTACATTCACAGCCTCAGAGGGAGAGAGTGTGTCCTGTCCTGTTTTGTTGTTGACACTGGTTTCATGTTGTTCTACAGGCTCTAAATAAAAAGATGTGCTTGGAAAATCAGGACTGTGCCTTTCCAGTGCTGCTTTGGAGTAGACAAGAACAAGACAGCAACATTTGCTGCAATTTTAGTAGAAAATTAAAATGTTCTGAGCACTGGCACAGTTCAAAAGGCCCTGGCATGGTTTGGACCAGTGCAGAACTGAGAACACACAACTCCTGGCTCCATTTTAGGACACAGATTATTCCTGTTTGGCAGATTGGGAGTTCAATCCAAGTGTGGGCTGCACCACTCTTTACCCTCCACACTAAATAATAGGTCTGGGCACACTTAATTAGCTAATTTGGCCACAGCCAGGACACAAGTGAACTGTTGAGGGACTTGTTTAGGAGAGATCCTTGTCATTTGCTGGGAAATTAAACAAAGCACTGAAATCTCATATGTCTTGTAGGTTTTACCTCAGAGAATAACCAAAGCAGATCATTTGAACAGAATCCTCTAAATTGGCCTGGATTGGCTCATTACCTGGCTGTTGTGTTCAAACAAACATAATGTTTTCTGGGAGAGAAGGAAGAGTTCAGAAATACCTTCTTTTTTTCTTTTTTTTTTTTTTGGCCATGCAGATTAATAATATGTATATATTTTTGTCAGGAAGAAAAGCAGAGAGAGCAAAAATAGCTCTCAAGTGAGGCTGCTGCTACTCACTCCCCTGTTCCTGGATCCATGACAGCCATTATGTAACCAAAAGGAAAATCAGATGAAATAAACAGCAGAAGTTAATTGGGTCGATATCAAGTAAAAATATAATTAGTCAAAGTGTTTTGTGGCAAAGCCACTGACAGTATGTGGCTGCTCCTCAGCCTCAGTGGTGAGCAGGGATCCTGCCATGTGTTTAAAACTTATTCATCAAGCATTTCCATGGAAACACACAGATGCATAACCTTTGGATCACTTATTTTGGGAATTGCTGCTCCCAAGGTTCTCTCTGGAGTGAAAACTCAGTCCAGGAGAGGATAACAAACTGTGGTTCTGATCCAGAAACTCTCCACAAAGGAATTCATTCATAGCAGGATGGGGTGAGGGAAAGAAGGAAAGGGCATCTTGCAAAAAAAGAAGAAAAGACAAAAAGCTTGACCTTAATTTTTTCCTCTCAGAGACTGAGAATTGAGAAATGACAGCACTGGGAAGAGCCTGGAGAGTTTAGAAATGGCCAGATGCCCTCAGGAAGATTGAAATGTCTGCAAGAGTGTCAAATAAATGCTGTAATGAGAGAGACCTTGTTTAAACACTGGGTTTGTTGTCCAAAGCTGCCCCCTTACAAAGCCAGATGAGAACCAGCTCCACTACAACTTCTCCAGGTGAAGAAAAACCCTCCCACGTTGGAATTGTCACAAGCTGACCCCACTTACTGTGACAGCAGCTCCCTGCTCCCACAAAATTTGTGGACACTTGACAAAATGTGGCCCTTCCCTCGTGCTGTGAAAGCCAGGTCAGGCTGGTTGTGATGCACAAATCCACAAAGAGCATTTGGAAAGCGTCAGTAAAAAATTGCTGTCTGAATAAAAGGTGCTCAAAGTAGTTCCACAGGAAATAAACACTGCATGGAAAGCAGGAGTGGTGGGCTGGGAGGGCAGCCCTGGATATCCCTTCACATTCCCCAGCACCTGGGTCCTCTCCCAGGATAATTTCTGGTAAGAGGTGCTCATACAGGGAGGTTTGGGACATGATTCCCTTTCACAGCAGGGCCAGGAGTAAGGAATATTCTCTAAACCAACAGGATTCTCCCACTCCTGGTCTCTGTGTCCATGCCAGGATCTGACTGGGAAGGGAAAGCAAATTATTCATAATGCCTGAAAGATAATGAACCCCATTATATCAGCATTAGTAGTTTAACATAAAGCCTCAAAAGCCAGAGCCTTCAGAGGTTGTTCATAATTATTTGAGGATTCTGTTGCTGCAGTGATGTGATAACTCCTGTGAACTGGAATTTCCTTAGGCACAACAGAGAGCTGAGCATAAAATGTGAAGCCTTAACTTCAAATTTTCTGGCTTTGGCTTAAGTCTGCCTCACAAAGGCCCTGCAATGCCTTTTGATTGTGTTTTGTCATGCATTGCCCAGCATCAGGGCTAATGCAAGCAGGCACACTGTCACTGACTGGGGGAGTTCATTCAGAACTGAGGGCCCTGGGACGCAGCTCCCAGTGCTGCCGCTGCCTTCAGCCCTGATGAGGCTCTCCTGAGACACACAGCAAACTGAAAAGGTGGCAGGGTGGGGGGCACGGCCTTAAAACATGGAATCTCTCTCAGATTCTGTGCTACTGAAGGGCTCTGAGACTTTCTTTGAAAGAGGAGCAGGTCAGGAGGAGAGACAACCGGGCTACAGCCCCTTTTCCCCTGGATATGTCAATAAAACTCTGCAAGGGTCTGTGATCTTTCTCTACAGGTGCTGTGAGGATCCACACAGGATCTGCTGCACAGCACACGTTTCTAGGAGTAAAAAAGGCTCTTAGAACCACACTGACCCAACTGAGAGCAACACTCCATAAAGAATGGCACAAAATCACAGCAGTGCTGCTTTTTAGATGGGATATTGGGAAGAAATCCCTCCCTGTGAGAGTAATGAGGCCCTGGCACAGGGTGCCCAGAGAAACTGTGGCTGCCCCATCCCTGGAAGTGTCCAAGGCCAAGTTGAACAGGTCTTGGAGCAACCTGGGGTAGTAGAAGGTGTCCCTGACCATAGCGTGAGGTGGGGACTGAGTGACTTTAAGGTCCCTTCCCACCCAAACCATTCTGAAATTCTGAATTCAGAGTCAAGCACCTGGACAGACCCACCAGAAGACTTCTCCCTTTACAATCTAGCAGAAGAATGACAGCAGCTAGGCAGAAGAGAAAGAATCAGGAATTCAAGAGCTGAAATTCCTGCAGGAAGAGGCCCCAGAAAACAGAAGGATTTCAGCTGAAAACAACAATTACCCCAGACCTCACCATGTGCTCCATGCAAAACACATCCCATTAAACCACTCTCCTCTTCAGTGCACTCTTTTTTTCCCTGGCACACAACCATAACAAAGCTATTTATCTCTAAAGGCTGAGAAACTAAAAAAAAAGGCCCAGATCATTAGAGGACAAGGTACACTTGAATTAAAGGCCAGAGGCACAGCGAATTCAAATGAAATCTGAAGTACCGTGGGTTTTACGTTGCTGGGAGAAGGACACACAATTCCTTGGCTCATTATCAGCAAGACATTGATTTTCTGTGGAAGTGTGCTTGAATTGCTCTTGATAGAGATTACAACTTTCCTTCAACAAGAGGAGGATTGGTTCTTTCTAAAAACTGTTGGCTTTAAAAAAAAAGAAAAAACAACAAAACTCCTTGTACTTATTTAATACTTTCCCCACAGCAATGCAATTGATGGGAAAAAATAGCTCAGCAATAGCTCATTTTCTCTGCTCACCCCCAAGTGAATCCATTGCCTCATTTATATCTTTTATCTCCGTAAGATCTTTTTTGGTGCATAAAAAATTTCATTCATTAAACTGCAAAGGGGCGAGGGGGGAAGGGATATCTGCTTAAACCCATCTTGTGGAATTTAAATATGGGTGTGGGTAGGATGACCTGATAAGAAACGAGAGTTTGTTTTCATTTTATTTCTGTGTAGCAATAAAATGAGGGTGCTTGGCATCCAATTTTTGTGTTAGCAAAACGCAATGCATTTAGCAAAGAACAAGGATGATCATTTTATTGATCAACACAGGAAAAGGTTGTGTGTTGACTTAGAGCAATAACAAGAGGAATAATGACTTTTCTGTGGTTTTATTTTGTTTTCCATGGCAGCCAACGTCCTGGAAGAAGACTCAATGGAGCAGGACATCGAGAGCCCTGTCACAATCCATCAACCAAAGTTGCCCAAACAAGCGAGAGAGGATCTGCCAAAAAACATCAGCAAAGAATGTGCCAAGAGGAAAATCCAGAGGTACGTTCGGAAAGATGGGAAATGCAACGTCCACCACGGGAATGTCAGAGAGACTTACCGGTACTTGACTGACATCTTCACCACCCTGGTGGATCTCAAGTGGAGGTTCAACCTGCTGATCTTTGTCATGGTTTACACGGTGACCTGGCTCTTCTTCGGCATGATCTGGTGGCTCATTGCCTACCTGCGAGGGGACATGGATCACATAGGGGACAGCACGTGGACCCCCTGCGTCAGCAACCTCAATGGGTTTGTCTCAGCCTTTTTATTCTCAATCGAGACCGAAACCACCATTGGGTACGGTTACCGGGTCATCACGGACAAGTGTCCCGAGGGAATTATCCTGCTTTTAGTGCAGTCTGTCCTAGGTTCTATCGTCAACGCCTTCATGGTTGGCTGCATGTTTGTGAAAATATCCCAACCCAAGAAGAGGGCAGAAACCTTGGTTTTTTCTACAAACGCAGTCATTTCCATGCGGGATGGAAAGCTGTGTCTGATGTTCCGAGTAGGAGACCTTAGGAATTCACACATTGTAGAGGCATCAATACGAGCCAAGTTGATCAAATCCAAACAGACAAAGGAGGGGGAATTTATACCACTCAACCAGACAGATATCAACGTAGGTTATTACACAGGGGATGATCGTCTCTTTTTGGTTTCACCACTGATCATCAGCCATGAGATTAACCAGCAGAGTCCTTTCTGGGAGATTTCCAAAGCCCAGTTGCCCAAAGAGGAGCTAGAAATTGTTGTAATCCTAGAAGGAATGGTGGAGGCAACAGGTAACATTTCTTATACTTTGTATGAGGTAAATGCTTTAATTTTAGCAAGGAAAATCAGTGGTTTTGCTTCGTTTTAAAGGATTCACTTCCACAGTCGTTGCGTTTGAAAAAGGAGTTCGTTCTCTGGTGAGCTTCAAAATTAAAAGCATGCCCAGTTTAATTGTCTGTTCCATCTTGCCTAACAGAATTAGTGTTGTTTCTGCTCTGTTTGGAAAATGGGATAGCATCTCTCATTTTCTAAATTTTTCACAGCATGTCACCCAGTTATTTGTCATTCTATTGCAGGAGCAGCTCAACCACAGGGACTTTGTGGGATAAAATTGCTTAGGGAAAAAGAAAAAAAAAAAATCAATGCAAAAACTCTGTTTGTGATTAACGTGGAAGCACCGTGGTCCTGCTGCTTCCAATCACCCCTGGGTATCTGCAGAACAACTGCCAGCTCTGTGGCATTCCAAGGCTGGATCCAGTAGGAAGTGATGATGTGTTCAGTTCTCTCTTTTTTTCTTTTGTTTTTTTTGCTTGCTCGTTTTCCTTGGTTTTTGTTTTAACTTGTAACGTGGGGCTTGTTCCACTCTAGCTCACAAAAGGTCTCGTCTGAGTTGGTGCTTCACTGGGGCCCCCACAGGAGTGCACAGAACACTGGAAGCTGGGATGCACAAACAAGGAATGTTGTGTCACCAGAGTCTTGTGGAGATGCTGGGTTGTTGTTACCTGCAATTATGCAGCAGAACAGCAGAAATCACTTGGTGCAGGGAAAAAAAGTGCTTGAAATCCACAGCAAATGCGCCACTAAAATAATGTTTCTTTTTTGTATTAAAGCCAGAATTATAGGAGAGTGCTTTTATCTGTGTTTTAGAAGCTGGAGGTGTTTTTTTCCTGTTAATAACAACATCAATGCCTGCAATGAGTAAATATAATCAACACACGGGAATGGCTATTATAAAATGAAGATTTGATGTGCTTGGGGGAGGAGAAAACACTGATTATGGAATTATAAGAATGAGTTTTGCCATTTTTCCCCACGACTGCAGCAAAACCCAGGAAAGTTTGAGCACGTGGATTCCACAGCTCTGACAGAGGCACAACCTTTCCAGCCCTGACTCATGTTTTGCAACTGGAGCCAGGAAATAAAGAGCAGTCTCTTACTAGAACATGTGTGTGTGTTTCACACATCTATTATGTGGAGTCAGAAGAAAACTGCATTTGTCACCATATAATAAACGTGTGAGACAAAAATGGAGCAGAGAGGGAAAAAAAAAAAAAAACCACAACAAAAAACTGAAGGGAACTTGGCAGGGAATTTGAAGTGGTAAATGCAAGGCTTCCAAATTTTCCAGGAAGTAGGTGGTACTGAAGAGAAATCAAGATGAAATGTTTAGTGCTCCTGATCTGTGCAGTAGGCACCGAGATTTCAAACATCTGCATCACCTTCGGGTGAGACAATGAGGAAATTGCTGTTTGTTCCCTGAAACCATCCTGAGATCTCAGAACTGCAGCTGAAGGAACTTGACATCCCAAGGGGGTGGGGGATATTTTCAGGTTTGCTGAACACTGTGTTTCCCAGCAAAGTGATTGGCAAGTAGTGGCAGAATAAAAAATGTCTCACCAAAACCACCCACAAGATCAAAAGACAGAATATTTCTGCAGTGCAGCAAATGGGGATTTGTTGGTTTAGAGTCTCATCTCTATTTGTGATTCCCCCTTTCCCTCACCTCATTTTCACCCCTGCACACCCCAGGGGTTTTCTGTGCTGCTCTGGCCTGGCCACCTCTCCCACTCAGTCTCCATCAGCCTCCCCTGCAGCACAAAACCCCTCAGACTGCTTGGGCTGGCAGAGTTTGAGATAAAATCACATTTGTCCTTATCTCAAACCTTTCCAGTCCTTATCAAGAGAGAAACTGAATGCAGTGATTTGGAAACCCACGGAAGATATCCAGGATTAAAGAGTTTCCCCTGCCCTGGATGGGTCCATTTCCCATTTTAGGCTGTTCTGTTTGGGTAGAGGCTCCTGCTGAGTGAGATATGAGCAGAGGGCATCAAATAATGTCAGAATTACCAGCACAATATCTAAAACCTATTTGTGCAGAAGTAGCTTCTCGTGCTGGGCTTTGACCCCTTGCATTGAGTTGTTTTTGTTGAAGGTACAATCAGGCCAACCTTCTACCAACAATTGGAATTTTCACTCTTTTAATTTACAAATGTTGACACAAATATTACAATTATTTATAAATATTTCTATTTATTTGCATGCTGGCAAACACTGAAAGCCAATCTAGGCAGTCAAATATTCACCTTTCCTTCTTCCACCTGCTGCAGAGTGAGAGCAGGGAAAGAAGCTGCTTCCAGCAGCAAAGCCCAGCCCTGCATTCCTGCCAGCAGAGCTATGGAATCCTAAATCATAAATTTATAAAAGCTGAAGCCAGGAAAATGTGATGTCACCTGCAGCAGTGTCCTCATTTAGTGCCACTGCTGAGGGATCCAAACCAGACTGAGGCCATCAGGTTGTGTCATCCATCAGAAAAGCCACTCCCAAATCTGAGCAGGAAAAAACAATCCTTTATCTGTTTTCAGAGCTTCCCCACTCAGATACAGCTTCAATGAGAAATAAAATGGGAAATGATAAGGGTAAACCTTTGCAAATATTGTTATTAATTATTGATTCTGCTTAAATTTGACTCAACAGGTAAATACATTTATAATACTTTCCACCCTAAGTGCTCCAAAATCACATTTATCTGTTGTATGAAACACAATTTTTATGGATTTTCATGGGAATTCTGCATTGTGTGTTAGGACAGGAAATTAAGAATAATGCATTTTTTTAAATGACATTAAAATAATGAACCAAATTAAAATTCAGCAGAAAGTTCAACTCAAGGACCCCTTAATTCCCCATGGAAGCATTGCCATAACTTCCTGAGGTACAAAAAGAAGTGGGTGTGTCTTTTCTAAGGCACAAAACAAAGTATTATCCCAGGGACAATCCCTACACCTTGGTTATTCCCATTCTTTCTGCCATGAAAATCACTTTGAGGGCAGAATCCTCAGCAAGGCATTTTCCAAAATCATTAAGTCAATCTGACCCCTCATCCAGCACCATCAAACACTCAAAATAAGGCTGGTTTTTAAAAATATTTGTTATGGAGCCTTTCAATATGCATTGTTAAAATTTATTTATTTACAACAACATTCAAAAATATCTGTTTGGATTCAAAGGATAAAACTTTTGCAAAGATTTATTTCTGTGCTTTTCCTGGTGGTGGTGCACATCTCTCCAGTGTCCATAAACATCAATTTTGGGACAACAAAAGCACATTAGGCTGCTGTGGAACCACTGAGGAGCCTTGAAAATGGGGAGAAAAAATCCAACCAAACTTCACTGCAGCTGGAGGACACACCTGGTATTTCCACATTTTGCAGCCCCCATTTCCCAGAGTTTTAAATGCAAAATAATCTACAGTTAGGAATATTTTATGATAATTGGATCCTAGCCATAGGCTTAAAATTTAAAGTCTTTTTCACCTGGTAAAATCTATTTCTAAGGGAAGCCTTATCATCACAAGCAAAGTAGGTATTTTAAAAAATTAGGCAAGACTTGCAAATGTATAATTCTGATAAGGAAATAGACCCATAAGAAGGAAAGGAAAGCCTTTTAAATTTGGAAGGTGTAGGGGGAAGGTCAGGTAGTGTACAATAGCAAGAGAAACTGAGAGAAATAAACTCAAAGAGAGAGAGAGAGATGAAAATAAAAGGAGGAGGTAATGGTGAGAAAGAGGAAAATTCTGAACAAGATTTGTGAAGTTGTGTCTGGCCAGTGGGATGCACTTGGTGACACTCTGGCAACTCCCTCTGCCTAAAAACAAACAGTTGAGCACTGAACAGTTCCAATGAAAGAAAATGATCTGCACATTGTAGCTGTCAAAAAAAAAAAACTCAAAAAAACCCAAAAAACAAAAAACAAAACAACAACAAAAAAAAAGCAAACAAACAAGCAACAAAGCCAGCCAGAGAACTTCAGGTTCAGAGGGATAATTTTACAAATAAACTCAGAATAGAGTTCATTTATAATTCTGACACTGGGGCAGCTTTGAGAGCAGCATCTGCAGGAGGTTTTACAGCCATAGAAACAGCCACACTTGCCAGCTGTGGAAAACATGTGTGCAAAGCAATAGAATGTTCACTTGGATAGTTATTTATACAGTAAACAGTGCTATCAACCAGAAAAATATTGTATGAAGCTGTTGCCCTCTTCACTGCAGCCCCTTTGACTGACTGGTTTATTGTGGGTTTGATTTCTCTGGGATGAAATGCCATATTTACCCCTTGGCCTTGCCCAGTCCTAGCAAACATCTCCCTCTGATATGGATTTAAGCAGTTCCAACCCTTCAAAACCTCTCAGCAGACTTTGCTCTCTCTCCAAATAAAAATTGCTGGGGTTAGAGATTCTCACTTGAATTTTCTACTGCTCTTCAAGGAAGAAATATTTATCCTCTCCAAGTGCTTCTTAAGGGCATGCAGGTGACAGGAAGAAAAACACCAGGATTTCTCCCACCTGAGTGTTCCTGCAAGACAAAGAACAAAAGTGGGTTTCATTGTGCCCCAGGATGTGACTGAAATGCAGCTTGAGCAGGGTCAGGAACAAGTGGCTTCTGCTCCAAACTGGATCATCTTCGTTCCAGAAATGATCAGACCACAAGGGCTCTGCAGGCTGCAGCTTTCCTTTCTATTTTTAGGAGTTTTAACATCTCCTGCTGCTGGGTGCTAGACTTGGACAAGGTTTGACTCCTCACACATCCCCACGTCCCTGGAGTTGCCAGCAATTCCTTTCACTTCCATCCCATTCTGATTTTACTGAGTCTAACAAAGCATTCCACTGTTATTTATTCTCACACAGAAAATTACAGGCATTTGCAGGAGGGGAGTGCTAAATGCCAGCAGGGAAAGGAATTCCCATCTCATTGATGTTTCCTTCAGGAAGATTTCTCTACAGGTGGAAAAAAGATGAGTTTCATTGCTGAAGAGGATTGTAAGACTTAAAGGAGGCAATCACAATTTCACAATAGTCAAAGCTATGAGGAATAGCAAGAAATCAGGCAGCAGTGTTTGTGGGAAACAAAAAGGAGGTGCTGGTTAGGAATATTTCAGCTAAAATGTTGCTGTACCTCACTTTCAGGGAAAAGGGATTACACATTTGTTTAACAGCTTTATTCTCTGGGTAGTGCTGTACTTTGCAAACCTGTTATGAATGTTTGAGAATGGCTTTTTGTCCATCTCTCACACACTTCTCACCAATTAATTCCTCAGCTCCTCACAACTCCAGCTGCTCCCTCAGCCCTAAATGTTCAAATAAAATATTCAGATTCAAGCAGTAGCTCATACTAAAAGGTAAGATCTCTAAAAGACAGGTATTTAGGGATTACCTAACAGATCAGATATTATGAAATAATTCTGTGCTGACCCCATATCAGACTTGCACAAGAAGAGCTTCATTTTGCACCTCCTGTATTTGCAATCCCTCCAAAGTCTCTCTGGGCATGGAGAAAGGGCAGGTCCCAGTTCTTTCCACACTCCCACAACATTGTTCCTTCCTAAACCAGGGCCAAGCACAGAGATGTGCCCCAAAATCCTGTCTTTGCTCATCACTGCTGAGCCTACACAGGCTATTCCCTGCAGGGCTCATGATCTCCAGGGCCAGAGCAGTGACAGCATCCCAAAATTTGCTTTTACTCTGGCCCTGCTCCTGTTTTCCAAGCAGAAAGGCACAGTGGGAAGCTGGGCTGGCCCCCTCTTGACCATTGAATCCCGTGATTCCAGACACTAAATCTCTTCTTAAAATCCCATGATTCCAGACACATAAATTCTTCCTAAAATCCTGTGACTCTAGACACCTCAACTCTTCCTAAAATCTGTGATTCCAGATACCTAAACTCTTCTTAAAATACTGTGATTGCAGACACCTAAACTCCTCAGGTGTCTCCTTAAAATCCTGTGTTTCCAGACATTTAAACTCTTCCTCAAATCCTGTGATTCCAAACACCTAAACTCCTCTTAAAATCTGTGATTCCAGACACATAAACTCTTCCTAAAATCCTCTGATTCCAGCCACATAAATTCTTCTTAGAGTCCTGTGATTCCAGACACATAAACTCTTCTTCCTAAAATCCTGTCATCCCAAACACTTAAACTCTTGCTAGAATCCTCTGATGCTAAACATTTAAACTTCCTAAAATCCTCTGATTCCAGTCACATAAATTCTTCTTAAAACCTCATTATTCCAGACACCTAAACTCTTCTTCCTAAAATCCTGTGATTCCAAACACTTCAACTCTTCCTAAAATCCCCTTATTGCAAATGCTTAAACTCTTCTGAGAATCCTGTGATTCCAAACACCTAAACTCTCCTTTCTAAAATCCTGTCATCCCAAAAATTTAAATTCTTCCTAAAATCCTGTCATCCCAAATACTTTTATTCTTCCTAAAATCTTGTGATTCCAAATATTAAACTCCTCTTAAAATCTGTGATTCCAGACACATAAACTCTTCTTAAAATCCTCTGATTCCAAATATTTAAACTCTTCCTAAAATCCCATGATCCTAGACACTTAAATCCTTCCTAAAATCTTGTGATTCCAGACACTTAAACTCTTCCTAAAATCCTGTGATTCCAGACACCTAAACTCTTCCTAAAATCCTCTGATTCCAGTCATATCAATTCTTCTTAATACCCCGTGATTCCAGACACATAAACTCTTCTTCCTAAAATCCTGTGATTCCAAACACTTCCTAGAATCCTGTGATTCCAGACACCTAAACTCTTCCTAAAACCCTCTGATTCCAGACACTTAAACTCTTCTTAAAATACTGTGATTGCAGACACCTAAACGCCTCAGGTGTGTCCTTAAAATCCTGTGTTTCCAGACACTTAAACTCTTCCTAAAATCCTGTGATCCAAAATGCTTCAACTCTTCCTAAAATCTTGTGATTGCAGACACCTAAACTCTTCCTAAAATCCTGTGATCCAAAACGCTTCAACTCTTCCTAGAATCCTGTGATTCCAGACCCTTCAACTCCTCTGTATCCAGCATGATTTCAGTCAAGTTTCCCAGCAGTTTCTTTCAGCCCTGCAGAGTTGTTCCTGCTCAGTCCTTGGAGCTCCAGCCCCAGCTCAGACCCCAGGGAATGACAGGAGGGACCAGCGCCCGCGTCCCTCACAATCCCCACCTGGCAAACCCAAGGGAGGATGCTGTGCAGAGGGCAGCCCAGCCTTATGCAGGTCAGAGCATTCCCCAGGCAGGATGGGCTCACTGAACACATTCCAGCTCCTGTCTGAGTGCAGATGTGATTCCTGAGCCCCTCAGAGATGTGCTGGGGGCCGCTGCAGTGCCTGTTCCATTCCAGAGCACTTCCCAAGATGACACCAGGAACCTGAGCGTGCTCAGCTTCCCCCCTTGCTCCAGGAACAATGTAAAAAAAAATCAGCACTGAAATATTTTCCTGGAAAAGGAAATATTTTGCTGGTATTTTTAATTTTAGACTTTGATTTTTGGTCATCTGGGGGTCGTTACCTGCCTGGAGAGGATGGCGGTGAAATCCCAGCACGGATTTGAG
Source organism: Loriotus luctuosus (assembly GCA_035582745.1). Taxonomy (NCBI): domain Eukaryota; kingdom Metazoa; phylum Chordata; class Aves; order Passeriformes; family Thraupidae; genus Loriotus; species Loriotus luctuosus. The sequence continues at coordinate 113,530,021 of JAWWEY010000001.1, forward strand.
TCAGGGCAGGGTCTCACCCCTGGAATTTTGCTGGAATGAACTGATTCTTTCAGGCTGATTGCCTTGTTTGCTCAGCTTGATTTCCAGATATGAAGTCTGTCTGGGTAGCCTGCAGTTCAAAAGCCTGGGAAGTGTTTTTGGTGAACTCTGCTCCCTCCCATATTTCTAAAAGATCTTTTCACTTCTCGCCTTGGTGCTTATCTACTTCCAGCTGTATAATATTCTTTCCTCCTGTCTCCCTGAATTGAAATGAAGGATAAAATGAAGGATTTTAAGGAGAGTTTAAGTGTCTGGAATCACAGGATTTTAAGATTTTAAGTATCTGGAATCATGGGATTTTAAGAAGAGTTAAAGTGCCTGGAATCACTTTGCATTACACACCCTGATAACCAGAAACCCCCTCCCAAATTACAAATATTTACATCTGTTTCTAAAGAATGTGAGCAGAAAGATTATTCACCTTCAACAGAAAGTTTTCACAAAATTGAATAGAGCAGCAGCTGTAAAGCCAAAAGTGACTTAGAAGTTTAAAGAATGAGCAAAGCTGTGAATTAAAGCAGAAATTCAAACTCAGCAGTTGATGGATTAAAAAGAACAAGGCTATGGACTGCAGAAACACCACTGGCTACACAAAGGATATGAAAAAAATACAGAAAATTCATGAGTTTAAATTTTTTTTATCCTAGAAAGCAGCTGCCAGCACTAACAACTCCCATTGTGGCACAGTTCTTCGGATTCCCAAGGCCTCTGAAAAAAGTCCTCAGGAGATTTAAGGAACAACAAATCACAAAGAATTGCAGTGATCTCGGTGGTCTCAATCACAGCATTCCAAGGAAAATCAAAGTTTGGACTCCTGCCATGCTCTTGCTCGCTCACTCCCTCTCCTTCATTCCCAATATTCCCAAGAATGATTTAAAGAAAGTCACAATTCTCTCCAAAATTTCTTTTCCTCCTGATTTTGGCAATTTTTCCTTAGTTGGGATTTCTGTAGAATGATATAAACCTTTAGCTTTAAAAAAATGGGATTTTAATAAATACAGGATTGTTGAATACGAGATATCCCATTCTTACAACTTACACCAGAAAGAAACGTTTGAAACAAAGCAAAAAGGAAAGAGATCTCCAAACCCAAATTTCCAGTGGTTATGAGGAACATGTTTGAGATACCTGAGGAATGCTAAAATTTGATTTAGAAAAATGAATTCAGAGGGAATATTTGGCAGAATTCCGTGAACCTCCCAGAAATTAGTAGTGGAGAGGGTAACTCACACTCTGGGGTATTTTATAGGCTTCTCCCAGCAGTTTGAATTTGCAAACTGATGAACTGGACAAATAATTTCCACTGGCAGGTCTGATCTGGATTTATCTCCCCAGCAGGAGCATAGTGAGGTCAGAGCAGCCCAAATCTCTTCTGGAGGACATTCCATGGCAGGGACCCAAAGCTCCAGGGATGTGTCAGGAGCAAAGTTGGAAGAGGGTGAGGATCTCCAGGAGGATATCAGGATCTGCCTGTTATCACAAAAGTGGATAGAAATCCCCTCCAGCCTAAATTTGCCTGTGATTATAAAACCCCCAGCTGGCTCCTCCTTGCTTTTAATAACTGTGAAGAATTGAATGGCTTTGAAAAAATTCATAGCCCAGCTCAGAGCTTTCATTGTTCTCTGTAATCATTGAAAAAATTGTGGATTATGCATCTCTGGCATCTTTTTGCCCCTCTGGAGGTTGAGATGAGTGTCCAGCATGGATTGGCCATGGATTGGCTGCTCCTCTTTCCTTGGGACAGGCTCCCTGTGATTCCAGCTGCCAGCAAAAACCCAGCTACAAACAATTGCTGAATTGTCATTATTATCATTATTATCATCATAACTGTGTCCAACAGGACATTCCAGGCTTTTTGAGGGGAGCCTTAAGCAACATCAAGGTTGAAAACTTTGATTCCCCATTTCTGATGCTGCAGGCCAATGTGAGCTGGGGGCAGAGAGAGAGAGAGGGGGATTTCTCCTAAAAAAATAAATCCATCTGACTGTGGCAGAGCTGCCAGGCACCACCAGAACAAAAAAAGATCCAAAGATTTATGAGTCAGCCACTCCAATTAAATTGTGCTGGCACTTTTTTTAACCAGCCATTAACTTCTTTTTTAGTTTTTTTTTTTTTTTTTGCAACCTTGCATAAGTATTAATTTATTACACTTAGATTCCCCAGAGTGGGAAAAACCCCCATCCATTTTCATCGTTTTCCAATTGTGTTTCCATTCATCTCCTTTTCCAGTGGGAAGACAACAAATTAGCCACTTTTTCAGATATTAAGTGCAGCAATGAGTCTCCAGCTGCCAATAGGGCTGTGACAGATGCCATGAAAAAGTGCAGAGGGGTCCAAAGCCAAAGGTTTGGAGGCAGTCAAAGGTTCTTGTCTGGCCAAAAATCTGCTTCAAAGGCAGCAGCCCCAACTCCACAGCTGTGAAGGGGAGGAGGTTTTGCTTTGCATTTTAAGGAAAATGCTCTTTTCCCACCATGAGTCAAAAGCTGAATCTCCTTCTTTAGGCACTCCCATCAGGGCTTGATCACAACTAAACCAGGATTTTAAACCCCTCATAATTAGTCAAGATCCAAGGTTTGAGACATGAAACATGAATTTTAACCTTGCTACATCTTCCTTTACCCTCCAAAGGGATATAAAATACCCATCAAGCATTAAAAAGCCACCAGTGATAGAAATTCAGTCCCAAACCATCCCCTCCCAGTGTGGGTCCAAGGTTTAATGTACAGTTTCAATCCAAAGCCCTCCCAAGCCTGTGGAGCAGGACTCAGTCTCTGGTGGCCTCTGGGTTGGGACCCTGAAGGACTGAATGGAGCTGTGCAGTGCCTGTCAGCTCCTTAATGGCCTCAGAGAAGAAGCAATTAAGGCTCTAATTAAGAGGCAAATGGAAGGTTAAAAGCAGATGAATGTTTATAATCTAGGTAAAGTACCCACACTGGAAGTTTTGGCTTTGCAAGGTCTGAGGTGTCCTTCCCTCAGGAAATCTGTGCTGCAGATGGATGGAAAGAGCCATTCCACAGGGACAGACCCAACAAACCCAGAATATTCCATTGTACAAACTGTCCATGGCAAATAGAGATGCTGGAATGGACAACAAATTCTCAGTCCGTGGAAATTCTCCTTCCTCTTTTGCCCTTCCTTGGGTTCTGAGTCCATCCCTCCCACCACTCCTTCCATCTCTCATCTGTGGTTTGGTGCTTAATCTGCCATCAAGAAAGGAACCAAAAGCCAAAATTCCAGCAGGTGTAGCAAGTCCACTACAAATATGGGCTAAGAATTCCATTGGAAAGGTAACAGAAGTGGAGCAGATATTTCTAAAAACACAGATCTCAGGGCTGATTCTCTTTACACCAGCCAAGGCAGAGACCACATCTCTCCTAAACCTCTTTTCATTATACTCTATAAATATCACACCCAGCAGAACAGAGTAACATGGTAAGGGAAAAAAAAACTAAAACATTTCCAGGAGTTCCCCTGGAATTTTTTGTGCAGATTAAACTCTTTCACTTCTTGCTAGCAGGACCCAGGAGACAGAGAATCCTAATATTTCAAAGTAGTCTTCTGAAGGGCCTCTGATGCTGGAAAGGACCTCTGATGGGGAAAAGACACCAGCCAGGCTTTACTGATGTCTACAAAGTGCCAGAATCCAATGCACAGAAAGCTTTAAATAATCAGAGCAATTTCTGCCCAGCACCTTCCCCCCGAGGGCTGCCCCACAGCCAGGGCACGAGGGGCTGGGGCTGCTGACCCCTCGCTCTTCAGCCAGCTCTGATTTCCAGATTTACCCACTGGGACACGGGAACAGCCTGAGGGCAGCACAAAATGAGCCTGACCATCCTTTAGGGGCTGAAATAAATCCCTAGGGATGCAACAGAGCCAAGACAGAAGTGGAAATTCTTGGCTGATTTGCACTGAGAGTAAAGGGGAGCTGTGGGACTGAGGAAAAAAGGGAAAGAATTAAAAAGAAAAGGGTTAGAGAGTAGGAATTGTTCCCTGGCAGGGTGGGCAGCGCTGGGATGGAATTCCCAGAGCAGCTGGGGCTGCCCCTGGATCCCTGGCAGTGCCCAAGGCCAGGTTGGACACTGGGGCTGGGAGAGCAGCCTGGCACAGTGGGAGGTGTCCCTGCCATGGCAGGAATGGAACTGGATGACTTTTAATGTCCCTTCCAACCCAAACCATTCCATTAATCCATTATTAACTTCTGGAGGTGTTTCTTGAAAGTGAAAAATCTGGCTTTTTCTTTTTTTTTTTGCTGCCAGAATTGAGACCAGCCCCACTCAGGTTTTATTTCTCCCACTGTATTTCTTTATAAACAAATAATGCCATATAATAAAAAAATCCCTCATCCAAACTATCAGAGGATGTCATTAGAAAATTGTCAGTGAGTTATACTTCTGTTTAAATTGCTCTTAAAGAACTAAGCACATCAGACAGTGCACAACACAACCAGGGGGTTCTGTCCTGTGAGGTCAGGGTGAGTACAAAAAATTATGGAAAGTTGAAGAAACTTCCTGGCTTAGCACATCTTTTTGTATTTTTGTTTTCTTGTCCTTTACTGTTTCATTTGTGGCATTCACCTGCAATCAAATCTTACCCTAACAGCAAATGCTGACTGCACGTGAACAGCCTTGGCGATAGCATTTCTTGGGGGTGTAGGTCTTTCCTCAAGGTTTTATTGTTGAGGTTCTTAAAACACTGAGAGGTTACAGTGAAACAAGAAATAAAAAAACCCCAAAAACTGAAGTGGTTATACCCAACCCCAAGTTAAACATAAAAGCTTTGAGCTCGTGTCATGCAGCTCTGCTGTATCATAACTCCCTGCCAGTGGAAGAGTTGTGATGTTTCACTCTTACCTGCTTTACAAATGTGAATTACAAACATTTCTGTGGCCTTTCTTCACTGGACACTGCTGGAGTTTGCACTTGGAGCCATTTTCTCCAGAAATCCACGGAATCCTGCAGGCACCCAGGGGCTGGGGCTGCCTCAGCCCCTTCTGGGGCACCCCTTGGCTTCTTGGCAAGCCCCAGGTGCCAGCAGGAGCTGCAGCACCTTCTTCTAAACCTGGAAATATTAGAGAAGGGAAAGCACAAACTTACAGTGCCATGCTGGGCAGGAAAGTGATTTTGTTTGCTTAGCCGTTCCCAAATTGCAGGCTTGTAAGGATCTTGTGCTCCTGAGTTTTGCCCACATCAAGAAAGGCAGGGTGGGTGAGTTTCTGGGCTGGTTCGAACAGTTTATTACAGTGGATGAGGATTTCACCTCTTACTTCTTACTCCTGTTAAAAGACTTTATTTTAAAAAATTAATAACAATGTAATAATTCCAGTGAAGCCCTGTGGTATGAATAAAGCAGCAGCACAGGAGGATAAGTGCACTCTGGTTTTCTCTCAGTGCATCTTGGATGTGTAGGCTGCTTCTAAAGTGCAGCAAGCCTAAATCTGGCTTAAATTCACAACATGAGGGCTCCCATCATAACTGCAATTATTTTAGGGGTCCAGAAAGGCTGAAAATCACATGTAGCATATTTATCTACCTAAAAAGTGCAGCTCTAACTTGCAGCAACAGGGGCTTGTGCTGTTTCACTGAGAGCAGGTTTATAGTGCTCTGCCTTTGGAATATCCCAGCCTTTCCCTCTGGCACACACTGTTTGACCAGCGCTGGTGGGACCCAGGCACACTTTTAAAAAGAGATTTCCTGGCAAAACAATCCAGCAAGGGACGTCTCAAAAGTTCTCCAACAGCTGAAAAACATCAGTTCTTTAAAAATATGTGACCAGTCCAGTTGCATGACAGTGAAGGGGTCTGAGAGTCCTGCTGGCACTGACTTGGGATATTCTGCATAGTTGCTCAGGGATTCACCTCCTGTGAGTAATGGTAAACATCCCGAGTCATGCTGGTAGAAATTTGGTGTGATGCCAGTGTGGTTATTCACCACGACAGAGCGTGCACCCCTGTGTGTGTGTGTGTGTCAGTGCTGGGTGCCTCTCACAGGAAAGGGGGGGTTTATGTTTAATTATTCTGTCAGTGCCATTCAGAGCTGTTCTCCTGTCTGATATTCACATCTCAGGCAGCAGGGACACAGGATTCCTTGGAGAGCCTGCAGGCAGAGCTGTTCTCCCAGGCAGCCTGTGCTTGGATCACCGTTTCATGTTGTCCTTGCTTTCAGAGCACCAGCAGACAGGCCCAGCCACTCTGTCACCTTGTTTGCTGTTGATTAAACATCAGCCAGAATTGTTCATCAGCCAGAACTGGCTGCAACTGTGGCTCTATTCTGAATATTATTTTCTGTGGTCTTGCTTTGTAAAGCCAGGTGTCTGCTAAGGAAGGCAGGAGCCTCCTCTGAAATGAAAATGTAAACCCCCTCCCTCTGAATTATAATAATTTTGAAATTAAGGGGCACTAAGGAAAAGATATGGGAGTAGGAATAACAGTTCTTTATTAGGGAAGAAAATAAAAATAAAATTTAAAAATGCAGTAATACAAAACACCACTGCCAGAGTCAGCACATGCCCTGCCCCCTGTGTGTCAGGGGGTGGCACAGCCCCATCCCAGGGGGGCTCAGCCCTCCTGCAGTGCCAGCTG
>JAWWEY010000001.1:113586527-113601256 GCA_035582745.1 Loriotus luctuosus
CTGTGCCCTGGGAGCAGAGCCCGACCCCCCCGGCTGTGCCCTCCTGGCAGGGACTTGTGCAGAGCCACAAGGGCCCCCTGAGAGAATTCCAATAAATACATGATCCAAAATTCAGGCTAAACACCAACTACCCTCAGGAGATCAACTCTCAGCAGTATCTCTACTCTGCAGCCACTTCCCTGTGTGTTTTTGACCAGACAGACATTTCCTTTCTATCCAGAAGTTCCAGAATGATCTCACTGGGATAAATTTGTTCTATAAATCAAACAAAACATGTTCTGTGTCACCAGGCTGGAGTTTGCACTCACTCCCTCATTAGGAAGGATGTTCCTGATGGGCTTCAACAGGAATTCTTCCACAGAGGATTTCAAGTCTTTTTTTCAGTTGTCCAGTATAAAGTATAAGCACATGGATGGTGTGATGAAAACAAGGATGGCACAGTGATAAATAATGGAGGTGAAGTCTCATTTCCAGGTGAATCCAAGCCTTGTGGCATCCAGGCCCCTGCAGATACCATGGTACTTACAGGATGGAATCCTAAATCCTGGCAGAGCAGCCATTCCCAAGCACTGAGCAATCAGGATGGAGAATCATCTACATTTACAATCTTTTAATGCAAAGAACTGAGGCTGAAAGGCTGAAAACTGCAATCCTGGCAGGGATAAACACACAGGGAACCGAGTGAGAGGTCCAAGGATGTACCTGCACCTCCTGCACACACCCAGCAGGACTGGCAGCACTCCCAGGGCTGTGTGCAGCAATTCCAGCTTCCACAATGGGTTTGAAAACATCTGAGCTTTCAGAAGAGCCATGAGAGCTTTACAGTGAAAGGATTTAAGGAGGTTCATCAAGTGAACATATTTTTACATGGAATAGTTTCAAACTGGAGCTGTTACTCCTCATTCTGCCAGGCTCTGGTGACCACCAGCTGCAGCTCAGCAGTCCCAGAGCTGAAGGAGGACTGGGAGCCTGGAAATAACCTGGCTGAATCACTCCAGAGACACAGAAAACTCCTGGGAAACTTGGCAGAACCTGCAGGAAAATCTGCTTTTTCCAAACTAGGTCCTACTGCACCCCCAGCCAGGGGGTGGGCTGGGCTCTGGGGATAAGGGCAGGCCAGTCCCAAAATCCCATTCCACGGCCTCAAAACCAGCTCACCTGGGATGGGGAGGAAGCTGCAGAGCACATCAGAACACTCAGACTGAGAGATGAGGATTAAAGAACTCCAACTACAAGCACAGTCCATGAGAATCAAGCAGAGCTGTGTTCACACATCAGTGATTTGCAGACCTCGCTGGTTTTCAATTAAAAACTCCAAATTAGCTGTTACGCCTCCAACTTTTACTTTCATATTTTTAAGTCTGTTTCAATGTATCTGATATTTACATATTATAGTATAATTATACCTACCAGACCATGGCTTGGAGTAGGTTAATTGCATAGGAAGACTTACTACGTTTACATTTTTTTTCTTTTTTTTTTCCTTAAATTACTCTTTTTTTTTTTCCTTCTTTTTTTTTCCTTTTTAAAAAGCACAGTAAAGAGTCTGAGGACAAATTATTCAACTGTTTATCATACATAAGACTGCATGACTATAATACAAAGGGCTTGTCTTTTCATTTAACGTTACAATATACACAGCAAGTCCGGACTAGATCTTACAATCTGAACACAGGTATTTAACCTTTTCCATGCTGTTTATGTTTACAATGCACAGAAGTCCTGTAACCAAACTGTGTAGTAAAGCACACAAAACTGGACTGTAACATAACACAGTATGCAGAAGCACTGGATTTTATGATTTTTTTTTTTTAGTTTTGTTTTCTTCTTGATGTAGAGGTTATTTCTTTGAACTGCTTTTAGGTTTGGTGGGGGTTTTTTGGCGCTTGCTAAGTAAGGGGTGGCGCGTGGTGTTACCCAGATTCCAAATTACCCTTCTAATCCTAGACAGCAGTAAGAACTGGATTCCTTTGATTTGATATTGCTAAACTCAGCATTCTTTTCTAAGGTGACAGCCTTCCAAATCTCATAAACTTCTCTGAATTACTGAGCTTCAAAAGAAAACCAAACCAAACAAAAAAAAACGGGGGGAAAAAATCCGCTTTCATCCACAGGGTTGATGTGTCGGTACAAAAAGAAATATTTGATTAGGAAAACCATGATTTACCAAAAAAACCCTAATCCCAAGGATTCATTCCCATTTACATGGTAGTCAGCTGCTGTGTTGCCACTGTGAGTATAAAAAATTCCACCTTTTTGACCGCATGGAATTGACCATTTGCTGCTGAAATTAACTTTTCCAAGGGCTGACTGGCAGAGGTAGATCACTGCTTCTGTAAGAGAGGATGGGCAACACTGTTCATCTGGGATGGGCAAGCAAGGAACTCACCTTCATTCCTTCACCAAGGTGTTTTTCCCTCATGCAGCTTTTTTTTTTTCCTTTTCCCGCAAAAAAAAAAAAAAAAGAAAAATAAAATCTCTTGGATGGGCCCATAAATTTTGCAACTGCCAAGCTGACTGTGTTATATTAAGGCAGCGTTACCCAAAAATTAGGCACCTGTTAAATACAGCCTGCTAACCTCAGGTCTCCCTTGAGGGTTTTGCTTTACTCAGCCTATTATTTTTTTTTGGACCTGTTCATGCAATCAAGGTCTTTGCCTTCAAGTTTACAATTTTGTTAATAAGGAATACAAGAATCAACTGCTGGTTTCATAGCTTCTGGATCTAGTGTCCCTTTTAACCTTCAGAAGCCTGAACACATTGATAATGTAACAGATGTTATAGTCTCCAAGTAGATGTCAATCTATAATCTTCGGTACACAGATTGCTGTAAATGTATTGGCTATGAATTCAACAACAGTTCCAGTTTTGTTTAAGCAATAGTACAGCCATAATTTTTCAACTGACATTTAAAAATGGTCTAGTTACACCTTGTGTCAAAGTGCAGAACTGCTACATTATTGGTTACAGACATCTATGTGCTATAAAAACAGCTTTGGTACAATAAATTATCAAAAAAGAAAATAAATTTTTGTAAAATTCACAGCATAATTGTGAGGCAAAAAAGCAGTCACATAAAATTCTGCATTTTTTTTTTTTTTAAAAATGTTCAGGATGAACAGAAGACGTCTTTGTGCAGAAGTAATGGTGGAGAAAACCACGTGCCGAGAAAAAAGCAAAAGAAAAAAGTAAAAAGCAGGAAGGGACACAGTTGTAGCTATTTCCATCAAACGCAAACCACTACTCCTGTGACCTTCAACCAATAAGGAAGTCAACTTTATGACACACGCAAAGTGACCTTGCAATACCTTACAATAAGTGGGTCACAAAAGTCTATTTTTAAAAGAAAGGCCTCTTGAATTACCCATTCTCTGTGTTTTCAGCATTAAGGACTGTCTGCAAAAGCATGTCCAAAAGTGATTGCATCTGAAATGGTAGGCTCTTCTAACTTAAGAGTCCAAATCCATAAGGCCAAAGGTTATCCCAAAGACCACCACTTAGACCTCCCCAGGACTGGCCAGGACCGACCCGTTGATTGCTTCTCAGTGCACCTCAGTTATGAAACCAGTCAGATTTCCATCCTAACTGCCCGTGGGCTCCAAAAGGTGGCACCCACAGAATTCCCATCACAATTGCTGCTTTGATCCTCAGTAGATTCAGAAAAGGAGAGTTCTGCTCACCGCCACTTCGCATGCTCAATGTGCCTCACAAACTCCGTCACAACCGTCCCTTTTTACAGCTGAAGAATAATATATTTGTGTAATCTGAAGGTCCCTCTTTCTTACAGTACTGCATTTCTGTGCCCATGGTTGTTTGGGGAACTAAAAAAAATATATATATTACTCACTCCCCCTCCCACCCAAAAAACTTCAAAGGGCCTTTTTTTAGAAATCATGTGCAATGCCTTTAAAAAGAAACTAGTTTGCAACTATGACTAACATTTGAACAATAACCCCTGTCGAATGAGAGCAAAAAAAAAAAAATTTAAAATTAAAATTAAAAAAATCAAAACCCCTCCCCAAAAAAACCAAACTATGACTAGGTTGTGGCAAGTTAAAATGGGGGAAGCAAAAGGTGAACACCACTAAGCTATCCGTTAAGGTGGGTCCAGACATGGCTCTTAAAAAAAAAACCAACCAAAAAAACCTCCCCCCAGCAAAAAACCAACAAAACAAAAAACTTCATTGTCCCTTTGCAATCTTTTCAAGTTTAAAAAAATAGTCAACTTTGCCCTCCTGTAGCGGTTCAGTGAGTTTATCTCCTTCTGATTCAAGCAGCTTTGCACTTTGTTTTTTTTTTTTTTTGGAAAAACACCACTTCTATAAAAACACACAAGAAACAAACTTAGTTTCAGTTTAGTCACGAGCTAGCCACAGGACTTTGCTGAACACAAACTCCTGTCATGGGAGACTCTTCTCTATCAATGCCTTGCCTCATGGCAAGGTGTCCTTCAGTCATGTAATGAGCAGGACCTGTATTAGCAGAAAACTGGTACGTGGGATGTCCAGCTATGCCAGTTTCTTGGCGCGGATTAGAGTAGACTGTTAAATTCATGTCCATAGCTCCGTTCTGTCCAAAGTCCAAGGTATTAGCAGCCACTGGGCGGTTCTGATAGGCCTGATTGCCTTGGTTACCAGTAGAGGAGGAAGATGTAGAGGAAGAAGTAGTTGAGGAAGACAGGGATGTCATGGAGTGGTGACTGTGGCCCACCTCCATAGAATCCTGGGTGGAGGAGCTGTTTGTTGGAGAATTGTAGACTCTCGGCCTGGTCCGGCTGCCCAAGGCTTGCTGTCCATGGTGGTGGTGGTGGTGGTGATGGTGGTGGTGGTGGTGGGAGCTGTTGCCGTGGTGATGGTGTAATGCGTTCTGTTGCTGAGGGTTGACATGGAAGGTGGTTTCCTGAACCGGGTGGTTCTCCACGGTGACCTGGGTGGGAGCTTCGGTGGCTGTCCAACCGATGGGAGGGGGAAACTGCTGCCGAACCTGCAAAATGCCAACGGCAACGCTGACTCACAGGTGCCCTTCCACCCAGCCACAGAATCGTAACAGCTGCAAAAGACCACCTAACCATCCAAGACCATCCAACCATCCAAGACCATCCAAGCATCCAAGCATCCAAGCATCCAAGACCATCCAACCATCCAAGCATCCAAGACCATCCAACCATCCAAGACCATCCAATCATCCAAGCATCCAAGACCATCCAACCATCCAAGACCATTCAACCACCCAAGACCATCCAAGCATCCAAGCATCCAAGACCATCCAACCATCCAAGACCATCCAACCATCCAAGACCATCCAAGACAATCCAACCATCCAAGACCATTCAACCATCCAAGACAATCCAAGACCCTCCAACCATCCAAGACCACTCAACCATCCAAGACCATTCAACCATCCAAGACAATCCAAGACCGTCCAAGACCATCCAACCATCCAAGACCATCCAACCTCTGACAACCTTGTCAACCGAGTGTCACACCCAGTCAGTTCTTGAACAACACGAGAGATTAAATTATTTGTATTTATGCCAATTTTAAAAAATGTTAACCAAGCCTTGCAAATGCATGATTAGTCTAGATATGCAGGCAATGTACTTAAGAATAATTTCCAATACTTTTCTATCTTGAACAATATATGAGAGATTATTTATGCCATTTCTAAAAAAATCTTAACCAAGCCTTGAAGCTGCAGGATTATTCAAGAAATCCAGGCATGTACTTAAGAATCATTTTCAATACTTTTCTATCTTGAACAATATATGAATGATTAAGTTATTCATATTTATGCCAATTTTTAAAATCCTAACCAAGCTTTGCAGTTGCATGATTATTCTAGATATGCAGGCATGCCCTTAAAAATAATTTCCAAGACTTTTCTATCTTGAACAATATATGAGAGATTATTTATGCCATTTTTAAAATTTTAACCAAACCTTGAAGCTGCATGATTATTCTAGAAATGCAGGCAATGTACTTAAGAATAATTTCTAACACTTTTCTATCTTGAACAATATATAAGCAATTAAGCCATTCATATTTATGCCATTTTTTAAAAACTTTAACCAAGCCTTGCAGCTGCACAATTATTCTAGAATTTCAGGCATATACTTAAGAATACTTTCCAATACTTTTCTATCTTGAACAATATGAGAGATTATTTCTATTTATGCCAATTTTTAAAAATGTTAACCAAGCCTTGAAGCTGCAGGATTATTCTAGAAATTCAGGCATGCCCTTAAAAATAATTTCCAATACTCTTCTATCTTGAACAACACGTGAGAGATTAAGTTCTTTGTATTTATGCCAATTTTTTAAAACATTAACCAAGCCTTGAAGCTGCACAATTATTCTAGAAATGCAGGCATGTACTCAAGACTAATACCTTTCTACATATACCTTAAGAAAAATGAATGCACATCCTGGATGTTATTTTCAAACACTTAAAGGAAGCCTGACAAGTGACTTGGCTGTCAAAATTATAGGAGCAGCTTTACACTATAGTAATAATAACAACATTTGTACAACACAGTAAAATAAAGCCCGGACCTCTGGCTGAGGAGCCTGGAGACAATAAGCAAAGCAAATGAAATAAAAATGTTGTAGCTCATACCTTGAAAAGTGCCAACAGCATTAGAGGAACCACTGCAACAACACCGCTGATTAAAGGCTACTAAAAAAGCAATTTTTATCTACACAGCAATGAATGATCTACATGGGGGAGAATGTATGGTTTTCTGTGTCCTGCATTACCTGTGGGCTGTGTGTTTCACAGTCCATGGCTTGCACAGCAGCAGTGAAGTGCCCACCGCTGTGTCGATGCTGGTGCGTGGGGTCCGACCGCGCCCTTCCGCTGTTGCTCGTGCCAGAAGATCCACCTGGAAAACCCCAACGTGCTCAGTGACTAAAGGGACACAGGATTTACAGCCAGGAAAAAACAGCAGCATGCAATGTTTATCAAGTGTTTCAAGGGAAGAGTGTAAGATCAATCTTAATCACTCACATTTTTGCTCATCTAGTTGGGTTTTTGGGGGTTTTCTGTTTACCTGTTCCAGCTGATTAAAATAATTGTTTAGTGATTATGACTGATATTTTTTGACAGAATGGAAAAAAATTAACATTTCACAGACTCATGGAATATTCTGAGTTGGAAGGGACCCACAAGGATCATCCAGTCCAAGTGCACAGACCCCCAGCAATCCCATCTGGGCACCCCTGGCAGTGCTGTCCAAAGGCTCCTGAAGCTCTGACAGCCTTGGGGCCATGCCTGTTCCCTGGGGAGCCCGGGCAGTGCCCAACATGAGGAAGCAGAATTTTATCACCTGTTGATGACCAAAACCCACCTGAGCTTGAAGATGTACTAGAGGTGGTTCCTGAAGACTGTGACTGCTCCATGGCAGGACTCGTGGACACACTGTTACTCGTGTTGGTACCTTCGTCCGCCGTTTTCTTGAAGAAACTGTGCTGCAGGGCGTAGTAGGGCTGGATTCGTGTCTTGGGGTCATAGTCAAGCATCCTTAAGATGAGGTCTTTGAACTTCAAGTAGTCAGCTACAGTATGACCTGACTCCCCAGCACGGCGCCCACCCGGCCCTCCTGTCTCAACTCCCAGGATATTGTGGAGTTTGCGAGTTCCCGGTGGTTTGTATTCCTGTGGGGAAGGAGGAATGGCTGGCAATCAGTGTGTGAAACACAGATTTAGATATATCAAAAGTCAAATAAAATCAAGAAACTATTCAACACGACAGGCAATGTTATTTAATTGACAAGACAGAACAAATTAAACAAGAAAGTTGCATTTTCAGTAAGACGATGCAAAACAAAGTAACAACTCAGGTGCATTTTCAGTAAGATGATAACAACTCACCATTTTATATATTTTGATATATATTTATTATTATCCTAATTGTTTTACATACCCTTTTTCCATCTTTGGTCTTCTTCAAGTTCCAAGTGCTATCTGGCAACTTCTCAAAGAACTTTCTTGCTTTGGGTGCTTGGTCGAGGATGTGGGTTGGTGGTATCCCCAGAACTTCCACTATTTTATTCATCTGATCCACCTGTCCCAAAGAAAATGGGTTGGTGAAGGACAAGTGACAGCCAGCTCAGCTGTGGCACAAATGTCAGCTACTCACTAAAATCTAAGTTAAATAATTTAAGAAAAATTTAATATGGACAAAACAAATTAAGGAGTAAGAGGCAGACACAGAAAATTATGAAAAGGTAATTTTGTGTCCTGACAAAAGTCCTGTTATTGATCAGAATGACCAGATTTTCCTAATTTATACATTCCAATAAACAGATGAAAACCATGATGGGGATTACAACAAAAAAAAACAGTTCCTGGGAGATAACTCACCTCATTTGCCCCACTAAAGAGAGGCTCTCCAGTGTGCATCTCGACTAAAATACACCCAAGGGACCACATGTCAATTGCAAGGTCATAAGGCATTCCCAGTAGCACCTCTGGTGATCGATAAAAACGGCTCTGGATATATTGGTATATCTGCAAAAAAAGCATCTCCAAGTCACCATCACACACAGCATCCCAAGGCAATGAAAATCCCAAGTGACAAAACACAATTGCCATGAAATCCCATTTTGGTGCAGGCAAAGATGAGGTATCAGGGATAATAAAATCTATATATATAAAACATTAATAAAAGTATCTAATTGTTAATTTTTAGGAAAATATTATGGTCACAAAAAAAGCAGGAAGTTCAGCTTGAGTCATGTAATGTTTCTGTAATTGTGATTCTTAACATTTCAAAATTATCTCATTATTGATAAATAATGGATTTGGATACATAATTCAGATGTCATTTCACCTCCTGGTATCTTCCTTCAGCCCTTCCTTTTAGTTTACAGCAAAAATTTCTTTTATTAATCTAAATTTCTGTCTCATTGCTGCTTTCAATACAATATTCCATATTCTGATCCATTCTTCCTAAATTTATCCTGGGAAAAAGCAACGGGGTGCTACTGGCCAGTGCCAGCTCCTCAAGAGACAATTGGGGCACTTTTGGTGAAGTTAGTCCATCAATTCCTGAATTCTTTTCCTACAGATCCAATCTGCAGCATCACTAATCACAAACAGGGGACATGCTAAAGGAATGCTCATGGAAAGAGGAATATAAATGGAATAAGATAATAATAATAAAAGAGTATTTTATTTATATATTTTTACTTAATTTTTTTGTTTTATTTATTAGTACTGCAGATTTCTACAACCAAGTGCTGGTGCATTCTCCACTGACAGCTCAAAAATGCAGCCAAGGAGAAATAAAAAACATGGAAAATGTATAATATGGTGGATTTCTATCTACTGGGGCACTAAAAGAAGTGGAGGATTGTGAAATTGTTCAAAATAAGGTGTGGATGTGACACTTTTGGACTTAGTTTAGCGGTGAATGTGGTGCTGCTGCTTCATGGTTGGACTCGATCTTAAAGATCTTTGCCAACCTTGACAATTTTGGGATTCTGAGCTCTTGTGGACTGTGGATCTCGATTTAAAATTGAGTTATTATTTTAAAATTGTTGTATCTGCATTGCCCCCAGAGGAAGGGAGGAATGATGAATCTGACTCCATGTTCTTAGAAAGCTAAATTATTACTTTATGATACTATATTATATTAAAGAATACTAAACTATACTGAAGAATACAGAAAGGATACTTAGAGAAGGCTAAAAAGATAATAATGAAAACTCCTGACTCTCTCCGGAGTCCTGACACAGCTTGGCCCTGATTGGCCAATGAGTGAAAGTAATTTACATGAAACCAATGAAACAATCACCTGTTGGTAAACAATCTCCAAACACATTCCACATGATCAAAATACAGGAGAAGCAAATGACATGAGAATTGTTTTCCTTTTCCTCTGAGGCTTCTCAGCTTCCCAGGAGAAAAATCCCAGGTGAAGAGATTTTTCAGAGAATGTGAATGCCACATAAAACCATCATGACTGAAGCTCCAATGAGCTAGATGAGTATTACAACACAAAAATCCTGCGTTTTTCACCAGCACAAACAGAATTCTCACCCATTTTCCCCCCAAAACTCACCCTCTGCCCAAGCTGACACGAACTGCCAAAATCCACGATCTTGATGGCGCTCCTTTTGGGGTTGCAGAGCAGGATGTTCTCTGGTTTTAGGTCACAGTGAATGATGCTGAGCTCGGGGGTGGCCAGGAAGAGCAGGGCCGTGCACATCTGCTGCGCGAACTTGCGCGTCAGGTTGAGCGACACGCCGCGGAAGTTGGTGTTCCTCAGCAGGTCGTACAGGTTGTAGGACAGCATCTCAAACACCAAGCACAGGTGGTTCCTGAACATGAAGTGACGTTTCAAATGCACTGGGGAAAAGGAGAAAATGTCATTAATGCACTCTGAGAATGATGGGTTGTTACAACACAGCGTGGATGAAGGAGGAGCGTCAACAAAATAACAGAGCATCATTTTTCTTCCCTGGTTCTGTGGTGTTTACAAAGTATTTCTGCCAAGCAGGCAGAAATTTCTGTCTTGGAGAGCAAGAGGACATTTCCACATCCTCAGGTGCACCTCAGTAAAACTGGAAAATCTTGTGAAATCTGTTAAATGCTTTAATCAATGTGTAGGAACTGAGTAAAATAAGAGGACTGGGTTTTTTCCTGGTTCTGTGGTGTTTACAAAATATTTCTGCCATGCCTGGGATACAGAGGGGCATTTTACACATCCTTGGGTGCAAAAACTTGTGAAATCTTTTACATGTAGGAAGCTGAGCACTGAGTAAAACAAGAGCATTGGGTTTTTTCCTGGTTCGACGGTTTTTACAAAGTATTTCTGTCATGTTTGGAGGATAAGAGGATATTTTCATATCCTCAGGTGCACCTCAATAAAACTGGAAAATCTTGTGCAATCTTTTAAAAAGCAGCTTTTAAGTTTATTTAAAGTTTAAGCATCTTATTTAAGCATTTTATTTAAGTTAAAAGCATCTTTTAAATGCTTTTATCAATGTGTAGAAAGCTGAGTGCTGAGTAAAATAAGAGCATTGGATTTTTTCCTGGTTCTGTGGTTTTTACAAAATATTTCTGTCATGTTTGGAGGATAAGAGGACATTTTCACATCCTCAGGTGCACCTCAGTAAAGCTGAATTAACCAAAAGCTTGTGAAGGGATATATTATCAAAATAAGTTATCACTCCCTTACATGTACAGAGGAAATATTTAATTGTGAGAATAATTTAAAATACACAATGACATCACTGCAATTTATAAGCTGATTACTTCAATTAATAAAAGTGATCAATATCCCCAAGGAATTGTATTCATTTCCTTTCAGTTTATGAAGGGAACCAATCCAAGCCTTGTTTTTTATTAAGTAAGTGAAATATTCATCACATTCCTCTGTTCAGAGGCCAGCAGGGTTTGCCACTGTCAAACCTTCAGGCTGCCACAAGAAAACTGAAATAGGAAAAACATTTCAGAGAAAAAGCAACATGCTCCCCTTTCTGGCACAATAAAATCTTGAATATGAGCACCATGAGAATTCAGACTTTTAATTAAGGTGGATTTTTGGTCAGCTTGGTGCCCATGGGTTTGTATTCTCCATTATCCCACAGCAGTTCCTTCTGTGTCCTTTACAACTCACCTGAGATGGAACATTTTGCTCCCACCCTGGTGCCATTTCCTGCCACACATCCTTGTCCAAATTCCTGTTCTCTCACCTTTGGAATTCTCCTGCTACCAATCCATGTCCTGCTGGGCTTCCTACACTTGGTTCCACCTCCTCCCCACACTTCCTGAGCTTGCTGGGCCCACCAGCTTGGCAGGAACCACCAAATATCATCACAAATATTCCAAAATAGATTTGGCAATCAGCTGGAAGCAGCCTAAGCTCTACAGCAAGATCCAAACTATTCATAATGCAATAAAAATGAGGAGTAATGAATTCCATACCTATGTAGTACTTCATCTCAGTGTCATGTTTGTTCATCAGCTCAAGCAGTCTCACTTCAATCTGGGCCTGGTTTAGGAAAGCCTTCTTGTTTTTGATGATTTTGATGGCCACCCACTCCTGCTCCACTCGGTCATAAGCCTTCACAACCTGCAAGAGAAAAATCCATCAGGAAAACCCAACTTTCAAACCCACCCAAACTCCCTTGTTCACCTTTGTGAATTCAGATTTCTCCTTTTTAATTCTATTTCTTCTGATGATACAATAAAGCTACAACTCATTTGGTGATGTTTATTGCAGTGATGTTGCTTTATATGCAAATAAAATTATCTAAAACAACACTGTAAAAGGACTGGTAAATCTGAGAAAAACTAAAACCAACAAAATAAAAGCTCTATCCTCCTTCCAGCCTTGGCTAAAGCTGCAACCAGACAAAACAAATGCTGCTAATGACATTTATAGGAGGTAAGATACAGCACTAACTATTGTTTTAAGTTAAAGACCCAATTCAAACTCAGACCCCAACTCAAACTAGAACCAAACTCAAACTAAAAACCTAACTCAAACCAAAACCAAACTCAAGTTAAAAATGTCAACAGATGGCAAAAGGTGGAGGATTTCTCACTGTGAAATGCATCACATAGTGAAATGTAATTAAATGTTTTCTGGAGTAAGATGAAACAGCACAAGATCTGAGTGTCTGAACAGGCACTCAGGATAACAGGAGTGAGAAAAAAGCGTTTTTATTTCAAAATAAAGCAGAAATAGCACTTCAAATTAAACACAACTGTGATCCAGTGAACACCTAAGGAGCCTTTACCTGTCCAAAGGATCCTTTGCCTATCAAAGAGTCGATTTCATAGCGGTCCATCCACTTCTCCCCATTTTTCACAATGTAGTCGTAGTTGTCATCATCATAACCATCATTGTAAACTTTCCTCTCCTTTTTGTGACTGGAATCATCTCCCTGGCCCTGCTGATGCCGCCGTTTTTTTTTTGCATAGTAAACCTGGAGGGGAAAAGGAGCTTCCTTAAGAGCCCTGCTTAGAACTGCAGCTCAAGAAAGAGGAAAATCAACTTTTATTCAGCATCCTGTGCTTTGAAAGTGGAATTTCTACAAGTGGAAAACCAAGCAATCCTCTCCTCCTATTGCTGTGTTTAAAGTCAGGTCATTATTCCAAAGGAAAGTCTTGAATAATTGAAAAACTGGGAAAGCAGAGCTAAAGAAATGTACTAACACTAATAAATAATAACAGTAACTGATAAATGTACTAACACTAATAACAGTAACTGATAAATGTACTAACACTAATAAGTAATAGTAATAACTCTGATAAATGTAATAACACTAATAAATAATAATAATAATAATAACTCTGACAAATGTGCTAACACTAATAAATAATAATATTATCACTGATAAACACAGTAACACTGATATCTGGAGTTCACAGGTGCCAAAGGAACATAAATACCCCAGCACAATGTGCACACAGTAAAATTCAAAATGCTAACTAGCCTGGAAACAAGAATTACCATTTATGTTCCCACAAGACTGGGAAAGAATTCCAAGAAGTCATCAATCACCATAAAAATCCTTTCACATTCCTTTTAATTCAAAAATTTCAAACTAACTGATGCTTTCCCATATTAACCAGAACAACTTTGTATTTTCCATTTCTCTATAATATTTAATTCAATAATTAAGGGAGAACACTTCAGCATTTTCTTTATAAGCACTTAGAAACATTAATAAAGTTTTATTGAGCTCAAAGTGTGCTTGTGCCACTCCTGTCTCCCTGTCCTGCAAGCTCAACATTTGTTTATAAAACAACAGAAAATAAATCCCAGGATAAAAGATTTCCTGTGTGCTGGACATAAAGCAGAACTGTGACAGCCATGACCTCAAACAGGACGTGAACAACTGAGAGAAAACTTGATTTTTTTGGATCTCTTGATGAGATTATTTGTAGAAAATCCATTTAAATCATGTGTTGTAACAAACATCAGTGCACTGAAGACAGCTGCAGCCATTACCTCATTAATATGCTTGTATGTTTTGATCAAATCTACGGAGAGTTTCCTCAGTGGAGCAGTGGCTGGATCACGAAAAGTTTGGGGCATCCGCCTCTGAAATAAGAATATGGCAGAAATTAGAACAAAAATAGGAATTTAATGGTATAGTTACTGCATCAAATTGTGAAATTTCTCACAAAAATGAGCAATTTAAATGGAATAGGTTTTTTTAACTGACAGTAGGAAAAACCCCACACCCAGTTTAGTTACTTTTTGATATACTAATAATTTTAGATGTTTTAATACTTTTTCAAAAAGGAGTAAATTCCAAGATTCCTACCTCTCCTGCCACTACACCCAAAAGGTTTAATCCAAATCTCCTCTGACAACAAAGACTCTCCTCCATCACTCCTCCCCCTCAGGACTGACACATGAACTGTCACCATACTTAAGGTACACATATTTGAATTCACAGGAACTGCTGGAGAACTGGGCCAGCTCACCACATTCAACTGCATTAAATTCCAAATAAATATTGGAATAAAATAAACCCCAAATCCAGGACTACCAAGAGACAAACCATCTCCAAAGGCTGTGTCCAGCACTGCTGGACAAGCTCTGGGAATTCTGTCCCACCCCACTGGAGTCTGATGGGGACTCTGGAGAATGGCTGATCCCTCAGCCTGCTCCTGTCTCCATCCCAGAGCACAGATGGCTCTGGAATGTCCCCAGGGAGGAGCCCCCAGAGCCCCTCTGGTCTCTGCTCAGGGCTGGGCACTGCCCAG
>JAWWEY010000001.1:113616903-113639832 GCA_035582745.1 Loriotus luctuosus
CAGCACCTGAGCTCCAATTAAGATTTAAGGAAGTGAATTTCACCACTGGACAGCAAAGAAGGAGCCAATGGACAGAACTTTGGGAGGAACCAAAGGGTTAAAAGGCAAAACCTCCATTGTGTGGGTGAGCACGTGGGGGGAAAAATCCTCTGCTCCAGGAGCTGTAATATTTTCTCTATTCAGTCTGCTGTTGTATTTTTGATAAGGTTTTAATAAAACTTTTACATTTTTTGGAAGTGAGTATCATTTCTCACAGTACCAACCATGGAATGTCCTGCAGAGCCTGCCCTGCAGCGCCCATTCCTGGCATCCCCCAGCCTTCAGCTGCACACAATCACAAAATCACCTCCTGGCCTCCAAAACTTGGGGGGAATTTTGGGTGCCGTGATCCTACAGCATCTGAGCCACTCTGTAGTGATTAAAAAACCCATCAGAGGCCACTCAGAGTGTGGGAGATGTGGTCAGGAGCTGCAGAACATCCCAGGAAACCCTGGGAGGACTGACAGGGCTCAGCCAGAGCTGCCAGCCCCACACGTGTCCCTGTGCCTCGTGTCCCCTGATGGGGCCAGGCTTCCCTGCCGGTGTCCCTGGTGTCCCTGGCAGCTCGGGGACGGGGAGAGTCCCCGGGCATTGCTCTGCAGCCAGCGCTGCAGGGGGAGCCGCTTCCCCAGCCCAGCAAATTAAATCTCCCTCTGAGCGCTGCCAATGAGGAGATGAGAGGAGATGAGACAAAGCTGTGCTTCCCTTGCCTCCTGCACTTCCCTGCCCTTCCCTGCCTTTCCCTCCCTGTGAAAAATGCCTGTTTTATGATTGGCTTTTGGCAAATATTAAAATGAGTATTATGTGTATTATGTTAGAAAGTGATGCTGTGTTAATTTTCTTAACTAGTGTGTTAAATATAGTTTTAGGTTATGACAAAATGTTAAAACAGAAACTAAGCTGTGTAGGATACTTTTTTTAAAGAGAGGACTCAAAGTGAGATGGCAGCCACAGGACACCTGAATCTTTCAGAGAAAGAGAATTTATTGCTCCATTATCAGAAGAAATGAACTTCCTGCCTCACTCAGCCATGAAGACACGGTTAGGATTCAGAGGAAGAAGCTGACACTGACCAGACAGAATCCTGTGTTTGAATGGAATTTATGCATCATGGATGAGATGTATGAACATGCAACAGACTGTTGTTTTTAAGGGTTAATCCTCTGTTAACATGGGTCCACTTTTGGGCTGGTGCTGCCCAGAAAAAGGTACCTGGACATCTGTAACTCTTTGTTTCTATTGTCTCATATTGTCTATATTCCAATTGTCCAAATTATTATTACTCTAATTGTATTACTATTTCCATAACCATTTTATTATTATTAAACTTTTAAAACAAGTGATTGGCATTTTTCACAATGTGAAAGCAGCTCAATATCCACTCTAAGAAAATCCTGTGTTAGCTGAGGAATTGTACAACCCTCTTCCTCCACAGAAGATTATTTCTTTGCAAAGTTCATTGTTTTGCAGAGTTCTGGTCAACTTTATTTCTCAACATCTCTGCTTGGAAAAGCTCTCGGCACCCATGAGCATTGTGACAGCTCAGCTACTGAAGTGTGGCCGGAGAAGGGAGGCAGATCCCTGCACTGCTGGAACACCCAACCACCGGTGAGGGGTATCAGCACATCCTGAAACAGCCAGGGAGCAACCAGCAACGAGCCCTTGGATCTGAGAACTCTCTGTTCAAACAAAGCCACGCTGAAGACGAGTCAGACCTGGCAGAGTTTGGAACAATCACCTCTCAAGCAATGAGCAAACCCCGAGCTGAACTCTGCGTGACCTCCTGCCGCCCTGCCCTGCCCATTGTCCCCACGCGGGGCTCTGCAGTGACAACGTGGGGGTGCAGGGACCTCACTCTGCTCGGTCTGGAGTGGGAAAAGCTCAGAGAACCCAGGGAAAAGCTGAGAGAACTCAGGGAACAAAGGGAAATTACCTGTGGCAGCTCCCGGAGAACAATCCTGTTATAAATATCCCCCAGAGGAGGAACTTCATTATTGTGGGGGGATTATTAAGAATGGCTGCCTCACAAGTTCTCCTACAATAAGCATTCAGCCAACTTCCCTGTACAGAAATGCCAAACACTGCTTGCCCTGAGAGCAGAATGGAACCCTAAACTTAGAAACAACCCCCAGGGTTCCTCCTGCTCCTGCTCTTCCCTGCTGGCCAGAGCTGCAGGAAGGTCACAGGGCTCTGGAGGTGACACCAAACTCCATCTTTTCCCAGCCTGGAGAAAAAGTAGGCCAGGAGCAGGTTCATGAACTGAGCCTGTCTTGGCCAGTTCCTTCCCTGGATGAGCTGCAGCAGGAGGTGGACTTTGGGCAGCACTTGTGGTTTGTGCCTTTTGTGCAATAAGAGGACTCCAGTTCCCTTTCCTGGAGAAAAACTCAGGAGCTCAGACCTGTCACAGGGAAACGCTGTGGGAAATAACTACAAAAAAAAAAAAAAAGCCACTTCAAAAATAAAAATCTGGTACCAGAAGGACTGAATGCTGCTGCTCGTTGTAATTCTCCCACTACAAGAGAAAGAAGTTTCTAAAACTCATTTAATCCACTGGCAACACAGTATATAAACCTGACTTTCATTAAGTTATAAATATGACTTTGAGTACACTCTGGAGAATCTTAGAACTGAGAAAATGTTGTGAAAGTGAAACTACTTTTTTTTTTTTTTAAATAAATGAAGCCCAAGATTGCCAAAATTCTCAGTTAAAACCTACAGGAAACACAAGCACTCTGAACTTTCAAAGTCCAAACGAAGTTCTGTGAGACCTCTGCTTTTCCATTTCTGCCCTGGACAAGCACCTGCTTGAAAGCACAGCTAAAAAAACACCTGGAATTCCACAAGGAAACAGGAAACTGAATGGACTGAAAACCCACTAACATGAAGAGAGAAATTAGGAAAGCCCAGAATGCTTCCCCAGCTTTAATTCTGTGCCTCCATGTCAATAAGTTGTGATTCTGTTTAGCTCCATGAATGCCCTGTTTGTTTTAGGGGGCAGAATGGAAGCAGTGCTCGCTGAATAGGTGGCCATACAATAGATCTTTTGATTTTCATTGTGTTTAACATAATATCCCTTGCCACTCTTCAAACTGTGCTCCAAATAAAATTATTCCTGGCTGCTTATATATTCTATAGAGCGCTCATTGTTTTTGCATCCTCGGAATTCACAAACAATCATTTCCTTCTGTAGAATTCTGGATTTTCTCCTGCTCTGCAGAAAAACATCCAGACATGGGATAAACACCAAAGGGCTCCATAATTTAAATTTTTGTACTTTGCAAAGACAAGGGGCACATCCTAGCAGGTAAATCTGTGTTTTATAGAGCTCCACACAGGAGCAGCTTTGAGGTTAGGTAAAAAAAACTCCTTTTTGACTTTTGTGATTCTCCAAGAGAGGATATCCCAGGATTTAGAGAGGAAATGACTGCACACACACCAACTGTTAGGGAAGCTTTTCCCCTTTTCTACCACACTTCAAGTTCTTCCCAAGTTTTCCTGCCACATTGGAACTCTGTCCAGCTGCTCAGGAGCACTGGGCAAACTCAAGTACTTTGGCTGCTGATTCACCCCAGCGTGTATTTGTTTATTTAATGACAAATCAGTGAGTGAAAAAATATCTCAGCAGTCAATACTTTATTACTTAATGTTTAACAACCTGAATTTCAAGAAGAGACCTAACTTTTATTTTAAAACTGAGAAATAAAAATTATCCAAACCCACCGATATTGGTGAAAATGTGCCAAGGTTGAGGTTCTGAGCCTTCTTTTTTTGTCTCCCCCTACAAATTCATGTGTAATTTATGATCTTATGCAATTATTCTAAGGTTTATAATTTTTCTAATTGAATGAAAAGCCTGCCATTAAAAAGAGGGAATATAAAGGAGAGAGGGAAATGGAGATAAACTTTTTTTATGATCATGGTGAAAGTTCAAAGACTCACAGAAACAATAATGTTGGAAAATACCTCCAAGATCATCAAATCCAACCTTTGACCAAACAAACATAACAACTCTTAAAGAAGAAATAAAGATTGAAGTATGAATATTATTCCAAACTTGGGTTTTCCAATAATTACTTAACTCCAACCAGCTCTGCATCTTTAATCCTGCTGAAACACCCACACCTGCCCCTCTGTTCTGAGTGAAAACCACAAATACAAACAAAAAATTCTGTCAAATTCAGTAAATAAGGAGAAAAATCTTTTATAAATCACTGTAGCATCCTAATACAGCAGAAATTTAGGGACACGAAGTTTAAATTGACATGATTTTATCCCTTAAACATGCTATAAAAGAACCTCTAAACTGATTCTTCAACCAAACTCCAAGTACACACAATTTTTATTAAATCTAAGCTTTTTGTTCTAGAAATCTCTAAGTTTCTCTATGAAAATGTTGGCTTTATCCAAGAAAAACTAAATTTCCCTCTGCTGAACCTGAAGTTTTCTGAAGGGTTTAGAAAACAGTCAAAAAATTAAAATTCCACCACAGTAAAAAAATCCGATTTAACCAAAAATCTGCTGGTGACAGGAATTCCCACTATTACTAGCAAATGCCAGATGGCATCAAACCACAGATACATATTGATACTTATGTGAAAAAAAAAGGGGGAAAAAAGGAAAAAAATAGGGTATGTAGTTGGATTTACTCAGTTAAACAATTCATTATCCTTACCAGTCAGATTTAGTGAGTTAAAAGAAGAGAATATGAGCAGTTATGGAAGAAAATACAGGAATTGGACACTGTGGAAGACAGAGGGAGGGAGAGGGAACAGGACTGAGGAAGGGAAAGTGATCCATGACTGAACAGGAGAAAAAGCTGCTTGGGAAGGCAGGGGAAGGAAAAAAGGACAGATACAGATGCAGATTTAAGCAGCAGAATATATTTTAAGCTCAGATTCCCCAATATTCTTAGACAAGAATGATAGTTAGGACAGAAAAAAAAACAGGACTCAAGAGCTGCGGCGGGGCTTGGTTTTTGGTGTGGATTTTTTTTGGTTTTTTTTTTTTTTGGTTTTTTTTTTTTTTTTGTCGGGTGGGATGTGAATACGGCATTTTTGAAAGGTGAGTGTGTGTGTTCCAGAAATAGATTATTCTAAAGAAAAATCAGATTGAGATCCCGATCTCGGACAGCAAGATGGGGCTGTGGTGTATCGTAAGAAAAATCACACTCAGACCACAATCTCGGACAGCGGGAAGGGGCTGCGGTGTGTCGTGAGTGATAGGTGAGTGTATCGGCGTTCTGCTTTCTGCGGGAAGCTGGCTACGTTAAGGCATTTTACTTAAATAATAAATTTTTAAAAATAGAGAAGAAATAGGGGGGAAGCTGGTGGGAGGCAGCAATTAGCCGAAGCATTGGGCGGCCGGGCCGGGCCCGGTGTGAGGGCGGCTCGCAGCGCGCAGGCCCCGCGCGTGAGGGGGAAGCCGATCCCGGCGCTCCCCTCAGCGCATCCCCGGCTGCCGCAGCGCGCCCCAGCAACAGCGCCTCATTAGCATAGCCCACCCCGGGCCGCGCCACGCCATTGGCCCGCAGCGCAGCGGCGCGGACCAATGGCGGCGCGCTATGCAAATGCAGGCGCGCAGTTGCCAGGGCAGAGTTGGCGCGCGGCGGCCAATGGGCGCGGGCTCCATAAACAAGGAGCGCGATTGAGCTTTGTCACATTCGCCGGGCGCTGTTAACACTTTCCAGTTTAGGGCGAAATTAGCTCCATCTCCCGAGGATCAGGCTCATGTTCTACATTTCACCCCCACAGCAAGGGCAGGGCGGCGCAGCCATGATACACGGGATTTACGGATAAGCGCGCCCGCGTTAGGATTTCGCCTTGCCCGGCTCCGGGACGCCTTCTCCGGGGCTGGGATGCGAAAGATCCCCCAAGGCTGCCGGGTGGGAGCGAGCCCGGCTGGAATTCTTGCCGGGGCTTTAAAAAGCTCTAAAGTTCCCTGTCGCTGCCTTCCTTAGGCAGGTCACCTCCTAAAATGACTGTGTCAGGCTACTCCTGTCCTTCCCTTTTGAATTTATGTTTCATTGGTTTGGGTTTAACCCTAAAGACACAACATCCTTTATTATTATTATTATTATTATTATTATTATTATTATTATTATTATTATTATTATTATTATTGTAATTCACCCCCCTCCCCGATAGATTTTAAGCAAATGAAATTTCAGCTCGTTCCACCGCCACTAACGACTGAACATGAACGATGCTGAAGCACCCTAGGCGAAATAAGCAGATTTTTTTTTCTTTTAAAGAAAAAAAATAAATAAAATATTATCTGCCAGCATATTGGTGTCTCTGTGACGGCGTGAATCCATCACTGACCAGCACCGCTCCTGCTGGGGAGATCCCCTTCCCACGCGCAGGGGGGATGCGGATGTGGAAAACCGGCGGCTGGAAATGCAAAGAGTGACAGACAGACAGACTTACTCTGGAAGCCCCCGGCTGTCCCTGCAGCGGCAGCAGCAGCAGCAGCACTGTCCCCCCTCTCTCTCTGTGTCTCTCTCTACGCCGTGGCGACCGCGGCGATGCCGGGCATGTTTTACTGCACTTTGCCGAGCCCGGCAGCGATGTGCCAGCGCCGCTGCGAGTCACTCACCTGCCGAGGGGGTGGGGGGGTGCTTCCTGTTCTCCGGGGCTCCGCCAAGGTGCCACCGGACAGGGACAAGGTGCCAGCGGCCGGGGGACAGGGCACGGAGCCCCCGGAGCCCCCGGGCACGGCGGGGACAGCACCTGGGCCCGGCCGCGCTCAGAGCCTGGGTCGGGGCAGGAGGGGCGCGGGCAGAGCCAGAGCCGCTCTGAGGGGCCCGGCACGGCCCAACTTCACAGAGCTGCAGTGGGAAACGTGATTTTATCAAGCGCCCAAAATGTCAGCTCCAACAAAACTTCAGAGTTTTAGCGGCTCCCTCATTCAACAACTTCTTTTTGGACATTTCAGCAGCAGTGTAATTACTGAAATATCTCCTTCCATGCCCTGGAACACCAGCAACTCCCTCAGATTTCAGGAGTGAAGGTCCTGACATCTCTCCCTCATTCAACAACTTCATTTTGGACATTTTAGCAGTTATGAAACTACTGAAATCTCTCCCTCCATGCCCTGAAACACCAGAAACTCCCTCACTGAAGCTCATGAAATCTCTCCCTGATTCAATAACTTCATTTTGGACACCTTAGCAGTAGAGAAACTACTGAAATCTCTCCCTATCTGCCCCAAAACACCATCAACTCTCTCAGTGAAGCTCCTGAAATCTCTCCCTGATTCAATAACTTCATTTTGGACATTTTAGCAGCAGTGAAACTACTGAAACTTCCATACCCTGGCACACCAGCATCTCCCAGTGAAGCTCCTGAAATCTCCCCTATATACCCCAAAACACCAGCAACTCCCTCAGATTTCAGGAGTGAAGCTCCTGACATCTCTCCCTGATTCAATAACTTCATTTTGGACGCTTTAGCAGCAGTGAAAGTACTGAAATATCTCCTTCCATGCTCTGAAACACCAGCAACTCCCTCAGTGAAGCTCCTGAAATCTCTCCCTGATTCAACAACTTCATTCTGGACACTTCAGCACCGGTGAAGCTACTGAAATCTCTCCTTCCATGCCCAAAACCACCAGCAACTCCCTCAGAGAAGCTCCTGAAACCTCCCCCTCATTCCGTAACTTCAGTTTGGACATTTTAGCAGTTATGAAACTACTGAAATATCTCATTCCATGCTCTGAAACATCAGCAACTCCTTCAGTGAAGCTCCTGAAATCTCTCCCCACATGCCCTAAACCCCCAGCAACTCCACAGTGTGTGTGCACTACACACCCCAAAAATCAGTGCTGCCCATTCTTTACCTCCTGGCAGATTTTGGAACCCATTTATTGCATTTATTGCATTTATTTTGTGCTCACTTGCAGCCCCTGCAGCAGCAGCAGTGTTACCTGACATGGGGCTTACAAGATTTCCCCAGCAATCCAAGCTGGGCTGGCACTTTGCAGCACTAATTTATTGCATTTATTGCAGCGTTTATTGCATTTATTTTGTGCTCATCTGCAGCAGCAGTGTTACCTGAGCAAGGGCTTACAGGATTTCCCCAGCAATCCGGGCTGGGCTGGCACTTTGCAGCACTAATCCCCGTGCTGGGCTGTTTCAGACTTTTATCAGCACTTCATGAGAGTTCCTCTCTCGTGTTGGTGCAGCACCTCCTCCTTCCCCCACCTCCAAAGAACATTACTCACAATTTGCAGTTTGTAGCACAAAACTAATTAGAGATGGAATAAATTACCTGCTGCATGGCAGCACGAGAGATGGAAAACACCCAATATTTTATCCCAAATCAATATCCAACATTTCCAGCTGAACATAAAGTTAGCATAAATATCAGCATCGTTTTTAAAGCTCTCCTTTTGTACAAACAGATATATATTTAAAAAAAATTAAAAGAAATCTTTTGCTATGCATCAAACCCATCAAGGGAAATAACTTGAATTATTCTATTTCCCATTTGTAGTTACTGAGGCACAAGATATATTTAAACAGTTGGTAGAGAAAAAATGGGAAGCATCTCCCATATCAATGTACAGCCAGCATGCCAAACCATGAATGTAAGTGCTAAACAAGGGATGAATACATCATGTGCAAGAGTCTCACATGATATAAATTATTCAATACCTGACCAAAGAGAACAGCTTTCAGGAGAGAGGGGGAGGATCTCAAAGTACTTTTGTAGTTTGAATACAGGCAGGGTTAGCAATTGGTGCAGAATCATTTTAAGTCTGTTAAATAATCCCATGTATTTTCCAACTATTTCACTGGGTGACATCCACCCAGCTCTGGTGTCTACCATAAATAAAGGTGGATTTCATCTAACTCAGCGATGACAATTTTAAAATAAAACCAACTGTAAAAATAAAATAACTTGGCACGTGGGCAAGTGTGTATTTTGAGAATTTGGGCTGTCCCCTCCTTCCACTTGCAGGATTTGTACAGCCCTATTGATATGAAAAGTCTTTTTTTCCTTTACTAATCCCAAACTGGCTGCAGAGTTTGGGATTTTTGGGATTGGATTTGAGATTGCTGTTAACCTATCACACATCTTTAACACACACAGACACACAGAGGCTTTTTAAGTGAAAAACTGAACTACAAAAAAATATCCACCATTATAAATTCCACCTCAATTATGGGGAAGCTGCTGGTGCGATGATTCCGGGGAATTCCCTCGCTGGCTGATTTCATGGATGATTTTGAAGTAATTCATGTCACTCCAAGAGAAATTTATAGCACTTAAATTTTAGCTACAGAGCAGTTCTGTTGCATTTGAAGACACTGCTTTGATACTCTGTATTAATAACACAAATTCTGTCAGAGTTCCTAAAACCAGAATATTTTATATTAGTAACACAAATTCTGATGGAGTTCCTAAAAACCAGAATATTTTGTATTAAGAACACAAATTCTGACAGAGTTCCTAAAAACCAGAACAATTCAAAACTCTTAGGCACGCTGTCCTTATAAATCCATATCACAGTTCATAAAATAATAACATTCCAGGTTTTTTCCTCACTCCAAAGTTGCCTGGAAGCACCAGAACTATTCCATAAAATCCTCACAGGTTGTGAATTGCACCTAAACCATTTGTCAGCTGCTCTCTCCATGATTTGATAACTGATATTCTGACACCTGCATTTTACAGCAGGAATCTGAAGCCAGCCCTGACAAACTCCACTCCCAAGTCACTAAACAATAAATCATACCCCAGTAAAAAGTTTCAATATTTCCATATCCAGTTTAGTGCTCATCACAGAAAATAAAAAAAAAATAAATCAGAAATAAATCCAGGCAAGGGGACTGACAAGTCCAGTCAAAGCTCACAATTCCAAAGCACTCATCTGAAAGCCCAATTTCCTGCCTTTGTAATAATTCCTGTATTTAGTACACACACTTCTAAGTTTAAGCAATTACTTCTTTTGATTTGCCTCACCTTGAAGTAGCAGCTTTTAAGGAGGAAAAAAAACCTTAAGTGTGGTTGGATCTGTGCTTCCAGCTGGAAACCACCAAAACCTGAGCATGCCAAACTTCACTCATCCAAACAACATGAGCCCAAAGTGGGGCTCACTGTAAACTGCATTGATTTCTCTCAAGTAACACAAATTTCAACCCCAAAAAATGTAAAACGTAACAAAAACCATCCAGAAAACAGACAAAAAATATCATTATTCCTTTAGGATAATACTGTGATTTAAGAAAATTATTTTTTAAGTGTAACTTGCATTTTTCCTTCTAAGGCTTTACTGTTTCTAGCATAAACTTAGGATTAGGTATTAAAGCTGACTATGAAAATTGGGGTTTTGTTCACACTAATAATAACAATGAGAGCAACACTGCCCAAGTATCAGAGTTGTGTAAATTTTAAAAAATTAATTTTGTCTGCATCTTAGAGAATCCTAGAATGGTTTGGGTTGGAAGGGATCTCAAAAATCACCCAGTGCCACCCCTGCCATGGCAGGGACACCTCCCACTGTCCCAGGCTGCTCCCAGTCCCAGTGTCCAACCTGGCCTTGGGATCCAGGGGCAGCCCCAGCTGCTCTGGGAATTCCATCCCAGCCTCTCCCAGGGAACAATTCCTGGGATATCCCACCTAACCCTGCCTTCTCTCAGCTGATCTGCTCCATAAATGATTCCCAGTTACAAAAAGTCCCAGTTACCATCACTGGGCTCCTCCTTTGCAAGAAGTGCCACCTGTCCCCTGCAGGGACATCATGGAAGGTGCACGAAGCAAAGACTGGAACATCTGAGCCTCTCCTTTCATCAGTCTCTGGTTTTTCTGGAATGTCAATTCCCAGAACAAGCTCCTGAGAGCTGCCTGTCACCAGGACCATCCATGTGGCCCACCCAAACAAGTAGGTGACCTCCAAGGGGTGCAGGAGGGAAGGAATCATCCCAGCATTTCCTGAAGGATCTGTGAGTGACACCAAGGAAAAGCTGACTGGATAATTTGCCATGGTTTGGTGTTGGGTTGGGTTTCCTCACCTCCAGAGAGGTGCAGAGGAAGCATTCCACCTGAGGAAAGAGACCTGGATGTTCCCAAGGAAAGGTGATGATGAAAAATTATTTACGGGATCTAAAGGAAATCTTCAAGGTTCAGCCAACAGCTGTTCAGGGAAAAGATCACCCCAAGTCCTGCTCACAGCAGAAATGTTCATGAAGTTCTAACCCCTAAAGGCTTTTAATTCAAGCAAAGCTGTGCCCTGCTCTGGCCAGGGAATGTTCCCAGCTCCTGAGGACACTGTGAAAACCACATTTACAGGCACCAGACACGACTGTCCTGCAATGCAAAGGAACCACGACCTCCTACAAAGTCATGTCACCAAGGTGAAGCCACTGCAAGTCAATAAAAGTGAAATAATAACACACAAACTCTTTATTTAAAAGTTGGGGTATCAAGGAGCTTCAAAGCTTCAGCACTGAGGTTTTAGAAGGGTTCTTAAGGAACAGAACACCCAGCTCCATGCATGGCACAGGCAGGACTCTGCAAACACACACGTGAGGAGGAGTCTGGGACTGCCTGACTCTTCCCTGCAGAAGGGGGAAAAAGGGGGAAATTAGAGAGAAAGAAGAGGGAAGAAGTTGGAAATGCCCCCCTGCCATGAGTGAAAGCTCATTGGAGTGAGGGCTGTGCCAGGCTGAGATGATTGAGAAGGGGTGCGAAGAAAAGTCACCCCAAAGAAATGTTACCCTAAAGAAATGTTACCCTAAAGAAATGTTACCCTAAAGAGATGTCACCCCAAAGAAATGCCACCCCAAAGAAATGCCACCCCAAAGAAATGTCACTTCAAAGAAATGTCCCTGTCCCAGCAGGACATCACTGAGGGCAGATAGCAAACAGTCCTCAAGGTAATGGGACTTGAGGGTGCCCAGAGCAGCTGGGGCTGCCCCTGGATCCCTGGCAGTGCCCAAGGCCAGGCTGGACACTGGGGCTGGCTTGGAGCAGCCTGGCACAGTGGAAGGTGTCCCTGCCATGGCAGGGGTGGCACTGGATGGGTTTTAAGGTCCCTTCCAACCCAAACCATCCCGTGATTCCATGAATTTGGAGGAGAAAGTTCAAAACAAGCCCAGGATCTGCCACCTCTAAGATGTTTGTAGAAAACAAGAGCCACGTAACTCATTATTCTCATCACTGCCATGGAGCCCAACTTTTCACCAAGTCCATGGAAGTTGAAAGCCTTACCAAAAAGAAAGAGCAATGTTGTTTCTCATGCTCCAAAGTGCAGAAAGCAGGGTCCTGGTGCAGGAGGAGCAGGAGAAGCCCCAGGCAGCTGCTCTGCAGCACCAGCTGTTCTGCCAAGCAGTGGCGACTCTCGAGGCTGGGCTCTGCCAAAGCACCTGGGCTGAAAGCAGCACGGTGTTGTTCTCTGGCCCTGCTGGCCAAGAGAGCACAGAACTGCTTCCAAATGTCACCCAAGCTCACAGAGATCCTCAGGACTTCTTTGGGAATTTGTGGGATTGCTGTGATTTCTTTGCAGCTCCAGAGAGCCCAACCATGTCCAAGCAGAAGGTGCCAGAGAGGACTTCCCTTCTTTTTCTGCCCCACCAAGGGGGAGACTTCCCAACATCTCTGCAAACAGAAGGGACTGGACAGAGGTGGAAAATTGTCTTTGTCACCATTTGTGAGAGGAAAGCACGGCAGACCCTTCACAGGTCATGGCACTGACACCTTTAGCCAACACTCCAATGTTTCAAAACATCACCAAGGATGAAATTACGTTGCCAGGGGAGGCTCTGATTGGATATCAGGAAAAACTTTCCATGCAAGAGTGCTCAGGCCTTGGGATGAGCTGCTCAGGGAGGTTTGGAGTCTCTGGGAGTGCTCAGGAGGAGCCTGGATGTGGCCCTTGGGGACAAGGTTTGGGGTGATGCTGGTGTTGCTGGGGTGGTGCTGGGACTGGATGAGCTTGAGCACCAACATCTGACAACCCTTTCAAGAAATTCCACCTGGTGTCCAACCCGAGCCTCCCCTGGCACAGCTTGAGGCCTTTTCCTCTTGTCCTGTCCCTGTTCCTGTGAGCAGAGCTGCTGTCCCCTGGCAAGGTCACACACCAGGATCATTTGGTGTTCCCAGCTCACAGGATTTCACTCCTGAGGGCCAGAATCACATCAGGCACAGAGTCACACCTGCAATTTCCTGGGCTTGTCCCTTCCCTTGGAACTGTGCTGAGGACCCCAGAAAGGGCTGGAGAAAAGCCCCCCTGGCTCTCCAAAGCTGAGCACAGCAATGCTTCTCCATGGAGCACCTCATCCAGATGCTTCCAAAAACCTCCTGAGGCGTTTCCTGTTCTCCAAACCTGATCAGTTCCTGTCTGTGAACGAGGAAGCAAGGCCTCAGTCAGAGGTGCCATTAACCCAAAGGTGCAGCCCCTGCCTAATTACCTGCTCTTTGATGAAATCCCCACAATTCATTAGGAGCTGGTGTTGAAAGGAGCCCAAATCACTTTGTTTAGGGAGCTGCTACCCAGACTTGCTCAGAAGACACCGACTCACTTTTCTCTCAATTGATCAAAAGGCTTACCCAAAAGGGAGATTTACCATCTTCCTCATGGGTCATGGCAGCTCCTTGGGTAGACAAAGCTAATCTGTTATCGAGGATAATGTGGATTTCTGATGGCAAAAAATACTGCTAATAAACTGGGATCCATGGGACAAAGTGTGACACAGTCAAGCAACAAAATCCTGTGACCAGTCTGTAAATACTGAGCACAGGTATCTGTGCAAAGGGTATTTATTTGTAGGGAAGGATTTGGTCCTTGTGAGGATGGGGCACAGGCTGCCCAGAGAAGCTGTGATGTCCCATCCCTGGAAGTGTCCAAGGCCAGGCTGGACAGGGCTTGGAGCAAGCTGGGATCATGGAAAGTGTCCCTGCCATGGCAAGGGGTGGGAATGGGATGAATTTTAAAATCCCTTCCAACCCAAACCATTCCAGGATTCTATGAAAGCAAAAATTCCCTTCTCCTCTACCAACCCCTTCCCAGAAAAAAAAGTGAAGCAGATTTTTCATTCATGTTGTACAGGCTACAACTCCTGGAATTCCAGGACACAAATGATTCCTCAGGTGTCTGAACATCCACTGAGTGTTTACCCAAATACCTGGAGCCAGAGTGAAAGACTCTGAAAAAGTGCAAAGACGTCACCACGGATCTGGAAGTGTTTTTGAACCCAAATCCCTGCTCCAGACAAAGTTAGCTCCCAAATTCTATTTAAGGAAAGTGCCTTCTATTGAAGAAGTGGAGTATTCAGCTGGCTCCCTTTTGGTGGCACTTTTTCTGAGCAGAGAAGTGTCAGAATTTTTGCATTTGGATGGCAGCCTATAGAGCCTGGATTTCTCCCAAGAAAAAATGAAGTTGTGCTTCTTGCCTTCCCCTGGAGCTCCACAAGCCTCCAGACATAAAAGAAAACACCAAACAAAGAAAAAACACAACAACTACTTTTTGCCTTTCTCAGGATCCAAACAGTCGTTGCCTGGGGCCTTTTGCTACCAGAATCTTTGTTGGAAAACAAAGCTGAACACAGAATTTAAGCTGAAGGTGCAGAATCCTAACTTGAAAACTGACCCATTGATTTGGGTGTGAAAAAGCCTCTTTTTTTTTTTTTCTGAGGAAAATCTCTTTTCTTCACAACAGAAGTCATGAAGACTCCTGAAGTCCATGAAGCCAGCCCAAGCCAGAGGACAAGAACAACTTTACAGATAAAATTTCTCAGAAGATGGAAGAAAAGTTGAACTTTTGAAGGAAAGCAACACAAAATTCTCCCAGGCTTTGTAAGGGAGAAAGAAGCAAAGGAATATTCCTGCAGCTGCAGGCCAGGGAAAAAAGAAGTTATACTTCTATATATATATTTATATATTATGTATATATAACAAAAGATAGAACAGCCCTGGAGTTTTCTGCTTTGACAAGAGGGGAAAAAAGGCCATTTTCTCCTGAGACTTTATAAGCCCAAAGAGAAAGGAATAAGGATTTAAGGACAACAGTGGAATTAAGAGCTGAGGAAGGATGGAAGCAGCTGAGTATCCCTGGATCCAGCACATCCCAGGAATCCTTCCCAGCAGGCCAGGGAAGCAGCAGAGATGGGAGCTGCTCCATGGGCTGGGAATTCTCCATGTGCTAACAGGAAAACAGCTCCTTTAGTCTGGGAACTGGTGCTCAGAAAGCTCCTCTGACCACAGCTGCTCCTGCAGCTCTGCTGGCACAGCTCACTCAGCAAGGCTCTTCCTTGAGACAGCCTCCCCCACCCAGGGAAAACGGCAAAGCAGGAGAGGCTCAGCTGGGAACTGAATTTGTAAAATCCTGGAGTGGGAAGAAAGGAAAACACCCCAACAGCACTGGCCAGTAACTGGAATAAGAGTTATTGGCCAATAACTGCTCTGCTCACCTCCAGATTCTGGGCTGTGACCCTTTTCCTTTGCAGGATTTAAGAGTTTCATGCTCTGATCAAACACCTGCCCAGGGACATTAAAGATGAGGAATAATTCTGAACTCACCAATGACAAACCACAAAGATCATCACAAACTGGTCTAAATTAAAGAACCCAAGACTAACTTGTATTTTTTTCCCAGCTATTTATTTATTATAATTATCTTAATGCTGGGATCAAAGTTTCAATTCAACATCCCAGGGTGCCCAGAGCAGCTGGGGCTGCCCCTGGATCCCTGGCAGTGCCCAAGGCCAGGTTGGAGCACTCTGGGACAGTGGGAGGTGTCCCTGCCATGGGATTCCATGACCTCAACAAGGCAATTCTGAAAAATGGAATTTTGGAGAAAACTCCAGAGATGTGACCATCTAAGCCTAGAAGGAAACCAGAAAAACCCTAAAACTCCACACCTTGGATCCACCACTGCACTCAGGGAAGCCTCCAAGAATTACTCAGCACTGTGAAATGATTACTGTAAAATCATTTTACAGCTGGAAGTTTTAGAAAGGTCTACCTTAAGAAACAAGAATAAATCAATGACCAGATTGCTGCTTTTTTACACAGTCTTTAAGAGCCTAACACAGAGCCTCCCATGAACATCTGGAGCTCACCTAAAGTGAAGCTGTACATGGAATTCTGATGGACAGCTGCAGCCTTTCAGATCTTCTGCTAAACTTCAGTAAGTGAAATATTTGAAAGGGTCTGATTCCCACTTTTATCCCAAACTAGTACAAAACCTCTGCATTACTGGAAGGTACAAAACCTGGTAAATATATTTGGTGAGATGTTGTAATTTATTTTATGTTTTACAAGCTAATATAATCTATGTAAGCCATTATTCCATAGCTACATGAAGATAAAATCAGTTTTATATTCAACTCAACTTGTGGATTTACTGAGAGGCATTAACAGCAAGTCAGAACTCACATTAACATGGCAGGTGAAATCACAGATACTTTTACCAAGATATAAAATCTTAGAGAAGCACTTCATTCCTTTTAGGCATTTTCAGGACCGTGGAGGAGCATGAAGATGTCAGCCCTGGTACAGGCAAGCTAAAAATCCATGTCTGGATCTCCATGTGTTGCCAGAAAGAGTTTGTTTTTCTGGAGTGGCAAGGCAGTCCTGAGGAACTGTGGACTTTAATCAGAGTATTAAATATTTTCTCTATTTCAAGGCCTCACTGCCTACAAAACCAGGTAAAAATGAAACCAATTTCATCCACCTTTACAGCCATCACCCTTCTGTTTATTTCCTGGCACAGCACATCTGCTGATCCCTCTCTGTCACATCTGAGGGAGCACAAACAAGTGGCAAGGTCACCCCAAAACACTGAGCTCAAATATTAAAATTTTCACTGATTTTAGCAAAGGAAAAGCAAAGTGTTGGATGGTTTAGCAAACTTGAGGGTGGATTCTCTGTTCACAAAGTGGACTCAATGAGGTGAAGGTGAAATTAAGAGTATGCACAAAAAGAAACCAGTTAGAAGATCCAGAATGAACCAGTAAAAGAAGAACTTCATACTGTGCTCTCTGTTTGTATCCCTAGATTTTAAAGGATTTACAAATAACCAATTTATTAGGAAAATGCCAGCACCAACAGAGAATGAGGAAATCAAGAACAAATCTCCTTTCTCAGCCTGGAACAAAACTGCTGCTCCCTGTTCCACCTGCCCAGCAGAGGTGTCCAGCAGCTGCCTCTGTGTGCAATGAACCAAAGCAAGGTCCCCAAAAGTATTTTGGGATTTAACCCAGCCACAAGTCACCAGGGGTTAGGTGTGAGTGCTGAACCCCAGAACCAGGCTGTTCCTTGGCCTGATGGATCCAAGCTGGGCTGGGCATTCCCTGCTCTTCCCAGGACGAGTGCAAGGTCAGAACCTCCAATCTGATGTGTCACTGCTAAAAACAAATTCTGCTTCTTGCTCTCTAATCTAATCTCTGTCCTTAACAGCTTATCAACAAATGTGGTTTTGAGACTGTGGCGTCACAATGGAAATCTGAGAGTCAAACATTGCCACTTTTACATTTTCCAAGCTTAATTGTGTTCCTAAATCCAGCAGGACCTGCTCAGATGACGTCTGAGCTGCAGCCAGTGACAGCACAGGGCTGACTCTGTGTCCTGGAAATACCCAAACTGTCCATGGATAGCTGAGTGCACACTGAGACATGGAAACTCTGGGAAACCTGGGGGGAGGAACTTGATAACTCTGTCATCAGGCTGAGCACAGCCTGGGCTGCTCTGGGAAGCTGGGAATGCACCAGGCTGAGCCAGGATCAGCCTGACCCCAGTCAGAAATCAAACAAGCACATCTGGGCACCCCTGCCTGCCAGAGGGTTTGATAGAAACATCCAAACCCACACAGCACAAACTGAATTGAACAGAACAGGATGCACCAGAAAAAGAGAAATACAAACCTTACAAGTGAGAATGTCCAATTTCAGCAAGATTTAGGAGCAATATTTGCCCAGTTCTTGCCTCCACCTGCCTGATGAAGGATTATAAATGGAATCCCTACCAAGAAGCTGCCAAGAACCTGCCAAGAACTTACCAATCCTCACCAAGAACTGCTCAGGCCTGGCTGTTAAGAGAGCCATCCCATGGTGTCTGTCTGTATTGTTACACCTATCCCCAAAGGAACAGGGGTTTAGGGATGGGGGAGAGGTTGTTTCCACCTGGCTCCATGATTTATGAAGGATGCCTCCCACAAACATCTGCTGCCCTGGATTCAACACAGAAAATGCTCAGGAGCTCAAGTGGTACCATCTCAAGTCCAGTTTGTCCAATGGTGAGGAATTTTGGGTGTTGTGTCTCCAGAAGGGTGACCAGGCCTTGGAAAGGGCTGCAGTGCCCATCCCTGCAGGTGGCACTGAGTGCTCTGGGCTGGGGACAAGGTGGGCACAGCTGGGACTCCCTAGGCTGGGGGGGCTTTGCCAGCCCCAGGGATGCCATGAAATCTCCATGG
Organism: Loriotus luctuosus; assembly: GCA_035582745.1. NCBI lineage: Eukaryota > Metazoa > Chordata > Aves > Passeriformes > Thraupidae > Loriotus > Loriotus luctuosus. The sequence continues at coordinate 113,635,354 of JAWWEY010000001.1, forward strand.
AGTGCTGCTGGTGCAGCTCTGGGAGTCCTTCAGGAGCACATTTCAGGTGGGAAAGCTGCAGGAGCTCCCAAAGTGCTGCCAAGCCATGGAAGGAGCTCCCTGCGGATGAGAACCAGGGGCATTCCCTGGAGCACAGGGCTGAGGTTCCCTCCAACACCAGCCTCACCCCAAACCTCCCTCCAGACCCTCCCAGGCCAGGGACATTTGCACAAAATGGGATGGACAGGACAGGGCTGCTCCCAGTGCCACACATTTGGGGTGTCCCACCTCCCTGGGACAAGGCACAATTCTGAGACCCCACGAGCAGCTCCAAACTCAGTCTCACATCCCACTGCTGCCTTGCCCAAGAGAACTTTTCCTTCTTGTTCCCACCCTGAACCCTGACTTTAAAGGCTGCAGAAAAACCTCTTTATTTCCAGCATTATGTTCATTACAGAGCTCAGGTATTCGCAGTGTACTGACCAATCATTCAGGAAATGGGAAATAATTTTTAATAGTTATTATTGCAATTTTTGATTTGAATTTTAATTTGGTTTTGTTCAAAATCATGGTTTTTTCTTTGCTCTTAGAATTCAGCAACAGAAATAAATTTCCATCTTGCAATAAAGAAATCTCAGAATTTAAAACTTCATTGGAAGTGACCTCAACAGGTTTTAAACAGAGGGTCACATGTATTGGGAGGCAAAGTGAATAGAAATTACTTTTCCAGAATATTGTCACTAAATACAAGAACAGCAGCACCTAAAGATTTTCTGGTTTAGATGCTCTGCTCTGTTCCTGAATAAGGAAAGCAGCATCCTCCACCAGGCTGTAATTCCATACCAAAATCCTGGATTTTTGTTTCCTTTTAGATGGGGGCTGAGGCTGAAAAGTTCAATTTTCAATATCACAGGTACTGAGCCATTCTGGAGGAGGGGGAGAAAAAAAACCCTTTGCTTTTAAATAGGCAACTTCTTAAATATGGATGCACGAATCTAACTTTAGCTGTCCAGGTTTTCACATTGCTGCTCTCAAATTCAGAAAGTAGAGCATTAATTTAGTCTGTTGACTTCAAGGTTATCATTCATTGAGGTCAATGACTCCATCTCTGAAAAGCAGAACTTCCACTTGCAGCCTGAGCAGCACTGCTGTGCCTCAAAAACTCCCAAAACCAGCACCAAAACCCTGCTGCAAAGGGATTGATTTATCCATGGAAAAGCAGGAGTTAATCCCAGGAATATCCAAGGAAAAAGAAAAATAAAATAAAAACAAAAATAAAAACAAAAATAAAAATAAAAATTAAAAATAAAAATATAAAAATAAAAATATTTCTGAGTAATATCCAAGGGAAAATAAAAAAATTATAATAATAAAAATCATATAAAAATAATATTAAAATACTAAAATAATATTGATATGGATATTGATATTGATTATGATGGAGGTAATAATAATAATAATAATAACAATAATAATAACAATAATAATAATAATAATAATAATAATAATAATAATAATAATAATATCATCATCATCATCATCATCATCCCAGGAATATCCAAGCCCTCATTAGCTGCTTGCATTTCAAACTTCCCTCCTCACGAGCTGCTCTGTCTCAGACAGGATTTATTTGGGTGGGATCTTCTGGGCTGATCTGCCCAGCCAGGAGCTGAACATCCCCCACAAACTCCCAGGGAGGACCCAGCCAGACAGAATCCAACTGGGACCAGTAACAAAACCAGTGGGAGCCACTCTGTGCCCAGCAGGGAATCAGCACCTGGACTTTTTTGCTCTTTCCAAACCTGATTTTTTGCCACCAACTGGATCCCCCAGGTGTGGTCACCTCAGTGGTCACCTGGCCACCCCAGGGCCAGCATCTCCCCTGCCCCAGGAGCAGCCAGGGGAGGGATAACTTGGTGCTGGCCCAGGAATTTTTGATTTTCCTGGTAAAACTTCCCCAGTTCAGGTAACACAGGTGAGCCCCAAACACCATGGACACACTTTGTTCTGACTGCACAACAACAGAGGGGTTTTCTGCTTTGGTTTGTGGGGTTTTCTCACTACTGACAAATACAAACATCCTTTAAAACAGCTACAGGCTCAATGAAATCAGCAACTAAAATGTGAAATAGGAGATGTGAGAGCCATGGCCCAATGCTCCACTTCCATCAAATAAACACCTGGACACTTGCAGGCCCCAAACTCAGCCCAGGACCTTCCCAGAAATGATTCTCTGGATTTGTTGTATTTGAACAAGGAATACAGCTGGGGCAGGACAGGTATCTGTGTGAGAACTGACTGTTTAACTGCCCTTGCAGTAACCTTATTGAAAAGTATTGGATTGGTTTTTTCCCTTTTCCAAAAATGACTATTTTTTATAAAATTAAGAGCAATATGAGCACCTCCAATGTCTTATCAAACCTGACTACACCATTATCACATTTCCTTGGTTCTCAACATCTCTGGTACATCCAAGGTAATTCCACATTGATGGCAATAATTTGCTGTAACCATTATGTTGCTCTGTTTTCTTACAAAGGTTACAAAAAGAAGCTTTGAGCTCTTCAAAAGCCTAAAAATCAGACAAGTCAGTATTTTTAGATCCATATTTCTTAGGCTCCAGTGTAACTACAAAAGTCAAAACCAGAAAGCTGTTCTAAAACCAAATGATTTTTATAAGAAATCTCCATAAAAAAGAGAAAAAAAAAAAAGAACAACCAACCACTGAGTTACACAGGAGCAGGACAAGGAGTAGCAGGAACTCTGGAAACACCAACTTTTAACCAAGATGAATCCCTGCTTGTAGAAACCCAGCATAATCCTAAATTTGATGCCACCACACCATGAAAAGTGAATATGGGCAGGATGATTGATCACCAGCCTCACTACACCCAGAAGTGTTTGGTTCCTTGCTTTCCCAAAAGGTCCTGGAGAGACTTGCAAAGGACAAAGTGAGAAATTCCCATTCTGGAAACATTTTTTAATCACATTCTAAACTATTACCTGTGTTCCCACAACATGACTGAAATACAAACTTGGCTTTGCCTGTAAAGAGCTGAACTCCAGCTTTGCTTATGGCCTTGTTTCAGGGAAAAGCAGAACAGATCCTAAAAACTCCCCAAGCAAACAGAGAATCAGAGAATGATGAAGGCTGGAAAACACCTCTGAGACCATCAAAGTCCAACCATTACCCAGCTCTGCCTGGTCTTTCTCCAGACCATGAACTCAGGTGCCACATCCACATATTTCTGAGCATTTCCCAGGCCTGAGCTCCCTTTCCATGGGCAAATTGCTGCTGCTGTCCCAGCTGAGCCTGCCCTGGCCCAGCCTGAGGCCGTTCCCTCTGCTCCTGTCCCTGTTCCCTGGCAGCAGAGCCCGACCCCACTGTCTGTGTCCTCCTGGCAGGAATTTTGGAGACTCCTGGTCCCACCTGGCAGAGCCATTAACACTCAGGAGAAGGGTGAGAGGGGCAGGGGAGTCACAACAAGTTTCCCAGCCATCTTGGGTTTAGGTTTTTTTGGCCAGGACTCTTCTGGGATATCAGGATAAACAGCAGGAAGGTGCCCCTTCCTCCCCTTTCCATGGAAAAGAACCATCAGCCATAAACAGGTTTTGTTTCCTCCTGTGTGTGATGAGTTTGGGATGGGCTGGAATTACCTGCAGTTCTTTAGATTCTGGTTCCTGAGTTTGAGACAGTGAAGAGTTCAAGTGAATATTTCAAGAATTGCTGCGTTCCTCATTCAGAGCACTTCACATGTGTAGCACCAATTGAATTTATTCCATCTGGGATCATTCAGCACTTCTGCAAATGAGACCACAAAATGTCAATTCAGACACTCAGAAACTGGGAGGGTGAAATTCATGGCCACCTGCAAGAAGTGTGGTTTAACTGACTCGTGCAGCCCCACCCAAGTAAGGAAGGAGGGATTCAATCCCCTCCTGAGGCATATCCCAGCTGCTTTAAACCCAAGAGCTCATCCTTTTCCACACAATCCCCTGCAAATTCACTGCTCATCTTCTGTCTGCTGAAACAAATGTGGAAAAACTTCTGGAGACAGCAGCCTCCTCCACTATGTCATCCTGACACAGCTCCAGAGTGGCTCCACCCTGAAAAATAAACGTGGCACAGAGCCCATGGAAAAGAAAAGTGGGCAATTATCTACTTTGCATATGCAGATGCAAAGGAGAGGAAGGAGAAATAACGCTCCTCATTATGTGGTATTGATTTTGCAACCTAGTCCTCATTTAAAGCAGATTGGATGTGTGCAATTATGCAGCTTTTTAAAAGTAAACAGCAAAAAGAATCTGAACTCCTTCCATCGTGTGCAAGCATCACATTGTGGCAGATGGACACAGAGCTGCTGGAGCAGCTCCAGAGGAGGCACCAGGGTGAGCAAAGGGATGGAGGAGAGGCTGGGACCCCAAATCCCACCCAGTGCCACCCCTGCCATGGCAGGGACACCTCCCACTGTCCCAGGCTGCTCCAGCCCCAGTGTCCAG